>JAVJGJ010000061.1:26555983-26664772 GCA_035590215.1 Microhierax caerulescens
CCCCCCCCCCCCCCCCCCCCCCCCCCCCCCAGAGAGAGACTACCTGACTGACTGACCATGGGTAGGGCCAATAGTCAGCACAACTGGGAAATCAGTTTGTTTCTTAGCACTAAGATTTTGGTGATCACAGTTAACCAAGTTGTCAGTACTTTGTGATATTTAACATATTTTCTTGCACATTAACTGCCTTTTATGGGTGGGAAAACTAAGGCAGCTTTGGTTGCTGTTGGAGGCAAGGTCCTTTCCTGGATGGGCCTTTGATCTTTCACTAACCCAGATGGTGGCAGCTTGCAGTACATAGCAGTGGCAGGTGAGGTCAGACAAGGCTGTAGATGCTAAACAAGCAGTGTGATGCTTGCATGGGGCTGTCTGGAGGGACTGCAGCCTCCTCCTTTCTCCCCTATACAATCAAGGCAGTAATCCTTCCCTGGCGTCACTGTTCCAATGGTTCCAGTTGCTGCAGCCACAAGGAGAGAGGGGACCTAATTCTGGGTGCTGCAGAATGGAAAGCAAAATAAGCACTGGACACTGGTGCCTCTCTATTAAGAGGAAACCTGTAGATGGTAGAGAAACCTGAGCAGAGCAAGAGATACTGGTGTATGTCTCTTGATTTGTGTATATAACTTGCATCAGGAGAGGGCCAGGGCATAAGACTGGGGAGAGAGGGAAGGGAGGAGCAGGCATGACTGAGTCCATATTCATGGCTGAAATTCAGAAGTAGAAGCCAGGGCTCCTGATCATGACAGCCCCCCGCTGCCTTCCCTTGAATTATTGTCTTGATTAGCGTGATGTCTTGCCCCCAGCAACCATGTGGCATTGAGTCTATGGAGGGAAATATATGAGTGTTGAGAATAATTGGTTCTTTGATATTGGATTGCACAAAGGTCAAAGTGTACTGGGTAGAGCAAGACAGCTGAAAAGTCACATTCCCTACAGGCACTGTGGCACTGACCTCTTGTGCCTGCAAAAACTGGGAATCACAGATAATCTGCTGCGAAGCCATGGCTGCTTGCGCTTGGAGACTGCGAGATCTCAGTGCAAACACTGTGGTTTCTCAGCCAGCAACACTGGAGCTCTTTGTACTGCCAGGTCAGGCTGTGTACAGGGAAAGTTAGATAAGGTTTTCATGTTATGTGATCTACCTTGTTACATTATTCTAACAAATTAGACACTAGAAAGATACTCTGCTGTCCATCTGTCTGTTTATGCACCACCCTGAGGACATCTCTCTCTTCCTCTGAACTCTGGCAGCTCTGATTTACTTGGGACAAACCTGGTATCTATCTTGTTTGTGTTTGTGGGCTCTGTGGACACCCTGTGGTTCCATAACCCTCGCTCATGTCTTCATCAGCTGTGACAGAATTTTTTAAAATGCTGAAGACCTTTTCAAGCTTCTGACCCCAAGCCTCTCAACATGGAGTTTCACCAACATGAAAGGATTTGCATCCGCAATTGCTTTCTTTTAGTAGCACCCCTCATCTTCAGAAGGGCTCAAGTCTTCAAGACAGGGCTGCTTTTCTGGACGGTCCTACAGGAAAAGTGACTAGCAAAGCAATGAGAATTCAGATTGCTGCCCAGAAGACTCTAAATTTACATGGAAAGTGAGCAGCAGAGCTGTGCAGAATCCATCCAGAAGGAGGTGGTGTACAGTACCTGACATACTACAGCCAATAGCTAATACAAAGCACCTGAGGTACTTTCTAATAAAAGGACCTGTTGACAAAAGCCTTACTGTGGGCTATAGGCAGATTCTGCTTTACTTTGCTGCATCTCAGCAAGCCCCACATTGATACATTGGGTCAGTCAGTCACTTAGCTTCTCAGTGTATTTGCCCCATTTGTGCCATGATGATGGTGAAGTGGAAGATAAATGGTGACGTTGCACTGCTTCTGCACCAAAGTGACAAGGGGGGTTAATGTTCAGGCACTCAGATCCTACAAAGCAATGGCTAAAATGTAGCCAGGTTTTCTAGTGTGAGCTAGAGCCTCTCCAGTACCCTTCTCTTGGGCAGACCTGTTATGTCCCAAAGCCTCCATACAATTATTGCAGCACTTTCCTTCGCAGACAGGCTCGGAGATCATGGAATTACAGCACTGTTTCACAATGCTTATCTGTTGGCCCTGGCTCATTGGCCTCAGTTTTAAGATGTTAACCTGCAGTGAAAGTCAGATAGGATCTCAGAGCAGGGGGGAGATTAGGGAATGCATTGACAATTCTTATCCTTTCCTATCCTTGTTCTTCTATCATGCTCTTTCCCTTGTGAATCGATGTTTAGATCTATAGGAGAACAAGTAACCTTTATGGTGAAGTGGGTTAAAGCTCAAGGTCTGCAGTGAGAAAGTGTCTTTATTTCCTTCTTCCTTTCCTTGACTCTCCTTTTGCCCTGCTGGAGTATTGACATTCCACCTCTTCTTGAGGTGCTGCAGGTATTTTTTGTAGTGTGTTAGCTGAAGCTTAAATTTTCCAAATAACTGTTTATGAATAAGACTGGGGTTTGAAAGGAAAATGTTTTTCACTAAGAGAGAAATCCTTGGCCTGGCTGCACCTAGCAAAAGGTCTCAGGCTGTCACTCCCCATCTCCCAGTCTCCACAGGGTGTTACGAGGAAGTATCAAGGGTATGACTTTCTGTCAGTAGTTATTTCTTTAGAAAAAAATAACATGCAGAGGAAAGCAAAGTCATGCTGACTGCTCAGCAGCTTCCCAAGTCAATGCCATGCAGAGCCCCAGGGAACACTGCTTTGCAAGGTTTGCTTCCCAAGGCCACCAGTTGGTTGATGGCTGAATGAGAAGCCTGGACACTAAGAGCCATTTCCTCCCACTGCAGTGATTTCACTTCAGGTCTGCTGGCCACCAACACATTACAGTCAAGACCGTGCAAAACTTCTCCCGGTGTAGTGTGAAATTTGCTCCAGAAGAGCAGAAACATCTGGTTAGAGCCAGGAAGTGGTTGCTGGCTGGGTTTGGCAACAAGGGAACATGTAGTTAATACACTCTTACCTCATCAGTAGATGTCACTGCAGCAAAAGACAGAGTCCATTGGAAAGTTTCAGAGGGGAATATTGAGGGGTCATTCAGCTAACCAACCAGATGCAGAGGCAGTTCAGTGCTTCCTGACTACAGCCAGAGACCAGCTATGGATCTGGGTTTATGAATTGCTTGTAATAAGGCTATAGGAAATGAGAGATTAAGGAAATGAGTCATTAAGTGATTACAAAGACATGTGGAGCACACACAGTTGTGGCCGCCAGTAACAGAGCATTGAGCAACCGTAAATTTCTTCTATGGGGGTTTTGGGAACGTTCCTGCTGAACTTGTATGCAGTAGTGAGTTACGGTTCAGTGGATGTAGTTGAAATGAACCGGTAGCAAGTTTCAGCCACTCTTAGCACAAAACCCTCAAAAGGGTTTTCTACAACTCAAAATCACCCTTTTGATGCCAGGCCTGGTGACCAATCCCAGAAGAAATATTGCAACAATGAAGAAAAAAGTCACCCTCTGACACATTAGGATCTAGGTCTGAGCCTCAGTACAGATGCAGAAGCTTTAACCAAGGCTCAGTAAAAACCTCTTCATCAGGGTCAACATCTGAAAGCTGACAGTGTAGGCTATGCTAGAACCAGCTTCTGACTCAGTTTCCACATCGCTGCCAGCAGAGTCCCTTGCAGGTTCCTCCTGCAAAGTGTTTCTCCAGTGTGCTGGGACAGACGTTCAGCAGAGAGCGGGGTAGGGAGGGGAGCAGTATGGCCACACTTATTCAGCAGGTGCACTACCCTCAGCTGGTGAGCAGATGCTCTCTGGTGTGCCTGGAGGCCTTTGTTCACACCACTGTGAACCTGCTTCCGCTCCCAGCTCCTTGGACAGCAACTTTTCTGGAGAGGCAGCCCCCCTTCCCTCCTCCCCTGCAAAGCCAGCACTGAGGATCCGTATATGAGCTCTGCTGATTTTAAGAGTCTAGAGCTTCAGAGGCAATAGGGGAAGCAGGATTCAAAAGCTGTCACTCCAGGCAGCTGGAATAAGTCACGGAACCCATGGAAATGGACTCTCCATGTGGTTTGGCATCAAAAAAACTCTCTTTAGTCCTGTTGTCTGTGAAGCACAGTCAGGGAAAAAAAGACCTGAAACACAGGGCAGGTCAGCCCTGCTGTCTGCTATCAAACTCAGACTCTCCTGCTCTGCATAAGCTTCTTGCAGTTTTTTGCTAAGGCACCCTGCTCCAAAGCATGTTACCCAGCAGGTCCAAACCCCTTCTGCAAACATGTTGCCAAGCAGTCAAATACTATGGAAGGAAGAAATGATGCAGTTAGGTATCTTAGATGCTATCCTAATGGTTTTACTAAGAATACACATGAAGCCCTGGTGGCCGAGGTGCAGAATAAAATTAAACAATGTGAGACAGGTTCTTTGAGCCCTTTCTGAGACTTTCTCCACACCATTTTGCCTCCAAAGTGTATTGGTTCTCTACCAGCACCCCTGCAGGCTGCAAGAGCTGGCTTTCAAACTGGCTCTAATGATCTGTGCCTTGTCTACTGCTGGTTCTCTCTCCCATATATCTGACTCCCCAACCTACCTCCTAGTCAGGACACAGCAATAGATGTAGAGAAAAAAAGTGCAGGTGGTCCATCCCTCTACCTAGTAATAGGCTTTCATGTAATAAAGCCTCTCAAAATAAGCATCCTGGTTTTTTTATAAAAGGCATCATTTTCATTCCCCTTCTCACAGTTTTATTTCATACTTACATTCAGCTTCCTCAGATCTTTGTTTATGTTCCATGCAAGCAGTATTTTGTGTGTATACTATAGTGTTTCACGCATAAGTTAGTCACACCTGAGCAAAGATTGCCTGCAGAGCTTTTAGTCACAGTTTAGTTTTACCTACTCCCCAAACTAACAACTTAGTCTCTGCATAAAGAGTGCAAACAAAACATGTTTCTTATTTAATTTTGCTCCCTTGGTTTCCCTTCTACTGTGGAGCTAGCTGTCTTAGGAGGATGAGACACTTCAAATTCTCCGTAAGGGGCTGGTAGATGGGAAAGGATGGAGAATAGAATCTGCCATCGCACTACTGCAGCAGAAGCAGTAATGCAACCCTCAGTGCGTACGAAAGAGGCTCAGTATATGAGAGTTCCTGACCCTATGACTTTAAATCTGACTAGATAAGAGCGCCAAAGAGTGGGAGGTGAAACAGAAGCCTAGGGAGTTGAAAAGATTTGTCATAGCAGATCTGGGACTGGTGCCCAGGCCTTCTAAGCACAGCTGGGTGATGATATTATGGTTATTATTATTATTATTTATAATAATAATAATAGCTAATGTGCCAAAAGCTGGTGTTAGGGTAGGACTAAAGGAGACCACCAAACTGAGCAGAGGGTGGTGAATGTTTTTGGCCAAGGACCATATCAGTGTTGATATCTTTCAAAATCTCTCAGGCATTTTAAAAACAGAACTTTTTGAGAGGTTTTGAAATGATACTTTACAACTAAAAATAGGCATTGCATTTAAAAGCAACAAAAGAAAAAAATGTAACTCTAAATGGTCTAAGTAACTAATAATTGTAAAAAGCATTTCAGTGTTAGTATAGTTAAACATTTCATTCAGATCCAAAATCATCCTTTTCATCCAAAACCTCAAAAGATTATTATATTTGTTGAGCCTTTTTTCCTCCTCTGATTTTCCATTTTGGTGACCAGACCAAAATATATATCACTCACCAAGCTCCACTCATAAATTCTAAGGAAAAAAAATGTGTCCCATGGTCTACATTAAACTTTATTATGTAGACTTTTCAACAATGAAAATCTCTCTCCCAGGCATTTTAACTACATCACCACAGTAAATATCCTACCATGCTACAACTTCTACTACAATATTTCTTTGTTGCACAGATAACTGTGACCAAGCCCTTGCTAACGTAATTCATGAGAGGGAGCAGCATGATTGAAAAAATACTCATGCTTCAGGGCTGACCTCTAAACCTATTGTAAGTCACAAGTGTCAAAATCGAGCAAGGTTATACAGGGGAAGTTATGAAATTTCATCACTTATACAGATGTTGGATTTTCTATGCCATAATGACATCAGGCAACTTACTTGATTGTGTATGTCCTGATGAAAAGAACAAACTGACTTTATTTTGACTTTTGTCATTTTTAGATGATGCTCACTATTTCTGCAGCAGTTTATTTTCTGTGCTGTCTTTAGAGAAATTCCTCTTTGGTTTGTTAGTATTGCTTGGTATGAGACAATGCATCAACACCTTTTGTTCTGAGCAAATCCAGCCAAGAGGAGTATCAAGGAGATATTTCCTCCCTAGTGAAATGGAGAGAACAGTGGAAGTAGCTCTTTCACAGCACAATGTTTACAAAAGCTCAAAAAAGAAAGGAGAAAAAGCATGTGCCTAAAGGCAACAGTGAAAGAAAATTCAAGCAGAAGCAAAGTAACTGATCTGACAAGAACCCTACCTAGACATTGATCATCTACTGTTCTTGCAGTAAATACCAAGTGATCTTAAATGATCGGGAGCAACTGGAGCTGTGGTTACGTTTCATCGCAAAAGCTCCCTCAGTGCGCTCTGCTGAACCTCCACTCCTGACATGGGAATACTTTCTGTTCTTACAAAGACATCAAGATCCACAGTCAGGACAGCTTAACACCCTGTTGTGTCTGATGTTGTCTGAGAGAAAAGTAGTTCCCACTAATGTCTAAGCCTCTTCTGTTGCTCCTTCCTTGCTCTCCAAAAACTCACTGTACCTATATAATATTTATATAGTAAGTAAGTATAAAGAACCCCTAGATCTGCAGAGAAGAGAGATAGGTATGAATTTTTTGATATATCCAAACCCAGGTTAGAAGAGCATGCCTGGACAGCTCTAACAGTTAGAGAACTCTTGGGTTTTTCTGGAGTCACCTAATTGCTTCCAGGGTTTCTCAGAAATATTTGGAGTTTCCCATAGTGGCCTTTGAGAAGCTGCATTGTGACTCTATGAGGAGCTCATTAATTCTGCTCTGCATGAAATCATGTTGTCCAGAGAGTGATAACATGCTGATGTGATAAATCAGTTTGGCAGAGCCTTGCCTTCAGCTTACACACAGAACAGTGTAATCCTGGGACCCCTCAGAAAAACACATGCATATATTGAAGGCAGGATTTTCTTCTTCCTTTTTTCTCTTCCCATAGAATTAAAGTGAACATCAATAAATGTGGGTGTCGGAGTACAGAAAGGAAGACAAAGCAATAACACTGAAAACAGCATCAGCAGGAGAGCTACCTATGACTCAGGAGACCTACCAGAGGAATAAAGATAGAGAGCTATATCCAGACTGGCCACAACAGATGCCCTAACATACAGACAGCAGCTACTTTTCTCCACTGATTCCAGAAGGAGCTAGGCTCTGGCAGTCCAACACTGTAACTTGCTAAATACGATCCCAAACTGACTGATGACAAAGCTGCCTGCAATATTTGCCATCTGAGAGCAGCAGTGTGGCATGTATGAGAGAAGATGGATGGTCAATCCTACAGTACTTTGATCTTGAGGTGTCAATAGACCTCTGAAGATTGAGTATCCTCTGCAGTGCATACAGTTCCCATCAGGACAGTGTGGGACTGCAGTAGGGTGACAGGGGAAGGGAATCAGGGTTCACCAATTTAAGTGGAATAATGCACCACACAAAACACTTGATTTCCCATCTCCTGGCTGCTTTTCTGGAGCAAAATATTCAGACTCAATAGAGAAGTAATAAGCCAAAATTTGATGTGTTTGTACAGGAGATGAAATCTGATATTCAGATATCCTTTTCAGGCTTACAAATCTGGATAATCTGTCAAAGATTTCTGTGCACAAGGCTGACATTCTAGCAAATGGCAGAAGTATTCTCTGCTCTACACAAAGATATGTCATGCAGGAGTCAGTAGACAATGTGCTAGACCTCATTCTTCACCCCTGGCACTGCACAGAGCGTGGGACCTCTTGTCTCATCTCCATCTCTATTGTTCTAGTCTATCCTTCTCTTGCTAAGCATTGGTATGTTTCCAAATTTTGTAACACAGATGATATTGATGACATTTCAAGATAATTCTGAAACTGTAAATAAAATTAACAAACATGGTTGGAATTTACAGCCTCTGAAGGCTTCAGTTCAAATACTTCTCTTTCACTTTCTTTTCCCTATTTGTTCCAAGGCTCTACAAGGACATTCAGGTGATATTTAACACTAGGCTGTACTGAGCAGTAGTTGCTGCTACTGATGTTTATGTTCCCTTGGATTCAACAAGCATCACCTGAAATTAGGGATCAATTGTACAGATGTGGAATAGCCCTTGGCTTGGAAAAACACCAGGGTGGTATTGTGAGGCCCTTCAGGGACAACTGAACACACCACTCTAGGTGCAACCCATTAGTCTGGGGAATGTCTGTACTCCTCAGATAGAAACAGCCCAAGCAACAGTCAGTAAAGAAGAGGTGTGTGGGCAGGGAAAGGGAAGAAAAGCATCCTTTTTCAGAAAATTTCAGGTTAGAAAAATAACTCCACCTCACCCTTATAATAGCTGCATTAAAAAAACAGGTTGAAAGAGACCTCGAAGAGCACATGTAATATCCCTACCGAAAGCCAAAATCAGATCTACTCAAGAGAGATTCTTAAATTTACTCGTCAATGAAAACTCCATACCATTTTGTGCAAATCTGTCCCAGAGTTAAAGGGTTTAAGCAGTAAGAACAAGGAAACTCTGGGACAACAATCTTTTTTTCTGATCTTGAGATCTTCCATCATGGGCACAGACAAGAGGTGATCGATCCCTCACCACACTGTAGCTGTTCTCTCAGTATTGGAAGACCCTGTTCTGTTGCAATGCAATCAAAATCAATTCCACGATATTCAGAAATTTGCTTTGAAAGTTACTAAGTTTGGCACATCAAAAATAAAAATAAGTAAGTAGCCTCATCATGAAAATGAGTGCCTGTGTTTAGAGGCATTCCTGCAAGAGGAGAGAGGGTGAGTGGCCAGTGGTGTGAAGGAACAAAGAAGCTCCTCTAACCATTGCCAGGATTACTGCAAGACCAGTCCTAGGACTTTGCTCCAGCAGTTTTAGAAACAATAACAGCCCTCCCTCTCCCAACATGCTAAATCTGATCCTTGCTAATGTGAATTAATACCAGGTTTCAGTGCAGCCACTGGAGTAATGTGATGCTCTGGAGTGCTGTAATCCTAAACAGAGCATTAGGAAAGGAGCTCGCACCACAGCTGTGGCGCCTTGCAGGTGTTTCTTCCCCAGGCAGCCCCTTCTGCAGCAAGTCTGTGACTCTGCATGAGAGGCATAGGGGGAACTCTGTCATGGTCAGACAATAGGCTTCCCTGGAAGAAACAGGCTGGTCCGGGTGCTGGCGGTGCCAGGAGGGGTGGGGAGGGGGAAGTCTGAAGTGATATGGGTCTCTGTTTACTATGCACAAAAGGAGAGAGAAGCAGGTGAATGAATGAAACAGATACCTCTGTGTGACCCCCTTCCCCTGCGGACTGGGCACACATTGCCTGCATACACATGTGCTCTTTGTTCCTGCAAGTGGTGTTCCCATTGCCCCTGTCCCTGCCCCACCACTTTCCCTTACCCTCCCCCTTAAACAAGCCCTGGCTCACACATTTCATCAACAATCCCCACTATTCATTTTTCAGGGGCACCAAAGGGAAACAGAAGTCTCCTAAGTGAAGTTCTGTCTCCTTTGGGACTGCCCTGCTTTCCCTCCACCCATCCTTCACCACCCTCCTCCCCCAAGCCTTGCATCGTGCCTGTCTGCGGTCACAACTTGATATTGGGTTACAGCAGGCCTCCAGCTGACCTGGCGGGTTCATCCTGTAAAAATACTGCTTGTGCTGTTCATCTCTCTGATTACTCCTGGCTCATAACAGGTGGAGCTGCCAGCTCGAAGGGGGAGGGCAGGATGGAAGACCTGCTTTTTAGCTGCATGCCCTCCTCCTCAGAGGGGATAAAAAGGCCCCATTTGTTCACTCCCCCAGCTTTGTCCCCAGGGTCTTGGGTTTTTCAGAGAAGTTTTGTGTAAGTGTGTTTTTTTTAAGTTCAATACCATTGGAGTCAATGGAAGGACACCAACAGCACTTGCCTAGCTTAATTTCCAGCACAGCCTCTTTCTGTTTAGATGCAGGTCCTTGTCAAATTCACAGCTGACTTCTGTGATCCTCTCACCACTGCAGAAACAGGTCAGAAATTTAATTAGACTAACTCAAATTCAGTGCTTCCTGATTATCACTTGAGCCAGGAACTGTCCTTTTTGGCTGTTGGCTCTTGGGCTTTCAGTCTTGGTTGCACTCAGGGAGTGGAGGAAAAGGACGGAAACAGCTACAAACTAACAAAATATTTTGAGTTCCAGAAATAGATATTGGAGGGAGGGACTTCTATTTAACTCAAAATAGTAGGTCAGATTTGAACAGTTTGCAACGTGGGTGTGTTTTAGATGTAGAACTTAACTCAATGGCTTGCTTCACTTCTGCAGTGATGTAACCCAGGGAGTATTGTTTGAAAGTGCAAAAGAGTTTCCTATTGCTCTTGACGGCAACTTTACATTCCTCCTGGAATCAGGTAGCTGTGGACTGCTTGGTGGCCCAGGGTTGCCTAGATAAATAAGGAAATGCATAAAAATTTTCTACACAGAACAGGAGGGATTTAATGACACAAAGCCCATAAAAGTTCCTGAAGGAACAAGAATGGAGAAGCTCCAAGTATGGAAAATGGCCACAATCTTTCTGAAGAGCAGTCAGTAGCACACAAATTAATTTTAGAGTTACAATGGAGCACAGATGATCAGAAAACTAGATTTGAAATTGGCAACTTTATTTCCAAGCCCTCTTCCCATCCATTAGAAGAGAGGGCTATGAAAGAAAGTATGAATACAAGAAAAGTGAATGTTTCTGGGGGAGGTTCCATCTTCATTAGCCTGCAAATCTCTAATCAATATCCATAGAGGAAAGGAGAAACTGTATAGCAGGTTACACGAACTGAAAACATCCTGACTTTTCTTTTGTCTTGCACATACTTCTCATGTCCTAACGTATTATTCCAGCTGAGACTTATTCAGTGTAGGAACACCAGGTTCATTAAAATTATAAGAGATGACCAGGTATTTGGCTGGTGATTTCCTAACACCCTAACAGCTTGCACTATATCTGACCTATCAGAACCATGAGACCTTGGATGGAGACATTGAGAACTGGGTTTTTCTTTTTCTTCCTTGCAAAGCTGTAATGAGGAATTATTTAAGGATGCTGCCACCAAGCTGGATGTATCCTGCACAGCGGGGGGAAGCTGATGATAAACATTGACTTTGTCACCTAGAAGACACAGCAATCCTCAGAGACAAGCGGCATTGGAAGAGAGTGAGATCATTGCATCAGACCAATTGAAGGAGGACTTTAAAGCCATTTTCTCAAAAGGGTACATTTTCTGTGCCCCCATCAAATAATCTAAGTACTGATATTTTCTCTTTTTAGCTAACAATGATCTCTGTCTTCCCTTCTGCATTTTGCTCTGTTTCACAATGAAGACTGGAAAAAAGGTATAACTTCCTAGTTCTCATTTTTCTGCTCAAGCAGTTCTATGTGGGAACTGTGGGCAATAGGAATTAATGCATTTTTCAAGAAGTGCTGAGTTGCTGATTAAGTCTGAAATATAATTTTGGGTCATTTCTACATATGGATAGTTGCAGACTCTTTTGGAAGAAGAAACTCCTTTCTTGTCTTATGCTTACCCCTGTTCTCATCGGTGTCCTTTAAATCACACTGTCTCTCACCTAAAAAAAAATAAATGTACAAATTAGAAAAGGACAATGGTTTGCCTGATTTTTGCTTTCATAGTGCCTAAATGAAGCACAAAAGACTTTATATAATATATTATACTGTATGATATTTGTTTCTACTTTACAGGCTCAGGAACACTATGTCTCTATTCTTCTATGTCTCTCTTGCATGTATTTCTTGGAAAAGGGAATTGGAGTTGTTGCTGAGAATTTAATAGGTTTTGTGTTTAAAATGGACACATTTTCGCAAAATTTCATCAGTCTAAAGAGATCTAAGCAGCTGAAAATAAATGTATTTTCCCTTCTCTAGTAGGCATCATTTTTTTGATACCTTCATTGTTGTAATCTTGCCAGTTTTCTATTTTTGAGAGAAAAGCAGACCAGAAAGAACACGCATTTATAAGTCACAAACATGTCAATAAATAAACCTTTTTCTAAAAAGAAACAACTGAGTCCATTTCTCCAAGTACTATAGAGATCTCCAAATGATGAAACCCAGTGATGTTTCCCTTTGGAAGTAATTTTTAAGGAGCAAACTTCCTTGTTAAAACTGCAAGTATCATCATCACGACTACTTTGAAATCATAAAGCAGGTGACATGATCTACTGTGTTTGTTCTTGCTGTGCCTGCTTGGCATAAGCTTCCTAAAAGCCTCAGGAGTTGCTCTGGGGACGAATTTGGCCTGTCGGGGTCTTCCATTTACTTTGATTTATTGTGATCATTCAAAATGTATTCTCATTTGGATGGTCAGGGATTTACACACATAGCTTCCATTAACACTAAAGGGTAATACCATTAAGACAAATGTACAGATAATCTCTGGCACTGTGGAGATAAAAATATACCTCAGAGAGTGCTCTGGCTGGGCTGGAAATGTTCATTATCTCAGTTCCATTTTGCAGCATGGAGCAGCTTTAAAAGGCATCTTTATAATTTTACTACCCTTACCCTGTATTTTTTAGGGGGAAGGAGAGGATAGAAAAGAGGGAGCTATCCATGGGAGAGCTGAAGGAAAATGAGATTGCTTCCTTCAAGTCCCAGCATGCAGGCAGTGTTTGACATGAATAGCAGAGAGGATCAGATGATTTTTGATCTCTTCCCTGGATCATCATCATTGCAGGATTACCTCTGAACACCAGGGCACTTGCTGTTTTTATTTTAGTAGTGTCACAGTAGCCCTCAGAGAGGGAGCTTCTGAATCTTTCCCCAAATTCATGCCAACCAATAGACTTACGTGAAACAAGAGATGACCCATACCCAGAAGAGCTTACAATAGACAGAGAGTAGGGTCAGAAGGGAATCCAAATCTTGAGAGGCAGGAAGCATCTTTTCATTGCTCTTCATCTACCTACAGACCAGCAGGGTTTAACATCAGTACTGTTGCATACTGTAGTATGTTGGGTTTTTTTCCCCAAGTAAATGTCTAAACAAAGAAAAAGTAGGGAGGTGGAACTACCCCAGAAAAGCTCTGGTGAATCATCCAGGAGGTTCAGATGAAGATCACCTTAAGAAAAGTAACAGAGGAGGAAAGACTTTTACTCCAGAAATATTAAGCTTGATAACTTGTTCCTTATTTGCTAAGATTTGGGCACAAGAACTGAGTACCAGCCTCTTCCAAAAGGGCATCTGACAGTGACGGACTGTGTCAGCCTTTGTCCCATTCTGACAAGCCTCTCTTGAGGATACAAACTGACTGGTTTGTGGAAATAAACCCCTGACTCATATACTAAGACATCTTTCTCTCAGATGTCTTTGTCACAAGCTGAAACAGCTCATTGAGCCACTGGCACATTAAGATCAGAATTTGAAAAGCACATTCATAATCTAGCCCTCTTCACCTAGTGCCCCCATGGTGTTCAAAATTCCCAGCACCTTGGGTTGTGACCACTGGGTAGTTATTTCACCACTAGCAAGTGAAAGTACACCCAGCCTCATCCAGCAAATCATGGACAGGGAGGTATACAGAACCCAAAGGCCTGTCTCCCAAAGGCCTGTCTCACAGGTCTTTTTTCCACATCTTAAAATGAGCCCCTGCATAGTGTAGTCCCTTTCCATGCTCTTCTAGCTGAAGAGATGTTATTTCTGCTCTGTGGCCCACCCTGCTGCAGAGCACCCATAGCATGGTAAGATGCCCAAAGGCACCAGTCAGGTGGACATATCCTGTTAGACCATCACAAGCAACAAGAAACTGAGGTAGTACAATGCAATGGACGTAGCACAGAATAATGACTGAATCTCTGAGTCTGAGCAAATTACTTCATCTTTTTATACACTTCTCTTTCTCCCCTCACACTTTC
The DNA here is from genome assembly GCA_035590215.1 of Microhierax caerulescens. Taxonomy (NCBI): domain Eukaryota; kingdom Metazoa; phylum Chordata; class Aves; order Falconiformes; family Falconidae; genus Microhierax; species Microhierax caerulescens. The sequence continues at coordinate 26,570,082 of JAVJGJ010000061.1, forward strand.
TTTGCATCTCTTTTATAGCCAATATAATTAATTGAACCCAAACCACAAGAAAACAACTTGTACGTATCTACATTAGAGGCTGGCACTAATTCTTTTTTTTTTCCCCCTCTCAGTTGCTTTAGTGAAGCCATTTACATCACCAACATAGACCCAGAGACACCTTGATTTGGGCAGGAACTGTGCCTTTGGGTTTATTCTACTGTGACTTTATTATTACGTTGCGCACAACAACACATTTTAAGCAGTCCCCTGTCTTCAGCTGTGACTGAATGTTGCATTTAGATGGCCCATTAGGCTCTCTTGGTATGGTAATATGCCTTCTATATTTCAAACACCACTAAACTGTTTTCCGTTCCTGTGGGTGAATCCAAGTTTGTAAATTTTGCTTTGCTGCACAATGTCATTCAACAACCTAACTAAGCAAAACTCCTACAGATCTCAGAAGACCCCTGACAAAATACAGAAGAGAAAATGTTCTGTGTAAACAGCAAATGCAAGCAGTGAGGAGGAGGAGGTGGGGAATGAATGCAGTTCTCATTTAATTGCTTTTAAAGCTTTTTGTCATCTTTTTCTCATTTAACCCCCTGCCCAAGACCAGAATATCACGCATGTAATAGAATCTGTTCCGATTAGAAGGTTTTGTTACAGCTGTAATAAGCTTTCACACAGGGAAAGTCCCCTGAGACCTATATTTCATCTCAACTTTCCCCACCACATTAAACAGAGAGTCTGATTCTGGAAAACAGAGTTTGAAATTCCTCCTTCTGCACTCAACACGGGCAAATAATGAGAATTGACAATTCCAAGGCTTGATGTGAAACTAGTATGGTTTAGACTGAAACTGCTTGTGTGATAACAGGTTTTGGGAATGTTTCCACTTTTATCTGTTTATTTATTATTCTTATTAATTATTCTTAGTCTTGTGATTTGGGGGAGAGAGGGTGGGAGGAAGAAAAAGGGAAGACAAAAGGGAGTCAGTAGCTTGGCAGCACACAGCCTAAATCTAAACACCACACACACTCGCTATACCCTGGAAAAACCTGGATCTTATACAACAATTTCTGTAACAGCATCACTTGGATAAACCAGCAACTTACTTGGAAGGAATCTTTGGTTTCCTAGAATTCATGTAACTAAGAGATAAAATGACCTTGAGGGATGGCAGCTTGCCTTGTAAAATACATTAACTCTTTCAGAGCAAACCTTGCTGGAAATCCTCTTTTATCCATTTTGTGGCAAATCAGACAGGACAGCAGGGTCTGGCCAAAGCCTGCCAATGGGTCTCATTGGACTAACATCGCCAGGTTTCACATCCAGCCTCAGTTCTGAGGATTTAGAAGGGAAGCTTTAAAAACATTCAGTCAGCATCATCTGTGAGTGCTGACACACTTAATGCAAACAAATTACTTGACCCATCTTTACTCCTCCCCATTCAAATGTCCTCAGATCTGATGATTTTGACCCAGTTCATTGTCCTTTGAAATGAACTGGCAGCCAGGTTAGGAAAAAGTGTCTCCCAAAGTGGTAGTCTCTGGGATTACTCTCTTGAACTATTTCTGTTCCCATGAGTCTGCAACAGTGTTTTTTCAGAGGAATATGGGGAATGAGACAGGCAGCAACCAGTCAAATCTGCTGTGGAACTGCTTCTTCAGAAACTATCAGTCCTGTGAAGACCAGAACTGACTGAATGTGGACTCTGGGTCATAATGTTATTTGGCTGGATTTCCTGGTGTTTAAAAATAGTGTTTTCCCTGCTGTTAATTTTCCCTTCAGAGGGTTTCTCTTCCTTCTGCCCTAGTTGCCTATTTTCACAGTAATAGTAGGAACACAATGCTTCTTTTCACCCTCTGTCAATTTTGATCAGCAGACAGATTCAAGGTTATTAGTGGGTGACTGACAGAGAGAGTGAATGGCAATTCCCGTTTGCTTGAAAAAGAGTAAGGAAAAAATTCAAAGTGATCATGGAAGCAGCTCACTGGGATAATTTCAAGGGCATAGATAGAAGGGGCCACTTGGGACAGAGAAGCAGCAGGAGCTGAGCTGGATACTTTTTTCTGGTTACTCTACACCCAGACGTTGTGTCTGCAAGGAAGACTGTTTCATACCTCAGCATATTTCTACAAAGAGGGATTCTGACAGCTTCCACTTTTCTCTCATTTTTAGATGATGCTCTAAGACCAGGTGCTGCAAAACATTTGGAGTTAAAGAACTCCACGGAGACCCTTTTCCCAGAGCAGAGTTATCCCAGCTGTGCTCAGACAACACTGACATCCACCTTTCCTTAAATTTTGTAACTCCTTTTGTTCAGAAAAGAGGACTTTCGTTCCTTCCTTTTACGTAGTCCTGGGTTTCACCCAGAGTTGGCTGCAATGCACTGCCTACTGATCCAGAGAGATGAATACTTCCTCTGCTTCATCAAGAAAAAGAGGCTTAAGCCATCAGAACCTGGCTGTGGAAGAACTCTGTCTTTTCCGTGTGTTTGTTAGTTGTCATCACTCTGCAAATGACCATTGAACAAAGCTCCAGCAAGACCTTTGAAATGACAGAAAGGAAGGGTCTACCTGCTCAGCCCTTGTCCCCTGCTGAGACTGTAGCTGTTGGTGAATAGTTCCCCAAGCTGTTGCAGCTTCATGCATTTCTCTGCGAAGGGAGTGCAATGTTAAAATCAGAGCTGCTGGTGGAAAAGCAGCAAAAAGCTAGATGTGCAGGGAAGCGGGGACAGATGTGGCTCTTCCATCACTCCTTCTGTGTTAGGGATTTGCATGGCAGGGAAATAGAGAGAGACAGAGGGACTGTATACCCCTTTCCCTGCTCTCCTGGTCCTAGCAGAGAGGTGAAAGAAAGAGGTCTACAAAGCAATGAAGTAGTGATTTAGCCAGGCCAGAAGCTTGAGCAGCAACTCTGCAAGGGCTCATACAAACACACACATACACCTTTGGCAGCTGGAACCTGTTTGACTGCCAGAGGGGACATGAGCCAGAAGACCAGGTCACCCAAAAAAACCCAAAAATAAAAAAGCACCCAAAACCAAAAACAAAAAGAAAGAAAGAGCACACAGCCCTCCTCCAAAATAACAACAGAATCAGCCCCATAGAAGCTAAGGGAGCCCCACCACAGATGAATTTGCCCTTGTGTAATTAATTCCCCTTTGGAAGAGTTGCCAGCAGGGATCTCAGATTAAAATCTCTGTCTCCTCCAATAGGAAGCACCTCTAGGAGCTCAGTATCTCCCCTCCCTTCCACACAGTGTGAAGCACCAGTCCAAGTCCCAGTGTGAGACTTGAACCTACAGTGACCTCCTGAGCCCTGCAGTGAAGGATGTATTAGCCAATGAGTCATGTTGACTCTGGCTTGAATCTAAATGGGCCTCTTCTCTCATACCAGAGAAACCACGTTCATACAGCCACGGACGTTGCCTGTATCCGATAACCCTTAATGCAGGGGTTGGGTGGTGCTTGTTGCTGTCATCTTGCCTCAAGGGAAGGGGTGAGAAACAGGGTGGGGATGTCAAAATCCAGTTACCCCAGAAGTTACATCCTTTCTGTAATTTAGGATGCAGATGAAATTGTCATCCAATTTGAACAGTAGAGACTAAACTAGCCCTCTGGTTAATGAAAATTATGACTGCTGTTTCTCTGTGGGTGGCCTTTTCTTTGTAGGGAGAGAACAAGTGATTGCTGCTCATGTTACATCTTTTTGAGAGGTCACTTTTTTGCTTCCTTGTTTGCCTACCCTGTACGGAGTGAACTCACCTTTCAGTTTTTGACATGCTACCATAGAGGTACCTTTGGGCCTTCCAAATTGCCTCCCACTGTGGGCTAGTTAACAGAATTAGTGGCCGCTCTTGGCTCACTTTCTCCATGCTCCTTATGGAGACACCAGCCACTTGGGATCTCTGCATCACCTCGGCAGGTATTGGCTGAGTGAAGCTGGAGCAAAGTGTGAGCAATCAGGCAACCCTTCACAGACATCCCAGAGAGTAGGAGCTTATGACCAAATCAGCTGGAGATGTTCCTGAACCATGGCTGGGAGGCAGCAGCTTTCAGATGAGAAGCAAGACCAAGTGAGCCTCCCAGCCATATGAGTGGTTTGTGACTCACCAAGGAAAAGGAGGGATGGTTATCTCCTGGCAGGACACCAACTTGTATAGAAGGGATTTTACCCACTACTGAAAAGCAGCCTACTCTCAGCTGGGCAGAGCAGCTGGTCAGCAGGACACTTAATCACACTTCACTTGAGGTGCTCAGGTGGTTGAGAGTTTAATGCAAGATAACACTATGTCTGGGTATGGTGTTCTGTATCCAAGTGTAAGTACAGGCTGATGAACTCCAGTTACTCATGCTGATATTTGCCAGGACACTGACCATTTCAAACAGAGGTTATCCTCTGCCTGATTCCCTCTATCTGCCTGATAACCAGCAGGATATTTGTGCTAGAATATTTTGCTTTTGCCTGCCTGCTTGTCTTTCTTTTGCAGCTGAACAAAGAGCGCATTGTTTTCAGGATATCAAAACTGATTTCACTTTGATGGCTTTAAATTACCTGCTGTATATCAAGGGAAATACATATCAGCCAGACCAACATCTCCTTTTTTAGCTCCTGCATCCACCCACCTCTGGCCCCCCAGAAATATGTCAGCATCTACTCACAAGCCCTAATGCAATTCTGAACCCTCACTGATGCTCTCTGTAACCTATTGATGTCCCTAATGGTCTGCAAGGAAATGCAAATTGGCATTGACAGGAAACCTGAGAAAGGAACAGAGAGATTTACTGGTCAGGAAAACACTAGTTTTTCCTTTCCTTATTCATATTGTGGTTCATAGGGCTGTCATGTAATGCAAATAGCATTCGTGGCATTAGCCTGTACTTAAAATAAATGCTTCCTGTGGTTCTTACATATCTCCATTTCATCATATAGCACCTGAAAGAAAAGAAAAGAAAAAAAAAAAAAAAAAAAAGCAAGGAAAAAGTTTTTCATTGCCTCCTGTACTCTGCTGATGCACGTGTTTGTCCTGCAGACATGACTGCATGGGCTGTGCAGCTGCAATTCTGGTTTCTGTGTACTGTGCCTTTAAATATGAGTAGGCAGCCTGCCTGTAGGGCTGGGAGGGTGTAAATCTGGAAAGGTATTTAAGAGAAAGGAGAAAGAGGTACCTTTTGCAATGTCATTACTGTAGGAAAGCACAAGACAGAACAAATTCAATGGGAAACAAGTTCTCCAACCTGAAACCCAGGTTCAGGGTTTATCCAGAGCATGCAAAATCAGATAAATTTCCCCAGCATGGGCTGTTCTCTGGGGAAACCTCTAAGAGCTGGCTCTGCTGAACAGCCAGTTGGATGACCCTTCCTGAGGCTGGCTCTGTGTCCAGCAGCCCCACCGTGCAGCAGTGCTACTAACACCATGCACAGTTCCACCTGAGAATGACCGCTGACAGCCCAGCTGGTGGGTCTCCAACGCACATTGTAGCCACATTCTCAACGCTGACCTGAAGGAAGTACCAGTCTGGCCAGAGCTGCACTGCCTCTCCCCCATCACACACACCCCTCTTGTGTTTTGCAATTTCTTCATCCCATTGGTGCCAGGGAGTCTCCTGCAGATGTTCTGAGAAAGCAGTCTCTAAGGAAGAGATTAGGTGTACACCACAGGGTGAAGAGTGGTTTGAGAACAGAATTAAGTACCCTATAGCTTATAGCTTCATTACACTGCTGGCTGTATCTCAAGTTTAAAATGCCTGTGCTTGGGTTTAGGATGGGGCTAAACCTGGAATAACTCTTGATGGCATGGATCATAGCCTAAGGCATCATCTAGAATTCCCATTTGTGCAGACTCATGTGGACGAGAGCTTGGGCCCAGTTTAAGGCAACAAGCAAGTTCCTTCCCTGGCAGTCAGCCTATGTCCATGCCCACGCACATGGGCTTGGGCCCATGCAAACATACCACAGTGGTTCCATAGACACTGCTGCGTAGCAGTTACACTCAGCTCCTCTTACTTTATGTGATTTCCAAGCTCTCCGTACCAATGCTATTATTTTCCTTTTTCTTTTTCTTTCCAAATGGAGAAGGGCTTGCCCAGAATCCAGCAGCAAGCCACCACCAGCACTAGGAGAGCAACCCAGCCCTTCTGACTCCAGTGCTGCAGCCTTTGTCTGCTAGACAGAAGTGCTGGTCATGTTTGAATAATGACATTATCTCTGCTAGACTAGTCAAAGCCCAAAAACGAGTCATTTTGTTCCATCGTCCCCTCCATGAGTTTCAATGGATTTCTGCATATGTCCCCAGGTGACTGGAGGAGTTGCCTATAATATGGGATATTTTTTGTTTCATTGTTTGGGTTTTGTGTTTGTTTTGTTGTTTTATTTGGGTTTGTTTTGGTTTGGTTTTGTTTTTGGTTGTTTTTTTTTTTAGATCAGGGTTTAAAAAAAACCCTCCAAATCATCTATCAGATCCTTTGGGGCAGGAGGTATGCTACAAACATCTTGCTGTCATTGTTCCCTGATTTTCTGTTGCATACACACATGATCATTTAAAATTTAAAAATCATTAGCAATAAGGGTAGAGCATATATATCTGATTCAGACTGGTTAGAAATTGACTGCTGTGGTGCTGTGCTCTACATAAACAGGAACGACATCAAGAAACTTCCTGGTCACGTTTGTTATATGAGATCTGGGCATATATGTACAATCAGCGTTCAGACACAGGTCAGTGAGGGGCAGAAGATGTTAGCTGGTCTTGGTTACCCAAAAAATGGTTTATTAATATGATTTAGGCTTATCCACAGGAGAAGACACAGCCATGCTAGATTTTTTAGTTGACTCAGTCAAAGAAGCAGCCACAGTGTAAATCTCTCTGCTCCTATCATTTCACACAGAGGGAATCAGAGTTCTCTGTTTGTCAACAGACATCTGAAGCCATGAGTCAGCATTTAGCAAACATTTCCAGTTCTGTACAGACGCTTACTTCACCATTTGGCAGGTTTAGATAACCTGCATGGAGGCAGAGAAATGCCAAAGGATTTTGTCCTGTAGTTCAAGGCTCCAGGAACAGTGGTGCATATCAGCTTTTGGTGTCCCTTACCTATCAATAGGACGTTTCCCATGCACATAGCAGCATTTTATAGCCTGTCCTCTCCAGATGAACTTGTCATGCCATTGAGACAGAAGGAGATAGTGTGTCCCTGATGTGTTCCTCAGCAGGATCCTGACCTGCTCATAAGCAGGTGAATTCATGTTAGCATCCCTTCCTTCAGGACAACCTCCTCAGTCATTGCAGGGGACACAAATACAGGTCTGATTTAGATTATGTTTGTCAGTGGTTGTGACTTCACAGAAGTTGTACCACGTTGGCTCCAACAGTTTGAGGGTGAAAGGCTTAGAGATCTTCCTTCTACCTTGCATCTACTAGGTCACACAGGGAACAGAACCGAATCTCTTAATTATATTTTCATAGCTTCATGACTCTGATTTCTATTTGTTTGTGTACATAAACAGAGAACCACACTTGGACTGGTCTCTTCGCAGTGCTGAATACAACATACCCACCTCATGACTTATCGACAGGTGAGGGTTTTTACACGTGTCCTCCATGGCTGGCTGTCATCTATAGGTTCTCCAACATACCTTTCTAGAGGAGTATACACTAGGTGTCTACTTTTGTTTTTCTGCTGTGGGGGCTCAAAGGCCAGCATATTTCAGAAGTCATAAGAGCTGTGTCCAATGCTTTTGCTCATGAATTCCCTCTCTCCAGCCAAATTTCCCAACTGCCTTGTTCATTGACTATTTGTCACACTGGAACCCATTCTGGTTAAACACTAGGTCTGGATCTACCACCCCTTGAAAAGAAAATTTGCAAAAAATTGTTATTTTATACCCTGCAAAGACAGAAGATCGACACCTCTGTAGGTGCCTGGAGTCTAGTTTTCTTTGTGCTAAGAGGAAGAAGAAATCATGATGAAAATTCTGTGCTGTAGGGCACCTGCTCTGGAAGGAAGCTCTGCTTATAAAAGTAATTCCAAAGAATTGCAACAATGGTTTTTCAGATGCCTGAAAACACATTTGCCAAACTACAGCGAGTGATGGATTAAGAAGAGAGAAAAGAGAAAAATGGCACATTGGTTTCACTTGTTTTCACAGACAAAGACCTAGTGGATGAAACAATTTACCCCCAGGACAAATCCTGGAAAGAGGGAAAGCACCTAGATATCCTTTTTCCTAGTCCCCTGTCAAATTCATGGAGACAGTCCAAGAATGCAGTACTGTCAGACTTGTCATGACTCTGAAACACCAGCCCTTTCTTGCATGTCATGAGCTTGGTCACTTATGTGGGATTGCACCTCCAGTTGACCTTTATTGGTGGCTTTGTGAAGAAGGGAGGTAATGGGTTTTGGAGTGCTTCAGAAATTAACAGGCTAAATCCAGTTCATTCCTAGAGGAGCTTAAATTGGTTAGCATCTGGCAGCTGCTCAGCAAACCACTGGTCTCCAGTCCCCTTCCTTTGAGATGACTGTCCAAAAAACCACCTTTGTTGTTGGCATTAATTCAGAACTTTTCTGCCAGTGCTAGGCCTGGACTGCACGACCTGTTGTGCCAGTAAAAGCTGCCTTCTGTCAGCACAGCCAGTGTCCACAACCAATGCTGAGGCCTGGAAGGGGGTAAAACTTTGTCCTTCTCTTAAGCACCACCCAAAAACCCCTTTCTTGGCTCCATGCCACCAGTGCAGATGGTAGATGCTGTGTTTCCCCTGCCAGTCCAAACAGTGCTGGAGCAAGCCTCCACTAATCACATCGGGTCCCAAATGTTTTCAAGGTCTGATCACATCTTTAAATATCACTGCGTGGAACAAATGGAAGCCTAGCTGTGAAGCTGTCATCCACACAGCCTGATCCCAGGGCCTGCTATGCATTAGCATGTGCTTCCTCAGCAAGGGAGGCACATAGCATGAGGCAGAGGGGAGCCTGTGTCCTAAGTAAAACGTTTGCATCATGAACAGACTTCTACAGACCTGGCATGGCCCAGTGTGAGTGCAGAAATAAATGCCTTCAAAGGGATTGGGGCTGATCACATGGTGGAGACAGAACTCCAGGCCAGGGCTGTGTAGGTGGAAAGCAGGGACTGCTAACGACCATAGTCTGTCAGCTGGTTGAAGAAAGACAAGCCTTCTCTCTTTAACACTCTTGTTAACCTATTGCCAGAGGCACTCACTGACACTGAAATTCAGGAACTATTTGCAAGCCTTCAGAAACACCTTGTGCAAAATTAATCCCCTGTCAAGTTCACAGAAGGCAATTGTTCTGGCTGCTTGTGGAACCTCAATGTCTTGCTTGTGCTAGAAGCTAAGGAAAAAAATATAGTCATGGGATGGTCCTTCATTACTTCATTCCTCCCTCCCAGTGAAAAAATTACAGGTGGACAGGGAAAAAAACTGCATGCCAAAGCTTCTGGTGTGGGGTTCCCAGATCAGTGGGAAATGCTATAAAGGGAAGAATGGAAACTCACTTCCTGAGATACTGAAAACATGACTAGGCAATGTACAAGAGTGGGTATTTAGGACCAAGCTTTCACTGGGGCAATAAGGCTTACATAAACTTTGGGGGTAATATGTCTTAACATGAGCTTTGGGTTTCATCAGATGTTTTTCCCTTTTAAGGCATGATGTCTAAATAAACTGAAACTTGTTTACCACCAGATGTCCAGGGCCAGCTCTGACACAAAAAGCAAATTAGAACTGAGCTCTGAGGTAGGTGTCCAAGAGACTCTGAATGTGGGTGTTAACCCATCTTGAGAGCACCGGCCTTTTCTCTTAAACCTTTTCCACATCCTTATCCAATCCTAAAAGCCCAAGCAGAATATCTTTTTAAAAGAAAACAAAACAACAATACTTCCCTCTGCCCATCCCATTGGAAGAAGTTTCCTTTTCTTGAACACTCACACCTCAGAGGATGAGAATTTGTGCAGGTACAGTTAGGTTAGCAAATCCTCTTGCCAGTCTTTTGTATTTCCAAGGGGATTTCAGATGGCAGCAGATAGTCTGTCTATTTTTTTCACTTTCCTCTAACTTTGAATGTTCATTAATCTATTTTTTTTATTTATTACTGTTACTCCATTTTGTAACTGTAAGTTGCACACAGGGAAGCAAAATGTGGAAGCAAAAAGGTGGGTGGAAATGTTCTGGTTTCTGGATAAAGTGCCAATTTGTCTCACCTATGTCATATTTTCTCTTCTTCCTGGATGTGTCAAAAGCTTCCTCTGACATCTCATCATGGTACCAAGCTTGCTTAGACATGTGTATAAGGCAATTCCTTTAGCATGTGTGCATGTATATAACTGAATGTTTAGAAGAGAGGCCATGAAGTGAGCACCATTTCAAAAGCCCCTGTTTGTCTTGGCATCTTTTTCCTCTCCATTTTTGTTAATTATTCGACGAACTCTTGCTTGTGCCTGATGTCCTTCCAAATGAGAAGAGCTTTCAGCCAACTGCGCACCATTATTCAAACCTTCAGTTATTGCTTTGCAAAAGCCTCTTCAAAGCCCGGCCTGCTGCCCCTGTTTCTGTTTATCAAACAGCTGTGTTGAGGTTGGCTGCGTTTGGTCAAGTTCAAGGAGAAGAGCTGCCAAAATTATGAGAGAGGGAGCAGGGGAGAGTGAAAACGCCTCTCACCTCACAGGGAGTGAGAAAAGAGAAAATGGCAGCCTCTGGTCCTGGGTGTTATAAATAACCAGTTTGGCACTGCTGCACAAGAAACAGCTTGGCTAGCCTCTCTTCTCTTCTCCTTCCCCACTGGGTTTATTATGTATTTAACCCTCTGCAGCATTTATTGAGGGAGGAGGCAGTGTCAGCCAGAAGACCTAAGTAACCCTTTGCACACCATGTAGATTTCCACCATACCAAAAAGAGCAATGGGCCTAGTCTGGGTCAAGGCCCCTTGGCTTTCAAATGTTTACTCATGCAACAAGCTCTCAAGCAACATCATAGCACGTGCAAAATTAAGTAGAGGTTGAAAATTCATGTGCTTCAGTCCTTTGATAGTAATAAACCTACCAAGATAACTGAGAAGGAAAGAGAAAACATCCATTTTCTACTAAAGGAAATGTGTATTGACCAAGATGATGGGCAGGCCTTATTGCAAAAGGTATGAAGGTGTTTCTTCAGGTTGGTTGCTGCAGGAATTGTACAAAACCCCTGAGAATCTTTCTCCAGAAGCATGGACGTTAGGAAGGAGCAGTAGCTCAGAGATATCCAAGTAGTAGGAATGGGATTAACATTTAGAAGAATGCTGCGAAAAGGCCCAGGAAAACACTTCAAGCTCTCTGGAGGTTTTGGCAAAATAAAGATTGCCTGTTGTAAGATGCTCCAATGTTTTCTCCAGCCTCCAGTGTTTCTTGGTTCTGACAAAATGCACTCACCTCCTCCACAGTGTAAAGAATTTTAAATCAGAAGGGATTAGTGTCAAATCCAACAGTCCCTCTGAGCACAGATCAATGCGTTGTGTTTATTTGCCATTGGCATCAAGCTGGGCCAGGCAGAATGATTAATACCCACCTGAGGCTGAGGGATAAGCCCCTATTACAAAGTCTCTGAACTCCATCCTCCAGTCTCTGCTTCAGCTGTGTGTTGGGGAACAAAGCCACAGAATATGTGAAAATACAGAGACATGGCTGATTTGCAAAAAGCTTCCTGAGCAGAACACACTTTGTAAGAGTCCAGGAGAGAGAAAAAATTCTTTGCAGATCTTTCTAAAAGGCAAATTTTTCAAGGGTCCTCTCTGACAAAACCACTTTTCTCCTTTGTTTTTTTCAAGAAACCTTTTGTGTAGTTCTCTTCTCCCCTCAGAACAGCTTTATTCCATCTCTTCAAAGAACCTAGACATCTTTTGGATCCTCACTGCAGGGTCCAAGGCAAGGAACCCAGCAGTATCTCCATTTCCTGACCTCTCCCCCTCTTGTCAGCACTTTGGAGGGGTCTTCCCCAGGTCCCTTTGCTCAAGGTCTCTCTGACCTTGGCTGCCTTTTAACAAAGTCCTTGGATCATCAGTTGCACATTCTCTTTGTAACTTGATTTGGCCAGCTCTCTTGTTTTCCATCCTCTCTGCTATCCTTGTCAGTCTCCCAATTAGCACTTTTACCCACTCCATTTGTCTTTATTCAGAGCCTTTTGTGATACCTCTTTCCTAACCTCTCCAAAGTTCCTTTTGCTGTGTTATTCTGTTTTCTGCAGGGTATAAGCCACCATTGGAAATAATCATCTGCTCAGCTTACACTTGTATTGCTCCTAGAAAAGGCTCTGTGCAGGTGGTCATATTTATCCTGGATGTGAATCCTTACTAGCAGAGAAAAATGGCCCATAATTTTAGGCACTGCCTTGGGTTCAAGGTGGAAGAGAGATGTTTCAGGAAATCTTTCAACTAACACCTATGTAAAAACATCTCAACTTCAAACACTCCTTGCATATAGCCTTAGATCAGAAATTCCAGCAAAGGTACCTTCCTTCACTGCCGTCCTTAACAAGAACTTACCATGCCTGAAAACATAATGGCCAAATTAAAGATCCATGACCCCTGAGTCCCTTCTCTAAAGCTGGTCATAAACTGAGGTTTATTAAAAAAGTAAAAGAAAGATAGGCTGCAGTGAAGTGTTTGTCTTTGGATGTTCCCTTTCATCCACTGCCAGCACAGGGACTAATGAAATGGCAATCTTGACAAGCCTGCTTCATTGGACTAAGTAGTGAGAAGCAACCAGCTACCAAAATGCTCTCATAATAAATACTGCTCTCCTACATTAATAATGTCCAGAGAAGCTTTTCTTTTTGGCATCTTATTTTTGAAGATAAATTTATCTAAAGATATGCCTGCTTGAAAAAAGGTTATATATCTCTGCCTGGGAGACTCGAAGCTGACATATCATCTGGTGCAGGAATGAGATATTCATGCTAGCTCAGGTGCCTGAGAGCAAGAGTGCAAATTACAACACCAAGTTTCTTATAGCCCCTGCAATAATTCTCTCAGTATCTGGTCAGATTTTCTCAGAAATAGCTTGTTTGCCTTAGATGCAGACATGATGAGTGCTGAACGTTTGGGAATAAAAACTTAGCATTCCAGCATAATATCTAAAGGACACTCTTTCTTGACTAAGCCATTTTATCTTTAAAATGTTTTCTTATCCCTAGTTTGGCCTAGCTGGAGTGAAGAAAACTGCTAAACTCAGTAATTTGGCATTAATATTTTCTGAAGGTGGCCATGCAAGGGGCAGCTTTTGTGCAGTGCCTCACCAGAGCATCCAGTCTTTTCCTTTTGGGATATTCCCTCAGTTTCTGGTTTCATTGGGAGTTTTCAGTAGCAGGCAGACTGCCTTATTTCAGATGTTTGTGGAATTGAACAGCAGAGAGAAAAATGCCAGGGCTCAGACCTTTTGCTTGAGAAACGTGAAACTTCCTTTTGATATATTCCCCCTCAAAACGTGGTATTTATTTAACAGGCTCCCTGACTGACTCTGGAAACCTGCTATTTTGACTCAAGAATTTTTCTCAGTGAATTATATTAGATAAATATAACCAAAGTGTGTGATTATGCTGGGTCGATTAACTCCTGATGTTAAAACAGAACCATTCCTTTGGCTCTGTTCTCACCAGCAATTTGTCACTGGTTTATGTCAAAAACCCCCACCCCTCCCTATGACTGAGTGATGGAAATTTTAAAAAGCCATTAAATTGTGCCCCTGCAGTTAATTGTTCCTGATGTTGCTTCTTGCACCTATTCCCAGTCACGTTTTTTTCTTCTGCAGACAAGGTGCTCTCTTGCAAGACCTGGAATTAGCACAGCACTGCACTTCCCTCGGTGTTTTTCCTGCAGTGGTAGAACATGTATTACAGATCTTAAATTCAATCCTTTTTTACTTCGCTGGAAGAGAGAGTCTGAGCTAAATCCTGTAACGTGCTGACTATCCTTAGCTCCTGCTGTCAACAGGAGATCCCAGAGGAAGAGTACATGTGTGGATCATGTCTTTTCTTATATTCCATGAGTTTTAAACTGTGGTACTCAAGCTCTGTTTCAGACATCTTATATCACATTCCTGTCTAGTTTGCCCTTTTGTGAGATTAAAATAGTATTTTTGTCTCCCTTTTCCTTTTTGTTTCCCCAGCACATCTAGTAAGACAACTTCTCCTGCACAGTGAATGGTTTTGTACTTTGAATACATCCTAGTGCCACAGTGAGATAGCCATCACACAGAGTCTTGGTTATACCAAGTTACTCTCAAGCACTGATAAGTACCTCTATTGCCAAAACCCTGTAGAAGTGCCAAATATCACCACACCCAAACTGTTACATTTCATATTCGGAGAAGAAAAATGCATTTCTGTGCTTTTACATCTTTTTCCTTTTCAGAAAAAGAACTGTAGAGCTTAGATATTTGCAAAGAGGCTGGAAAATCCCTTTGATTCAGTATTGCAGCAACCAGAAAATGCCAAAGAATGGTAAAGTGGACTTCATAATCACCTTGGCTCTGTTTATCTCTAATAATTAATTGGCTCTGATCCCTATATTTTTGGCTTGATGATAAAAGGCCACCTAAGCAAAAATTAATTTTATTTAAGGAAGGTTCCTGGAATATGAGCAGGACATGGGTTAGCTGCTGGAGATTTGCCAGGCATGAGGCAACCAACCTGCAGTGTTTGTAGGCATTCTATTCTGCAAAGAAACTGCCTCAAAATATCAGTGAAAAAAGTAACAGCAGTAACACAAGATTGTGCCCAAAGCCAAAAAAATTAAATGGACTTCAGTAAACAGGTCTTGCAGAAACCAATTACTCATCCAGATTCCAAAACCTTCTCACAGGCCATGGGGTCTGAGCAGCAGACAGCAACCACCTTCTTTCTGGGGGAGGGTTAAGGGTCTTTGCAGACAGTGATATTTTTTGACACTGGCTGATGAAGGCAGAGAAAGGAGACTGTGGCACAAGGGAGTGAGAAAAGAATAATACTTTGTCTTAGTCCTTTGACTTCAGGGATTTCCATGAGTTAAACCAGGAATATGGTTCCCAGGGATTTTGGGAAATGAATGGTTGTCAAACCAAATACCACCCCCATGACACCCTCCCTCCCTCGTTGTAAACAGTCTTTAATCACTTTGTATTAGGCTTCACCAATGGGAAATGGTGATTAATACTGTTTACCACTAAGAATCTCTTGTTGGTTTTTTTACCAAGGATTTATTTAGAACCAAGTTGCACTATGGATATAGGGCTACTTTCCTTTGAAATCTCAAGTCAGGGAGCCTCCTGCCTTCCCTTATTGCTTTATGATGGCATTAAGATAAATGAAATGAGAAAGAGGAGGTCTTCTGCTCTCTGTGGCCCTTCCCTGCATAGCTGCACAAGCTCCTTAGAGATTAGTAAGCATTTATGGCCTCATTTGCATGAACAGTGGTGCAGGGCAGATGCAGCTGTTTCATTTGTTCAGTGCTCACCAGTGAACAGTCTATCTCTTCTGGTGTCTGCTGAAAACATTGACACAAAGTGTTTCTTAAATTCACATTGTAGGCTGGGTAACTGGGTCTAAAAGCCACGTCTTTGGTAAAATATTTGTGTTGAAGAATGTAATGGATTCAAGGAGATTTTTTTCTTTTTTTCTTTTTTTTTTTTTTTTCCTGGTGGGATTAAGTCTAGGTTAACCGGGCAATTTAGAGGTTGCAAGTAGAGCCTTGTGAAACATAACGTTGGTGCCCTGAACAAATAGAAGGCAAATTTGCTTAAAGATCCCTTATGGTGCCAGCACTCCTCCAGGCATGGTTTCTATGTGTCATATCAGTACTTATGAAACACTCCCAAGCTGGGCCAATTGCTCTGGCTCATTTTTCCAAATCAGTAGGATTCAGGCTGAGCTCATGGAGAGAGCCAAACAAATATGTTGTTGGAAACATCACCACAGACTCAAACTGGTTCCAGTCTGAGGCGGGAATCAGGAGCTCAAGTCTTGATTTTTTCCTAAGCAAATGTGAAGCCCATGAAAATTATCCATCTGCCGTGACGTCAGTTGCAGTTGCCTGCTCAGTGAAACTCCTGTCTGTGTACCTTGCAAGCATGCTGATATGTCTTTAAAACTTTCAGTGACCATTAAGACTCATAGGGTCTTACTTTCTGCGTAACACAAACCACAAAATTTCGTTGGGAAATCCCCTTTTCAGGCTCATAACTTCTGGCTGAGAGTGAATAAATCTCATGATAGTAGCATTTCACCCTCGCAGCAACACATCTTAGTGAAAATGGCTCCTACGATACCACATGCCACCTCCTCCTTCTCTCTCTGTCTTTTCTTTCTTTTCTTAGTTTTTCTTACTTTGTGTGTGTGTTGTAAGTGTGGACCAAAAACGGTTATTTCCCCCACACCTCCTGTAGCACTTTTCTTGAATGATGCAATCAACCTGAGCCACAATGGGGAACCACTGGTGTGCAACTTGATGAAATACACACAAGATCAAAGCTGAGATGGTTCCAAGCCAGAGAGTGGGAATGTGGGTCTGAACTTTCCCAGAGTCTGAAGGAGCTGGTTCAGCCCATTGTGAAAGCCCTGGGTAGGTTCCAGGTACACATTTTCCTAAAATGTGGAAGTATTTAGATCATTATCTCTTATTTGAGCCTATTACAATGGATCAGCTTCTCTGTTCACTACCTTTATAACTAGTTCGATGATTATTTTTTTTTAAGAAACTTTTATGGCAGTGTGGTATTTGCTTGAATGTGAACAGCAACATCATGTTTAAAGATTAATGATACATAGCACAAGTTGAAAAGGGGTTCATAACCTTACGTGGGATCTTACTCCTTTCTCGCAGTTCCAAACAACACAGCAGTGCCTGCCCAGCAGATAGCGTTTCTTCCAGCAGCTGCTGTGAGAGAGTGAATTCCTAAGGGGCAGTAAGTGCTGTACTGGCCAAATGCACCTCTGCGAATAACAACCCCTACCCATTTATTAGCACATTATGTAATTAACATTAAGAATAACAATGTGGGTATTAAATTTTCTTAACACTCACCAGTGTAAGTTCTTCTTTTCATGGATTTATAGTTTTGCCAAATTTTAATCATTTGGACTGAAACTTTTCATGTTCATGCTCTGCCTCAGGCTGGCTTTTTTTTTCTGTTCTGGGTTTTTTATTGTTTTTGGGTGGGGTTTTTTTTTTGGTGGAGGTTTTGTTGGGGCTTTTTTTATAATTAATGTTTTAACAGTCTGACCATTTCTGAAAAAGAGATGGAGGAAAATAAATTACTCTTCTAAACCAGACATTTTTTTTCCCTAACTGTTTTTCTTGAAACAGTTTGAAATCTTAAGGCTTTCAGGAGGAAGCCTGAAAGGGAATGAACTGAGAAAGAAGGTGCTGTTATGTTGGGGTTAAACCCCTGGACATGGCAATGCACATGAGGTTCTTACACCTTGTAAGAGTTGAATGTGTTCCAGCAACCAAAGTCTTTGCATGCTGTGTCTGAAAAGTGCCAGTTTGTACTATATAACTTTTTATATGGCAGGCAGGTAAGTTGAAATCCTAAACTGAAGGGCATAACCACAAATAAACAGCAGTACAAGTGGTCACAACAGTATTTGTTCTTTGAGCTACAGAAAAGTGCAGTGAGCTACCAGCCTCATGAAAGGCCATGGTTATTAGTCTCAGCTACCCAGTTTTTCAGTTTTCCTTTTAAGTCAGCCCTATATCACTGCTTGAAACAGATAGGGACCATTTATACATTTAAAAAATAAGTTTGTGGAAAGGTTTTACAAGAGATGTATACAGAGCTAAGATCCCTTTTATGACAATCTGTCATTTAGAAAGATTGCATACTAAATCTAAGTGATTGATTGTGTTGAGTGTACTGGCTTAGGCCACATTTCCTCCCAGAATCAGAAAGAGGAGCCAGGATTTTGAATATCCGTGTATTTTTGCTGGCTAGCAGAAATAAAAATGTATCACGTCTCCCTTTAACCATCTGTTCTTGTATAGTAACAACATACTACCTCTGCCAGTTGCTCCTTCAGTTCGGATAGCAATGTGCATTCAAAGGTAGTGGGCTCTGACTGGTGCATGAGGCTTATGCCCCCTCTTCCTCCCCTCTCCCTCACTAGCATGCACCTACCCAGAGTAATTACAGATCCAAGTCTACTGATGAGTTCACTGTAGCTTGTTGAGTCTGCCAGCCAGTATGGAAGAGGAGTCTCTGAATGTGCTCCCACATCCATCCTGGATTAGTTCCTCAGCATTTTATCCATGGGCTTCTCTCTTTCAAGCTACTGGTTACCCACAGCCACTGCCTGAAAACCATGAGGAAGCCGCTCCCAGTTCAGGCTTGTTCCCTTCAGTGTGTTTTCTAGTAGGAAGACATGAAAGAGGAGGGGGAAGGAGATACTCCAGACTACTTCAAGAGCACTTTTGTTAAGATGCTTGTTTTAGAAACATCTCTTCCCTTGAACATCCTAAATTCTTCAAATCTTACTCTCTGCTGAAGCAAATGTTTAGACCAGCTGAAGTCAATAGCACTATGAGAGTTTGAAGACTGGGTCTAGGAAGGATGACACTTGATTCTTTCCATGCTTTTCTGTCACACTTTACAGTCAGTGGAGCTGGCAACCTCATGACCTTCTGTAGATCTCCAGTGACAAATGACTGGGCAGCTCTGGAGATATGGCTGAACATTCAAGGTGTTTGCTTTCCCCAAAACTTCAGGACCTCTCTTTGTTTCTGCCTGAATCAAGGCCTCTTACCAGTCAGGATGCTGTAGTCTCTAACTGGTAGGTTCTACTCTCCAAAATCTGCTGTGAGCAAAACAGGTGCAGTTTTTTGGGTTGGGTTGTTGTTCTGTTGTTTTTGTTTTGGTTTTTTTTCCCCCCCAGATTGATTACTCCAATTATTCACTTTATTACATAAAACCTAAGGAAAAGATGAAGTGCACTAATTCCTGTCCACCTGCCAGCTGCAGCTCAATCATTAGAAATCACAAATTGATGCTGGTTGTTTTGTACTGTTTCATGGGAAGATTTATGTCTTTATGTAGCTGGTGCTGATGGAATAAATTAAACTGGGCATGAAAAAGGAATAAAGATTTACTCAGCATTTCAAAGCCTGGCTTCATTGCCTTATGGAAGAGTGTGGCAAATATTTTGTAGACATGCAAATATATCACATATCGCTAACAAAGAAAGCCTGGGTAACTTGCCATTAAAGCTGTGACATTTCACCCCATGCCCTCTTATTCCCAGAAAAGTCCTCTAAGCTGCTGGGAAAAAAAAATTGCCTTCTCCCAGTGCAGGAAAAAAGCTTACTGGGTTTCACAGTGACCATCAGATTTTAGAAATGGACCTGAAATGAGACCCAACCTCAGTCCCATCCTTCTTTCAGTCTGAACTGTTGCCCCTGCCAGAGAGACTGCGTCCTTAAAAAAGAACTGAAAAGGACAAATTGGCTTTGGATTGCTCCATATTTTGTTTTTCTGGGAGAAATGTGTTTGGCTGAAATATAAACTGGAAGTTTTCAGGTCCTTAGGGCCATTACTACTGAAGCACAATAGACTGCAGAGGTACAGAGACTCTAGGAGTGTGCAAGCAGCACATTGTGTTGGAAAACTCTGCCCTGCCTCTCTGTGCAGACTCTCTGGCAGACAGTCACCTGGACTGCACAGTGCTTGCGCCATGCAGGGCTTTTCTGTAAACATATTGGCACTCTGGTTCTCATTTTGAACAAGGGACTGCCCAAGGAAAGAGACTAGACTTAAACAGATCATCTTTCCTCCAAGCTTGCCGCCAGCAGGAATTGAAGTTGGTTTTCATTCGTGTCCTTTTGGCAAGCCAGCTCTGTGACTTAGCCTAGACTATGTGTTCAGAGCTACGTACAAGGATTTGCATCATTCTGCTTGCTCTGCTTGGACTGCATTGGTCACCTTTGCCTAGGCCTTCCTCAAGAAGAAAAAACGGCATTGATTCTGCAAAACTGTCAATATTCCCAAAAAATGACCAGACAGTTCAGGGAAAGGAAGGAATTAATACCCATGTCTTCTCCAAAATATAAACCAGGTAAGGATATAGGAGGGTTTTTTCTGTGTTTTATATTAATGGTCTATTTGGAAGCCTTGGTCTCATGTAAGCCTTGACCTGAAGCATACTGCCTCATGCAAGAGTTATGCTATTTGAGATTTCTTGTTGCAAATGCATTTCTTTGTCAATGACTGCTCATGGCTCGGAGGGGTGTACTCTACTCTGAATTAAAAGCTGGCTGGACAGCCAAGCCCAATGAGTGGTAGTAAATGGAGTTACATCCCTCTGGTGGCCGGTCACAAGTGGTGTTCCCCAGGGCTCCAAATTAGGGCTGGTCCTGTTTAATATCTTTATCAATAATCTGTATGAAGGGATTGAGTACACTTTCAGTAAGTTTGCAGGTAACACCAAGTTGGGAGAGAGTGTTGATCTGCTGGAGGGTAGGAAGGCCCTGCAGTGGGATCTGGACAGGCTGGACCCATGTGCTGAGGCCAATTGTATGAGGTTTAACAAGGAGAAGTGAGGGTCCTGCACTTGGATCACAGCAACACCAGATAACACTACAGACTTGGGGGAGGAGCGGCTGGAAAGCTGCCTGGTGGAAAAGGACCTGGGGATGCAGGTCGGCAGTCAGTTGAACATGAGCCAGCAGTGTGCCCAGGTGGCCAAGAAGGCCAATAGCATCCTGGCTTGTGTCCAAAATGGTGTGACCAGCAGGACTAGGGAAGTGATTGTCCCTCTGTACTCGGCACTGGTAAGGCCACACCTTGAATACTGGATTCAGTTTGGAGACCCTTGCTTAATGAGGGACGTAGAGGTGCTGCAACGAGTCCAGAGAAGGGCAATGAAGCTGGTGAAGAGTCTGGAGCACAAGTCTTGTGAGGAGCAACTGAGAGAACTGGGGTTGTTTAGTCTGGAGGAGAGGAGACTCAGGGGGGACCTTATCACTCTCTACAACTACCTGAAAGAACATTGTAGGCAGGTGGATGTCGGTCTCTTCTCCCAGATAACAGCTGACAGGACAAGAGGAAACTGCCTCAAGTTGAGTCAGGGGAGGTTTAGGTTGGATATTAGGAAAATGTTCATCACCAAAAGGGTTGTCAGGCACTGGAACAGGCTGCCCAGGGAGGTGGTGGAGTTACCATCCCTGGATGTGTTTAAAAGACGTGTAGATGTGGTGCTTAGGGACATGGTTTAGTGATGGACTTGGCAGTCCTGAATTAACAGTTGGACTTGATGATCTCAAAGGTCTTTTCCAACCTAAATTATTCTATGATTCTATGATTCATAGCAGGTTGTTTCTTGGATGACTTGTATTTCATTTTTTGCTTTCAAATGTACGTATTGTGTGAGTCCAGCTATGAAGTCATTCAAATAAATAGTCCTTTTCCCTTGTCTGTTCATGGATGATTTGTTGCTGGGATTTGTCCATTCTGATTGGGCAGTTTGGCCACATGGCTAATTTTAAATTCACTCTTTATAAGTGTTCTCTCTAAATGCACTTGTTTCCAGCCTGAAATGGGTTTCATCCTTTCAGCATATAAGAGAATGCCAAAACTTGTGGGATTGGATAAGCACAGGACTGAATACAAAGTCATTTGCTGGAACGTTTAATGAGGAGCAAACAGAAAGGGAGTGAGTCAAAGTGAAATTGCTGATTAATACAAAAGTGTATGCATAAAAATCCATGTGTATGACTCATCCGAGAGAGAGAGGCCCCAGATAATCAGACTTGCTCACTGTAAAGTGAAAATTTGGAGAACTTTCCTGGAAAATAATCTTACAGTCATCTTTCTCCTGATGCATCTAAAGCAATCGGACTCCCACCATCTGCTAAGACTTTGTGGGCAATGTTGGAAACTTGCCTTCCTTACACTACTTAATTTTACAGCCTTCCGGCTTATATAGCTACTCCTTAAGTACATCGAAAGAATGTGGTGTGGAGAGTGCTTAAAGACCAGGACCTGCCAATGCCAGATTATCCATTCAGTGTCCTTGCTGAAGAAATAATAAGGACAAGGCAATATGAGACCGTCTTTAGTCCCACTGAATAACAAGGATTTCACACACTGTTGAAGACCTCAAGAACACTAGAGATAGCAGCAGATGCTACAGCATGGTTGCACTAGAAACAGTTGTCTTACAGTACTGAAAGGAATTTGTCATTTATAAACTTGCCCATGAATAATAAAAGATAAATGTAGTGGGAGATAGAGATGTAGATACTACCTAAACTCTGTTTTCAGGCCCATTTAAGCAGCAAAGGTGTGCACCACAATACTGAAAAGTATCTGAATCACCTAATAATTTAAGACAACTTTTAGAGTATCTGAGGAGGAAGAAGGTAGCTGGTCTTGCTAGCACATTGACTGCTCAGTTTTCTTGGAAATTTTGATCCAAATGGGCATTTCTCAGCCTTCTGCTGTCAGCCACATTATAATGCAAGAAATGGCATCACTGGAGAGTGACATCAAAGCTGTAGGGGCAGGGGAAGGAAGAAGTGAGGGCTAGAACATGACAAACATGGAGAAAGCCATCCTGTTTTCTACACTTTAGAATCTGTACTTGGCACAATACGTACATCTTGTCCAAGGACTGTAACATGTTTATTGCCTGGCAGTTGAAACAGCTCAGACTACTTGCATGGAAAGACTATGTTCAAAGAAAGGGTCCTGTGGTCACAATAACTCCATCTTTCCCTCCTCCCTCTTCTCTAACAATAACTCAAATGGAAATTTTCACCAAATCTGGAGATGTCACTCTCCAGTGATGCCATTTCTTCAGTTGTAAGGTGGTTGCACTTATTATAGGAGGTAAGAGACTAATAAATGCATAGCTTTTGGCCAGGATTGGTTCTCAGGCTCTATTCTGAGCCAAAGAACTATAAAAGGTGGTGCAAAACTGGGAGACAGGAACATGGGTTAGTTTACACAAGAAGCAAATACTGAATGTGATGAGGATCTGAAATGTCCATGACAGAATCCTTTCTCAGAAAGTTAACTTATTGACCATAGTAGAGCCATCCACTGGTAATAATGCAGTGTTCACTCCAAGGCTTTTTAAGCAAAATCCTCACATCTCAGTTCCTCAGCATGGGCAAAATCTGTGTTTATATCAAATGAACTGATTCCTCATTTGGGTATGTCTTTTCTTGACCAAAGTCCTCAGTGAACTCTCAGAACTGCAATTACTATGGGTATTTGAATGGAAAATTTACATAGAGGCTTAATCTCCTGTTATGGCAGAATAAAATTGAAGGAATGTGTATCATATATGGCAAAGGGCGGGTTTTGATATTTGCCCCAAGAATAAGCCTCACAACGCTACTAAGTGTCACTTGTCCTGTAATTTGCTTAGTTTTGATATTATTCCATTTTCCCTTGAGCCATCCTTGAGCTGACATTAACGGGATGTACTCCATTAACCCCAATGAAGTCAAGGCCTTCAAAGCTCTTAGTCTGACAGTATTTTCCTTTACTCTGGGGTGTAAATTGGCTTTAATGCCAGGACTGCAGGCACTTTAATCTAAGCCTGGAAAAGTTAAAAGGGTGTTGCAATGCATGTAAAATCTATATGAAATAGAAGGATGCTGTTTTTCCCCCGAAGGAAATAAAAAGTTTTATTTGTTAAGCACTCTGATGTTCCCTTGGAAAGGCAATGGTTTTTCCTTTTTTTTAAAAGGGGAAAAAACAAGTACAAATTGCTTCTGCAAGGAAATACTAGCCAATTATCGGTAGATGTAATTCTGCAAAGTGTTAGTGGCAAAATCTTTCAGCAAGAAGCATAGGGCCAGTTTTGAAGCCAGTTCCTCCTGGGTAACCTAACCAAATCCCACAGCACGATGCTGCAGAACACCCAGCCCTTCTCCTGCCTCCCGCCTCAAAGGCCTGCTTTCATAGGAAATTATTTTACTTCTGCCATCCACCTCAGAAACTTGGCTCCTGCCACTAAATAGCCAAAATGGTTTTGAGATATTCCATTAAGGCCTGAAGACACTGACCTCAGTGCTACAGAATTTCAGGCAAGATGTCCCTTCTGGTTTCACTTCTCTCAAGGAGCCTGAAGTCAGAGGGTGTAACTGTGGGTTACAAGCATAGAAACAGAGAGAGCAAGACCAGGTCCTTGCGGAAGGGAGGCCTTGAATGTGATAGGAAAGGAGTTACCTGGTTTCAACCAGACTTTCTTTTTTATAGCTGGCACCAAGGATATTTGGATTCTTTTCATTCATTTTGAAGACTTTATTTGTCTATTGAGGGGGCAGGGAGAGGGTGAGGGTGGCAGGGAAGGAAGGCAGAGAGACAATAGGTAACCTGGAACATCAGCACTAGAAAGTGGAAAGAAATGGTGTCCAGCCCTTTTTTAGAATAGCCTGTTCTGAAGAAAGGCAAAGGACTGGCTTTGATACTTCAGACTGCCAGGGAGGAAACCAAGTCAATATCAGAAAGGAAGATGTGTGGGTTGTCCCAAGTACAATTGATGGGTTAAATGTTAACATTATGAGAGTCATGCCAGAGATTTTCACTGCGACAGAAACCCAACAGTAGGTATATGTAAGATGCCCAGGAAAAATAACACTGAAAATACAAACTGGAGTCCAGATGGCTCTCCCAAAAGAGATACTGGGAAACCTTACTGGCAAAAGGCAAAAAAACAATCCCTGTCTTGGCTGTGCCTTTACAGATAGGACTGCAGATGAGAATTAATGCAATTAGCTGAATGACTTAGAAAAAGGCAGAGAAAGTCTCTCTTTTCAGAGAGTTTCTTGTGGTTGGACCAAAGTCCCATTCATGAGAAGAATCCAGCAAGAATTTCACAGCTTACTGAAGAGTGGTTCAATGCAATCTGGGTAAATGGAATGCAATATTTCACATTAGTCCTGTGTTCAATGTAAGCCAATCACATTTCCACCTAAGGACTCAAGGGAGTCCTCAACATAACGAGGTAGTGAATCTTGATTGGGTTCCTAAGGGATGGGTAACCTCATATCACACAGTATCATTCAAAATGCTGAATTTCTTAAAATCTGGGTCATTAATGTTAATGTCACATTAAGAGAGAATAACTTTCCACTACCTGTGGTAACAGAGAGCAGGAGCCATAGTTCAGCTAGGTGTTTCCAACAGTGACAGAACACACAGGGTTAAGATGCCAGTCATTCCAGAGTTATTTGTAGCTCAAACTCATTTTCCTCTTTTAAGAGCTATTCTTTCTTTCCCATAGTCTGGCATAAAAAGACCAGCATCTAAAGCCTGATCTCTGCTGCCCAGAAAAAAACTTAATTCCTTGCCCTCATTTCCCTTTATGGCTCCATCCACTCGTGCCGTTCCCCCCAGCCAGAAAGGCACATAAATGAGACATAAGGGAGCCTGCTCTAACAAGACCCCATGAATCTCCTATCCCTGAAGAGCTTTATGGGCATTTTCCCTCCTCCAGGGACTCAAATGCAGCATCTCCAAATGCCCCTACCCTCTGCCAGCCCAGGTCCTGGGAACTTGAGTTTATTCCCAAACTCAGATGTTCCAGCTGACAGCATTAAGCAGCAGCTGCCAAGCCAACAGGCCAATGAGTGAATGGATTTTATTAAAAAGAAATAATAATTTTTAAGCAAAGCTGAGTGAACTTTATCTTCACCTTCGAAATAGAATGGATATCAAATCTCTAGATTAGGCTTCACTCTTTACCTTTTGTCCCTTACAAAACTGACGTAATTCACCCCTCTGCTTTAATTTATTTGATGCTTTTTGGTTTTTCTTTCCTAACTGATATGGAAGAGAAAACATTTTGGCTTTTGCTTAAATTCTAGGAAACTGTTTTTCAGCTTGAGTATAGTGATACAGACAGGTTTCTAAGATGTGAGTTTCAAATAGGCATTTGTGTCCATATTTGAATGACTACAAAAGTTGCCTGACATACAAAAATACAACATCTACCAATATATGTGTAAGTTGTGTTTGATATTAATATAGAAATCAAGCTGCAAGCATTTTGTTTTGAACCTCTGAGCTAAAATGTAAAGACCTGATATTTAGGTGCAAATGCAGCCTGTTTCTATTCAAGTCTTTTTTAGTACTTCTTTTTATTATGTCATTAAGAATATTCCTAGGCAATGAAAGAAAAAAAATAGCTTAACTAAGTAGGGATTTGCAGTGGTACCGTAAGAATCTGAACCAAACTTCCCCAGAAGAACAGGAAAAAGAATGACTTTTACTTGAAAGAAGTTTTTTTGGTTAGTTTTACACTTAAAACTTGAACAAAAAGGTCAACATTTTTTCTAGAAAAAAAAATCCTTACCAATGAATTATTATTAACAATGTTTGAAAAATAATGTAAGGGTAGTTTGCGGTCATTTAAACCATTTTACTCAAAAAGCATCTGAAATATTTTTTTTATTTGGAACTAGGCAGGTACCTGCTGAGAAAGGATGTCAGCCTCTCCCCACTGACCTGTTTTTTCCCTTCCTGTGAGTTTCTAGCCCAGGCTTTTCTGGACCAGAGAGGGTTAATATATGAGAAAGAGGGGTTCCTGGTAATGAAGAGGAGGAGAAGAAAAGCTTTAAAAAAAGTTTCTGCAGTCTTGTCTTGCTGACTGTTTCTAACGTAATAGAGTTTTTAAAGGGCTTTTAAATAAAATCATTCAGCCAGCTTTGCTGTGTCACTTTCCACTTCATGAGTTTTTCCTAAAAGTCTGGGAACAGCTCTGGAAAATGTAGGAGTGAGCGTTGAAGGATGTATAATGGACCACAAGAAGGAAACCCTTTTGCCATCCAGTTCTGAATTCAGAATTTACCTAACATCAGCCTGTTTGGAAGTTCCCACGAGGTGTGAACATAGCAAAGTTTCACCTGCAAAGCCCTGAGAGGTGCAGGTCACAGGGATCTCTGCATCCTGTACCTATACAAAAACGAAACAACTCTTGCACATCCAGCATCCTGGCAAACCTCTCAGGAGGCTGGAAATAAGTATCACAGATGGGGAAGCAGATTCTTGTAGATTAAAATGTTTTTCCGAGGTCATCTGGTAAAACTGTGGTGGAGCTAAGACTGATGTAGGATTTCTGGAATCCTAAACTTAAAGGGCAGAATCACTGGTGCTGAAGAAGATGTATTTGAACTGATGTTGTTGAGAACAAATTGGTGTTCCGTAGTTTAACTTCTAATCAGAGGTAACTGAATGTATTGTGTGTGGGTGTATGTGACTATGAATTTAATGCATATGCATAGATATGATGTATTTCTAATGACTACCTTCTCCACTTATTTCAAACAGTCTGTGACTATTCACTGTGAAGAAGAGGGACAGAGTTTGAAGCCAAGTTAGGTTTTCTGCAGCAGAAATTAATGTGTCCTTGTTAAGGTGTTCTGGCTACAGAGCTGGGATAATACCAAGAAGTTATACAAATGGTGCCAAACCAAATACAGGGACCTTATTACAAGAAGACAGAGGAGTACCTGGCAAGGAATAATAATGTCAAGGTAAAACTCAGTTGATGATTTCTGATCCATGTGTATCATGTATCATAAAATAGAGAATCCTTCCCTCCATTGTGTGTGTGTGTGTGTGTGTGTGTGTGTGACAGAAGTATTAGCTTTAGGCAGAAAAAGAGCCTTTTGAAGGCATTGTGGAAGGGACTGACTTCTCTCTTGTTCTTTCCATTCCTCTTCACCTCCCATGCTTCCATTTATTCATTCATCTATATTCAGTCCTTGTTTCTCTACCTAAAGTTCTATTTATTCATCATTGAACGTGTCCTGTGCTGGTCCCACTACCGTAACCAGAAGATGTTCCCAGTGACCCTGTGAAAGTCATTAGAAGAGTCATTGGAGGGAGACAGCAAATTGATCAATGTCCTTGTTGATAAGCCAGAGAAGCTGTAATTCTTTTGTCAGACAGGAGTTAAAGAACAAGAACATCTTTCAGCTGTGTCAGATCAGACAGCTCAAGTCTGCATATGTTCAGATATGCCTTGTCTTTCCAAATAAATACCGTCTAGTCTTTGTAGCTTCTGAGGATTGTTCCACTCAGATTTTGACCTTAAGCTACATTCTCTTCAGCCTTGATCCAAAATAACACTGCTAATTTCAGTGAACTAAAGCACTGAGCTGGCTATAAACAGTCCAAAGGGCTCTGTTTTCCCAATGCAAGGGAGAGGCCTCATTGGACAGCCCTGAGATGTATGGATTGTGTTTAGTCTACGTGATTAAAAATAATAATAATAAAAATATTGTTCAGGCCAGAAGGAATGTACAGGCTTAGAGTACCACTAAAAGCAACTACCTTAGTCTGCAGAGTGAAAATATTCCAGAGAGACCCAAATAAACTCCTGCTCATCCTATTAATTCATCAGACTTGGCCATGTCTCATTGGTCCAGCACAGCATCCTTTCCTAGGCAATAATCTTCCTCTTCAGGGTCAGTCATGAGCTGTTCCAGATTCCTCCAGCCTGTGCAAACTTGATTGGCATTGGGCATCAGCCAAACAACCAGCTTTTCCTCATGGAGTTCAAGTTCTCAGATACCAAAGAGCCCCTTCCAGCAGCATTAGGCATAGGGTAGTATGCTGTTATTTATATAATGCTCAGAATCTCAGTACCCCTTTCATGGGGAAGAAGATATGTCTGAAATCACACCCTTAGGAGGATCACATCGCTCTGGAGCTAGGAATGTTGGCCTCAAGATAATTAGGCCAGATGCATTTCAATGGCAAATTGTACTTTTCACAGTCCAAGCAGCCAGGCACATTTGCCTCAATTCCCAGGATAAGTAAAAGTTAGAACACTGAGACACTCACCATCACTGAGCTTAGAGGCTTAGACTCTTTGTTGGGAGCTAATTTGGGAACACTAAGCAGCATATCAAGGCCATCTCAGCACTGCCATGTACAGCTGCAAAGAGCCATTCAGAATCACAGCTGGATGCCTTTTGCCTTATCTTAACAGCTGCCATAAATATTCTCATCCAACTTCATGTTGGGACAGGAGGTTAGAGATTTAGCAGCACTGATGGCAAGATGTGGTCTGGGAATGACAGATAATCATTACAAGAATGAAAATTTTGATTCTCTAGTATTTATCTAATGAAACCTGGGTTTGTTTGGAAAAGGAAATTCCTAGATGGAAGCTTCAATTTGTGATTCTAAAAAACGTTACCATTAGACAGCATGTGTTACAATTGTTACTAGGCAGGCAGCATTAAGCTCTTGCAATCTCTTCGGATTCCCTGTGTGAAAGGACCTAATTATTTATTCTGGATAGAATAATGTACTGACTCCTCCAAATTCACTTTATGGATGCTCATTTAAAGCAATGAAAGTCAAGGTGAATTCAGGCAATGCTGAGGTTTGTAACTCTACATGCATAGAAAGAGAAAACCAAATTCACTGCTGAAGTAAATGGGAAAAATCTCCACTGAGGTCAATGGTTCCACCATCACTGATTGTTGCAATAAAGCCTGGGTAGGTATGTGCAAAGAAAGTATTAATCATTTTTATCTTAGAAACCTACACCCATTCCATAGCGAAAAGGCATAAAGTAAGCTATCCAAAGGCAGTCCTGCACCTCATTGGGGGTGGGTTAAGTGACTTGGCCAAAGAGGTAAGCATGGCTTATAGGACAAAAACTATGATTTTTAATAAGCATAGAGCTTCTGTTTAAATGGAAATGTGTTCATAAACAGTACAGACTGCCATACAGCTTCTTGAAGCACATGGATGGCAACAAAGACCCTTTAAATTAAAGGCTTGTTGTGATCTCATTGGTCACACATTGTCTAGAGCTGCCACTGCTGAACATCCTCTAAGGTTAGGTGGTTCAGTGCAAAATGGCTTCCAGCTTCTCTGTCCTCAGTAGACCTCTAGATTACCCAGAGGCAGAAGTGACAAATAGTGTTCCTCTGGGGAACACGTGCACCTGATTAGTCATCAGTCATCTGTCTGAACATCAGAGGGGATCGCAGTCAGAGGAGAAGAGAGCAATGCAAGCGAATAAATTGTAACATTCAGCAGCAACATAGTGGGTAGGAAAGCAAGGTGGGACTCTGTTTTCTTTTCACTCTCAGCTCACCTCCATTGACTACACAACACTTTCTGTTCCAGAACCACAGCTATGACCAATGAACAGGAAAGGACTTGATTTCATTTTATCATGTTGTCTATTTGACCCAGGCACCAACTAAGGAGATGTTTCTAAGCTCTTTAGATCTGCTGCACAAGCCTGGGCTAAGCAAGGAATAGATTGTATACATAGGAGCTACATTTTTATTTTCTATGAAAATATGCATCTGGTTTTAACTTCTTTTAGAAGAAGCCAGAATACCAGATCTGGGGGTTGATATCCTCATAGCACATGCAACCAGAGTACACATTTCCTTGGTTGGCTCTTGACTTGCTTCATTCTAGGTACAAAAAACGCCAAGTGCTGCTATGAAGGTCAAAGATCCATGGTTCATGGAGTGCTGGGGCTTTCCACCAGCAGTGTGGTGTGGGAAGAGGCATTAGAAATGTGTTCACCTAGGAAAAGTTTGGTTGACTGGAACACTGGAGACAGAAAATGCTTTCTTTTTTACTCCTAAATCATCTGAAGTTTTCTAATTCTCTATGCTAAGGCAAAAATAATCCCAACCACCCACCAAAGCCAGTCATCTCCAAGAAAACCTATCTCATCTTGTCCCAGATTTCGTTCCCCTGGAACTGAAACCCAAGTTCATTTCCAAGGAAGGTGTGGGTTGTGGATGTCTGAGTGTGGAAGGAAGTAGCCACAACTCAGAGCTTTAATCTCAGCAACTAAGATACTGCCTTCTTTGTTTATTGTGGGGCCTTGCATATACGTATCAGAACCAGCTCAAGTAGCTTCAAATCAGTACACAGAGCTGCCAGGAGACTCATTGTGACTAAACCCAGAAGACTGTGCTCTAAGGACTTCTTCTGACCCCAGAATGATGACAGAAGATTATTTTGGCCTCTTTGTTTGTCCCAGCCTTGGTACTGTAGAGCGCATAAAATAATCCTTTGCCACAGATTATAGTTTCAGACTATTTGATAAACAGGAGTCTATTTTTAGGCAATAGATTTGCCTTGGGAAATTGTGGAATCTCCATGTCTGCATGGTTTTAATAGCCCGTTAGACAAATCATTTAGGCAATCTTGCCTTAAGGCAATTCCCAACTCTGTTTTCCATGACTCAGTATATTATAAAGACAGAGGAAGAAAAAATATTTAAGCATAAATTAGTAATACTTGCATCTTTTTTACAGCAGGCAAACAGTACTCTTTGGGGACAGATGGTGAGAAAGGAAATTGGAGAGGAACTGAGGAAGTGAGGCATCAGAGAAAAATAACTGAGGAGGAAGAAAAAATGGGTGGAAATTAGATTTCTGACTAGAATTTGGAAGCAAAGCAGTGATGTCTCTCCCCACAACTAAGAAAGTCAGCAAAGCCAGTATCTAATTAATACTGAATTTTAACACACTGATTCAAGAAACATTTTAGATCCCCCTCCTTTGAGCCAGCTACCTTCATGGAAGAGTGAGTGAGCAGCTAATGATGGGTTGGCACAGTCAGTGTACCTTTAACAGGTAATCCATATACACACTGAAAATTTATGCTCCATCCTCTATCCCCACTTCAGTTCACTTAAGTTTTTTATTGAAGCTGAATTTCATTAAAACCACAGCTACAAAACCAGCTGTAATCCTTGTGTCCCTCTATTTCTGTATACACCTGTCTGTTATACTTAGCTCTTGGGATATGATCCATTTTTTTGAATCTGTGTCTGTGCAGCCCGTGGGACAAATGGCAGGGGAGCATAGCAGAGGGCTGATGATGACATGAAAGTCATGCAAACAGTTTCTCTTCTAGCAGTAGTATTCACCTTGATCTGAGCTCTTTATAAGACACTTTTGGAGCCTGATCTAGGGAGACGTGTATTTTCCAGGTCACAAGTGGAGCAAAAGGGGAGTGGGATTTGTAGCCAGGGATTTCTCAGTCTCTGTTGATCATGCTGGGTTGGGGTGTGTGTGTGTAGGTGGGA
Organism: Microhierax caerulescens; assembly: GCA_035590215.1. Classification (NCBI taxonomy): domain Eukaryota; kingdom Metazoa; phylum Chordata; class Aves; order Falconiformes; family Falconidae; genus Microhierax; species Microhierax caerulescens. The sequence continues at coordinate 26,602,112 of JAVJGJ010000061.1, forward strand.
CTCTGTTTTAACTCCTTTATCTTCCTCCAGGTTTGGCTGCATTGCCTCAGCTGTCTTTGGTGAGGGCTTTACCAGTCATCTTCCATTCTGCCTCACTGTGTTGACAGAGCCTGCTTCACTTAAATGAGAGATAGATATTTCAGGCAGACACAGCAGTTCCCAGCAGTATTACAAAGGAGCATGTGTGTAAGGGAAAAGAGCATTTCCCATGCAAACCAGGGTTTGTGTGCTCTGTCAGGTAAATTATGAGCTTTTGTAGCCACAGAGGAAAAGGTTCTTTCTCCCTTTTATTAAAATGGGTGCTCCATCCCATTGTGGATTGAAAGAGCTACTTGGTTGCCCTTGGATCCCAGCTGACCTCCAGCCACAAGTCTAGGCCTTTAAACCAGAAAGGAGTAGGAACCACCAATCTCAAAATGAAGACATTGTCTTCTGATTATCTCTGGTGCCAGCGTGTGTGAAGCTATAGAAAGGAAAAGACCAGTTCCAAGATAGCTGCAGGTGGAGGAGTATGTTCCAGCCTTTACCAGACTTTTATTCTGTCTGGTGCTGCACAAACTGCTCTATCAGCAAGAGGTGTCTCTATACTTTAGGCATGAATTTTCTGGAAAAGACTAAGACTGTTCTCCTCATCTCCTCCTGCCAACACCACTCTGCCCAAGTGCACCATGTTGTGTCTGGAGGCTTTACCAGTTTCTTTACTTGTCTGGCCTTCAATTAACCTGGCCCTATACATCTAAAGAGTCAGTTCAGAGAAGTTTTTGACAGGTATGGGAAAGGAACAGGCATCAGTCACTGGGGTCACTGAAGGAATGAGGAGACAGGACATTCACAGGTACCTGAGCCAGGATAACAAAGGTGTCCCCATAGAAAAGAAGCCATAGATTATATGGCCTGGTCTTCTGCTTAGTTGCCTGCAATGATCAAAAAAGGATGGGTGGAATGGTTTGCATGGAAGGGCTTTAGGTTGGAGACCAGGAGGGACTGCCTGGAACAAGGTCCAGATGTACAGTAAGACTGAAAATCTTGCACCAATGAAGTCTATGGCAAAGCTGCCATTGATCTCACTGGGTGCTGAGCATAATTTTTGGTCTTTCCTTGTGCCTGGAAAAAATATATTTGTCTAATGAAAGACATGTTCTCACCTTCATCTACTGACTTACCTACCAGCTGGGGATTCAGTGTTAACTTGTTGGAGAACCAGCTCATCCCAGATAAGTATCCTATATCTTGTCGGAACTCTTGACCCTGATGTATAGGATTCCTGTCTGTGAAGGCTAGAGGATGGGCTTTATGCACCATGTTTTGAGAAAATAACACAAGAGTGTTCCACTGATGTCAAGAAGAAAGCGATGGTTTGTTAATATAATGCATCCTGGAGGTACCACAGGCAAAGATACTTTCAAGCCAGGTGTTCTTTCTTGTTACCTTCCCCATATCTTTTCCACTGTGCTCCAGCATGCACTTCACCTGCAAAGCTTCACACAGATTGCTCCATCTTTCCTTTTTAACCACTATAGTTGTGCTTTGCCCCAGTATTTGCTTATGAGTCATTGTCACCAGCACCAGCTCTAGAAGATGGAGACAAACCTAGTCAATAGTCCTGTTGTTAATGGTTCAGCTTCAAATATCCTGGGTTTTTTTTAACCATCTTCTAGTGGCTGGCTGCTTTGTAACTGTAGGTGAAGAATTTGTTTCCATCCAGTTCCTGTCTTCATGCTTTTGATTAGCATCCTGGTCTCTGATATCTCAGCATTCAACATCTCTTGTATCTGACTCCTCCATCAGCTGAAAAACTCTTGGTGTCCTGATTTTGGCCTCAGATACAAGTTTTTTTCTTCTTGTGTGTGTATTTTCGTCTTCATTGCTATCTCCCTATAATTTCTCCTAACTTTGGTGCCTGTATTGCAGCAGTGTGTCCATTTAGCTTGGCAGTCTCTTAAATGGGTAGCGTACCCATCTCTCTTCAGGCTGGGACAACCCCCTTTTCATGGGATACAGAATGCTGGCTTTCTAGCTCAGTTGTCCCTGAGCTAGCAGATCACCTGGTCCTGCAGAAAGTATACTGTAATGCTGGACCAAATCACTTTTTCTGATTATGTGTCATCATAAAGAGGATTCTCTATTTCTGCCACTTCTGACCTTCCTGAATTTGAGAATTCTTGGAGAAAGATATCATGGGTGCAAATTCTTTTTTGTTGTCAAATTACATACATTCTGCCAACATGTACTATTAGTCACTGTCCAAGCATAGTGAATCATACCGTGCAAAATGCCCCTTCAGTTTTTAATTAGCACATTCTGGCTGAGGATCCTCAAGATTTTCAATGTATCATGTAGAAAAGAAGTTAGTGTTAATAAGGCAGAACCAAAAATAAGGGAACCAAAGCTTCAAGAATGGGCCTCCACTTTGCCAGCTGCTAAGTAACGTGACCTTGAGAGGGAATTGTTAGAAGTTCTGTAATGATTTGACTGTTTTGAGTTAGCCGAAGTATAATTTATTACACAAAGTGTAATTTATAGTTTTGCTTGGATGTGCTGCTTCTTGTTCCTCCCCTACAGAAGTTCAATGTGCTGTTCAGGCCACCTTCACCCCACTAGGTATTTCCTACAACTCTTTCCATTGTCAGATGTGTTTCACCTCTAGTGAAACATGGTGGTATCACAGCTGCACAGGTTCATCATCAGCAAAGGAGATTTCTGCAGCAAACTACCTGTCCCCTGCTGGGTGTCAGCTGATGAGACACATGGACTTCAATCCTCTACACCCAAAAAACTTGTATCACTGCAAACGTGTTTCACACCCTTGCATGCTTGGAGCATTGCTTGGCTCCTGTTGAAAGTATTTAGGTGTCGCTGAAGATTCTGCTGTGGTCCACAGAAATCTTACAGGCTTTCACCCTGGAACTGTCACTGAGAAAGGAAGTTACGTGATACAGACTCATTCTAAGTTAGACTGATGGGCTGGGTGGCTGCTTCTGCTGCCAGTGGTGGCTGAACACAATCATACACCAGGAATTTTCCCTCATGATGCTGCCTCTTCACTCAGTCACCTTTTCCCTAAATTTTGAGAAGAGCAGGACATTTATTAGGCAGTTATTCCATTCATTGCCCATGTGATCTTCCTCATGATGAGCGGGGATGTTCCCTACTGCACCAAAACATAGGCTTGGTTTCTGGGACGTCAATCTGAGCCCAATATAATAAAGAATTCTTTTTTCCCTCCACTATTCCAGGTCCATGCTGTAAGGCAGTCTGCGTTGGAGGACAGTATCTGAAGCAAACATTCCACAGTGACTATTTTCAGAGGTTTAGACGTACTCCTTGAAAGTCATCAGTGGTTGCTCCAGGGCCTTCCAGCCTCTGCACTGGAGCTGCTCTACACACACAACGAGGTCCAGAAACATGGGGTTAGTTGAACGTGTTGGTTCCCATATGTCCACAACATGGCGAGGCCCAGTGTCTGTTATATCCATGACTCTGGAGAGCTTGTATTAATTAAGCACCTCTTCATTACAGACACAAGATTTTACTCCAGGGTCACTCTGAGGTTCTAGCAGTTGCTCGATTTCCATTCAGGCAGGCCTGTCTATTGCTTTCCATTGCTATTTCATCTCCAGTCCTGCCCATGGGGTGATGAGCAAGTGATGGGGAGGAGGTGGGCAACAACAGCTCTGACAGAGGACATTTTGCTGGACTTTCATGCTGTTCCTTTGTATTTGATGGAGAACAGTCAATCTCCCCTGCACAGCGAGGGGTGCACAAAGTGTCTGTGTATTTGGAGGGAAAGGACAAATTGTGCTGATATTGCCAACTGGCTCATCACGTGTGATTGGGAGGCTCTGATGTAGTCATTCTTTTCTACCACCCTCACTGACTCAGATCTCCTGCTTGTCTATGATGGGACTGAGCCGTCTTGGCTCATTGTGTCCTGGGCACCATCTGCAGGCCTGAATCTCCTCTTCTTTTATTAGTACTTCAGCACCTCCATGATATTGTCCATGTTATGACAGAGCACTGGCTCAAAATCTGAAGAAATTCCTCTGTTTCATTTATCACCTCCCAGCATGGCTAGGCAAATTGCTTCCTGTGGCACCCACGGGGATCCAAGAAGGGAAAAAATAGTGGTGCCAACACCCACTTTTTCAGATATACAAAGAAAGAAGGATTAAAACACTCCCTTATCAACTTTTTCACTTTTTAACTGTGGAAATATTGTATTTCTTTTTTCCCCAGAGAAAATGACTCCTTCCTTTTCACATGGGATTTTTTTTGCAAGTATACGCATTTCTTTTTGGCCTTACCACACTGTTCATTTGTGCTCATTGTGTATTAATGAAAAAAATGAGAAGATAAAAATGAGCATTTTTTGAAACATTTAGATTCTCCTGTTCAAAAGAGCTCTTCATTTTGAATTTTCCAGCTTTTCTAATTTTTTAAAACAGTAAAGAATGACACGTTAGCCTATTGCAGAACAGATGAAGTATTTCTTTGATGCAAAGTGTGTTTTCCCACATTTTGCAAAGAAACCATCAGGTGGGTCTCTTTCTTCTTTCCTGTATTGTTTTTCTGTTTCTCAGAACCTCCAGGAAATAAAATCCCCAGTTTCTCAGAGCCTTTGTCACTGACACACACGTTTGCTGGATTGCAGCGCTTTTCAAGATCGATCTGAAAACTGCCTCTGTTTTGAACACTTAGTGGATGCACTCCAGCCTACATCATGGCTTCTTGCCCATCTCTCTCACCCCAGCCCACCTACATCTGGCCTCTTCTCTGCTGCTGTTGCCACTCTGAAAGGGAACTTCCCAAACAGAAGATTTTCTGTCCTTTCTCTACATTGCTTCGCTTGGAGCTATGCTCTAGCAGGGTTGCTGCTGGCTAGAGTTCCCAGTCCCTTTGGTTTCATGTCTTTACTCCCCCACAATGGAGGGTGGGAAGTATCTTGTATTATGTTCAATAGAGAGTGGGGGAATAAAGGGAAGAAACCAGTCACTCCTGGTCACAAGGGATCCTCTGATTTGCTGAAAACAACCAGTTCAGCCGGGATTCCCATTCCAAGCTGGATGTGATGATTCAGAAAATCATCATGCAGATAATGAGCTGTTTATGAGCAGGTCCTGTATGTTCACTTTGCTGCAAAGCTGTGAATGGCCCTTGCATCTTGAACTTTGACCTCGTAGAGGGAACCTGAAAGAGATGAACAGAGAAGAACCCAAACCTCTGCATCAGCAAAGGAAAACACGCTGTTTTCTGGAAAGGCCACCTGAGAGTTGATCATCCCATGAGACCACACAGAGGACATCTGCTGCATGGCAGTCAAATGAGCACATGTCCTTGTTGGCCTCTGCTCTAGGACACCACATGGAATACCACCATCCCTAACATATCAACTGGCCCAACACTAAGCTTGATGAAAGGCGGAGCAGATCTTTTCCTCAAAACCAGATTTCTAGCTAGAGTGAAAGAAGAAGAACATATTTTTCCTTTCTTCCCCTGTGCTGGCATCTAGCCATACAGCAGCCAAAGAAAGCTAAAAGCCACGATACAGTTCTGGGAAGCCAGCATACTTCCTACACGAGATGCTGGAACAGGCTGTTCTGTCCTAACACAACCTGTAGGGGTCTTCTAATCTAATTCCAGTTTGAAATACTTATTCTTCAGGCAATCATCCAGCCTTGAATTAAACTTTCCCAATGACCTAGATACCATCCTCAGCCCTTAAATGTTCTTCTACTTTATTGCATCTTCTCTTCTCTTTTAAATTATTCCTTACTATCTCATTGTACCTTGTCATACTTGTTGCTGCTTGACTGAAAAGTCCTCTGTTACCACAATAGTATATGGATTTTATCGCCATATAATACCAGAAAAAACAAGCACTCAGCTTCAATCACAGGATTCAATCACAGGAAATATGGCAAATCTTCCCCAATTTCTTTGTCTAGAGTAGTACATTCAAGGGAGCTTTTTCCATGGAGGGGCACAGTTTGTCTCCCTCAAAAGCTGGAGTCAGGGGAGTTCTGGCTTTTTCAGAGGCTAATTCTGTAAAATGAGTGTTCATCATCACTGAGAAAGAAGGGAAGGGAAATTGTTTGCCTTTTATAAAAAGAAAAAGAAACCTTGGCAGATCTCAGAGTTTTGACATGGTTTGTGAGATTCTGCAGAAACATTGAAAGAGTATTGCTCTTTAGGGTATTGGGAAAAAGGGGGAGGAGAAAAGAATCAGCAGCAGAACAGATAAGAAAGAAAAAAACAAAAGAAGATGAGAAAAAAAATAAAGAAATCTGGAGGAAATTCAAGTGGGGATGGTTTAGTGGCAAACAAGGGGTTTGATTTGAAGACTGAGGGTTCTGTTTTATACTTGTGAAAGCTGATGAAACAGACACCAATCCTGAGAGATTCTGGAACTAATTAATGAACTTACATAATAAAAGAGTGGACTTAAAAGAAATTTTCCATTGATTATCTTGTTCGCAGGTGATGCCTAAATCTGATACACAACTGCTTGTAGGCAATATATTTTACATTTGTTTCTTTTGGGGTTTTTTATGCAGTAAGATTTGCATGTGCAAAAAAATCAAAATGATCGTGCCTTGTTTGCATAGACAATGTAGAAATTATATAAGCTTACTAACTGTTTTGTTATTTGATTTTGTGTGTGGCACTCCAATCACTACACCAGGGACTCCAGTCACTCAGGATTTGCAGGAAAACATCAGGCAAACCATATTCCAACTGTACAACAGACAGCTGGCATTTTTAAAATTTTGCTTTTTTATCATGATGGGAATGATCTATTCCTCTGCTTTTCCTGTATAACTTCTAAGACCATACATTTGTGGATGCTGCCTTGTATAACGAGGAAATATAAGAGATCAGTCTTTGTTAAAATATAGAACATGCATTGACTGCTGCTCACAATGGAATATTCCATGTTTTTGTCAACACTGTTTTTCTAAATTAATTGATAGGTCCTTGGAGATGGGTGAAAGCCAAACAATTTGGACACTAACTTAAACCCACTGAGAGGCAGATCTGAGATATTTATTCCTTCTATTACAGGGAAGCAGCCTGAGTACAAACTGCAGCACAGGGTATAGGCTTTAGTGTCTGTAGGTAATGAATCACATCCACATACACACAGACAGTGCTATGGGAACAAAACGTGGCAGCGATGACAACAAAAACACAAGCCCTTCTTTTAGGAACTAAACCAATAACTCTATTATCTTTTTGGAGAAGGTCTTTCTCTTCTCCTTGGCTGGCCACAGGAGGAGAAAATGGAGTTATATAGCAAATCCAGGCAGTACAATAACATGTCCAGAAATCAAAGTTTTGGGGTTTTCCTAGTGTATGAGGAGTTGGTGATGATGATAAGCTGGCAATGACAATGATGACAGAATGGTGAGCAGTCAGGAGTGCCTCTCCCCTAGAAAGCATGAGCACAAAATCTATTCCAAGATCTCTAGGTAAACCAAGACCTTCCCTGTCTGATCCATGGCTCTTTCTGACAATAACTGTAGTGGAACAAAAGGGTTGATACGATATGTGGAACATTTATCACTTGAATTCTTTACATTTCAAGCCCTCTGTCTCTCAAGAACAGATAATTTAGCTTGACTGAAAGACTTGGTGAAGTTCTTTGGTGTAGAAAATGTAGAAAGTCAGTCTGAACTGTTCCTGGTCAGCAGAAAATGAAACTTTAGCATGAAGGATCTTAAGAATGAATGCTAAAACCAGTTTTTTTTAGGATCTCCATTCCTGTAATATCTACAGGCTCATACTGGCATCAGCATGCTGAATGAAATACAAACAGAAATTGGAACATAATCTTTGTTCCAAAGCAGGCACCATCTATGTAGGCTATGGCAGATTAATCTAGTTCATGTGCCACCAGGTGCTTCCTTAATGCTTTGCCAGATTCTAATCCAAATTCCTGGCCTGGAGTGATGCTTTTCAATAAAGGCAAATATCTCCCTATAGATCACTGGCATTATGGATCAGGTATGTCAACATTCCCCTATCAAAGCTCACAATGAGAAGGTGCAAGAAACCTCAAAGCAACTCATCTTTGACTCATAAAAGACAGGCAAACAAATAAAAGGAAAAGAGCATGAATACAATCCTTAATTTCTTCTAAGCCTCTTAACCCTTGAAGGGTTATACCAGTAATCAAAGCAGGTGGATAACCTGACATATACAAAGGAGTTTATTAGAGGGTGTTGCATTTGTTATTGAGCAGAAGCCACATGATTCTGTGGTTTAGATGATGAAGCAAGAAAGGACTCAGGGTACAAAACTGGTGTGGATAATTGATTTATAGATGTGGTCTCATGGCAATCACTTGACTCCGCAGTTTTTGTGCCAGTCTTATGCTTAGCTGGGGAGCTGGGGTAATAGTACCAGGGACTTCTGTCGAAAGCAAAAGAAAGAACAAAAAGAATGACCCACAGATACTTCATCTGTCTGCTGTTTTTCTCTGAGTTAAGTAAGATGGAAACAGCAGAAGAAAAAACAGAAAGAGGAAAAAAAGGTATTAATAACTATTTTCAGTCAAATGAGATCTGCTTGGTGTGACCAACCTCCCCCAAGGGAGAAGGGCAAGACTCTTACAGTGACACAGGATGAGTCATAGATAACTTTACCCTTGTGTTGCCCAGGGCAACTCCCATGACTTCAACAAAAAACTGTCGAGGGAAGAAAATAAAGTGTGCTTCATCTGTAGGGTAGCTCATTTACATGGGACATTGTATTTCAAACCTTAGCCTGAGGTCTGTCTTTAGACTCCTTTCCTAGAGAAACAGGACAAACATTCCATCGTGGTCTGTGCGTGTATTCAGTCTGTCTTTCTATACTGGCCACTTTCAATCCCTTTTTGCAGACTCCCATTTTCCACTGGGTTTGTGGCCTGGTGAGGAACAGAGGCACTAAAAATCTATACGAGAAGCTGTGTTATGAGCTTTAGATCCCCCCCCCCCCCAAAACAGCGCTGGATAACCAGCCCTGGAAAAACAAGCTTTCTTGGTTTCTTTTATTTTTTTCTGTTTGTCGAGATGCAAGGCACAGCTTGGTCTTTCGTGCAGAGCATGAGAGAACCGAGTAGCTGCTGCCACTCAGGACTAGCTGATGTGAATTGCTCCCTATTGCCTCATTCACCTCCAGCCCCAGCTGGCAGAGGAGCCCATCCTGTCACAGAAGACTAGTACCTTACATCACAGAGCCAACTTGGGGGATCTTCCCTAGGAAGTGTGTTAGTTAGCTTTCAAAACACTGCTGAGCAAAAAGGTACAAATAAGAACTCTTATGCACAACTTGGGGGTCTCAAAGGAAGTAATGAAATAGGATCCGTGCAGAAATCCCTCCTGGAACTCAATAATCTCCTCCTGGAATTTGCACATGTCCTCCTGCTTTGTGTGAGAAGCCCATGCCCCCCATCTGGGACAGCATCACCCACATTTGTGCTTTACATTTGAGAGTGATTAAATACATTCCACAAAAAGCAAAACCAAAAGAGAAACCAGTGAAACAGCAGAGATAAAAAGATGCTTTTCTGATCTCACCATGAAATGCTTCTATAAACTAGCCCCCTTTTAAGTTTGGGTTTTTTTTTACTTTTTCAGCCACTGTTCCTTTTCACAAGAACCCCTTTTAAAGCTGCTGTAGAAGAAAACACGTCTAGTGTTTAGGAAACACTAAAATCAGTGTGATTTACATCAACTTAATGCTGAGCATCAAAAGCTTTAGAATCCTGTTTCTCAACAGAAATGTTTTATAGATATGAGCCCATCATGCCTGAAGATGGGACGTAGATTTCTAAGTCACCTAAGCACACTTTGAAAATGCTGCTTTCCAACACACTGGGGGTTACCACCATTGCACACAGCTAGCCGACCCCACTGCCAAGAGCTGGCCCACTGGGATTCTTCATCCACCACTTTCATACACCTGTAGTGTGCCCCAGGATTATGGCAATTGCTCTCATGCAAAGCTCAGCTGCTGCTAGTCCTTGCGCCCCTGGTTCAGACTGGTGCAGCTGCAGAGCTGGTTTGGTCAAGTTCTTTGAAATCCCCTGTGTCCTGAACTGCCGATGGTCCCTGCCTTGGAGCAGCAAGAATAACATGTCCTTAGCTCCATCACCGGTACCTTGAACACAAGCATGTAAATCTTGGCAAGGTCTCTATCTTAAATTTTACATAAGCTCAGCGTGGCTGCTGACTCATGCACCTCTCTCATCAACCCTGGGTGCACTCCGAGCTCACTGTGATGCCCTGTATTGGGAAAGGCCATGGCTTCGGCTGCTGGCAACACACAGAGGAGATCACTGAAAATAAACAGAGAGCTAACAGCTTGGTTTTCATAACCTCGGTTAAACACAGGGGGTGAAGGATCTGAAGGGGCAAAGTCATGCAAGTTCAAGAAAGGCGGAGGGTAACCTCTGAGGGGCTCTTTTCTTTGGCAGCAGAGGGGAGGATGGTGCACAGAGGAGGGGGGTGGGAAATTATGGAAAATTTGGTCTCTCTGTGCACAGCAAGTCTGTCTTTTCTCCTTCTGGGGCTGTTATAACAGAGCTCACATTCATCACTGATACTGACAAAACTTCTTTCCTGGGCTCATGTGACAAAGTGGTGTATCATAGCTGACCCCTGCCCACAGAGCAGAGGCAAACTGAAACTGCAGTTATCCCATGGGCTAGCTCACTTCTGCTTACCTGCAGAGGACTTGAAGCATTCTCCTTTCTCTCTTTACCTGAAGTATAATTTAGATTATTTCTATTTGTGGTGGCAGGCAGAGATTTCGCCTCCCCAAGTCATGCTGGGCTGGTGGGAGGTCTGTTCTGCTCCTCTGGCTGTTGCAAGGGGTGAGGAGCAGCCAGTCACTGCAGCCTGTGGTAAATAGTCTGTGTGAGGGGATACACTCCTTTGGGCACAGGTGGGACATAGCTAGGTCCTTCTGTGGCTGCTGGGGGACCCAAAAGCCTCTGTATATCACAGGAGTAAGCTGCAGGGTTTTGAGGTATTGATGGGAGCAAGCACCAGACTCAAAGAGAGTGAGAAGGACCTTCTTGGAGACATAGAGGTTCCCACAGTTCAGAAAAAAATATATAGATGAAACCCACACCTGTTCAGCAAGGACCTGCCTCCAAGTCACAGCAGTCCTGAGAAGTCTCCAGCATGCATTTCAGTGGTTCTTATATAGCATATGTCATCACATGCAATATACAGCAAAGGTCATTTTCATGGAGTAAATCAAATAATTACCTAGACTGTAAGTGTAGATGTAGATTTAGTAGTTCCTCTCCAACTCGTTATGTTGTCTTTAGCCCAGAGGTGGTATGGTATGCAGGCTGCCATAACTGTTGTCAGTGCTGAGAACCTGTGCATCTTTCAGGATTCTGTCCATAGTCTGGTGACCCTTCCAATGTTAGCTACCATAGGCTAGGAAGCTATGAAGAAGGTCTCTCCCAAGATTAAGGAAATATAGTTTTCTATCCACAAACAGATTATTTTTTTTGCACATTGTTGTTCTCCTTCTTCCTACTAGAACTTAGTATCATGAAAATGCAGTAAATTTTTTTCAGATAGCAAAAGAAATTCAAGTTGTGTTGAGGCAAAGTTTTGGATTAAGGTCCAGAAAAATTATTGCTTTGCTCAATGTCTCATTTATCCAAGCACAGAAGGAAGCTCTGTGCACTTCTATTTAACTTTACTTACTTATGGACTAAGTCTGGGGACTTGAGGAGGTGCCTCGGTTTGGTGTTGTGATTATGACATTAGATAGTTTGTACAGGAGGGCAAAATTTTGTTGCCCAGCAGCCTGAACTACCCATTACTCCTCTGAACTTACAAACCACAGTGATTGCCATAACTTAGCAAGAACTTGCTACAATTGATTGTAGACATTTTACAAAATAGAGCTGGAAGTGACTTCCTTCAGTCCCATCAACTCTGCCTGCCTGCTCACAGACAAAATCTGTCCTCCCCCACTCATTCCTGAGGCATGCTGTGTCCAACCTGTCCTTAAAGTGAAGTCCAAATCTCAAGCTGTTCCAGGGTTTCATTATCTTTCTTACTAGGAAGTTGTTTTTTTTTCATGATATCTAGCCTACATGACCCTTGCTATACTTTAAACCTTCTCCTCTGCACCCTGGACATAAAGAACAAATTGTTCTCTTCTTCATCATCTGTCTTTTATGTATTTAAAGACTGTTATCATATCCCTGATATTCTCAGTCTGATCTTCTCCAGACTAAACAATCCCTGTATTTCGATCTCTCCTCATTAGTCATGTTCTCTGGACTTCTGATCATCCTTGTTGGTCTATTCTGGACATTGTCCAACCAGTCCCATCCCTCTTGAACCATGGTGCCCAAAATTGGAGAGAAGAGTACAGCAGAAAAATCACATCCCAAGTCATGCAGATGGTATATCTCCAATTTGTATATCCCAGTATGGTGTTTGCTTTTCTCATGGCACTCAACTCTTCTGACTTCTCTTCAGCTTGAGCTTCACAGTCACCCCAGATCTTTCCCTGTTGGTTATTTTACATCCCATATTTGTACATCTGATTGTTCTTGCCTAAGTATAGAACTGTGTATCTTACATTTGCCTTTGTTTAATTTCATCCTTTCCCTTCCCAAACCCCTGGATTATTATTACATTTTATTTGATAATTCTGAAGTTCTTTCCAAAGCAACTCTTTTCAAATTTATGTTGTCTGCTAATTTAATTAGCGTATTCTCCATTCATTCCACCTAGGTAATTAATAAAAATCCTGAATGGTAACAGGTTCAGAGAACATCACTGCAGAGTCTTACCAACTGTGTTCCAGCAAGATGATGATGATCAGTACCCAGTTTGTTGATCCCTGAATTTGAACATGAACCTACAACTACACCTTGATTCTCAGCATGCTTTGGCACCTCAAGGTCTTCCCGACATTGGTATGAACTGAAGGAAACTCAAAAGTGCCAAAGACCAAGACATCAATACCACTGCCTATTAAGACATATGCTATGTATTCATAGAGCAATAAGTTTATTCTGTGTCATTGTACTTCATCTTTGTAACACAGTAATGCAATAGAAGAGAGACTTCACAGTGGTGCAGCTGTTGTATATAAACTAAAATGCCATAAGTAAACCCTGATGAAAGCAAGGTAGCAGATCATTAACCTTTAAGGAGGACATAAACCAACTCCTAGTGTCATTCAGTATGTCCTGATGAATTCAGACTTTACTTTCTTCTGTAGTTGGTCCAATTTCAGCAAATGTATGCTTTACTCACAACTATTTCCTAAAACAAACAGTTTTGAGATTTGTCTATATCTTTCTATTGCATTCCCTTTCTGTACACCACTTTCCCGTAAAATGTACCATTTACAGGGCATCTGGTCAGAAACCTTTTCTGTCCCATTTGAGATATGAAGAGCAATTCCCCATAACACTTTTTCAAGACTCTCAGACAGAGATTTCACAAGCTGGACTTTTACACTCATGGTTGACCATGATACCTGAGTGCTCTTCAGCTGTCTTTTCACCTGTGAATGTTCATGTCGCAAGCTGCTGTCTAGGGACAGGCCTGGACACTTTCTCCACCTGTTAAGTAGGAAACCAAGAAATAGTCACTTGAAGAGATCCTCTCTGGCAACATGGCCCGCATGTGTGTTTCTGTTCAGAGTAGCTTTTTCCCAAGCCCTGGAGAGACCCATGCCCCATTTGAGTAAATGCAGATGGAGAAAGCTGAGATGCCTGGGAAATGGAGTCCTTTCAAATTCAAGCAAATCTGGATGAAATGCTTTGCGGGATTTGATCAGTAAACTGAGTTAGGAGCAGGGTGAGACATCACCTTCCTCTTGTGTCTGTGAGTTCAGTGTTGAACAGTCTCCATGGCTTAGTCCCCAAAGACAAAAGTCTTGCAATCTGCCTCAGTTTAAATTTTTTACTTTTTCTCCCACAACTCTTCCCTCTGGAAGTCACTTATCGGTACCTCAGGATTGCTGCCAGGTTCCCTTCTGGCATCACTTCTCTCCCTTTTTTCTGCAATCTTTGCTTATAAGGTACTTTAATCACTTCCCTTGTCAACTACCACAAAGTTTTTTATAGCTCTCGTAAATACTTACAGGCTTTATATATATTTCCTCTCCAGACTTCAAGGGATGCAGATCATTGCTTAGAACTGGAGAGGTGGAAAGGAGAGCAGCCTGTTTCAGATTTCCACATGACCCAGGCATGGCAAAGTTTCCTGCAAACTCAGATGAGATTGGCTCTTGTATTAGGATGCAAAAAAGGACCCTGGCTCTGTGTTACCTCCCCACTCCCAGATATCTCATTCTGCTCAGTGATCAGTCCTTTCCCAAAGCATAAAACCATTGAGTTATCCAGAAATCTGGCTTTATTTCTTTTCTTTTCTTTATAAAGTTTGAACAGTCTGGTGATAATTTTGTTGCTTATTAAAGCAGAGGTCTTCAACTTTTATCAAACTGTTATATTTTTTCCTGTTCAGTACTTTAATCCTCTGGCAATCAGATCAATTGTCGTCTTGTTCAATAGCCTCCTACATGGAGTAGTGTGCAGACCCCACAGATCCAGGCACCACCAGTCAAAACTGATCAGCTAGATTTCTCAGTGACATTTTTTGCTATTTTTCAGTATATATGGGACACAGGTTAAAGTCTCAGGTCATTTGGAAAGGAATTTTTTTTTTTGTCCTGGTTTGAAAAGCAGAACTAAGTTTTATTTTTCTCCATCTTTGGGCTTTATATCAGCCATCTGTTGGGTGTTTCAAAAGTAATTGTCTTGTCTCAGCACAGTAAACTCACAAGCTAATTCCCATAGCTCTGGTGATACAAAACAGTCAGGCCAGCCAAGATATTTGTGCTTCAGTGTTCCAAATACACTCTTGACTGCCTTCAAACAATAATTTTATAGGGCTTTCCTTCCTGATTGTTCAGTGATGATTTCACTTTTTCAGAAGTGAAAAGTTCCCCATCTCATTACCATTTCCATCCAATTCCACACGAAATTTACTTAAAATGTTTGCTTCAACTAAGCCAAGAGTCAAATGTAAGAGATACAGGGCCCTGATTAAGAAAACACTTAATCACTTTCTATGCTTTGAGTTGGACAGATGCTTTCCCCTGTCAAGGACCGTATCAGTAGCTGGGGGAGGATTGGGGAAAAGAGCTTGGCTTAAAGCCTATGAGAATTCACAACCCAGAGATACAGCTGCAGGACCTTACTAAAAGTACTGGTATTCTAGGACTATCAGCTGTCTGTCAATTTGCTCAGGACTTTCCAGGATACTTGCTCAACAAAACTCAGTGGCTTGGGTTGCAGCTGAAAACAGAAGCCACAGAAAGCCCTGGGAATCATCCTAGGAGCACCTACCTTTCATGGAAAACAGGGGCCCAGAACAACTTCTGCTTAGATTAGATTGCCCTTACTAAAAATAGGAAGCCCTTTAGACCTCCATCACTCTTGATAAGCTTTATTTGTAAGCATATGTTTTGTTTGACCTTGAGGTTTAAAAAAAAAAAGGGGGGGGGAACAAAAGAAAGAAAAATGAGAGGGAGAAAAAAGCCTCCTTGACACAATTCCAAGTAACACTGAAGATAAATCTGTGCTGTGGTTAGTTGGGATTCAGTGAATGAAAGGTTTTATACAGTCTCACAATGTCCCATCTGCATTGTTCAAGTCATTACTTCTTGGATACAAAGGGATGTCAAACAACACTTCATCCAGAATGTGTCCAGTTCTGATCCACAAGGTATTCCTCCTTTCTCTGGCTTCCCAAAGTATTTTCTCTGTTATTGTTAACCCCCACAGCTATGGCCAAGAAAAAGCAGCAGTGAAATGGTCATCAGCACCTTCAGATCACCGAAATTTGATTTACTGGTTCTAGCACCATCCTATCAGGCTGTAGGCATTACCGTCCCTTGTAAAGACTTGGCAGGTTGTCTCAATAGTCCATCAGCCAAAACACACCAAATGGTCAGCGTCCATGTCTCTGTTTGGGTGAAAGAACACCAACCTCCCTTCTTAACCTAAAGGGAAGACTTTTTGGACCAAAGCACACTGTCATAAATGTATACTGGAAACTCACATCGTCATTTACAAAGTGTGAATTTTATTTCAGGTGTGAAGAAGCCTTCTGAGACAAAATTTGTGATGCAGCCTGAACAAGCTGTTGTAAATAACTTTCATGTAGAAAAATCACATGAGCAGCACTAGATATAGCCAGCTTTTAAAGGAAAACAACCCAAGCAGAAAACAAATCCCTACCTACAAAAATAATTCCATGTAAGTATTGACAATTGCTTATTAAACAATTGAAAATGTGCACAGACACAGTGACAGAAGCACAGGGTTAACATGTAGTTTCAGGACCAACAGGCAAGAAGGATGTGAGTGAACCTTGCATGACCTTGTGAAAAACAAACTCTCTAGTGACTCTGGGACTCCAGCTAATGCTGTTTGTCAATGCAAAGCTGGTGTGAGCCACACAACCCGATTTACCTTCCATCCCAGGAGGATGTTAATTTCCACTCCCTCCCCTCAGTACCAGCTGGATCCCCATTGCTAGCACATTCAGGGTCCAGGAAACCCATGTAGATGTTTTCATGGATGTAGCAAAAGCCCTCTCTCTCTGCCAAGACTCACACTGGGCTTTCCGTAGGAGCAAATGTATCTGTCGCTTCTAAAGCAACGTGGGTTTGGAGCAGCTCTAATTTAATCTGAAGTTGAGAAATAAAATCCTCCTGACCTACTTGCTGTATTCTCCTTGCCCTAAAGAAATCTGACGGTAAAATGGCTATTGTTTGTCTCTAAACTTGGAATCTCAAACTGAGGCAACCACCTTCTATAGTTAATTTCACTCCTGAATATAGTTTGAAAAGTTATTCTTGTTCTTTTCCAAACCAGAAATGCTCAGGCCCTTCTGATTGTTATTAAGTATCTCAACTCTCAGGCTACTTACAGTTCAAAATAAATAATTTCAGATTTCCAGACTTGTTGGCAGAAAGTCTTTTGCCACATACACACATCCTGGGGCTTTGAATTTCCAACTCTGGACCACAACCAGTTGAATTTGACAGTCAGACAGAGATTTAGGTGCCATGCTTTGAGGGGTATACAGAGTCCTGAAAGTGAAAAAGTTATTGGTGGTGCTTAGAGATGTTGGGGGGTTTGTAGTTCAGATTTGAACAGCACTTGTATATGTCTATGCATTCTGGCAGCTTTCCATCAGGTCTGTGCTACTGTGTAGGTTCTTTCAGTCAAATTCATGACGCTTTGAATGTTTCTTTTTAACACTCTAGACCAAATCACCTTAACAAAGCGATGGAAGAGTTTCTCTGTGCAGAAGGGTTTTCTTAAGGTGAAAGGCCAATAAAGCACCTCCCAGAATAATACCTAATTTCTGGTCATCCACAATGGCAGTCACCTATGAAGGTGGGAAAAGGTGACACCAAATCATTCTGCACCCACTTGTGACTATCAGCCACCAGAGCAGCAAACAGCACCCAGTAAAGAGCAAGGTATATGAACAGATATTTCTTGAGAGGTGGAGGCAGAATCTTGAGCTCTGAGTTTTGGGATCCAAAGGCCATGAATGCCTTTTTGCCAAATTTGTACCAAGATCAGATCTGCTGGTCCTGAATATATTTAACTTTTCTAAGTGTCATAGTGCATGTGTCTGTGCTCCATTCCCATTCTTCATCTATGTAATTGCACTAGTCTTTAAGTGGTTTGGAAGAACGACTATCCTATATTGGATGTAACACTTCAACAGGGCCCCAGGTTTTGTTTGGAAAGTGTCAATCTTTCTAACAAATATTACTAAAAAGAGTCAGCAAGTTTTATTTCAGTGTTCAGTTCTGGATTTTGGTGACTGGTCCTGGAAATACATCTTTTTAAAGTTTCAGCATGATTTTCCTTTCTGAATGCCTGAAGACTGCAGAAATTATAAATTAAAGCAACTAAAACAAATTTTTGCAGCCAGATGCAACATCTTCTATTGCAAATTTGTTTTTCTTTGGAGTCCTACATACAAACCCAGGAAATCTCCATTCTGTTTCTGCATGATTAAAAATCAGTGTGAGGTTATGCATTTAATATCTTTTTGTTCATACTTATATTTAAAAATAATTAGTCCTCTTTTTTTCAGTTAAAAATTATCACCAACGGTCAAATGGGGATTTCCCAACCTCAGAAACCACTGTGCCATTTTGGTGAATTTTATTTTTCCCTTGTAATGGTGATTTTCCTCTGAATTCATGCTTTTGCTTTCCTTGATGCAGATTTGTTTGGTCCCATCACAAAGACAGGCCCAGTGCAGAGACCTCTAATCCATGATTTCTCATTGAGATAGAGAAGAATCTGATTAAATACTGTGTTTGCATCTGGTGTTATTATATATACATAAAGCTGCCAAAAGGGTTAAGAGAAGTCACCAAAACTTAGCATCATGGTGATATATAACATGCACAGATCCTGATGCTTACCAACAGATAAAGGAAGGCTCTTTTAGTGTTACCTTTTCCAAATCACATTGTCAGCTTCTCCTCAGTCTTCTAGCTCTGCTAACTTCACCTGGAGAGTTTGACTAGTGTGGTAGGTCCTCCCTTCTGTCTTGTGAATAATTGCCAGAAAGCAGGAAAGAAAGGGTTAAATAATGTCTATATGCAAAGTTAGGAATTCTGTGCAGCCACGTAGAAAATACCTGACTAATAATTTACTGTGTATTTATAGCTCAGAACAGTTATAATAGAAACAATTCGTGTAGCAGCTTGTGCTTTAAAAGGAGACTGCACTTTGCAAATGGCTCATTGAACAGATCATCTTAGCTATTCCTCATGGAATGGGCCATGCTTAAGAGAAAGGAATTTGCTGGGCTTTGCAACAGGCTAGTCTAACTGTTCAGTCCTGTACAAAGCCTATTTACCAAATTATGAGGAAGACAATTCTGCAACAAGGTCTTCAGTGGTTTTGAGCAATAACTTAGGACCGACAAGAATAGCACTTGATAATAAAGCACTTTATAATAAAGATATCCACCTCTAGCTACTATTGCACTCATCACCACAATATGCAGAGGCCATATCACCTGTATAGCTTATACCTCTTGACTCTGTTGAAAGATCATAACTTTATCTTCCAAAAACATCTGTTAGCTCCTGTCTTGCGCATCTCTGAACTACCTGGTTTGTTCCAGACAACAATAGCAGGTCATCTTTGCAGAATTTGGATCAGTCTTTAACTTGAACCTGAACATCTCCAAAGATCAGCAGGCTTTGACTTTCTTTGGTTTTGTTATGAAGAGAGGCCCAACATAAAATATTCTAGTCCTGACTCCATCCCCATCCCTCTTTTTGAGCTGCACATGTCTAAAGTGGACAAGAACTCAGGCTCCTGTTTGGGCCTTGGTCCAACACCAACAATACCATAGAGGCACACGGTGCAGATACTTGGGGAATGAGAAGACTGTTTGCCTGTGTGCGGGATCATACAGAGGACTTTTCAGCAGCCCAGTCCAGAGAAGAAAAAACTTAAGCTATGTGGAGCTATACAGGCTCATGAGCTTGGTGAACACAGCTATGGCATCCTCACTCCGTGTCTTCTGAGTTTTCCAGACCCTGTACTGCAAGTGCACCTGGTGTTGAGAGAGGCTTGGGCAGTTGCTTACTGAGAACAGCAGATCCACAGGACACCCTGGGCCCGTCTGTAACTAGGGAACCATGACCCTGAAAAAAATTTCCTGAAACAAAAAGATGCAGGAAAGAGAGGGAGATGGGCAACTTCATCTTCTAAGCTTCATCACAGCAGTCTTCCAACCTTCAGTCTCTTTGGTTTCACAGATACCATCACATTCATAAAAGTCCTATATATAGACCAGGACAGACCATAAGGTCTCATTTCCAGCCTCCACAGTGGCAACATAAACCATTTTCCTTTGTGAACAGATCAGTTTAAACTGCTTCAAAACCACAGAAAGGGACAAACTGAGAGATGAGCTTGCTGCACCCCTGGCTGTTTGGCTTGCTGCTTTGGGGGAGCCAGAGGTGTGGTTGCAGTTCAAACCAGGACAAGCTCTTTTTTTTTTTTTTTTTTTTTCTTTTCCCCTTTCCTTTTTTCTTGAACTTTTAAAGCACTAACAGAACCCATAACCTGAGGACCAAGGGGCAGGCATCCAAGCTATAGCAGAGGATCCGAGTGGGGGATGCTGTATTGTGTCTTCTTTTCTGATGTCCCTGCTAGAGCGAGGAAAACAGAGGCACACAGAAAGTGAGAAAATGAATTGGAACTCAACCTTCATTGCTGCAAAGAAAAGCAGATGGTGATAAAATTTTAAACTTGGAAATATGTTTACACTTTTTAAATTCAAAACACTCTGTGATGTGTGTGCCTGCTAGATACCCCTGAAGACAGGTTTATGTGTACTGCTGTGCACTGGTGAACCTTATTGCATCATCTTGTTGAACCTGTTTCTAAAAATGTGCATCTGTGTTAGAGGTTGGTATCCTAGGTGCCCAGTAAAGGTGAATAAAGTGACTGTCAGCCAATTATTGAAGCTCAAGGGCAAGATGAACATTTCAGACCAAGCCTCCAGAGCACTGTTGGAAAGTGGCAGTTGTGACACCAAAACCAATCACCCATAACAGGTGCCTAAGGGTGGCATTCAGGAGGCCATCTGGCTTGCACGGAGGACTCCTGCCAGTAGCCTTTGGTCTGTATCAAGCCTCGGCAACTGTGATATTGCAGGATACTTTGGAAAGAGTTAAGTGAGGCAGGAAATGTGGAAGATTTAGGGTGGGAAAAGAATTACAAAAAGATTAATTACAAGTTCTCCCCATGCTTTGGACCCAGCCCAATAGTCTGCTTCTTCCTCAGAACATTTGGTCCAGAATTTGGGGCAAAAAATGAGTGTTCATAATGTCTTTATGGATGACCTTTCACTGTTACAGGCTACAGTGACTCTTTATTGGCAGTCTCTGAACCAAGATTTGGCTGTATTATTACTCGCCTCCTTGCAAAACTTGCTGTCGCCTAAAGTGTTTGGCAGAAGATATGAAAGATACTTTACAAAATAAAGCAGGAGGGGGTTCCCACTGCTACTACGGCGAGGTTGTTGCTAGTTCAGCATTAGCTTTTGTAATGTGCTTTACATGAGGTCTGTTACCATTCTGGCAACACCTCCAGGCCTGACTTTTCTCCTTTGTCCTTATGTTCTTTATGTCCTTATGTTCTTTATGATCCTTATGATCTGGGATAGGGATTCCTCAGGGAAAGATTCTCACACTTTCCAGCAGAAAAGCTTCCCCCATGCTGTGACCCCGCTTTCCTCTGGATATTTTAGGGCTCAGTCCCAAGTAAGCCTGTACTCCCAAGTCTGGTAACCTGTGTTGCCTGGACAACCTGATGACCTGAAACTGTCTTCTCTCTGTGCTGTTGCTGAATTACCCCATTGAACCATTACTGATACTTACTACATTTGTTCAGGGCACTTTTGTACCGTTTTTACAGCACAAAGAGAAAGACACTAAATGTGGGAGTGTGAACCACGGCCTCCCGTGGGACATGGATGAATGCACATAAGGCTCAGGCTGTGATAGAGCATGGAGGTATTCATCATATCTGAAGCACAAAGGGAGGGTGATAACATGCAGGTACTTCAACAGGATAACTAAAACTTCTATCTTTAGAACCTTTTCTGAAGGCCAGTTTTGTGCTTAAAAAGCAGGACCTGGATTAAAGATTCTAAGGTACTGATTTTTGCTTTACATCTGGCTTTCAGTCTTTGAAATCTCACACTATCTTGTCCCTCTACCTGTAATATGTGACAATACTAACAGGTACATTGATTTAGCCTTGACAGATCATCAAAAGCCTGTTTCTTGTATCACCAGCCAGTACCTCTCACAAGAATTTCTTAAATACAGTCCAAACATTTTTGTTAGGCCAGCTGTTTCAGATGTCAAATATGTTGGGTGCTCTAGGAAGAAACCACAACCCAAAAGTTTGTCCACAGTGTTGGGCTTTGTGATAGCAGTGAGCAAATGAAGTGGGCTGTGAAATAATGGCTCTGCTTCAGTTGTACAGCTCATGCCAAAAAGGCAAAACCCTTCTAAGCCTCTGACAGTAGAAATTAGGGAAAAGCTACCCTCATTTGTTCCATGTTGGGGCATTGCTGCAACCTTAAACAAAGATTTCCCATTTGCCACTTTCCCTTTCCTCTCCAGTTCCTTGCTCTGCAGCCAAGGATCAACCTCTATATCCCAGAGTGGCAAATTCCCATATGTTTCCCTACCAAAATCTTTCTGGCACCAGCACAAGCTTTGTGGCATTGGTACAAACCTCTTAGAACCAGCACAAAGCAACAATGAACTCCCGGTCCAGCCCACCACAGACAATGCAATCCCTTCCACTCCTAAAAAGAGCTTAACTTCTTCTGAACTTCTCTCAGCTCCTCGCCATTTGCTGTCCAAGTTTTGAACTGGAAACTGAGGTCAGGGACTGCCTGAAGCATTGTGTCTTTTAGATCATACTGCACATGCTTAACAAATACTAATAAAAATCAGCAACTTAATTAATTAAGCAGCCCTGATCTCTTTGGACGTAAGAGCACTAGAAAATTACACTTTCTGTTTGGTTTAGGAACATGATGCAATAAATGTATTCAAACCTCTCCAAAGATTTTTTATTATTATCATTAAATTGAATGGTTTAAGGTTTTGTTTGTTTCAGACTTATACAGTTTTGTTAGGTATGCACAGGACAGAATATGAATGGCTTGTACACTCACCCAGACAGGTTGTTGACATATGTCACCAAGTTCCTCAAGCTTATGAATAGTATCTCCCTACTACTGTATTGTGTATTGCCTTACTGTTACTATGCCACAAGCTTGGACAATTGGAGGTATGTGCACCATCATTTACACTACTGCCTGTCTCCCACCTGCTCAGATGTACAGCATCTTTGGGACCCAGACTGGTCCCAAATCAACCCAGGACCATGTCCAGGAATCATGACATTATGTGTACCTTCTGCTGTAAAGCCTCTGTCGTGAGGAGGAGTTAACATCTGATGAGCTGAGACTCCTCCAAAGCCTTGGGCACATATTTCTCGGCAGTCTTTGTGCACCTGCTCTCTGAGGATCTTATGGCATTAAATGGATCAAGCTGCTCAACACCTGTTTTGACACAAGTCAGCAAGTAAAGCCATGTCTGTCAAGTAAAGAAGATGAACTAATGAAGGAGTTCACACACAGTCACTTTGCGTAGATGTCAGATCTTCAGCACCTGGTACTGATTCAAAAGCTATTGAATGTCCACCCAACACTTCTGGTTAATTTTCTGGACTCAGCCTACCTATGATCAGAAAACTCTGAATGTAAGAACTAGCCCTGAAGGTTTCTAATGATGTCTTCCAGGACATTTTCCAAGTCTCACTCTCACATGGGCCAAGTCCCTCACAAATGGCTTGTAACTGTTTTTACCATTTTCTTGTCCACAGAGATCAGTTGGGTGAGGCATTGAAACCAGGTGATAAAGGGAAACAAACAGATCAAAGGTTTTCTGATGACATATAGATCACATCTGTTCTGAAGTTCTTCTCTCAGCTATGATGACATCAGATGTTCTTGTTAGTACAAATGAGGTTTTTGAGCAGTCTTTGCAGAAACGTATGGGCTCCAGAGAAATCTGTGATACCCAAGATGGATTCTGCTGTGTGGAAAGGGGATTTGTAGTGCCTGCCTCCACACTTTTAGAACAGTAAAAGAAAATACTATCCGTTCTGATATTGTTAAACTGCCTCAAAACCAGATCCTTAGGACTAAACTGGGAACTTTTCTCTCACTTTTCCTGATCTGGACTTTGGGGGAAAAAAGGACAGGAGGTTTCTAAGCAACCTGCCTCCAATTCTCCATGGGATCCAGTGCATTTTGGGGTGGCATTCTTTGGATTATTTAGTTCTGTACCTTGCCAGTCTCTCTCAGCTGCAAAAAAAAAGCCTGTAAAAGCTACTGCTTCTTTACCTTCAGGCCAAGTCTTGAAGTGTTAAAGCACAACTCCTAGTAACATGGATTACAATAAAATCTGAGTTTCTTTAGTTCACTTTCACTGCTAGTTTATAATGCTGGGACCCAAAAGGTTGTTTTGAAAACTTAAAGAGGACCAAGTGTCCAGTAAACTTTAATACCATGTGAAATTTGAAAGTCTTAACAGCAGAGGCTTAGTAGCAGTGTCCCACAGTGCTTGGGCATTTAATGAGTTGCATTTTATGAGTCTGTTTTTCTTGGGGGCAATAAAAGGATATATGAAAGGGTCAAAGTTAGGCAACTGTAGTACAATGTATCTTGCCAGGGTTACATACAACGTATCTAGCACTTTCCCAAGGGAAGGACGGATTAGGTCTGCAGCCATGGTATTCTGGGTGATTTTAAAAGGTTTTCAAATAAAAGAGGGTACTGTAGATGGTTTTTTTTTGTGAACTGGAGGTAGAGGGGAAGGCGAGACAGACATTGGCAGGCATCTGCAGCCTGTATGGTTCAACGCACAAATGCAATCCCAAAGCAAGTTGCAAGCGCCTGGCTCTAGTGATGTGGTCCTCGTTCTTTTTATCTTGTGACTTTACATTTACATTTTTTTCCCATTAAGGGTAAATGCGTGACATGAGATCAAAACTTATATAGCTGTTCTCTAGGCTGCTGCATAAACTTCCAGTTAGCTAATTATTGGCTGTTATTAGTATTGTTGCAGTTATCACAGAGATATCTCTGCTCTGGAGACCTCATCTATAGACAGCTGAAGCAGCAGTGTCCCAGAAATCCCAGGCAGGTGGCTGGTTTCCTAAGTCAGTTTGGATCAGTTCCTAATGAAGCTAAATTCCTACAGAATTAATTCTCTTCATATCTATGAACTCTCACCTCAAAGCATTCTTGATACTGCATTTCCTCAGAAAGCTGTTTCCAAAATGTATTTGAGAGAAACAGATAAGGAACATGACAACAGCTGGTGGAAAACAACATCTTCCTCATGTACCTCTTGTCTGTGGGATATACTTCTGTAATACCCGAGAGGCTTTTGATCCCTTTCTGCTGTCCTTCACTTTTGGGAGGGGGGAAGCTCACCATTTTGTGTATTATTAATTAAATCCAATGTGCTTTCAATGTTTTTTGTTTATTATTAAAAGTGAAACTCCTGGAAATAACTGGAACATGGAGGTATGGCAAGCCATGCAAAATGCAACTAAGGACACTCATCTCAGACATCCTCTGCCTCCTGTCACTGTCTCACACCTTTTGCACAGCCACATATTGAAACTTGTATCTGGGTCCACATTTTACCTGTGCTTTCACCCTCCCCAATGTCTTCAGACATGCACTAAATAAACATCATTACAGCACTGAGCTTACTGACTACTGACTCTTGGCATCTGCCTGATGGGCTCGTGGGTAGTGAAGAACTGGCGGAACAGTTTGAGGTCTGAGCAGTGGCCCTTTGCTCTTTGGGGAATAGCCCTCACCACTCTTGACCTCCGCTGTGACTTGTTGAACAGCAGATGCTACAAGAGTGCCTCCCAGCTACCAGTGGGTGGGTGATGACTAACTGGGACATGTCCCTTTTTCCAGGACCAGCCCCTCCTCACCAGTGACGAACCCGCTGTGCTGGGGCTGCTGCCCCCAGTGTTCCCTGCCTCTCCAGCTGGAAGCAGCTGGGCTTTGCCAAACCCCAGATTCATGTGGTTTGGCATCCTCTGTTCATCAGGAGCAGGAGCTCCATCCAACACATACTGCTGCATTCAAGTCAAGCAACAGCCACGACGAGGACGGGGCCAGAAGCTAGCCCACAAGCTCCTCTAAGCTTCAGGAGGTGGGTTAGTAGCCACAGAGACAGGGTGACGGGAATGCTGTGTGCTAGGAGAAATAATGAGCCAAGCATTTGCCTAAAAAGGAAGAGAGGCAGAGGGAGTTTTACAAGCTGCAAGGGAGGTAAGGAAGAGGCCAATAGAACAAATATGATGTATTTTAAATACTCATTTCTCCCAAAATACGTCCCCTCCCCTTCCCTTGTGTGTAGCCTGGTTTTCAAGGCTGGAATGATAACCCTGGTGTCTGCTATAAGAAGACAGTGCATGGGTTTTTCTTCATCCCTCAGCATGGCTCAGAGGCAAGCATGCATGGGAACACAGAAGAAGAAGTCGGGGGGGGGGGGGCAGACAGCTGCCTGAGCTGTCCTTTTGAACCACTTTTGCCAAGATGTGGTGCAACAACTTATTTCTCTTGTTATTGCTACCATCCATTACAAGAAGCCTGCTTATGTTCATTAAACATCTTCTGTGCAGCCAAAGGATGCAAAGGAGGGTAACATCGGGTGGGGGTTGGTCCCCAGGGATTTAGCCACAGCATGGCCTCAGCAGCTTCCAGGGATCCTGCAGCCCTTCTGGGAACCATAAACCCCCCCAAACGCCCATGCATTGGAGGCTGGGGTGGGAAGGGCTGGCGTCAAGGGAAGGAGGTAGGGGTGGGAAGAAATGAGTTGCAGCACTCACACACCCCAAGCAAGCTGAGGCTTTCTCAGCAGCAGAAAAAGCCAGCTTTCACCTCCACCCCAACCCAGCGAGGCTACGGGAAGCACAGCCAGCCTGTTTCCTGTAAACAAGCTGCTGTTCCCAAAGCTGTGGCTGTAAGACAAGCCACCGAAACACAAGCAAGTCCATGACTGGGACAGGTGCCACTGTTGGTGATGGGCTGAAAGGCTTCACTTATCTCCATCCTTTTCCAGTGCCCTCCTTCTCCCATGCTTTCTTCCTCTTTGCCTTCCACTTTAGCTGTCTTGTCCTTTCTTTTCCCTTCTCACCTACCTCCTTCTCAGGTCTTGGCACAAGAGGGACCTTTGCAGCTGCAATGTAATGGTAAATTCACAGGCTGCCCCTGGCCAACGTTCAGAACCTCTGTGATGTGATAGCTAAACCTGAATTGGCCTTTTCCTAGCATCTCTCCATTTTTGGGAATAGGGCGGAAGGTTATGTGGCTGTACATATTTCATCCCAGGCTGAAACTTGGCAGATAAACTGTCTTCTGAGGAATACTTTTAAAAGGAGCTAACACAGCATTATGCAGGACCAGACAAGCCCTCCTGCCCATCCATCTCTTCTCTAGGTTCTCCTTGCTGACAATGAACATAGGCTATGTCCCTGGAGGAGGGGAGGGGTCATGCCAAAGTCATGGTAATGATCCATCCCGTCCCATATTATGCTTCTAACTAGGTAGCAGCAAGTGATTTCAGACCACTAGTCAGTGTCAGCTCCTAAAATTTCCTCCTGAAAGGCCATCCCACCTTCTGATCTCAGTCTCAGCTGAAAAGATGAACCAGGTGATATGGCCTTTGACAGCAGCCCACAGTTTAGGCATTACTGCTTTAAAGGACCCATAGGTTGTCAATTTCTGTTATAGATGTTTTCCTTAAAACCTCAGTTCTTGGGCTCCTCAATATTAACAATCTCTGTTTTATTTTTTTATAAATTGGGCATGCACACAGACATCAGGACTTTTGTCAAAAGCCAGATGAGGTAAGCAAAGATGATTCAAATTTCAAAGTGCAAGCAAACATATCTTGAGTAGGCTCATTTAAAAAACTGTGTTTCTTTTTCTGTCAAATCTTGTGATTTTTGCTGGTCTGCCTCATGGCAATTAATCACTTATTACTTGGCAACATTCGGGAGATAATGATCTGGCAGGAATCCTGGTGAATTCACCAAAAGAAAGGCATAGACCCTCTGTATCCCACCAAAATATAAATTCATGATACCTGGTGCCATTGCATCCTGTAACTGCACAGTGGTAGACAAAGTGTTCGAAGCCAGTCAATGTCAGGGTTTAGGAAGAAGTAAAATAGGCTCATTGCCTGAGCAGGTAGAAATTTTCTGTCAGTTAAAATTCACTGATTAATACTTTTAAACCTTGTTCTATACATACACGGGTGGTAAAGAGGAGGCAGGTCTTCCTTTCCTGTTTAGAAACCATAACACAGGTGAGAAATAAATACACACACACACAAACCCCAATCAACTACATAGGATTGTTTGTGTTGGTTCTATTGATTGAAACTCATATATATTTTTTGTAAATCTAAATCCTGCTCTTGGATGTCAGTGGTTAGCAATTTCTGAATGATGTTTTCTCTCCCTGGACTAGATGGGTGTTCAAGGTCATGAAGAAGCATGCACCATCTCCAGAGCCCCTGGGTCCATACTGCACTTCCCTGGCCTTTGTGTTCCCTATTTTCTGTTGCTAAGCAGAATTAATAAGGGCTTTGCGACCATGGCAATGCAGTGTTGTACCTGTTTCAGAAAATGTATAAGCACCTACAACTAAAGCTTTCCAAGTCAAAGCCTGCCATGATAACCTTAGTTCGCTCCCCTTGATGACAGATATTAGGTGTGAAAGACATTTCAATATGACTGGGGTAGAAAAAAGCTGATCAGAGCATGGCCAAAAGGCCCTCCTTGGGGCAAACTGAGTAGTGGTCAGTGAGGAGCAACCAAAACACACCCTGACTCAGAAGAAGCCAAGAAACCCAACACTTAGGTGTGGGTGGATCACTGCAAGGTGCACTCCTTTGAAGATCAGGCCTAAAACCACCAGAGGTGGAAAGTGCAGCCTTGAAAAATGAGGTCAGTGGGAAAATCCAAAGGTTCAGAGCACCAGCCTGTTGTCAGGGGCTGATGACACCCAAGAGCATGCAGAATTTTCCCTGAGACCTGTGGATCATCACTCCTAGAAAGGAAACAGCAAGGAAAGAGAAACAGAAACACTTGGAAGCCTTCAGAAAACATCCTAAGTAAAAGATGGTGAAGGGTTCAATTCTTGCTCTACTTGAGTAAAAAGTATAGCCAGGCTGGGTTTCTCCCCCATCCTAACCCATTCCTTCTACTTTTACTTCAGAAGGACCTCTAAGAGAAAGCTATTTCCTTCCTTCCTATCTTATCACCTAACATGGATTTGTGGCCTTCCCTCAGTGCTGGATGACCTTTGTTTGAGAGGATGCCTCTTATCCAGTGCCTTGGAGGTCCTCCAGTTAGCTTTTTGCTTTGCTGTTCAGCAGGGATTACACAGGATGCCACAGTTTGGTCTGGCACCTGCACTGAACACAGTAAATTGTGACTGTCCCTCAGTGTGTTTTCTTCTAGTGAGGAAACTGGGACTTACTGTCCCAGAGGATTTTGGGGCTTTCATTGAATTAAGAACTCAGCATCTAACATGTCTGTGTCTGCAAAGCTACATACTCACCTGGAACATCAGGCTGCCTGTCCCTCTGGAATTTTGCCTATAGTAATGGTGAAGTCTTTATGGCCTTTTTTTTTCTTTTTCTTTTTTTTTTTTTCTTCTCTTCTACCCCTAAGAGGAGATGTCCCTTTGCAGGAAGGATGACAATTGTATTTGTTTGTTCGTTTGTTTTCATTTTGAATGCCACAGTCCACTACTGGAAATTTGGGATGGTAAAATAACACTCCCTATACTCATGCACTGTGAATCCAAAACCAAAACCAAGGACTGGGCAAGCTCCAGATGTGATATGGCCCTCTGAGACTAAAAATAAACAGCCAGAGAGTTGGCTGAAAGAAAAAGCCCTCCCTCTTGCCTTGCATCCATGAGTTGCTAAGCCAGATGGTGCTGGCTTAATACATAGAAGCTGCTGAGTCTCAAACCAGTACTGTCAAGGCAGGGTGTTGAAGAGGAGGGAACAAACCCCATTTGTGTGCCGCTTTTTAAAGTATTTTGAGTTCCTTTCATACCTGTGCTGCTTTTTGCCATGAGACAGAGCAGATCCCCTTTGCAGGATGCTCTACAGCTAGCTAGCACATAATGAAAATTGTTACCAGCTCTGCAGCAGCTCAGTATAAACTAATCTCATAAATGAATAATTCAAACTCATCCCAACAACAGCTCTGAAAAGCACTACAAAGTAGCCTCTGTCACTCTTTGTGAATCTCTGAAATGCAATCAAGAGCATCATGAGAGCTGTAATGTACAGGCCATGAGAAAACACGTGTCTGGATCATTATACTTAAAACCCTGAGTAAGAACTGAAAGATTTGGCTTTTGAAAGGCAAAAAATGGGGTTTGGTTTGGAATGGCTTCATCTTTAAATAAGAATTGCCCATGTCTGGCAGTATGTAGAAATATACTGTTCTGACTCAGGAGGCAGGCAAAATAGCAGGAAATGAGTCTGTTTGAAAATTAGACCATAAATTTAGATATAGCTGTTCTGATCCTGGCATGATTTGTTATGAGTAAATCAGTGTGTTTTTGGCAGAGATCATAAACCCCCCCAAAAAAAAACGAAAGAAAGGGGGAAAAAAAAAGAAAAGAAAAAGGAGAGAGAAAGGAAGAGAAGAGCAGAAATAGAGTTTTAAGAGGAAACTAAATAGAGAAGAGAGATGCCAGTTTGTGTTAACTGTATCATAGATTTCAAGTGACTAGTGCTCCAGCCCATTGACAGCTGCCTTCCGACATGTTCAGCACCACCAGGTGGAAGGGGCTCCGCACAGAGACTCTAGAGACTTGAATCCTGGGTTTGCATCTGACTCAGACTTGTCACTGTATCTCCAGCTGTCCCTGCCCTTGGCACTTCTCCTACCTTTCCTCTGTTTAAAGGGCAATCGGGAAAAATACTTGGGACAATTTGGGGAAAGGACCAGAGCTACCTCAAAGACCAGAAAGCTGTGTGTCCAGAACAGGCTATACCTCTGCTGCTGAAGCTTGAGAAGGCAATGCCTGGTGCAGGCACAAAAGTGGAAAGGTTTGGAGCAGGGCCTGAAGGCCATCACAACCTGGAAAAGGGGTCAAGAGCCTAAAGGGCAAAGAGCAGACATAGGCTTCATATGTACATGGGCAACCAGGTGTTCAGCATCTGCAACTATGTGCCTAATGCCCTCACTAGCCATAGGCAAATCCCAGTACCAAAGGAATACAAGGTTCCAGACTAAACATTGCCACAGGTATAGCATGGCACTGCTCTGCTCACTCGGCTCCCATTGCCGAAGTCCCCCTCGTTAACTGCCCAGTTATGTTTTAGCAGGAAACAACACTGTGGCAGGTCACACAGTGTGAGTATGTTATGGCAGCTGGCGAGGAACTTCCTGAGAGAGTTCCTTTTTGCTGGACATAGCTGGACAGGCTGGGATGAGGGAATCCCCATTTATAGTCTCTGCATCCCCAGGCTGAATCCCACACAGGAAAGCAAAGGACCGCTTAAGAAAATGTCCCAGATCTGGGAGGGGACTTGGCAGAGTAAATGTTTCCAAAGGTCAGATTCCAGAAATCTGGTTAAAGTGAAGTCCTGGAAAAATATCCAGGTCTGCTGATCTGCATCATGAAAAGGTGGCTTGTGTCACCCAGAGGGGTGGGGAAGGCAAAGGAAGAGCCTAGAACATGATTCACTTGGCATTATCCTCCTTTCCTCTGTTGGAGCCTCACAAACCTGTGCAGCAGGCAGGGCTGTGTACCTCTGGTACTCTGTCACCAGTGCCCTTCAGGAGCAGCACACTTCCTGGCCTGTTGCAGTGCAGCTTGCACTGGAAGATGGTGGAACTGCCCTGATTCACAGCAAAGAAAAATCTAGCCCAGCTCAGAGTTCAGTTTCTAAGAAATGGCTTGCAAATAAAAGCAAAGAAACAGCAAAATCGCTGGGAGAATCTAGCTAGATGGAATACTATTTCCTCCCTTTGTATTTAATGAAAGTACTGGGTTTAGACTGTGCAAACAGAATATTCTAGCAGCTACATGCAGATAGGTCCTTGCTTCTTTGTGCCTACCAGCACAGTCCCATGTCACTCTTTGGCTCTGTAGAAAAAGCCTGAAAACCCAAGTTAGACCCACACAAAGTGACTGTCTCATACGTCGATTGCCTTTAGACATCTACACCTGTGTAATGCAAATAGGACCAAATGAGCAATAATATTTGTAACACAAGCGTTTGTAAGGCAACGACCAAGAATTATGGCAGCAGAAAGAGTTCACAATAGAAAGAAGCAAAGTGGTTTACCCTCATAGAGAGCATGTCTTTCCTCATTGATGGTCACGTCATCCTCATCTTAAGTAGACCCAGCAATGTTAGAGAAAAATAGGGAAAGAACATAGCATCAGAGATGAGGTCAACATCTGGATGGACTCAGGCTTCACAATGGAATTCACTGAGTCATTGGCACATGTGAAGACTGTCATCTCTGCAACATTTATTCTTTAATCATGAGAGCCCATTGGAGTAAGGCTTGGCTTTCAGGAATATTGATGGAGTAATAATGCTATGAAAAGTGAAGAAAAAAAAAAGTCAAGAAGCTTTGCAGTTCCAAAAAACACCAGTATGACTCGCTCCCAACACACACACATATACACTCACAAGGACAGAATAGCCAAAAGACTGACACCGAAGACTACCTAGGAACGGGATAGGAGTCTCATCTGTGCTGTGACCCTACCTGACCTTCAGGGGCTCCACCAGTGGTGCTAAAGTTTTGTGGAGTGACTGTGGTCTCCCTGTGGCCTCAATGGGGCGTAACATGGACTTTCCCAACAGGATATCCACACCAGCATGTCCTCCTGCTCTGGGGCAGTGGTGCCCAATCCGGGGAGAGGGAAGGAAGAGGAAATAGAGTAAAAGATGACAGGCAGGGCCTTCCTGTTGCAATTGTTTGGAAGAATATGGGCCACAGTGTCACTTCTGGACAAAATGTGCCTTGAATGAGTTGCTGTGGGCACAATGACTTCCCTCACACACCCAGCACACCCCTCTCCTGCCTCATCAGAGAAGCCCCACAGGCAAGTAAAAGCAATAGCTTGCAGATCCATGTCAAGACATGCATGTTCACTCACCTGGGCCACATCCTGGGAGACCTTTGTTTGCGTATGGAGCCTCACAGGTCAAGGATGCAGAGAAACAGCTCAGAGCCGGTGCTCAGTCCAATGCATCTGAGCCCACAGTCCTGCCCTCCTGCAGATTGTGAATGAACTTCTGAACATCTTGAGGCTGATAGATCACAGGTGACAACAGGAAGTGACGGGGAACTTATTTGCTCATAACTATTCAGTTGCTGTTCTCTGTTATTTAAACTAGTGTTTTAGTAGGTCAGCTCTTTGTGATCAGGGGGATTTGGAAATGCCTGCTTTGACTGTTCTATTGCAGTGGCCTCATGATTCACAAGGCCACAAGTTGTATTTCTCAGAGAGCTAAGGAATTTCTAGCAATGGTTCCTGTGAAGCAGAGAGGACAACAGCTGCTCAGGTATCCCCTGCTCTACATGGGAAAGGCATGAGTAGAGGAAGAAATTTAGATTCTGATTGATTTTGATCAGTTCCACCCACCCACTTTCTGGCACCCTGTCTGCCCCAGCCATGGTTTCAGTTTACCCAGAAGGTAAATCATTAGCTTGCCCTGATCTGTCTAGTCTGCTGCAATCTATCATTAACCTGCTCCAATCATACGTTGTTGCATGAACTTGAGAGCCGTTCTCTAGGCAGCAAAAGATGGTCTTTCCTGGATAAGGACAATTAAAGCAGCAATGAGTCTAAGGCATTTATACTATGCACAATGATCAGCTGAGCAACAGGTTAACAGCTAAAGATTTCCAGCAACTTCAGAGGGAGTTTTGTTCTCAGACTAAGGTGGAATTGATACTCTAAGACAAGCTTTAACTATTTGCTTCCCCTGTTTTGATAAATCCTCCCAGTCCTGGACAATCCAGAAAATCTTCATGTGCACCAGCAAGAAGGTCTCTCAGTTCACATTCTAGGGATACCACAAAAAACAAGGAACAAAATGCATCCAGCCCTGTTTATTGCAAGTCTGTTGTTACGTCAAGCTGCTTTTATGCCAGACTCTTCCCAGAAAGTGGAGTTGTTCATGGTGCAGTTGTTGTAGAAGTTTGTTTATACACCGCAAGACATAGCAGAGAAGGCAGTCAGGGTCTCAATACAACACTCACCTCCTGTAATGGTACTTCTTGCCCCCTGTACAAGGGAAGGTAGGAAAGCAAGGGTGAGAAACACTCTCCTTAGTCAAAAAGCTACTAAGGGCATTAATGGCAAGAGTTAATTGTCCACTCCGCTCATGGCACCTGTAAATTTGATGAGTTTTAATTTCATTTCACATAATGTCCCCAAGTACTTCTGGAACTAAAAATTTTGCAGGGCATAGGGGAAAGCATCACTGTGGGTTTATGTTTGCCTAAAGTTTAACTGGGCAATCAAAGTTGCCTCTTTAGGCAACAGAGACATGTGTCTTTTCAGAAAATGTTCCATTTGATCTATCTTGGTAAGCCAAGTACTTATCAAGCCCTATAAACTTCTGCTTTACCCCTGGTTATACTATACTGAATTGTAGGAGTACACATGAATGTCTCCTGAGTGCTCCTGTGCAATCAGAGGTGTTTTTATGCTAACTACCTGGTACATGTTGGCAGCTAGTGACTAGGGGCTGTGATTTTGCTGTACTATTTCTTATTTCCCCAAATTCCCTAACCTACACTGAGTAGTTATCATAAGGTATTTACATATAACAGCCTGCGAGGCTGCAGCCACCTCAAATGGCATGGATGTCCTTATGGTTGCAGCCAATGTGACCACTCCAAGTTTCATATTGGCTCCACAGCCAAGACCTTCAACCCATTTACCCTCAAAAATGCATCATCTTTGAGCCAGAAAGAGGTTTCAATTTCTGGCCTTAAGGCAGTCCTTGCAGCATTGTAGTTCCACCATGACTTTTCAGAAAGTCTCATTCCTTGACAACCTTTCCACCACTCAGCCTGGAAGTGAGTACCTCTTGTCCTTCTCTTCCTTAGTCCCTGTCTCCTTCCTTGCCTCCTGCCTCTGTCTCTTGTCTTCTGCTGGGAGTGTTCCCTGTTGTGTTGCTTCCGATATTGCCTGTATCTCACAATTTCTGCTTCAAAGATCTCAGTAACAGGATGGCAGCCACCTGGCAGAGCTGCCTGTTTCACTGATCTGTATCAGCTGGTGAATGAAGACCTATCTGACCTATCATTAGAGGTCAGCCACAGTGACATATTGGGTATTGGTGATGCAAGAGTCACTTTTGCCATATATGGAAGTAGCAAGATTTGGCCATTTGGTTTTCCATCACATTAGAATTGAATGTTTTGTTTCGAATTTACCACTGAGCTTTCACATCAGGGTTTTCACTGTGCTAGGGGGAGGAGGGCAAAGGCTGAAACTGAGGTTTGTGATTTTCAGAACAGAACTGAAGCTCAGGGATCCAGAGACCACCCATGTAATGCTGCCTTCTATGAGGCCAATCCATTATAATCAGTTCTGACATGACATGACAATGAAAGGGAATAAAAGAAAGAAACAAGGAAGTTTGTCAAGGATAGGAAACTCAGACTCATAATTGGTTTCTATTAATTATTTTGTTTTCACTTCAGAAATCTTTCCCATTAAAGCACTGATGCCTGCCATGTAAGAATTAAATATCAGAAAACCCAAACCACCCTGTAACTACAAGAGTACTTTTTTCTGCTCTCTTGGTGAAGTGACATATGAATACTGTGAGGTTACTTCTATTGTGCAACCAATGCATTGTTATACCACATAGCAGGATGGAGCTGACCCTAGAAGCTCCCAACACACAATAAATTGAGATGATCTTTTGGAAATGACGCTAACAGTGTGCGTCTCAGTAATGATAGCCTTTGGGCCTTGTTCTGGAGTCATAGGGAGTTTATGAGATGTTATATTCTCCCATTTCCTCCCTGCTGAAACTTCCCGGGGAAGGTCCTTC
The DNA here is from genome assembly GCA_035590215.1 of Microhierax caerulescens. Taxonomy (NCBI): domain Eukaryota; kingdom Metazoa; phylum Chordata; class Aves; order Falconiformes; family Falconidae; genus Microhierax; species Microhierax caerulescens. The sequence continues at coordinate 26,637,905 of JAVJGJ010000061.1, forward strand.
AGTATCAGGATGTGTCACTTCCAAAAGGATGTTTGGACAGAGTCAATGGCAAAAAAATCAGACTACTGATCTGGAGCTAGGTAGGCAGAAGGATGTGGTCTAGAGCTGCAGCTTTTCCCAGGCCTGCACCACTGGTCTGATTTCCAGAACTAGATGTGTAAAAACCTTGAGCTCCACAAACAGCTTCCATTATGTTTGTCACATTGGTTGGCCTTTGTACACAGAATACAAACATCACGCAGTCACACTGTTTTTTGAAGTAAAACATCATTCATCTTGCACACAGGTCTCACTCTATCCGGGAAATGTCAGGGTAAGTACTTGTAGTGGGTTGACCCTGGCTGGATGCCAGGTGCCCACCAAGCCACTCTATCACTGCCTTTCTCAACAGAACAGGGAGGGAGAAAACAAGATGGGAAAAAAACTTGTAGGTCACAATAAAGGCAGTTTAATGAAGCAATAGCAAAAGTCTCACACATAGAAGCAATGGAAAACAGAAGATGTCATTCTCTACTCCCCATCAGCAGACAATGTTTGGCCACTTCCTGGGAAGCAGGGCTTCAGCATGCTTAGCCGTTGCCTGAGAAGACAAACGTTGTATATAACAGATGTCCTCTGTTCCTTCTCTTATCTCTTAGCTTTTATATCTGAGCAGATATCATATGGTATGGAAAATCCCATTGGTCACTCTCAGTCAGCTGTCCTGGCTACGTCCCCTCCTAAGATCTTGGCCACCCCTAGCCTACTGGTATGGGGGTGTGGGCAGAGCAGGTTGGAGAGACAACCTTGATGCTGTACGAGCACTGCTCAGCAGTAGCCAAAACACTGCTGTGTTATCACCACCTTTTTAGCAACCGATACAAGCACAGCACTATGAGGGCTGCTACAGGGTTCAGCCAGACCCAATGAAGTACTAAAAACAAACCAAACATTTTCAAACAGTCCAAAGCATCTGGTATTTAAAGTCAAAGATGTAGCAGGCATAGTTTGTTACAACCCAAAGTCCCACACCAGCGTATAGATACCATAGCAAAGACTCCATAACAGCTGTATATAAAGACCTTGCTTTTTTCTCAAAGACAGAAAATCAGAAAAGCACAGTGGCTTAATGAATGCATGTTTTTATTAGTTGCAGGTCGAATGCATTGTGTCATTGATACAGGTTATTATTTTCAATAATGCAGCTGACATGAGGTGTGATTTTTTGTAATTATGTCTGCAATACTGCGTTGAGCCCAACCTAATAGCTAAGCCCACAGCATGTGAACATTCACAGAATTAGATCACAGCACCTCAGTTCAACACAGCCATCCCGATATGCTGAATATGGTCTACTGATAACGCCAGATCAGTCTACCTATAACCTGTTCCAAAGAAAAGGAGAGAATGAAGAGGAATGAGAGCTTAACTGCTCTACAAATTATCCAGAGACAAACTTGTTTGGAAGAGTAAATCAGCTTGATACAGCTGCAGATTCTTCACAAATCCTTCCTTTGTTCATTAGTGCAAGTTTGAGAGACTGTCAATGAAAAGGGGACAGATCAGAGTAGACACGACACCAAACCTTGTGGTATTTTGTTCTTAAAACTGTTACTGAGGTGTCCCATGGTTATTAAATGTGTGTAGTGAAACTGCAGGTCTCTATCCACATAATGCAATTCAGCTCTCTGCTAACGTGCTTGTAAATCAAGAGCCAGTTCCTTGCCATCAACAAATATCCAGTACACACAGCTGCAAAACAGGCATGAGATCACAGTTAATCCACTAACATCTGGGTTCTTTGGCTTTCCTAAACCTTGTGATTTGTGACATTAAGCCACCTTGCTTGTATGATTGATCCAACGGGCTGAACTCTTCTTTTGCCTTTGCCTCTTCTAAGCCAAAAAAAGACACAAGGAAGAGGTTTGTTCCTCACGATCACCCCACCTTTTGTCTGGGGCAGGGAGTGACAATTTATAATCTTAAGGGCCATTATAAGAGAAGTTTGATAATGCCTACGGGGTTTTATGCTTCAGTAAAAGATGACAATACAATTCCTTAGGCATTTTTTTCAGAGTGGCTCTGGGTAAAGATCTCCTTTGTCTACAGTACAGTCATTCTTTTAAAATCACTTTTTTTTTTTTTTTTAATGTGTTGCATTTTACTGTTAAGGAATGCTCCTCATTAAAAAGAAATGCACAGAGGTTTACATTTTTGTAGGCAAAAGATGGTTTCCCATTGACTTTCATACTCCTGTTTCATTTTCCAGGCTACCCCAAAAAGCATGCATGATGAAGTGCAACTTGCTGGCTATGACTGAGGAGGTAAACCAGTAGAAGTTCATAAAATGGAAATATTTCCTTGCTGTTTGTGGATGTCAGGCTCAAAATGGATAGGAGATAAATATGCATTGTGCAAGAGAATAAAGTCAAGTCTTTTCAGTTGTAGTCATTGGGGGTGCTAACAGGTACATGCGATAAAGCAATTTGATGAACCCTAGGACAAAATCTATCAAAACCACACAGATACATTTCTTCTCAGATAGTCCAGCCAGTGGGGTACGGTTGGCATAGGAACACAATAAAGCCAGCAAAGACAATCTCAAAAGCAGGGGTGGAAAAGTCCCACTGTCCTCAGTATTGTATATATTTTGCCAGAAAAAAAAATTACTTCTTGCAGAAAAGGACAGGGACGGTCAGTGTCCCTCTTTTGAGGGGTTGGTATGAGGAGAAATGCACTCTCTGGCCTTCCAAAAGTGCCATGCTCAGTGTACCACCATCCTCAAACTTCAGCCATGGCTGGTTCTATTTCTTGGCCTCATCCATGTCCTTAAAGGTATTCCTTATCCCTAAATATTTCCATTTATTTTCTATTTAGATACATGCTTCAAGGAAACAGGGCTTTCAGAAGGGGTCATATCTTTCATTTTGTTAGCAGGGCAACTTTTTGGAGTCCCTGGTTGATTATGCCTGTTTGTTTACCTTCCGATAGCTGTGTTTCCTGGATGGCTGCCATGTGTTTTTCCTTTCTAGTTAATCTTACAGCAATTATCCTGGCCTTCAACAGATACAGAGTGTTTGTCCTCCTGGTGTTCAATAGGGCTCTAAATCATAAACAATTTTTCATGTGTTTTTGGGTACATCAGCATTCAGAAACCAATCTCCTTTATGAGCAGCAGTCACATCCAGCACTCAGGATTTTCAAATCTCTGCAGACACATGAATTCATGCTCCCTCTGTCTTGCAAGGCAATAAAGTTTACAAATGACTGTCCACACTTCTGGGGAAGAAAGCTGAGAAATGAAAAGCTCCAGGTTGCAGGAGAAAAACCTAGTCACATAAACAGATAACCAAACATATAGACAGGTAGCCATTTAAAAGGCATCCAAGGAACCTTTCTGGCAGAGGTAACATTTCATATCAGGAAAGCCTTGCTTAGTGCTGGAGCACAGCGGGCAGGTTTGATCTGTAAGTCTGCCTGCATCTTTCCTAGCGTGACTTGGGAACCCCACTGACATTTTTTAACTCCGGAGCTCCATTGCCTTTTTTTTTTGTTTTGTTTTGGGGTTGTTTTGTTTTGGTTTTTTTTTTTTGTTGTTTAGTCCTATACTGTTGTGAAGGTTCAGCTTTTGCATCTCAAGGAAGCCTCTGAGCTTTCTGTAGCTCCTTCAGTTCCACAGAATGCTCTAGGAATGCTGTCAACATTCAGCATGTCAACAGTAAGACTCTTCCCTGACATCAACACTAAGCAATGTTGAGAAAGCGACAGCCCATGGCAACTTATTGTGTTTGTCTGAGATATTATTCAATATGAAGAATCAGTGCGTTGTTTCAATATCTACACCAGTTAACTATTAATGAATTCACAGCCAATAAAGTATACTCTCTGGGTAGTAACCGGTCAACAGTTAACCTAGCAGTTATGTTTGGAAAAGATTTGTGATCAATCCCCTGTTGCCACAAACTTATAAATTCTGGAACATTCACTTGTTGGCCTGGAACTTCCCAAAAATTTTAGGGTGACAAAATCAAATCTTAGATGAGCAGAGGGAAGAGTACAGCTTCCCAAAAATTCAGCTGCAATATTTCCAAGCTAGTGCTAAAACAAATGTGCATCAGTTTGGGAGTAAAGTTTGCCAGGGCAGGTGTATTTTGCAGAAATAATTACTGTCTTGCTTGAGGAAAGAACATGCATGGCTATTCCAAGATTGGGCGCACTGAAAAAAAAAATGTGATGAAAATGTAATGTTTTATTCTCTTTTTCTTACATGTACAGCTATTGGGTCATTTCTGGAAGAAATTTTCCTGTGCCTATTAACTAGATGAATAGTTCTCAGGACTGCTTTGTCAGACTCCACTGTTCACAAGTTTTGTTTACATCACTGCACTGCAAGTCTTCAAACTTGATTGCTTGGGAATCTCACTGGGACCTTAAAATGAAACTATGTTTGAATAAACTTGATAGAGTTATAAACCAGTTTTGAAGGTATAGACAATACACAAATGCACACACATATATGGATGTATTACTTAGCATTACACAGTCACTTGCAGTTGTCATGCTTCTTCTATGTTAACAATACTGTAGTGGTTGGCATTACACTTCATGTATAAATCCTTTAAAGATGCACAAAACCAAACAGCCAAACCAATAACACCCCACCACCACCACCCTGTTCCTAGCTTAGTACTCTTAAAATTATTAATATTTCAGCAAAAGACCCAAAATCATCTCAAACTGAAATCATAGCACTCAGAATCTGGTCTGGTTTTGACCTGGTGCTGCATTTCCACATCCAAATCTCTACCCGATAAAGTCACGTACACATACATCTACATGGGGGTGGGACACAGGAGTGGGTACAAAGCAGTTTAATGGGCTGGCTAGAAAATTGTGATAAGGAGGGGGTATAAACAGTGTTTCTCCTGTGTTGAAGCTTTCCCTACACTAATACAGAGTGACTTGATTTTGTTTATGGTGTGGGATCTGGACTGCCCAGAAAGGTTTTTTTTTCATGGGATTCATTTTCTTGGTCCCCCCTCATTAAAGTAAATCTGATTACATTTCAGTCTCATTTTTTTAGAGAGAGGGGAGCTAGCAGGGGGAGCCGGAGCCACACACTTAGATAATTTCCATTCAAATCCAGCACAGTAGTCCTCTCAGCCAAGTCACACTTAGGGGAAGGAGGCAGCAGGGGAAAAATTTGTGCTATTCTTTGATGGGCTTCATTGGGTGGATGAAGCATGATCAATCATCCATAACCTGACAAGGTCTTGGAAAAAGCAGAATCATGACTACACAACATATACCTCCAATGTCAGGACAATAGGGGACACTGCTGTGGGCTGCAGGGGTGGCAAGGAAGAGCATTTAAAGTTGTAGTAACAAGAAGCAATGATTTTCCAGCGGGTGGTGGGAGGTAGGGACGGGCTGGCAGAGCACATCAGAAGAAGCTGGGGGAGGGATGAGGTGTCTCATCCACTCCCTGCCCCAGCCTCCATCCTCCCTGAGACATTTCATCATTCGTTATCTAAGCAGCAATCTCTTTTCTGCCATGGGGAAGAAAGAAATCGATTGTGTTTTTAAAAGCTACTTGGAGCCCACAAAAGGTGCATTGTTTCAAAATGGGTTGAGGGGGCTGGGTGCTTTGGCGGAAAGGAGTTGAACTTATACCATCATTTCATCTAATTATGCCTGATGTTATTCCTGTTGTCATGTGGGTTACTACAAAGCCAACTGCCAGCTTGTGTCCCTGAGAGCAAAGACTGAACTATTAGCTTACAAGGACATGAGCCTTGTTCCCCTCTCCCTCCTCCCCCTCCCAAACTATCACAGGCACTGGCTCCTTCTTGGGATACCCATAGGTTTCGAAGAGGTGTTGGGAACATGGGGGCAGAAACCACCTAGGAGATACGAGCCATTTCTGCCAGTTAAGAGACAACCACTGTGCTTATCCTATAAAACTCCAGGGACATGCTGAGAGACATCCAGCTAGTCACCTGGACAGTGTCGTCTCCTTTTCTGTTTGGACAATGCATTTGCCATGTCCAGTTCCCAGTTCAGGCGCACATTGGAGCTGATCCCAAAGCAAACTGTCCTGTCATTTCATCCAGTTTTTTTCTCAAATATCTTTGACACAGACAGATGTCTTTGATAGAAGGGAGGGCACCAGGGTGTTGCATATTGCCAATAAGGAAACCCCCAGGCAAAATGGAGAGGACCACAAAACCTGAGCAGCTACAGCTATTACCAATTTAAAATCTCAGATCCTTCTATAAGCTCCACCTCCTCATCTGAAGGCCGGCTCCAGGAGGTCAGTAACTTGACCATGTCCTGCATGCACTGACCATCATTTCATTAAAGTTGGGGCCCCTGATGACTTTCTAAGACACCTACTAGTTACATTTAGAAAACAAGCAGAACTTGGGCTGTCCCTGAGCTAGGTCTTCTAGATGTGCATGCATCCATAAACAGTCTCCCGGCAGTCTGGCTCAGCTTGGTCCAGGGAGGGTGTATGCCAAAGGGTAGGGTATTTGGGGTGAGGGTGGACTTCCAGCTCTGCCTCTGCCTCTGGGTAGAGAGCTACCCAAAGAAAAAAACCCAACTTGGTCAGAACCTGATCCTTTGGCAGACCCTGCCAGTTCAGGCCGGGTCACACCTAATAGCTTGGAATGGGTGAAAGACTAACATGATGTGTAAGGCAGCTTAGCAAACCTTTTGTTCACTTTCATCTTAACTTTCAAGGGCTGTACAACATGCCCTCTGTCTTGTCTTAACCTAACAGGACACATCTCATCATTGACTTGGAGTGGACATTCAAAACAGAGACTCATGTTTCTTCAGTGCTAGGAAAAAACTTCTCCATCTTGAAGCACTAAGGTGCATGGTAAGCATTGCCAAGGGCTTCCAAAGCCCCACAGATGTGAGCACGTTTTTGTGATGTTCTCCTGTTTACACGTTTTTTTTTTTTTTTTTAAAAATATGGGACATTAGCTTGGGAAAATAAACTCTTGTTTAAGGAGGCTGTGCAAGGGATTCTTTTCTTCTACCTTTTTAAAAAACTCTGATTTGAAAAGACACGTCACCTGCCCTGGTCCCAGTCTTGTCTGAGCACTTTCTGTTGTATGGTAAAGAACATCTTTGATGTGGCTGTTCTCCCACACTCCAACAGTGTACTGCTTTGGTTTGTTTTTAATATGCAGGGGCACACACTGCCATACACTTGTGCTAGAGATGGCAAAGGCAAAAACCAGATACTTACTTCTACAAGCCATCCTTGTTTTACATTCACCAACCTTGAATCCTCATCATTCCTTTTCCCCTTTCTTTATTACCGTCAATTACAATGAAGGACTTGGAAGAAAATTGGGTCTTGGATCTGGCTGGGAAGATAGCTGACCTGTTTTCTGTAGGTCAGATATACTGATTTTCAAAGTTAGACTGTAAAGCTCACCTTTACAAAGCAGCCTTCCCAGCTCCAGCAAATGGCTGTTGGGACAGGCATGCTGGAAGCTGTAACAATAGCTGTATTGATGGGAGGGAAGATTTTATTGTAAATTGGATTTAGGAATGAGTAATTATGCAAACAAGCAATTAACTAAAATAAATATGAATGGATTCCTCTTTCAGGGGATGCTTTTAGTTTGACTTGTAGCAAGATCAGGGGAAGGACATTTCTCAGGGCTGAATCAAGCCTTTAAAACAAAGATAAAGGGGGAATTGACAGTGAGGGGATACTGTTCTGTCTCTCCTGCGCATCATTAAATGCTATGTGCATATGTATGCAACAGGGCAGCTGTAATTTACAGGATCAGGAAATACATTAAAATATCAAAGATTTGAGGCCAGGTAAAGCTCACTTTATTGAGACACCATCTGTTGGAACAGCATCATTCTATTTATTCCCATAAATTTCACTGCTGCAAGACAGGACACATTTTTTTTTCTCTCGATGGTGGTAACTGTTTTCTGATTTCTCTCCCCACTGAGAAGGCAGGGTGCAAGACAGCTGAATACAGTGTTACTGCTGTCTGCCTTATAGCTTCAGCTAGCTCAGCTCATCAGACCAGACTCTTTGGAAATCCAAATATTTCTGAGGTCAGCCTTCTCCTTCTGTAGTGCATCACTACCTTGTTTACAATGCCTGTTCTGCCCCACACTCCTGCGCTGATGGAAGGCAGCTGGGCTGAGAAAGCAGTGCCAGATTCCAAGAAGAAAGAGATCTTCCTGTAAAAGAAAAGGCAGCCCTGCAAGTTTCTGTGTGAGAGAGGAGGTAGTGGCAGATAACATACCTCATCTTTCCCTGCTTAGGGACACTTAAGCAGAAGGGACTGGATCTAGGCTTCTCTTTGGGAATATCACGGTGATGAGCCCACAAAGAGGAATTTTCTGGAGATGCCATAGTAGGAATCACAGAAACAATTTGTGAAGTTCAGCTTGACAGGTAGGGGGCAAAAAATCGCCCCCTCCAAGATTATTCTTTTACTTTTTGGAAACAAAATGTGTACAAAATGTGTTCCCACATGACTTTGACTTTGTGTTCCCAAATGATTCCTTTCATTTTCAAATTCACCTTTTTGTAAGGTAGCATTAAAAAAAATAATTTAAAAAAAATCATCTCAAATCAAAATGGCTTGTTTCATTTCAGATTGAAGGAGTGAAAAATTATCTGTAGAACAGAAACAAGTCTCTTCCCTAATACTGAGGTCACATGTAAAACTTGAAACATTTGCTATTTACAAATCCTTTGTTATCAGCTCAAGTTTGGAGCCCCATCTCCTGGAGTCAGGTCATTATGTTGGAAGCTTAGTTTGGTTGCTTTTGACATTTCTTGCCCTTGTGGTTTGGAAGGAGATCTTGAAAATGTGTTTTAAGCATAACAAACACTGTGACGTCTGCTTAAGCCTCCACACATCCGGAAACCAAAGTTTTATGTAGAAAAGTCTGTTCCAAGTTTATTAAGACAATATTAATGCCACAGCTCACTTACGATGCTCCACCAGTATCACTCATGGAGAGCTTGCATAGGACCAGATGCTTTTATTTGAACTCAGAAGGATATGATTTATCCCCTCAGTTGACCCACTAGGGTACATCAGGAGGAAAAACCTACTCACCATGGGTAACCCTTTATGTCCTATGGAACATTTCCCTGGTCAACATTCAGTCCCAGTGCTGCTACATCATCTTGCAAAAACAGTATTTTGCTGTTCCTTTCAAGGATTTGCATTCAAAGTTCTGGTTCACAGGCAATGCCAACACACATTGATTACGGTTCAGAACCCAAAGAAGAGGAAATGACACTGAGCAAGAGCTCTCATGTTTCATGTGGCTCCAATGGTAATGGGGTAAAGGGCAGCCTGTGCTACAGCTACAGACGTGCAGGGGACTCATTTTCAGTATGGCCATCTGCAGTGGTAAAGTCAAAAAGAGAACCACGAGCCTGAGCCAGGACCTGGTCCAGGGCCAAGACCGTTTCCTCTCTAGCCTTGGTATTTATGCCCTTCAGCAATCTGGAGGCTTATCAAAACTCCACCACTGCCTCTCTCCAACAATTTACAGTTATTCATGAAGCCATGGCAACTTGATTGTGAGTCTGAGCTCTTCACTGTCATTTGGCCAAGCCAGGCAGATTTCACTTTCTCAGCTGCAGCTCAAAAACCAGGCTAGCTCAGCCTCCTCTGGTCATTTTGGTCATCCTTCCTCTGAACAGCCTCCACTTTATCTCTCTTCCTGGCAGTGACCTAAAACCAAGTTGTCTTCTTACCACTTTTTCACAACAACACACCAGCTGGAAAGAGGTCTTGTCACCCAAGGACAGAGGCTGCTGTTTTGGATTTTTGAGCTTCATGTTGCTCAGTTCCCTGGTCTCCCACAGATTCACTGTCAGGCCTTGGGCAACTAAAGTCCATCTCTGGTGCCTCAGGTCCAGCTGTCAAAGGCCAAAGCAATTCTTTTCTCTAATTTGCAGTGGAGCTAAGTATGTAGTCAAACCCAGCTGAGCTCCCCACCAAAACAATACCGCCCCAAAAGAAACCCCAGCCTTTTGTTTGCTTCCTGTTAATGCCTTCTAAATAGAACATCCTGTCACAATTTGGGGATGAAGGGGTGCCATCCACCTTTCTTCTGTTCACTGAAACTCCCCCCTACCGCTTTGCTTCTCTTTTGGACACCCTTCAACAACATGTCTCACCAGGCCTCTGCCCCTTTTTGCACTTACTTATCCCTCTCCTGGACACTCAGCTCTTCCTGAATTTCTCTCTCCTTTCTAGTCCATTTCTCCTCCCCCTGCAACTTCTGTCATCCCCTGCAAGGCATTTCATGGAGAGCATTGTGCTCACACATTCTTCATAGCATCTTGCTCAGTTCAGATGAGCAGTTAATGACTTCCCAGGGCAGTGCTGTGGGCCTCTGTATCCCCTCTGCTGACAGGGCATCCCCAAACTTTCCTGAGAGCACCTGAACTCCTCACTTTGAGGGAACAGTGGGTCAGAAACCTTTCTGCTGGGGGGGTCTTGGGGAGGTTTGCCACCTGCAGGTGTTCAGGGGGAGGCCAAAAGTAAAGAGAGCCAAGATAGCCAAGAAAGCCAAGACAGCCAAGAAAGCCAGAGCAGCTGCAGAGATTGCTGCTGAACAAGGAGACGGTGGCTTGGCACATCCAGAGAGCACATCAGAGGTGAAGTGAGAAGGCACAAAAGCATTTGGGGGTGGAAGAAGAGAGGGGCAGGAGATTTAAAGGAGAGAGTGAAGGCAGATGAGGTTAGAGATGATGGAAGGAGGGGAAATATTGAGGTGGAGAGTGCTGAATGAAAGGGAGAAAAGCAGGTGAGGCAGGCACGGGAGGGTGAAAGGACTATCCTCTCACTGGCTACACCCAGATTAGGAATTACAAAGTCACCCACCTGCCTGCCCCATGCCCTTGCCTCAGACAAAATGAATAGGACGCTGAGAGTATCTCTATCCAGACCTATAGAAACAGCAGAGAAAAATCATTTAACTACTCACCCAGAACTTGGCAGATGTCCACAAAGGGCCAGATACCATTGGGGGGTAACTTCCAGGCTGCATCAGGTGTTTTTCCAATCCCCAAATGCCTAAATCTAACAGCCTCACAGCAAAAGCAAGAGGCAGCTGTTTGGGATGAGGGTGTGTGCTTTCCAAGACGTGCTTGGGTCAGGAAGGGCTGCTGCCAGGCCATGTCAAGGAGCCCCCAGGGCTTACTCTGGGTGTAGAGATCAGTCCTCAACCTTCAAGCCCAGCTTTTGGGCAAACAGAAGAGCACTGTGCATTCAGAACTCACAGCAGCAGCAACTCCAGGGAACCAGATTATGGACCCTCCAGCACCATTGCAGCTCTGGGGAGCAGATGGGCACCTACTGCTGAGGGTCCCTGAAGCAGTGACACAGCCTGTTTCCCAGCCAGTCCCTCAGCAAGCAGTGCCAAGGAGGAGGCAAAGCCTTTAAGGAAAAGCAATATCTTTAATTAAATCAGGCCCTATGTGACTTCATCACTGCACAATTCTTACTGCCTCTGCTCTTACTGAGCTTCTAGTTGGAGTCAAGCAGATCATCTGCTGGGGGTGAGCAGAGGAGAGCTGCAGTCCTGGCTTGCCAATTCTGTGCAAAATGTAGGCAGTTATACTCCCAGGACTGTAACATCAGTGAAAGTGCAAGTGAATCTGGTAACTGGAAAGCCCGGACACAATACACATTTCTGATGTTTCAGGGGGTGATGCTGTTTTAAAGATGATAGGATAGCACGCCAGCTGCTGGCCTTGCAGCACTTGGAAAGGAGCTGAGGACAAAGTTCCTGTTTATGCAGAAGTGACTGAGTAACCAGTAATTTTGGGAAGGGAGCATTACACACTCCTAAAGAGCAGTCTTTCACTGGGAGGTTTTCAGTTTGTGGTCAGTCTTTGCAGTGTGAGATTCACAAGCTGCCATCCAATACGCCTCAGGCTTGGATCATGGCTGAACGGCTCAGAGAAAGTCCCCCAGAAACAGCAGGGAATCTGGTTCCTGGCAAATGGGAAGCAGATTTGGGACAGGGACGTGACACAGACGTGGAGTCACACAACAGACGCACAGACAGGCGCAGGAGTCAAACGGCGCCTAACAAGAAAGACATGCTAAGGCTGGACATATTGCTGGGAACGGATAGTGGGGGTAAGGAGCTCTCCACCATGAGCTCTGCCTGTGCATCTGGACCTCATTCTGTCACATGCTGCTACCCAGAATATTACACTTTCTCTGTCCTCCCCATGGCTGCAAAATGTGGTAATTTCTTTATCATCTCCCAACTTGCTGCTGTGGCTTTACTGCCCACCCCAGGAGCTGAGAGGAGCAGCAATGGCCCATGTTTGTGAGTGAAGAGAAAGGACAAGTTCAAGAGGGAACTGAGTGGCACTGAGGGAGGACAAATCTCATTTTTATGAGCATCAGGCTGCTCTCACCAGCTGATGCTGTGGCTCCAGTTCCCCTTGGTCATGCTGCAGACAGGATCTCATTCATGTTTCTTTCTTTTCTTATGGACCTTTAAGGCAAAGCTGAAGGATCCCCCTGGAGTCTTAGTTTCCAAAATATCAAATCCCTGCTACAACCCTCCTTTAAATGTTAAATATTTTTTTTAAAAAATAATTATATTTAAAAAAAAGAAATCATCCAGCAGTTCCAGCACAAGCACTGATTCAAAGGATAAACCTGCAAGAAGTGCTGGTTAGAGATCAAGAGGAAGGAGGCAATTCTCCGTGGGCTGTACAGTGCTGAGGTGCTAGGAAGTCTGGGTAGGAACTGAAGCCCAGACTCTTGGAAGATACAGTTGCTGGTACAGCGGTTGCTTGAAGTCTAAATAAATTAAAAAAAAAAAAAAAAAAAAAAATAATGCATCTCTCCATGCAGAAACTATATTTGCTGATATATCCAAATCCACCAGTTTACAGCTTTCCTACATTTGCTCTGGAAGTTTGCCAAGCAGTGTACACTGAACGTAAAACATTGCAGGCTTGTGACTGTTTTCCTTTCTTTCTCAAGATCCAAAATCAGGGATGGGACTTTTTTCCTTTTCTACTTATTTTTCCCAGAGGGCAGAGACAAAGCTATTCCTTATGTGAAGAAGCTGAGATCCTGAAAAGATTTTTGCCTTTGCATGGCTTTACACATCCTCCTTGCTCAGCTCTGAGAAGTGTTCTGCTTTAAAAGAATAACATGGCATGCAGATGGCTATAAATGGAAGATGAAATTGTTACTATTAAGTCTGGGCCCTGCCAAGGCAAACAAGTGCAGGGAAAACTGTGTGTGCAAAGGAAGGGAGCTGAGAAAACTTGAAGTCAGCTGAATCATAACTTCACTTTAATTTTAACATCACTTAAACTACATAAACACAGCCATCTTATTAAAAACAAAGCTAGCTCCTTAGTAGAGCCGTTGTTTGGAAAGCCAAGCCTGTGCACATGGGTGCAATGGGAAGAATGTTGCAAGAGAGACATGACTTCCAAAGTTGTGTTTTAAATTTAAAATAGTTGGGAAGTCTGAGATGCTGCAACTTTGCAGGAGCCTTGAATATCATTTAATGTCCCTGCTGCAGTTCACCAGGGTCCCAGCCTCTGCAGGGCCAGGAGCTTGTCACAACTGGCACAAGAACGAACTGGTGCGATGGGAACAGCTGTTACCTGTCCACCAGCAACGCAGCTCTGCTTGAGTGGGAAAATGCTCACAGATTCTGGAGGTTGCCAGCTGCCCAGCCTGGCTTTCTGCTTTCTCAGTGGAGGATGATCTGTTAGGGCAATTTCATTCTCCTCCTTCCAAGCTTTGCAAGAGCTGTCAGGATGACCTTGAATGAGTAAATCACATATGCACACATTTTAAAGTATACACACCCACTCCACCCATGCAGAAGTCAGCAGAGTGCAGCAGGAAGAATCCCCAGTGCATTCCTCCACCTACAGTTTTGTCTTGCCTGTTAAAGGTTTTCGGGGGGATATTTGGACCCTCACATTATGCAGAAGTGAGCAGGCTCTGGGAGTGCTCCTTTGTGGAACGCATACAGTTCAGTCCCATGCTCTGCTTTTTAGTGAAATGGACTGAACATTGCTTTGCTAATGAGGAGGTGAAAGTGATAAAGTTGCAGGAACAGTCTGCAGGAGTTAGGAGATACACTGCAGCAGACAGCAGAGCAGAGCAAAACGTTTTTACTGTTGTCTTGCAGGAGTGATTTGGTGTCTGCAGTGATCTGATAATCTCAGGGTGAGGAGTGGAAACACACTGGTACCAAGGCTTGTTCTTTGTTACTTCTGACATTTTATAAAGGCAGGCTGGCTCAGCAGCTCCCCTAATATATAGCTCCTAAAGCTGAGGCGCAATTCCTAATGCATTCCTAATGAAACTCCCCCAACTTCCATGGCCTTGCCTTAAGTCTGGATTTGGCCCTGTCAGTAAAGTACATTTAGACTTCCAGACTGAAAACTGCCTCTGGATTCCAGAGGGACTTGAAAAACTCCCAGAGCACTGGAGCGCGACAGTGAGATTTATGCTTTTCCCTGACTTTTCACTACTCGGTAATACATTTGTATGGCCAAAGTAAAGCCAGATCTGGCATTCTCCGTTCCCAGTTTCTCTGCTACCCAGGGAACTAAATGACAGCGTAGACTGGAACAGTAATGCTCTAAGCCCCAGAAGAGCTTTTCAGGGGTATTTTCACAGCCTGTGGAAAGAATGCATGCATGGATATTTGAAATATAAGGACTTGACCCTTTAGCTCACCCCAGTCTGGAGAGCCACTGGTGACACAGGTTCCTATGCAGAGGCAGAGACATGAAGCCAAAAAAAACTCCTTATGATATTTATTTGCAGGAAAGTAGCACCTCTAGTCTCCAAGTGGGCGGAGGACTTTGTTGTTGTATGGCACCTTTCTTTACCCATTGCCAGAAGGAGTCCCAGCTCTGGAAAAGCATGACTACCAAACAGGTAAGACAAGCAGGTGGAAGAGAGAGGGCCAGGGATGGTCGTACAGAGCCAGAGCACCCCAGCAGGGGCTCAGGACTTCTCAGCAGCGTGGTGAATTGGCTGTTGCTGCCAATGTCCTGAGGCAGAAGTGTGGGGATGAGGAGCAGCAGAGCTGGGACTGGGAGCCAGGGTGAGCATAGCTGCTCCTTCTGCTGCCCAGGGGTGAGGGGAGGTGCGGACTGCGTTTTCCTCAGCCTCACCCACTGCCCCACAGTCCCTGATGACCCATTGGTGTCAGCTGCCACCTTCCTGAGGATCTGCTACGGGTCTTCCATGCAGCACCCAACAGCCAGCTGAGACAGTTCCAGGGAAAATTTCCTGGCCTCCCCATCCACCATCTCACATCCCTTCTGCTTGGTGGCGGGGCTAGCTGAAAGCTCTTGACCACTACCACCATCACGCTTATAGGTCTCAAATTCCTTCAAGCCTCCTTCCTTGCCTGATGCCAGGAGAAATCATAAAGTCTGAGTCCTGCTGTTAGCAGCAGCCACATCCTCACAACCTCTGGCATGAGTGTATCAAGAATGAGGGATGCTTTAGCTCTTGTGACAGGGCTTTGGAGTGGGGGATTGCAGTAGAGCAGTATTTCTCACCCAATTATGCATGAAGCACTGTCAGACTGAAGGGCTGGGAAATGACTACAGATTTTTGATTGTAATATTTCATTTTCTCACATGCAAACATATAGCCAAAATGGGGAAAATAATAAGAGGAACATGAAGGGGAAAGTCTTCTTTTTAGTAAGCTGTGAATGAAAAATATTGTGGCCACAATGACCATGGCCACTGTCTCTGGCTGTTTGCTTTTAGGAGCAGTTGCCATATTACCAAAGGTTAAAAAGCCCAAAATAAGCAGGTCTCCAGAGGTCTTTCTGGGCTCCATTTCTATGACTTTATAATCTGAAAATTACTTGGGTTTGAGGTTGTTGGTTTTTTTCTCTAACTTTTGTATTGCTGTTTTCCATCTATTCCCATTGTCTAGATGCATTCATGGGCAGCCTGTACCCAGCTGTTCTTGTGCCAACATTGTACTTCAGTTAAATAGCTCTCTTTCCTTCTCAGTATTTAGGTCCCTAATGTAACCGTGGCAGCTAATCCTACCATTTTTCAGCCTTCATTTCACTAAATTCAACAAGCTGAGCTCTTCCAGTCGTCTGTAACATGAGTACGCTCTTCTCTGGGCTGTTGCAGGACCCCTCCTCTGTACCTCCTCTTTCTTTAACACTGAAGACATTATGACTTGCTGCCCCAAAAATATTGTCTAAAGGGAAATTTACCCTGTTGAAGCTGAGTTGAATTGGATGCAAAGAGAAACAGTGATTGGTGGGAAGAGGAACACCACTATAACAGCATTTTCCAGTAGCAGAAGTAGTGGGATGTTATTGCTGTCACGGTCCTGTTTTTTGCATTGTGGTTCCATAGTTTGGATAGATAGTCAAGGCTACTAACCAATTCATTTCTTTATTCCTGGCTTCTCACCATACTTCTCACCTGGTACTTCTCACCATAGTTTGCCCAGACTGAATGACATCATCCCACTCTACCAAGACAAGTCAGCTGTCCTGCAACAACTGCGGCCGGTATGAACCTGCTACCCTTGGGCTCCACGTGCTCCCCAGGTCTGAGGTCAAATTCTAATTTCTCACCTCCTTTTTGGCTGGTGGCACAAACTGAGAAGGCACCCACCTTTCTCTCGGATTACATTACCCCTTGTTAAGCCATAAGCTTTAGTTAGTCCTCTTTGAGCCACCGAGGAAGAGTCAGAGTATGAAGAAATGTTTGCTTTGCATTGGGTCCTGAGTGGTAAAACCTTATGGAGGACAAGGTAAGTATATGCCACTGCTTATAGAGCACAAAGAGCAAATACCTTGATCTTATCCAGCTGGGGAACAGCAGTAGCTGCAAAGGAAAAGAAGCAGGCTGAGTATTGAAAAGTCACCATGTACTAAAAAAATATAGCTGCATTTAAAGAAAAAGGGAAGGCTGACACTCCTGGAAGGATTTTATTGTTTGCATTTGTAAAACACTAGGCATTTTTAATTATGTGTTAATGATCATATTCTATTTAGATGGGATTCATCACACTGCCCTTTCTCTATTTAAAAATTTAGCATCTAGTCTTAGCTGGTCATTTAGGATTCCCCTCTGCTGAAGGGCAGGAGACCTGTCTCTCTCCAAGAATGCTCTCTATGACAGAGAGGATGGACTGCCATCCAGAGCTGTCAGCCTCCTTCCACATGCTGTAGCAGCACATCCAAGCTCCATCGCAGCTGTGCCTTGCAATCATCCCTTAAGCAACAGTCACTCTCTCCTGCCATGGCCAAGGTTTTAAAAAAAATAACTTGAACTGTCCCAGAGTCAGAAACCAAGTCAAAATTAGATGATGGGAATGCCATTGTTAACACTGGTGCACAATAGATACACACAGCCCCACAGGATCAGAAACACAACCCCAACTGCATGTCACATTCTGTTCTCCCTCCCCTTTAAGATTCATATATTTGGAACCAACATTAGGCTCAGGAAAATAATATTTGACAATTCTTTGCCCTGTAAATTGCCTTTCCCATTCTCCAAAAAATGCTACTGAGTGTGTTCCACTCTCTGCTGCCCTAGGCCAGACGGAAAGGGCTGATTACGGGCAAACATCTGTGAGTATTAGTTGATGGGTGAATCACGACTTCCCAAAGGGCCTGGTGCTGCATCCAGCTTGCTGGTGCTGAGAGAGGACCATCCTGTGCGAAATCATGTTCCTCTTACTCCCTGTTACATTGGACAGCCAAAACTGGAAGCCTTCAAAATCCTGAGTGACTGTTGAAGATGGAAGTCTTCATTTTAAATACTTCAGAGAGGGACTGCAAGCACTGGTTGCAGTGACTATTGCCTCTATTTTTGGTTCTTCAGACCTCAATAAACAGAACTATAGAAAGGCAGAGCTAAATCAAGAGGCCTGTCCCCTGACTTCACAGCCATTTGTGTCAGTCATTAGCTGATGCAGATCATCTTAAAACCTGATACTGGTTTTTATCTGTTCTATACCCATGGTTGACATGCTGCAGACCTCTTCCTCTCTGCTGCTTAGAAAACTTCTAATTTCTAGTTTCTAAGTTCATTCATGGTTAATTCTGAACCTTTCCCCCCCCCTCCTCCCCCAATCTACTGAAGGCTTCGAGAACCCCAAACTGGCACAAACTGTGTCACAGCTAACAGCATTAGTTGTTCTCGATGTGGAAGGAGAGTGGACTTTGTGGTTCAGATGTTGCTGTGACCCAAGCATTACGTTGGAAGACACATTTTTGTGTAACAACCATTTTATCTGCAGCATTAGTCAGAGCTGAATTTCCCTGTCCTTTGTCCAGGGGCTCTGCTTTTTGGCACCACCTGACATTTGACTCAAGAATCAGTGAATATTTCCATAACGATTAACCCTCTGACTGCCAGCATTCAGAGCTCAGTGTTAAATATGGGAATACTTTGCTTGCAGAGATGCCAAGTGACCGCCGTGAAGGCCACCCTCCCAGGCCCCCTCCATGCTGCAGGGCAGCCTCAGCAGGCAATCAGGAGTGCTTTTGCTTTTGGCTGTGCTACACCACACTTCCAGTCTGGTAATTACAGTTCGAGCAAAATCTGTGATTGAACTCATTGGCAATTTCAAGGAATTATTATTTAAAAAAAAAAAAAAAAAAAAAAAAAGAGCGGGGGGAGAAATTTTGGTGATAGAAGAATCTGAAGGGAATTACATTTTCAACAGAATTCAGTTTATTGAAAAACAAAGATTTCAACTTTAATCCATTTTCTTACCCTTTTGAAGCTAATTTGCTTCTCCAGAAATGCCAACAGCTTTCATTTTTGGTTTCTCTGAAAGGCTTGGGGATTTTTTTGACTTCTGAATGTTTTCAAAAGAAAATGTCGCGCCAGAAAGTTATTTCAAACAATAAACAAATGAGAAAATAACAAAGTGTCTGATTATATAATAAAATTTTGGGTTTTCTTCTCTTGCCACCCCCAAAAAAGTTAAGAATAATTTTGACATTTCTCTCCCTCTCCATGTTTTTTTTCATTAGAGAAACTTTCATTTGGGAAGTGTTTCTGGGAGCTAATCAGAAGTACTGTGCAGATTACAGGTGCAGAAGGGCAGCTAGTTGCTGTGGAAGGACAGTGAGCTGGGAAATCACTCTCTTTTTAATTAATTTGTGTCTCTTCCTTTGCACTCAGGCAGACAGTAAGAACTATAATTCCAGGAAAAGCCAAATACTTCAGCAAAGGAATTGATAAGGCCATGAGAATTCCTTCTTATCTGTAGTGCCTTGCATCCCGTGAGCAGGGAAACCTGCTCTTTTCTTCCATGATTGTTGTTCAGTGTTAAGTGAGTCACTACACTGAGCGCATGCAAAACTTTCCTAGTGTCCTGCAAGTCACGGAGAGGATGCAGTGATAACCAGCTCAATCAGGAGAGGAAAGAATATGGTCCCTCGGCTCAGAACATTCAAGGCAGGAAGAGTCTTCTGGATGAGAGCAAAAAAGCAGGTCAGAATATGGACCTGCCTCTCCAGTGATGCAACTCTGACCTGGAATGACCGTGTATATGGGTCCAGGAGATCACGGGATGTTTGTAAAATAGATCTTCTTTCTTGTGTAAGCAAGAGGATAAAATTATCCTGGCAGCAGCTGTTGTTTCCCAGAATGAGGATCAAGGCTGGCTGGTTTTCCTGCAGTATTCAAGACATCAGGCTTTCCTATCCCCACGATCCTGTGGTTGCTGTCCTGTGCAACTGGTCTCAAACATGCGGACATACACATTTCTCCCTGACACAGTATCCGTGCTAGTGTGGCATAAGGTTCCTCTTAACATCTCACACCATGAAAACCTGCTTCCTTATTCATTTCTGCAACATAAACAGCAGTAGAAGGAAGAATGGGGAGTGCAGAGAAAAGAAAGGAAGACAGAAGAGAAAAACAGAGTATAACAGTAGACTCTGGCAATATAGTACCAACTTGCAGCATGCAGAGGACTTGAGTGACAGACAGAGTTGAAACTCATATACAAAGCTGGAAGTTGTCATATTTCCAGATTTCAAAGAGGACAGACTTTCCTGAAGTCTCTATCCAAATGTGTGCTCAGCTAGACCAGTGAAGACAGATCCCATCAGTGAGGGTAGAAGACTGTCATCCAGCTGGCCAGGAGAGGATGGAGGGTGGCTGGAGGAACAGATGTCTCACCACTTCTTACAACTGGCACTGCTGGGGCACATGATAGAGCTGGAGCTGTGCAGGGTTCCCACTGCAGCAGGCTGTGGGCTTCTTTGGGGCTTGTTGCTCGCTGACTGGCCGCCATCCCACAAAACCATTCAACCTCATGCTGGTAGGTCAGGCATGAGCTCAGCAAAGATAAAGTGTCTTTCTACTATGCCATGATACCATGCCCCTTCTTCCCTCTCCAAAGGACTCCACATACCTGAGTTTTCATTTTCCTGGGCAAAGAGGAGGATGAGTAATAGATTTGTTTTGTTACTGGAAGTGTTCACCAGCAAAGTGTGGTCCTGCATCTGCTGCTGAGATAAATCAGGGGAGATGGCAGGGTGGTTCCGTGAGCTTTAACAGTGTATTTAATTTACAAGCAGGGGGAAGGTTTAATATTTCCAGCCCTCTGTAAATACACTCATGCGGCATCCCCCCACCTGTCTCCTGGGGAGTCAGGCTAATTGCCACTGGCTGAGGAGTTGAGCCCAAACTGATTTTACAGTGCACTGCAGCCAAGCATGGCCATGGGCAGAAGCATTAGGCATCATGATATCGCAGTAAAGGCCCTGGTTAGCAACAGCTGAGGAACAAGAAAACACCTGGCTGGCTAGGTTGCATTTATTGCAATATGAAAGTTTATTTGGATTGTAAAGAGGTGTGCAGCCAGATGCTAGCTATGGCAGATAAGATACAGCAAGCTTCCAGTTTCAGTCTCTCCATCGAGACCTGGCTCCAGGAGCACACCATATCCACCATCCAGATCCAATGTACCTTTCGTGTGTCCCATCCTCAGGGCACTCTCCTGACCACAGACTCCCAGCACCTCCCGGTCCTGTAACCCTGGCAGAGTTTCCCCTCGTGAGGCTCGAGAGAAGAGCATTGCTTCCATCCTGTCCATAATACCACATTGTAGTTGGTTGTGGCTTTCTCCAGCATCCAGGGCAGTGTCTTCGGAGTCATGACTCACTGCGGGTGGGAGCAGGGGACAGCAAGGGTGTCTGTCAGTGGTGGGAAAGCTCTGCCTCCCTCTCCTCACAGTTGCCTGCTGGGCATATGGGAATAATGCCCCTGAGTATGCAGCGGCTGGCTGGATTATCAAAGATCTTCAGCCGAGATCTTTTCACACGGTGCAAAGTGCCAGCCGCTGAACAGCTAACCTGATATGGAAGGACACATTGCATTACAGCCTCTGAACTAGCTTTGTTTTAAAAGTTCTGTCCTTTGTCTGTTACTCTTCAACTTTCCGTCTCTTTTTACTTTCTCTGGTGCCACTCTCTGCTTCCCTTTTTCATCTCTTATTTTTCTTCTTCTGGCCAGGCAGTTTCCCCCTCTGTAATATGACCACCAGGCTGTGGCTTCAGCTCACTGAACCTAAATTTTAGGCATCTGTGCTAAACTAGTGATCTAAACTGTTACAGCTGATGGAGAAAGAGACACTCCAGAAGACAGATCTTCTCCTGCCGTTTTGATTTCTTGGTTAGACTGGCAGAAATCTCCTGGAGTTGCCACTGTCTCTCCAGCAGCTGTAGAGCAAGTTTCATTTATGTAAAACACCCATTTTTAGGTGACCAGAACATGGTGAGATGACTCCTGCCCCTGTCTTCAGAGAACTGAAAGATGAATTTTCTCCTGTAGCTTCCTGCTCGCCTTTGCGGGAAGTTTTGAGATTTTTTCTTTTAAGAAGGATGGCTTGATATGACTAGATCATTAGGAAGGTTTAATGCCAGTATCAAATTAGCACTTTCCACCATCAGTTCGCATCAAACTGTTGTTCAATTCATCTGTATCTAATGAGTATGAGCTGCCATCAGTAGACGTGACAGCTATTGTCTTGTTTAGTTCACAGGGGCTGGACTGGAACCTTGCAGAGTAAAAGCCATGAATTTGCACTGCTTCTCCCCAGAATCAGCCTCTTCCTACCACTTTGGACCCTCAACAAAGCCAGGAGCCTTGCACAAGGTCTCATCGGTAGGTTAAACTGGCACTTTTCATCACCAAAGCCCCTTGAATGCTTTTAAAACACAGTATCCACAGCAATCACCTCATCTAGGACTTTATACAAATACTCCATGGCAGGATGAGACTCCTGTTTCTGACACAGATGTACTGCGTAGTCTATAGACCAGATGAGGATGGCTCTGTCCATCCAGGCACAAAGGTGTCTCCATTGCCTTCAGATGGGATAATGTTTTCTTACATCACTCAGGAACATCATATAACCCTATCAGGAGGGAAAGAAAGAATGTTGCTTCCAGTTTAATCCAGTATGAAATCTGCATTTCTAAGACTAAACACTCAAAAGCATGAGTTCTGCTGCAGAAATCAGGAATTAAACTTTAAATCACAAACTTTTATTTAGTATGAAGAAGTACAAAAGAGATGGTGTTTGATTTCAAGTTTTTCAGTCTGTTAAATAAAACTTTCTAATTGTATAGGCCAACTACAAAAGTTAAAGAACTCAATATCATTATTATTATTATTATTATTATTAGCTAAAATGGAGATGATACACAATCATCTGACTCCCAAGAACAGGCCTTTTGGAAAAACACCTGCAGTTTGTCAGGATGGGGTGGAGGGAAATGTTAATGAAGAAATTTGATGAAAGGATGCAATTCTTCCATTCTCCCCATGCCCCCAGCCCAAACCTGGAGGCAGAAACGTGAACACAGATCAATTTAAATCATGGCTTCATGGCTTCAAGCTATGGGGTTTTGGCCTGCTCAGTGTTTACTGTTAATATCAAAGCATGAAGAGTTTTACATGCAGAGAAAGATTTTTTTACTCAGCTAGTCTTCTCTGGCTGCAACTAGATGAACTGCTGAGATATGACAGAGCTGGGTGGAAAGCTGGCCATCCCTGGACCCTTGCCCTGTCTCCTCCTCACCACCACTACTGACTACCTCTGCAGAATGGCCAGCACAGGCAGCTCTGCAACCACCGTCAAACCCAGCTCCCTCAGAACAGCCTGGGTTGCTTTTTGGAGCAGTTAACAAGCAGTTGAGCTGGTGGGTTGGGAAGGGAAAGGAGGGAAGAGAGATGAACAGCTGGAGAGTAGTAACTTTCTAAGGGAATCGGCTGCCAGTGGAACAGCACGTCTGATCACAGATTTGTTGCCAAGCATCTGTTTTCCTGCTACCTCCTGATGTGGTTCAGCTTCTTTGCCCTGATTCTGCTTCCTCCTTCATTTTCAGAGATTGTGTTTCTAAATCTTTATGCATCCTCTTGGGTACGGAAAGGGCTCAGCAACTTCTCTGGCCCTGCCAGTGTGTTTGAGAATTGCCCCCATCTCCTTGTGTGCTGTTCTACCTAACAATGTCATGCCAAACAGGCTTAATCAAGCTTCCCTGAACTAGTCAAACCTCCAGGGAGTCCAAATTTGTATATTTTCTTAGGCGGAGTAATATCACACAGAGTATTGAATGACAGTTAAAAACCACATCTGGATCTTGCTCTATTATAATACATCCATAGCCCTAAGGGGAAGCAGTGTGGTTTAGTGATTCATGAAACCTGGGTTTTATTCCCAGCTCCTCCACTGCCTCCTTGGGTGACCTTAGCTAAGTTATTTCACTGCCCTGTGCTTCAATTTTGCCATCTGTGAAAATGGGGGGAGTGATACTGTTTCCTGCCCGAAGGCCTTTGATAGCCTCTGAAGACAAGTGCCCAGCACTGTTGCTCAGCCTCATATGCCATTTCCACATGGGATTGCATGCAGGCAGGTGGTATGCCCCACACCTTTCCTCCCCATGCACACACGGGCTCCTCCACAGCTCAGTGAATCCCTACAGCCTCCCTGAGGCTCTTCCATGTCTCTGGACCACTGCAGCTGGCCATGCCAACACAGCCAGAGCCGTACCCTGTCCCTGCTGCATAAGACTCACAAGCAGGAGGGATTCTAGAGCACGGAGCAGCATCTGCGGACTGTGCCATCCAGCTTGTCCTGCTAGGAAACACCACACTCAGTGGCAGCAGCCCTGTCATTACTCCTGCTGTGACAGGCACATACTTAAGGTCCTGCCACGCTAGTTTGTATATATCAGCAGAGACAAAAGCAGAGAGGTTTGTGCAGGCTGAACTCCCAATCTCCCTTTTCTCCTGCATAAAAAGGAAATCTCAGGTGAAAAAAGAAGATTGTCTGTGACATGTAGTTTGTGTCCTGCAGAGAGGGGACAGACACATCCAATCCTCCTGCAGGCTAGCACGAAGTAGTGGCTGTCCTTCTCTGTGTTAAATGGCTTACCCAGCTGGGACCTGCCAAGACACAAATAGTTAATCTCCTAAAAAGCAGAAAGTAACAAGCCCTGCTTTTCCTTTGAGAAATATTCCCATATTCCCAGGTTACAACCCACTAGATAACAACCTTGAGCTGAATGTTATCACGGCTGAGATTTCCCACCGCAGCAACATACAGGATACTTTTTTGGTTTACTACCCACTCTGAAAAAAAAAATGCATACAGCTAAATAAAGTGAAGGTTCACAGCTCTGACAAAGCCTTTCAGTGGGAATCTGGGACGCTTTTCAAGTGTTACCGACTGCTTTATTTTCCCATGGCTCTTTCCAAGATAATAATTGCTCCACAGATGTTTCCCTCAGGACAGTGAGATGTTCAGGTACCGGGGCGAAAACTGAGGCTTTGGGCTATCGTTCACAAGGCTACTGTTACCTGCTGTGTTCTTGCAGAGTGCAGGTTTTTCCCATCACAGAATTTCTTAGGTGTCTGGTTTATCAGAAACGCTGTAAATTTGAGCCCTCTGGCTAATTGTGCCTGATTTACGTGAATGACGCGGTTGTGTCTGTATGCAAAATGAATAAGAAAAGGGAAGGCACTTTATTTCTGCCACACACGGCAACTCGCACATGCCCAAATGCATGATTCTGAAATATGTTACTCAGCACTTCAGGAAGACATCCAAGAAGATTTGAGCTTCCGGCTTTCAACATACTACTAGATCCCCTATAACCAAAAATGCAATGTTTTGTGTTTAATCTTCCACTTTACATGTACTTTTCTCTGCCCTTAAATTAGCAGAAGCAATGCAGACTCTCCCTTTGCCTGAGGACGGAGTTCCACCTTAGGAAGAATGGACATTGTTTAATACTCCCAGTGTCACAGCAAAGACCATAGTTATCTTCCTTCCTAGTAACACTGCCACCTCTTCCTCCTTCATTTAAAAATAAGGCACATTAAGCAAATGACTCCGGCATTGAGAACAGCTATCCCCTCCTGGTAATCTGAGGTCTGTAAAAGTCAGCCCCATAGGCACTCACTGAGTCACACACCCATGTGGACAATTTACGACTGCTTGTGGCAGGTATGGTTATACAAACTCAGGTGATAGGAGGAGCAGCTCATATTTGTGGAATATGCACTGGGCATCAGACTGCTAGGCTTTGTCTTAGTTGTCCACCCCGGGAATGTTGGAGGTGCTCACCACAGTCCTGCTAAGAGTTCTATGGGTTAAACCACCCTCCAAGGAGCAGGGGTGGCAGGTCTGGGTACCAAATCAAATCCAAAAGCAGGCAAGCCACACTAGAACTGGGGCAGACACAAGCCTAAAGAAAATTAAAGGAAGTGATGCTTCATAGCGCATTCCTATCCCATGAGACAGGGAAAGCATGCATCTAAAGGAACGGAGGGCACAAGGCTGCTTCCAAGTCTGCTCACAAAACACTGGTTTTATCTAACTTGGAAAGACCTGGCTCAGACCTGCAAATTACCATTGCTCCTCTGTGGAAGAAGAGGAGGGGACTTCCCATGACCCACCCTTTCCAGAAAGGATGACCACTCAATAGCTCCTCAAGACTTGACCAGGAGGTCATTCTAATAATTAAAAGCTCTTCCCACATGGGAACTTTTATGCAGGACCTATGAAATTACAAGGAACAACTTGCTGTCTTTCCTCCATCCACTGTAGGTCCAGCCAACCTGTATATCACATGCTTCTATGCACAATGGAGGTTCTCTTTTCTCTTCAAGCACAGGGGAGAGGAAAGGGTGTGAGAAGTGCTAGATGCAGCTGCAAACTTGGCTGTGTCTTGGTTGGGCAGAACATTGAGCATTATGGAGGTCTGGCCAGGCAGGGATTTGTACAGCGTTAAAAGGAAAATATATTCTGCCTTACATTGTTCTTTTAAACTGGTCTTTCTTTGCTTCTCTCCCATATAACAATGGAGGGGATATTTTCTGCCTAGTCACATCACACACACACAAACCAGCCTGGAAAAGAAGCCAGATATATCACTTGGGATCCTATCCAACAGTCTCCTAGAAATAGAAAACCAATAAGAAAGAACACTTGGTCACTGTCAGACTCCAGTGCCTCTGACTTGAGCTCCTTGGAGCCAAAGCAGTCACTAATGTCAGGACTTTGGATTTCATCAAATCTGAGTTTGTTGCAAGGAGCCCTGCTTGGGAAAGGTAGCCAGACCCACAGCCCATCAGAGGAGGTGATCTTTGATCTTCAAAGTTTCACGAGAGCCTGTGGTGGTACCAGGAGCCTGTACCACTGCCTGGTTTTGGCCACAAGCAACAATGCTCTTGCACCATAGAAAGTAGCAGGAACTGTTTTCCCCGCAAACCTCTCTTCCCAGAAGCTCAGGACTGTGACTTCACTTGAGTATCATTGCTATAGCCTGCATATACAC
>JAVJGJ010000061.1:26664872-26686262 GCA_035590215.1 Microhierax caerulescens
CCCCCCCCCCCCCCCCCCATAGCTGGCTTTGGCACAAGTCCTTTTCTAGAGGATAAACAGACCAAAAAGTCTAACAAACACTACCTTTGTCCCCCAGTGCACTGAGATACAAACCAAAGTAGTTGTAGTCTGCGGGATCTCTTTAAATTCAGTGCACTTTTTCATTCCTGGAGAAGCTGCCTGAACCCATCATGCTGAACAGTGGCATCTATTTTATAAGCAAGCATAAAACCCTCCTTCCTTTCCAAAGCATAATCTTGCAGGAGAGGGAGAGGGCAAGGGGAACTCCTTCCTCCGGACAATCAGCTAATTAGTTAACACATACCTGGTTGTAATGCTTTCAGCAAAGCCTTGTCTGTGTGCTAATTATATCATTAGATGGTGCCCCAAGGAAGGAGCTTTGATTACCCTTCTCTTACTGATTACACAGGAACAGTCAGGCAAATGCTTTCGCAGGTCATAAAATTGTCTCAGCTCTTAAAGCCCATCTGCAGACCTTAGCTCTCTGACCTGCTGTGCTGGTGAGTTGTCCATGCATTGACTGAAAATGATCCTTCTTATCAGTTAACACCTGCCATTACATGACCTGGCACACAGGCATAGAAAAAAATGCAGCCTTTTATGATGTTTAATTTTTTATGTAGATTTACGTATGTTTTTCTGTAGATTTACATATGTTTTAGTCCTAGATGTAGTCTATCAGTGGACACGCATTTGCCTGGGTCATGTTCTAAGAAGCAGTTCCCTACCCCAGATTCTCCAATGACCCTGACCAGGCTGTGTAGCAAGAAGATAACTTCCTACACAAACTCTTCTCTATTATTATTTTAGTCTCTGTGGACACATTTGACCTGGACTCCTCAGATCACCCTTCCAACAGCCAATGTAACCCTAGACACCTGGGTCCTCCAAGCTCCATGCAGGGAAGAGAAAGAATACAGCATCTCCTGCAAAACATCCCATAAACACTCAGCTCTCTCCTCTATGTCCCAGTGGAACTGCTTCTTCCATTTCTCCCTGGATTATTAAATGTAATAGGCACAAAAAACTGTTGACTGCTCACTGAGTCTTCCTGTGATGTGAGTTGTACTAACAGAAGTCACATTTCAAACCCATGTGCTCAAACATTTTGTGAAACCAAACATTTGTCTCTAAGAATTAAGACACTGGTGCTTTATATGCTTCTCTTCTTCAGACTGGAGCTTGAAGCTTGTGAAAACAGGTATAATTAGCTGTGTCACTCAGCTCAAGATAAAACCTGATAAAGCCTACATTCAAACAAGGTGCCAATCAAACAAATGCAAAATAACAGAGTCATCTTTTCTTCACTGCTGCCTTAATAGCATGAATTAATAACTGAAAATACTTAGTTCAAGGGAGCACTTCTGTAATAATTAAGGACACACTTAAACAGCCATGATCAACTCCTTCACTTCTCTGTGAGCCTTTTCTGCTGGATCATGAAAGGTGGTGGAGTGAGGAAATGGGACTTGCAAGCACGAGAAACTAACAATGGCATAGAAAGAAAGAGAAGAAGGAAAAAAGGTCAAGGGCAAGGACAGAGTGCTGTCTAAGATCTGACAAATGTGAGAGGGGTTGTGGTCAGTAACTCAGTGCCCTTTTGGTTATGAGATAGGACTGAAAATAGATGATAGTGAATGCAGAAGAAAATGAAATGCAAGTAGGCATCTTTTTAGTTCTCTGAGATAAGGTCCACCATATGCATTTATAGTGTTTGGTAGGGACAAGAACAGAACAGGAAGGATTCTGTAAAATCCTAGAAGTGCTTTTCAACCCACAGAATCAGGAACACTGTCCAAGGAGCTGAAAAAACAATAGGTCAGTATATTGCCAAACTGCGCAAAATGGCTGACTCACGCAATTATCAGAGCCACTATCACCAAGCAGAACAATATGCCCAAATTGAAAAGGAATGTTAGAAAGACATGGGAAGACTCAACTGAACCAGTCACATGCCAGTTTCAAAATCAGAGCTGGAAGGAAGCCGGGAATACATTGTACAAGACAAAAATTTACAAATGTTCTCATTCATCTTCCTGTCAAGCCGAGTGGGCACCCAGGGCAAAGGCCCAGCTGCCTCTGGAGAGAGAAGCTCTCTAGGCAAGCTGACCTGCCACCCTATGTAGCCTCATACGCAGATGAGGTATAAATTGGAACATTATCTAATGGAGTTTCTCAAAAGTAGGATCCAGGACTGATGAAACTTCCTGACCTCCTCGCTGCACCCATCACAAGACAAAACAATGAAGAACCTCAGCCAGCAGTCAACAGGCAACGAAGCCTTGTTTCACATGCTCTGCATTCGTGCTTTATCCAGGAATGTCTGTCGGGTCACATTCCACCAGAGTGTTGCCACTGTCAGGCACAAGGTGAATTTCCTAATTTTAATAAATTAAATTATACTAAATTAAATTTGAAAATGTCTAACATATTTTCATAGAAACAGGCAAAACCCAACAAAAGTAATAGGCCATCCACCCTCAAATTTTTGCTTGTGGCCGTGATATCATCCATACCCACAAACATTAACACACACATAGGTATTACACACATATACCCCTCCATGCCACTAGTCTTAGCATTGTTACAGCCTGCAGCGAAGGTGTAATAGTGGAAGAGGAGTCTCTGACTGAGAAACAAAATCTCAACTGTGAACTACTCCACAGATCCCCAGTCAGGATCCAAGTTAGTTCCTTAGAATAAATCACACGTCCAAGGAGGAAGAAACATCATAAGTCTTTGTTTGTGCAACAGGCTGGTTAGTGCCATGGACCTCACTGCAGAAACACCAGGAACTGGGTAAGAGCAGGAGATACAAGCTCATTAGAAGAAACTGAGAGGGAGACTCCCCATGTAGACTCTGCCGCTTGCGCTCACTCTTATTCAACCCCTCCTGGGCATTTCTGTAAAACAGATATTTGGCTAGGCATCACCTCTTCTGCTCAGTAACTATCAGAATAGATGCCAGAATATACCTCATCCATCAGAAAATCAAATGGAGAACACATTCATGTGGTCACAAGACAGATATTCATAAAATTGCCAGCCCAGCTGTGTAGTGTTAAAATGGGCAGAGGAGCCTTCGAAACTGTGTTTCCTAGGAGCACATGAATTGACACTATCCTTCCTCTCTGAGCTAAGCTGTATTTCTGTAGACTTTAAGATCATTGCTAGTGTATCAACTACCTGGACAGAACATGGCATTTAAAATCTATTTTGCTATGTCTTATAAACAAGGCAAGAAGGCTGTTAAAATGGATTGTGGTATGAACAGGAGGGAAGATGTAATGCTGAAGTATGGGGACCAAAAAGTGCTGAACTCCTTGAACATTCTTATTGCAGAAGGATGGGAACATATCCAGCAATGACTTGGTCCTTTTTCTTCCTGTCCTGGGAGAGAAAATACCCAATGTACCTGACCAAACCTGGTTCTTTTTAGCTGAAGACTTGCTGAGGTCCCAGAACAGAACATGACAATATTGCATGAAGTTTCACAACACAATAACAAGCCGCTATCCTTGTCATCACCTGTCCTGGCTGACTTGATCATGTGGCCTGCCCAATTTCTGAACAAAAGCAGATTTGTCTGTGATGCAGCTATTTTAAGAACACATACCAAGTAATTGCTCACAAAGCCTTCATTATTTAATCCTGCAGTGAGGGCTTTACAGACGTGAAAATGCTTTTATATGTTGCACATAGCCATGAGCCTGTGTATTTTCTCTTTTTGTTTTCAGAGCAAAGTTGGAACAAAGATAGCGAGACCAAACTGGAGCTCCTTTTTCTTGCTGGTAATCCTCTTGGACCCAGTCCAATTCTGTGTCATCAAGTAACTCTTTCATCTCTTGCAGAGTTTGCATCCATTTCCTCACTCTCCGTATTTCCTTGAAGAAGCACTGCATGCTCTGCAAACAGCTGATCTGTAAATGGGAGCCTTGGTCGGCATCATCAGCACCTTCTCCTATATTTGGCACTTTTCTTAAATAATGTGAGTCAAATATTTCATATACCAGTTCATGCTCCACCCAGCCATAAGTTTCTAGGCCAATGAACATATAATCCTTCTGCTGTAAGAGGGGAATCAGCAGTTGTTAATTGAGGACTAAAAAAGGTGTTTCCATGGTTGCTGGAAAGGACATTTTTCTCTTCAGGGTTTTAAAGGAAGAAGTAAGATTAGGAAGTTTCTTCTGGAGAAGAGGTCTTGCAGCCCAACATATTTTAACTTGTAGGACAGCATCAGACAAAAAAGAAATTTCACATCACATGAAATTCTTAGGCAAGGGACTCAAATATCTTTTAGGAAAGTCCAAGTATTCCACTTCTGAGAAAAAAATAGGTCTTATTTTTTGTAGGTTTGATATTCTTCTTATAGCTGGTATAAAAATATGTTACATTTTTCAAAAAAAACGTCATCTAAATATTTATTTTCTAACCAGAAAATATGAGCTTTACCAAAAACTTAGCTTGAAATAGACATTCACCAAAATCCATGTGTGTGCCTGAGTTTTTCTGTGCATTGTCAATTTATGAGAAAAAAGATGCTTCCTTGGGAAATGTCCAAACCACTTTTATTCATGATGTTGTCTGTTTGTATCTGAACACTGGTCCTCTAAAATCAGGAGCAATAAAGACTTTGTTTAGGCTTGAATTCTCCAGTTATTTAAGTTCTCTGTACTGCTGAGACAGATGGTGCAAAACGACAATGAAGCCATGCAGGGTCAGTGGTAAGTCTATACTTATGTCTAACACCTCAGGTCTGGCTATCACCGGACCAATTCATCTTTATTTCCACTCTCACTGAAACGGTTTGAACGAAGAGATTGGGATTGATGTATTCCCAGAAACTGAAATGTGGAATCAAGATCAAAACTTCAGATCACAGACATATTTCTAATAAGGCAATGCTCTTACCAAGAATGCTGCATAGTCTGTCTACATCTGGGTAGAGTAAGAGCAGATCTGTAGCACGCAACAGTTGATGCAGAGAAGCCATCACCCACACTATACATCACCCACACTATACACATAGTTGATGTTTTTTCTCTGACTACATCTAGCTTGGCTCCACGGACAAAAATCTTATAGTGTGGATGGACAGCAACAGGTTCACTTCTGCTTACCTTCATCTGAGACCACTCTGTGATGGAAACCAAAGTTTTCTTGTGGAAAAGTGGGTAAATGAGCATGGCTCACAAATTTCCTGACCCAGACTAATGTACCCATGTAGCTACATGCAATATTACACTGAAGCTTGTCCAAACCTTCAGCAATTTTGAATAAAATTTTCTCCACTCACAAAGAGAGGTAGGTACAATAAAATGTTCTTTTGTGTCTCTCCTGTTTTAATTTTGTAGCAAGCTTCAGACACACCTGTAGAGGAGAACAACAAACTATTGTGCATTTCATGTCTACAAAACCAGCGCACCCCATAACCGTGATTTGTTATACTCACTGTGTGATACTCACACCCTCTGTATTTTTTAAACATGAGTTTATGCTGGGTTACATGGCAGGCAAATGAGAGATAGTGGATTCCTTGGGCAGATCCAGTAAGTTTCACACTAGCTCACCTGGGCACTGTGGAGATGATAACAGTGCCAGCAGGATACGCCATATATTTTACTACCTGAGGTTTCCTCCTAAGTCCTTTTTGCTTTACAGCCATTCCTGAGCTTCCCTTTTTCTAGATAATGCTAGCGACATTCACCAAGGTTGTACAAAGTCCAGGCAGGTGTATCTACATGAGCTGTAGTCATACCTCTGACTGTAGTGTGGTCTTAACTCCCAAGGGATTCACCCCTGAATTGAGCTGGATTTCTGAGATAGCAGGTGCTGCAGCGAGAAAGTACCTTATGGAGAAGGATCTAACTAGTAAACCAGCAAGATAACCTGCATGTTACAGTCATCAGCTGCTGGACATTTTTGTGATGTTTCTTCCAGCAGCCAGAAGTCCCTGTAGAACCACACATTTTTATGGTGGCCCTGTTCCACAAAGGGTAGATTGTCATCACCAGGGTTGCCAGCACCAGTACTTGAGGCATCATAGCTGGACCCTGAGGGCTCTTCTCAAAACCCTGGATGCTTCATAACCTGCTGAAGCTTGCCAGATAGAGGGACATTTAGAAACCAGACTGATGTCTCAAAAGGAATAAAAAGCCCTCCTGATGAGATCACTCCCCTCCACCTGTGCTGGACAGATTGGGATCTGTTGGTCCTACCTATATTTCATAGAAGCCAAGTTTTCTCTGAAGTTTTTTTTTATAAGAACATTCACCAATCAATTGCTCACAAAGCATCCTTTCTCCAACTCTACAACAGAGGCTTTGCAGAAATGAAAATGCTTTTATATTTTGCACAAAGCCAAGAGCCCATATATACCTCTCTTTGTTTTCAGGGGAAAGCTTGGAACACAGAGAGCAGGAGCAAATCAAAACCTTTTTTTATTATTATTTTTTTGCCAGCACTCTTGGGTCTGATCCAGGCTCTTGAGTAACTGTTCCTGTGCTCTCTGGACAGCCGTGCAAAGCCATAAGGTCACATGTGCACTGTTCACAGTACTTTGGTTTTGACAGTTGGGCTCCTAATGCAATGGCAATGAGAGGAAGGAACATGCAGGGAGCAAGAGAGAGTCCCTCCTAACATAGCTACCCGCTGTTCTTCCCTGCAGGTCGAAGCTAAACTAGAAAGAAATTATATCAAGAATGAATGGAGAGGGACTGGTTTAAGGAACAGATTTTGTCTCTCTTGCCAGTGGGATGAGAAGGTCTATGTGGAATCCTGAGATAGTCTAAAATGACAAATGCCCACCAATGCAGCTATGTAAACACCACAGGAAATGTGTCAGGAGATAGCACTGCCCGACATATCTTTTTTCAAACACTTCCATTTAAAATTTCAAAAAGACTGTAGAGACCATGAATCTGAGGAGCAGAGACAGTTCCAGCCCAGACCCATAGTGTGTCACTGGTCACAGTGGGGAGAAATAAAACCCCTGCCAATACGGGGGTGTACTGTGTTAAATCTGGAGCTCCTCTTTCTCCCTAGAAAAGGAGGTTCTTAACTGAGAACCTGGGTGTCTTGCAGGGAATTTGCTGCAGACCCAGCTGCCATGTCCGTTCAATGACTCATTTGCAAACAGCCATTTTCTAGGAGTCTTTGTTTATGGATATTTGAGCAAATAAATGTCAGCTCCTCCTCTCTGGTTATTAATGATGCAGTTGCTCAGCTCTGTCTGCACAAATTCTGCATCCTTATCTGGTGCTTCATCTCAGACACAAACTGAATGACCGAGATAAGCCATGTGCACCTCCTGTACTTCAGCATCATCAGCAACAGCTAATCTCCTCTGGGATCACCAACCGAGCTCTAGCTGCAGGGGATCCATGGGGGCGGATATTATAACAAGAGCTATAGTCTCTTCATGTCCAGATACCTTCTCTTGAAACCCACGGCAGGGGTGGGAGGAGGGGGCATAGTCTTGTCTAAGAAAAACAGGATTAAGGTGACCTCTGCAGGGGTGGCCTAGGCAACCCACCTGGTAGTCAGCTCAAGACATTAAGGATCCTCTGGTTCTCCTTTCCCCTCACATCATAATTTACACAGGGGTTGGGGTACAGATCACTGAAGATTTTGGTACAAGAAGAATATATCAAAGCAGGCTGGGTAATTTTTTTTTAATAGGAAAATGTCAATTCATCTCACTTAGATTGTTGAAAAGCAAGAGTTAACACTACTACATTTTGCTTTGAAAGTCATAACTGCCAAAAGTATGTGTTCTGAGGTTTTTTTCCTTTTATTCAAAATGCCTTTTAATTTAAAACTGGAAACTGTAGAACAATTTTATTTAAAGGTTAAAATCTAAAAAAAGCATTTCAAAATTCTGATTCACTGATGTGATTTTTTAGTTTCTCAGTCTAAAGGAATTGTTCATTTCACATCATTTTTGCCGATTCAAGAGAGGAAAAATTAAAAAAAAAGTTCAAAAACCTCAAAAAAATCCTTAAGAAAAGAGTTTCTTTCAGAGACATGTATTTGTCTAACAAAGGCAAATGAATGGTTTTGACTCTTATCAGACAGACTTATCTGTCTGATAAGTGCAAAAAGAGTGATGGAAAAATAGATCATGGTAACACTGTATCTTCTTAGCTATTCATTTTGTCTCTGCCTCATTTTCAGCCAATTTATTATTTTGTTTAAAGCATGACTGATGTCTGTAATAACCTAATCTTTAATTTTATTCATGTACTTGTACAAACAAAAGTTGAGACTTTCCAGTTTTCAGTGAATCAGCTGACTTAAAATACAGGTCCATGTGCATGCATGGTGTAGGGGCGAAAACCAGCAGACCTGTGACAGCCACCATCCTTTCTCTCCCATGCACCTTTGACCCCTTATAAGTTGGAACCCAGTGGCTCATTTGTCTAATATAAGTCCTCAGTTAGCTTCTTTCTACACTTGCAGTTGCTGTAGCAAAGAAATAGGCATGAAAATGATTTTACTGTTTTGGAGCCAGAGACCTGGATTGTCCTTTATTTCCTAGCTCTCTCAAGCTAGGAGACTGCAGCCTCAACTTTGATTGGTCCCAAAATGCTCATGAAACTTTCTATAGTCCCTGTTTCCAGACAGAACTAAGGACTGTCTTTCGTCTGAGATACTTATATAAACTTATTGCCAAATTGTCTGAGTGTCTCACAGTCCTCCCTCGATTTATTTTCCCAGTATCTCTGGGAAAAGTCTTGTTAGCTAAGGATCAGATTAAGGCTGTCCCAAAGCCCAGATCTTTCTTAGGTATCTGACATTTATTCAAGTGTAAAAATCCCACTGATTTCCATGAAAGCAAAGCTGTTAAGTACATTGGGGGCCCAGGCACATAATTATGGCAGCTTAGCAAGTTGCCACCTCTTCTCTGAGGCTTAAGGTAACCCCTTTCACCTCACGGTTCGGATGAGGTCAAACGCTGTTGGGTGCATCAGCTTGTGGGCAATGAATCCATTCCCTTGGCACATGTAGCTGCACTCTCATATTAAATGGAATTTTTAACGGAAGGGACATGCAATCAGTCTGGGGGAAAAAGCTAGGCTTATGCGTAGTTTTACTCTTTACTAGACCATTAAAGATCAGGCAGGCCTTCGTGTTCAAGCACTACCTTTATTTTCTCCCACTTTGTTTGTTCGCTTCCTGTATGGAACTGGATGTGTAAGTTTGGAAGCAGGTATTCATTTTGGTTCTAATTCTCAGTCATTTTGGGGCCACCTTCTGATGGATCAGTTTTCAAACATTCTTCTAAGCGGTTTATCCAGAGTCACATACCAGCAGCACCTACACCTGCATCAGTTTCTGATAGAGGCTATACTAACAGCTTCAGGACTGAAACATCTTTCCTATCATTGCTCTGATGACCTTCATGCTAGCTGTTCCCAAAAGTGCAAAACCCATGGGGCACTTCAGAAACAATTTGTGATAGCAGGTAAAAACATACAAATACAGGGAATCTGCTTCACTGTTGCAAATACCTTGGAAAAGGTGACAAAAGCCCACAGTGCCTCAGAGCTGATGGAAGTTTCCCCTCTGGGCTAGCAGCTCATGGCTCTGAATCATGTTCTTCTTTATACCAAGGTTAGATATTGAAAGGCTTATGGGTTGCAGCTGCCTCTCTGTCCCTGAGCTAAAGCAGCAATGCCTTTTGGCAAAGAAGCAGGATGACCGACTGTGTCAGTAACTCCAAGGTGTACATGAGGCAGGTAAATCTACCTGATTTAATTAGCTCAGCTCTTGCTCACAGTTTCAGTGTAGACTCAAAATAAGATAAACCCAATGTGTCTGTGTTAGTCAGTGATAGGAACTTAATTCTGTTATTCTGTTATCTACAAAGGCAGGCAGATATTAGATAGATAAATAGATAGATAGAACAGCCTGAAGTCATTCTAGTGATAAATCTATTTATTTAACTGTTTTTATATGGGATAATTTTCTTGGCTGAAAAATGCCCTCAAAAGAAGTCCCTGCGGCGTCAGTTTGCACAAACAAAGGCAAAGCAGCAACAAACAAATAACTTCAGCTTGCTTGCTGCATGGGACGTAAAACACATGGCAAGCACTTTGCCCCTGGAATTTTTCCAGCAAATTTTTACCACAGGCACTTATGAAGGAGATGCTCCATGCTTGTTTGGGGATCTGTGTGCACATGCCATTATTCTGAGGGCAGAAGGAATAAGTTTCTGAAGCTGCACCACTAAGCGCAAAGAAGTTGCTGGAGTTGTATGCTTGGATTGATTTATTTGCTAAATCTGGGTAACCATATATTTTTTTAAGAGTCTGTTTATTTGGATGGGAATAGATAGCCCTATTTCTGGGGAATCTGCTTCAATGTATTTACACAGAGCAGCCTTTGTGGGATGAAAAAAGGTTTGGAAATAGTCCCAACAGAAGATTAGGGGCAAGGGAAGGGTCACACTTGCCTGAATCATCTGTTAGATGATGAGAGAGAGAGATATGATTGAGCTGAACCTTGGCATGTTCTATTCTGACCTCTTTAATACTCCTGTCACAAGAGTATTTTAAGTTTCTAGCCAAAGATATCATCTCCAGCTTTTGCCCTCTCTCTGTTATCCAGCAGGACCTGAAAAAAGATAGTCAGCAGGGAGACACTGACTTGAAACATAGGCAGGACCCAACTGCCTAAGCCATTTTAGACACTTTAGGTTATCCTCAGCATCCTCACAGACATGCCAGATAGAGGGCACAACACACATCGCACTCCCCTTTTTCTGCATATCCAACAGAGGCCAGGAGGGACATCCACTGGTCCTAAAATGATGCTGCTTCTTCTGTTTAGGCAGCCTAGTCCCACACACATTGCAGGTGTTGTGTTGTCACCACCAGAGATACAGTTTCATGGAAAACAAGGGCACCCCCAGCCCAATGTCCCAGCCATTCCCTGGTATTTCTGCTGTTATGCTATTTGCCAATTCATCATCTCTATACAGAAGATACTGGTAGCAGCTACTCTCCACCAGCTTCAAGAAGTGCCACTGGAGACATGTGTTGTATTGATCTCTGTGGTCCCAGCACCAACCTCTAGACCAGAATGACCTTAAATCTGCTGCATCCCAAGTCTGTTGTCAAGCTGGGTCCCCACAAAACTGTTCACACAGCATCCTTGAGGAGGCAGGATCAAGGCAGGGTTGTGCTTATGGGCATCTGTGTACAAATGTAGCTACTATGTCAGAGAAACAACACCCAGCCAAAGATAAGGACAGTTTGATGGAGACCGCCTTTCCCATTCCATAAAATTAGATTATAGAATGTTTTTTGTTGGAAACCACCCTAAAGATCATCTAGTTCTGACCCCCTTTGCCATGGGCAGGGACACCTTCCACTAGAGCAGGCTGCTCAAAGCCACATCCAGCCTGGCCTTGAACACTTCCAGGCATGGGGCATCCACAGCTTCTCTGGGCAGCCAGTTCCAGTGTCTCACCACCCTCACGGTAAAGAAGTTCTTCCTTATATCTCATCTAAATCTACCCTCTTTCAGTCTAAAGCCATTCCCCTTTGTCATATCACTACAGACCCTACTAAAAAGTCTGTCCCCACCATTCTTGTAAGCCTCCTTCAAGTTTTGAAAGGCCACTGTAAGGCCTTCCCAGAGCCTCCTCTTCTCCAGGCTGAACAACCCCAGCTCTCTCAGCCTGTCTTCATAGGAGGGGAGCTCCAGCCCTCTGATCACCTTCATGGTCCTCCTCTGAACTCGCTTTAGCAGGTCCATGTCCTTCTCACGTTGGAAGCCCCAGAGGTGAATGCAGTACTCCAGGTGGGGTCTCACGAGAGCAGAGCAGAGGGGAAGAATCACTCCCTTGACCTACCAGCCACCTTTCTTTTGATGCAGCCCAGGGTATGGTTGGCTTTCTGGGCTGCAAGCACACATTTCTGGGTCATGTTGAGCTTCTCATCAATCAACACCCCCAAGTCCTTCTCCTCAAGACTGCTCTCAATCCATTCTACCCAGCCTTTATTTGTGCTTGGCATTGCTCTGACCCACATGCAGGACTTGTTGAACTTCATGAGATTCACACGGGCCCAACTCTCAAGCCTGTCACGGTCCCTCTAGATGTCATCTCTTCCCTCCAGCGTGTTGACTGCACCACACAACTTGGTGTTATCAGCAAATTTACTGAGGGTGCACTCAATCCCAGAGCCCATGTTTCATCTTTCACTACTTTCCCAAAGGCACTGGTTCAGAGCTGTCGAGGCCCAGATAGCAAGAATGAATACTTCAGGCCACCTGGCCTTCAAGGGAATCAGGTAATTCATCTATCTTACCATGCAGATAAGTTTTCATCAGACTTTTAATCATCTTGTTTAAACACAGGCTTGGTAAAGTCCATCTCGCCTTTAATACATTATTCATTCTACTCCCTTCCTCATTAAAATTCCTGCCCGGTTCTCAAACACCAGCAGTCAGTGTCATTGTCAGACATGTCATTTAAGTCCCAATAAATCATTATTAGTGCCAGTGTTGTTTAGAAACACAGCTATTAATAGAGTGCTCCAATGGAAATGCGGAGAAGCAGCCAAGCAAGGGGTGACGGGTGAGCTGGCGTCACCCCCAGTTTGCCAATGGGGACTCCCTCTCCACCACTCATGATAGCCAGCAGCTCTGAAGACCTGCCAAGGAGAATGTCCCATCTGCCTGGTAAAGGCAAATCCCTGCACTGGCTTATAACAAGCTGAGCCTGCCAAAGGAGACAGATAGGCTGTGTCACAGGGAAAAGACATAAAACATGGACATTTAACTCAGAGTTGGAAGTGATGGTTTGCAGCAGCCAGGCAATGCTGTATCCAACCACCTATATTAGTGGCAGGCTCAGAGGGGTATTTTGACATCTTGTGGCAAATGGGACCTTCTCTCATCCCCATGTGTGGGTGCTTACTCCCTCATGCACTTAGATATTGTGATGAGTCAAGGGAGGGTTGATGGATGGATGTTTGAATTAGCCAGGTAGCACAGGCCAACTAGCAAAGTACGTGGAGGACAAGTGTTTATTTTTCATGAACAGCAGCGTAAACCCCAAGCACCCATCCCTCCCCTGAAGGGGAGCAGCCTGGCTCTCAACACACACCACCATCCTCCATCCCGCCTGCCCCTGTGCTGAGCTGGCTGGATTTGCCACCTAGCCCATGAAGCTGGCTGATAGCCCTCATGTGAGGGGTCTGAAGGGTCTTTGTGGGGAGAGGCAGAGATGCTGACTGTGGAGACACAGCAGGAGTGAGAGTCTGCCAGCAGTCCCAGTGAGCACCTGGGATGCTCACAGATTCAAAAGTAAAGATTTGCCTCTGAATTGTAAGTGGTTGCTGCTGCTTTTGCCATGAGGCATTTGGCTCAGGAGAGTAAATCCCAGGGAGTAAGATTGCCTGGGAATACAATATTTTGCCCTCTCCTTTTTCCCTTGTCCCTTTGCTAATAAAATGAAGATGCCTCCAAACCAAGCTCCCATCATTCTCTTCATCCTTTGCTGGGTGAATTAAAGTCACTTTATTATGAGACATTACCAGGCAGTCTGGACTGCTTCAGGTTTTTGTACCTTTCCCTCCCAAAACATTGTCTTTTTAAATTTCCTCCATCTCAGAGAGCCACCTGAAGGATATCAACCCTAAGGAGCTCCCTTCAGGAGGCATTTGGTTCACACCTATGGAAACACGTAGCAAAAGACCACACAATAGCTTGTGTGCGGCCACAGGCCTTGCATGGGTGGCTGGGGAAAGGTGTAATTAGGGCAATGGGAAATAAACCTCCAAGCATCTCCAAGCACATCTCAGGGAATGCACATGTGTGTGTGCATGCGTTTTGGCAGCAGGGAAGAAGGATGGAGGGCAAGTCTCACAGCTGCAGGTAGTGACCGAGATATTTCCCATCTTGGTCTTCTCCAGATCTATCACTGTAAATAGCTTGGCTTGCTTTCCTCTCCTTCTTTTTTGTGCTTTCTAAGACTCTGCAACTTGCATGAAAACACACAGCCTTAATTGGCACTGTCAATTCCAGCTGACAGATCTCCCACAAAACACGCCTAGCAATAAAAAATGTAATCCCCTTTCCCTCCCCCACAATGAAGTTCAATTAAAGTGAGACAAGGAAGACTCCAGTGGATGGCTGTAGGCAGACTGCAATTTGCTGGATTTATGAAAAAATGTTGTAATCTTGCCAATACTTTGATGAGGAACACTTTGCGCTAATGAAACGAGGTGGTATTTACTTACTGGAAGACATTAAATCCCACTGAACTAATGGGTGGGTTTTAAGGCTGCCCTAGGTGCTTCACCATGAAACCTGGTGTGATTTACCAGCAAACAATCAACTCCTACCCACTCTCCTAAGCCTTGTGCTTCTCACAAACACTCCTGATGGTTTCCTTTCCTTCCTGTTTCCTGCTAACTGCCACAGCATTAGGGACTCTGCATGCATTTTTCCTCTCCTGTGCAACTTCATGAATGCTTGCTGATGTTTGCACGGTGAAGTCTGCCCAGATCCAGACTGAAGAGAAGCAGGGGATGCAAAAGAGGAGCAATCCCCTCTGGCTACAGCCCTCCATCCTTTGGCATGCTGGAGAATCTTCAAGGACTGATTCAGTCTGGAGCTGTGCCCCATGCCCTCAGCCCCTCCAATGAGAGCCTCGGGTTGGAGGTAAGAGGGAAACCCAAGATCTTCTCCTTATCTTCTGACCCATGATATTTCAGCCCTCCACTGCATGCAGTCTCAGCACCTCCTCTGCCCCCCGCCCGGCCACAAGCCACCACCGTGGAGTGTGGAGGTGGCAGAGGAGAGCATCAGTAATGCTGTGGCTAGGGGTGGGCAGGGATGATGGGAGCAGGTGAAGGCAGAGGGGGAGCTGGCTGAGGAAGGTGGAATGGTAAGGCAGCAACTATCTGGATCCTTCCCAAAGGAAACCACAACCAGATGTGCTTGTGGTGTTGCAGTGGGACCTTGGGGAGAGAACTAAGGGGGACCCTTTGATCCTCTTTGAGGCAAGTGGAGCAAGGGGGCCAGGTTTGCTCAGTGAGTGGGAGGTAGGAGGAGGAAAGGGTAGGACTTATCCTGAAGGCTGGTAGGAACAAACTCCCTTGTTGCCCTGCAGCAGCAGGCTGAGATGCAAAGCTGTGACCAGGGTGTGAGGGCAGAGATAGGGAAGGTGTGGGAAGTGTCCCAAGTCTTTGGATTTGGGTTTTATCATTAGCAACCCTTGCAAGAAGAGATGGGGGCCTGGCCAACAGCAGAACCAGTCCCTGGGGAGGCAGGGCTGGCAAACAGCACTCTCCGACACCCAAAGCCAAAGTTCCAGAAGCAACCTGGCTAATGATTTTGGCAGCACCAAAAGCAAGTGAGATGCTCCTCCTACTTCCCCACTGCCTTGCCTCTTGGGTGGCCACTTCCCTGGGGCAGAGTGGGTGTGTGAGGCGCTGTGTGATAAGGAGGGGAAGGGCAGGGTTAGGTGGGGGGTAGAAGGAGAGGGCAAGGAGGACTGAGGGGAAGAAATCACGACCCAGATCACTGCTGTCACCTCAGCGTTGTGTAGCTCCCCAAATGCCAGCTTCCTTCCTGCTCCCCACTGAGACACCTCCTTGTTCTGTTCCCACCACTGCCAGAGCCCTGCAGAGGACTGGACCTGTTGCTGACATGCTGGGTGGGACATGGGACCCAGTCACAGGTTCAAGTCCATGGGCTTGTGCGCCTGCACGTGCTCTTTTGTGCACAGGCAGCAGAGAGGGGAGAGGAAAGTCAGTGCCAGCTTTTCCCAGGCTTTGCACTGTGCTT
Organism: Microhierax caerulescens; assembly: GCA_035590215.1. Lineage (NCBI taxonomy): Eukaryota > Metazoa > Chordata > Aves > Falconiformes > Falconidae > Microhierax > Microhierax caerulescens. The sequence goes on from JAVJGJ010000061.1 coordinate 26,680,698, forward strand.
CTTCTTGCTGGCAGCTCTGCTGGGGAGGAGGGGAGGTAGGCAGCCAGGAACGCAGGCTATGAGCAGAGGGGGAGGCAGAGGAGGTGGCTGCTTAGGACAGGGATGCTGGCTTGTGCTGTGGGTCTCGGTGATGACAGATCAGTGTGGGATGCCAGAGCCAGAGTGCCTGTGGGGGAAGTTTGTACTGTCTGGCACTGCTTGGATGTTCCCTCATCTTTGATAGAAACAACTGAATTTGCAAACTTGTTTCCCAGAAGAAAGGCCCTCAGTGTTCACAAGGAAACAGATTAGGAATTGTCCTGAAGCCTCATGGTGGCCAGGACAGTGGGGAAAGCCAAGTACCAGATTGTTTCCTTGGAATGCAACAAATCTCAAAGTCCGATAAGAGCAACAATAGCTTTCCCTCCAGCCCTCCCTCTGACCTCAGACCCAGCACCTCGCAGGATCTTCCTCTCTGGGCAAGTGCTTTGCAGCAAAAGCAAAGCAAAGGTGAAAACTAATGAACTCTGGGGTGGATGGGTCTGGAGGGATGGGTGGAGGGCAACAGGCTGAGCAGAGGAGGCTAGAGATGCCTCTGTGCCACTGGTGTTCTGCTTGCACGTGGCTCCTCTCAAGGCATGGTGAGACAGCGCTGGTCAGCTCTAGGCATTGGGGAAATCTCCAAGCAAAATGCTGAGCTCTTTCTGTCTCCTTCAACCACAAGTGTCTTTCTCATCCAGAAAAAAAAGACTAGATTTGCTGGTCAGTCCCAGCCCACAAATTTGGATGTTGCATCCCTCCTAGGCATCTGTAGAGGTCCACTGATGACAGGTACAAAAAAGGCTTGGTGAATCTTCCTTTCTTCCTTTCTTCACTGGATGATTTTTCATCTCCACCTATTCTGACTTTGAAAATGGTCAGTGATGCCTCTGGGGTGTGTAGAGCTGTCGCTACACTATATCCAAAGGTGAGGTGAAAGTGTAGCCCTGGGACTGACAGCTGCAGCCTGTCTGCAAACTGAAATAAAATATCCCACCACAACATTACACTCAATTCCCAGTTTAGAGGTTAGGCCTTGGCCCATGAGAGCTAGAATTATAACTTTTAAAAATTTAAGGGTTTTTTTTACATTATTTATATATGATTATTGCAACCCATGTATTATTAAAACCTTTTTTCTATGCACAGAAGTTACACACATTACCAGAATGGCATCACAAGCAATGGTGATGCTGATTGGGTGGGGGAAAATCTTCTATCCTAATTATTGCTCTGCAAATGAGTCAGAAAGGCCTGAGGGGTATTATTTGTTAGAGGAACAGCCTGAACTCCTGACAGCTGAAGGAAAGGAAATATTTCCCTGGGGTTACCACAACACATTCAAACAGCCACTCTCCTTGTGGCCTTCAATCCTTACATCCCAGACAGACTCATGTTTACATCATCAACCATGATGAGGATTATTAATCCCCATCACAGTACAAAACAGGCTGGTCCCTGTCATGAGAAACTTAACAGTGTTATCAAAAAGCTTCTGAAGGCCACGAGCAGATGCAGCAACATGGAGCAGCCATGACCAATGCAATGCAATGGACATCTTTGAAGTCCCCACTCCACAGTGGAGCTGGTGCACTGGACAGCCTGTGATCCACCCCAGAAGCAGCTCCATTTCAGCTGAAAGACAAAATTTGTCCATGAAATGACTATACACAGCCCTGGGGGTGAGACTCCCACTGACCATATCACAGCTATTACAGCCTGTGATTCCTGGTAGTGGTGATGGTGGGGTTTAGATTAATTTGCCATCATTTTATCATTTACACTAAATGCCATGGTTCTTTGATAAACATTTAGGGCCTTTTTCCAAACAATTTTTCCATTCAGAGCTGATGAAAACAGGCTGTCAGCACTGCTGGTAGAAACACCCTGCTCATGGCAGCAGTCGCTGTCTGGCCTAGTGGTCTCCCTGGAGTAAGTCCAAGTGGGAAGGCAGTCTCAAGGCTCCATTCCTGGAGCTGATCGGGTCTGGGAGGAAGGTAACCACTCTTTCAAGAAGGTGATAGTGCTTTTTCCCCCTGAGGGACTTAGGGGACAACACAGAGTGGGGTTTGTCAGGCTGGAGGCTGGACTGGCATCAGCAAACCCAGAAATGAGGAGGGGGATGATGGCAGCCCCCAGTGCTGGGCGAAAGGAACCATTTCCTCAGGACAAAGCATGGGTTGTCTTCCAGGTGTTGGTGCTCGCTGCTTTTATCTGGTGAGCTCTCCAGCATCTTCCCTCTCCCTTCCTTACAATTCTGCTCAGAGGCACTGATAACTGGGGGCACAGGCCCCCAGATCCCTGGGGGCTTCCTCACGGGAACTGTCCTCCAAACATTTATACTTCTGCATCCATCACACAGAGCTGAATGAAAACCTTATTCCAGTCTGAAAGAAGTCTGAACCTGGAGCCAAACGTTGCACCACCAGAGTCCATCTCTATCTGTGAGATGTCGTCAAACCCAGATTTATGGCCAAATTCTGATTTTAGAGACTGCATATGCTAAGGCAGGGCCCATGGGACCTGCTGTTTCCATGATTGACACCACAGTTGAAAAGATGACCCTGAGAGGCAGGTCCAGGCCTGGTAAGGCACCCCAGACTTAGGAAGGCAAGCATATTCCTTCCCTGGATTTCTGCTTGGGTCCTGCCATAAAGGGTCTTGCAGCATCTTTCATCTGTGCCTTCAAAGTTTGTCCTTAGGAGCTGAGTTCACTATGGCAATACTACAAGGCAAAGCTCAACTAGATCACAGAGCAGGAGGGAAAGGATGACAGTCTGTAAGTTGAGTTATGAGAGTCTGGCAGTTTCTTTTTAGAGTATTTATTAGGATATTGTCCAAAGAGTCCTTCACTGTTTATGACACACCATAAATACCATCTGTCTCCCCTCACCTCCTGAAACAGTGAGCTGTTCTTTGCCACAATGCTGTTTGCAGGTCATCTTGATAACCTGCCCCACAGGAGGAAGTGACAAAAATAGATCTCCCTGCTTAAAAAATCTCTTTATTTGCACTAAGCACCGATATTTTGCCTCTATTGATGTAATCAAACACCACGTTGACAGCGTGTGAAAAGTCTAAAATAAAGGCTCCCTTAATCTGGAAATCAGTACCTGGAAGTGTGCGATCAAGGATAGCTGAAGTGGAGAGAGAACAGAGCTTGTATCCAATATACTGAGGCATTGTTCAAGACATCCAGCTTTGCTGAGGGCCAGTGACATAAGTAAAAGATAGTTGCTGTACAGAAAGATATATAAATAACAGGTTTTTTTCCTGGCTAAGCTCCCTTTTTTCATCTGGACTTCTACTATAGGTGGAATTTGAAGTCTTTTGTTGGATCTCTGTTGCTCTGCAGAGGCGGCTGTACCTCCCAAAATGTCAGAAGCATCTGTAGTATATGCTTATATTAATTAGACAGTGGATAAGGAGCTCTGTGTGGACTTAGTAAGTGTGACAGTCGCAGGGGATGTCTACAGAAGTCCTGAAGTTTCTGGGCAGCTATTACACATGAGCATTATACTCAAAATGACTTGAACCTTGTAGGTTTTTTAATTTCCCATTGTCAGCAGGGTGTGCTCATTCATACACAGCTCACCAGCATAACTTTGATTCTCAGGCTTTATTTTTTCAGACAGGAAAAACTAGGCAGAGAATTCACAGATAACAGCAGCTCATGTGTAGAATTAACACACAGCCAGGACAAAAAGAAGGGGCAAATGTTCAGTCAAAAGTAGGACTTATCCCTGAGGCAATCAAATTTTAGTTCATGGTACAACCTCCAGCATGGGAAATATTTTGCTGAGGAGGAGGAGGAGGTGTTCTTTTCTAGGTGGTATACTGAAACAGGGTTGAATTAATGGAAATCCTCAAATCTCAGTGTTGCAGAACTAAATAATTAGAGACATCCCTCCCAACTTTAGAACTGGTGAATCCAAGACCCTCTGAGAGCAACATCTACCTGGGATCATATGGAAGGTTAGCAGTAGACAGCTTAAATATCCAGCTAAAGCAGATCAGCTCTTTAATGTTAACTAATCCCAGTGGACAGCTGACAAATGAGGCTATTTAAAGAACTATTTACTGTCATTATTCCAAATTGAAGAACAAATTGTTTTGAAAAATTCAGGATTGCTTCACAATTGATCAGAGCTGAGGAAAAAGGCAGAAAAGGTCAAATGACATATTGTGAACTAGTTTCCCTTCCGTGAAACTGTCTAATCAGCTTGGCTTAATTACAGAGTACAGCCCTGTGCAAGCTGAGACTGCAACATAGGAAAATCTGTGGGCAATTTGGTTACAACAAAAAAATAACATCTCACAGAAATCCCTCATGTCCCCATATTGTTTGCATGGGGACTAAGTTGTTCCATACACATGAGTACTTGTTTAGATTGTTTGCTGCCATCCTCGAGAGAAAATATTGCTGTGGAAGGGGAGAATGAACTAACACACTCTAAACCATTCCTCAGTCTCTTAGCTTCATGTCACAGTAAGTAATGAGTTTGGTACTACATCATGGCAATGTTATGACAGAAAGCAAAGCCCTTCTGACCTCGAATTAATCCTGTCTTCTCCAAGAGCTTTGTTTCAGGCTTCACTGGGGACATGTGCGTGTAACTTTAGATGATATCTGAAGGCATTTCAGATGTTAGCCAAAAATGTGCTTTATATTTATGCTGGATTTTGTTGCTCCTTTCTATCTGAAGTAATTTTGGGGAAGGTGGGGAAATCTCAGGTGCAAAATCACTTGACGTCCCTCAATTCTCAGACTAAGAAACTTAAAACCAATTATCAAAAATGTCACAACTGCATGACCTGTGTCTGCTGAAATGTAGAAAGCTCTGTTCAGGATTATTGTAGCCACTTAAACTGGAGGCAGAAAGTCAAGACAATCACACACTGCAGGAATGAGCTGGCTCTCTCAGATCAAACAGAAGAGAACAACAAGCAAGTTTATGCATCTAGATCATAGAAATCAGAAATGAAAGAAGCCTGTGGGGTATTTAGACGAAGCACATTTTATGTTGACATCTCTAGCAAAGCTCCCAAGCTGATTCATGGAAGAAAAAAGTCCTGTTCCCTGCTGGTCTACAAAATATCTTTAGACCATTCAGTATTAGCCAGTTTCTGTCAATCAGCTTTCTCTTCCACTGGAATTGTTTCTGTCCCTCTCAGGATGCTTGAGAAATTTGTTCACTATCTGGCCAGTGAATAGCTGATGCCTGGTTTATTTTCATTTTTATTCCATCTAGCTTGAAATTTGAATAAAGATGGAGGAAGCAGGATGCTTAAGGGAGAGTTTCTTTGCATACTACAAGACAACTCATGCATTCAGTTTTCTAAGGTCAGAAAGAAGTAATTGTAGGACTAGAAACTCTTTGGGATCCTCTCCATAGGATTCATACACCTGTGCTCTCAGCTGACAGAGAAGGACAGACCTTGACAACGCTCTTCACATTTTCTTAGCTTTCTGCATTATAACAGGCAGGAATTGAGAACAAGCTGATGCCTATGGGGCAAGGAGATCCCTCGTGGGAGGTGAGAGCC
>JAVJGJ010000061.1:26686362-26707748 GCA_035590215.1 Microhierax caerulescens
CAAGGAGATCCCTCGTGGGAGGTGAGAGCCCAGGAGTTAGTGCTGAGCAGGAGCAAGGCCACAGCTATAACCAGGAATGGCTGGATTCTCAAGTGGCAGGGCTAGAGCAGCTGCAGTGAGTAGGCAATTTCCCCAAAATCCCATAAAATGTGGGCCAGGCTGGTGATATGCTTTCTTATTTGATTGGGGGGGGGGGGAGGGGGGGAGAAGTTTTGGTCTTTGGGCGCTGCAGAAAAATAACCCTTTGGACTGGGAGGAGGACCAGGCTGGAGAAAACCTTTGAAGCTTTAGTGTCATGTGGGAACTCTTAAGTGTCTCCTCCATTTGGTAGTTCTGGTCAAGTGTGTTTCTGTAATGATAGTGAGGAAGCAGTAGATGGCAATACAAGGAGCCATAAGACAACTAGAAAGTTATGTTTCTTTTCTTGTAGTACAGATGAATAGAAGAGGACATGTTTGAGTCCCATGGTGGTAAGTTCAGGGTTAGCGAAATCCCTTGAAGATTCATGAATTGAGACATGAGACATTCCTTTGTCTCTGGGGAACCTCTACCTTCCATGCCCTTGGCTGTCTTCAGATTCCTCACATAAGTGTAGGGAGAGAAGAGTAAATTTCAACAAGGGGTAATTGTTTGCCTGGGTTTTCTCCCCTTTCAGTCTGTTTCGTATGTCCCCTTCTCTGCTGCTTGCTTGGAGCAGTTGAATTCTTGTGAGCTGTTCAAATGTTGCTGTGTTGGATGGCTTGGCTTGAAGTGTCCAGTCCTGCCCAAGCAATGGTCCAGCTCCCTCGCACCTCAGGCACAGAAATCAGGATCCTGCTAGCTTTCAGCTCCCTCTGCAGTTAACAGAAAGAGAAACCATCTGAGGGTTACACAGGTCACCTGTGGCACGTCCAGAAGGCCCTGGTCTCTCTCCATTGACTGAATAGGGAGCTCATCTTGTCTGTGCTCTTAACCTGGGCAGCTCAATTACCACATGTGATTTAGGGAAATCATGATGTAAGGGGTGTAAATGAGCAGTGAGTAGCTGAGAGAGGAAGTACTTCTGTCAAAGCAGAGAGATACACTGAGACTGGAAAAGGATTTTTTGTATCCCTGCTTAGGGCTCAAGAAGCAAGAAGACATTTCCAAATACCTTGGTTCCCTTGCTGCAAGATGGGAGACAGAAAGAGGAGCCACCTGAGAACACGAAGAGAGGAAACAGGTAATGGAAAAAGTAGCAGGGGATGGCAGTCAGCAACAGAGTAATTTGTGGGGCTCTAACTTATCTCAGTAAAATGACAACATGAAGGACAAGCAATGAATGACTTGTGTTCGTATGTTTTTCGTGAACTGTTACCATCTCTGCTAGTGCAGCAGAATTGCCTCCTCCACAGAGGGGTGGTATATCAAGCAACCATTAACTTGCCTTCTTGCATCTCTGTCCTTTATTTTCCTATCTCCCACATCCTACCAAACGAACAACTGGTTTAGGGCCAGGTAGACAAGGGCCTTCTGGAGTGCTTAGAGGTGCTGTTTTAGGAGGGGAGGTACAAAAGTAAGGTCTTGCAACTTGAAACCATTCACCTACATTTTTGTCAAGAAAACTAGTGTTCATGTTTCCTGGCTCCTGTTTGTGTGTTGCTTTCCTTAACTCCCTCAGAAAATCCTACAGATGATACTATTCCCCACTACACACCAGAACCAGTTTGTACTACTGCTGTTCTCCATTGGACAGCCATCAGGTGGCTGCTTCAGTAGCAACAGTTCCCTTGAGCCCACGAGGAGACTGTCAGAAATATTAAGCACTTGTGACTTCTGATGACTTGGAAATGAATTATGTTCCCAGCACAAACCATATTATTCTTTAATATTTGGGCATTTCTCTTGCTTCCTTCACAAGGCTAGTCCTTTTAGATGAGAAGAACATGCAATGGAATGCAATTCAGCTCTGTTTTCAGAGGGGAAGGTTCCATTTTTGTGTTTGAGCTGCCACTTTTACTGTCTAACATTCAGAAGACTAGTTAAACTAATTCTCTTCCACCATCCTATTCACATGCCTTCTTGAGGTATCTCTTCACCACGGTCCAAAAAAAAGGCACGACATGAACCAAACAGCAGGGGCATAGCCAGCTAACTGCAGGAGACTGAGAAACTATTGGGAGATCTGAAGGTGGCAAATAGGCAAAATTGTGGTGAAACTGGAGAAAAAAAAAATAAAATACAGTCTTCCTGAGCCAGTAGAGGGCATTTCTCCAGGCTGGGGGACAAGGAGCTTTGCTATGTCCCAGGGAGGAGAGTTTTGTTCTCCAACCATTTGTTTTTTTCCTGTGGTTATAATGGAGGATTTGAATCTGTGGCACTTGTCATCCTTACATATCCCTTCAGGAATTAAACACACTAAAGAGTATTAATTTCATTTCTTTGGCACAGCATTGATCCAAGAGCTTGCTGGCAACCCCCCTCGCTGTCTCTGACGTTTTTGTGGTCAAAAGCAACAACCAACAGCAGTCACGGGCAAGTGGGTCTTAGCATCACGGGAGCAGGATTTCATTAAAGAGTGCCATGGCTCTGTGCAAGGGTGTCTCTCACCTCCTTTTTATTTGAAGCAGAACAGTCAAGAGAAACAGCCAGCAAGCTAATCACCACCACAGCCTATTGGGAAGATAGGAATAATTATTTAAACCAGTCTTGAATTACTCATTGGCATGCATCTAATTAACAAATTCCGTTTATTCCTGTAACTATTGTGCAACAATTAGTGGGTGTTAAATTGAGCTCTTCAGCCAGCAATTTCAATGGTGTAATTTTGTCAAGATGTCTTTGTTTTGCCTGCAATGCTTGGTGCTACTGAGAATAGTCTGGAGGTGGTCAGAGCATTTTGACTAAATTTACTTTTGCTGAAAAGTACCATTCCCTCAAAGCCTGCACATTTTTGGGGGGAGGACAAAGCAATTTCAAGCAAGTTTTTTCTCTGGCCAGATTCCTGAACTCTGAGACCTGCTAGTCACCTCAGACAAGAGAGGAGGAGAAATCTGAATAAAAGCATAAAGCTGAAAACAGATGTTCTGACACAGTTATGCTTCACATGCATGTTGTGTTTTCGTTTGGGTGTTGCTTTGTTGGTTTTTTGAGTTTGTTTTTTTTTTTTTTTTTTAATGCTGATCCTGCTCCAGGGTGAACCAAAAAGCTAAATTTCAAAACCTTGAAAGATTTTGCAAAGTTGAATTGTCTTCCTCTGGCAACACAAGTGTGCCTGCCACAGGGTGCAGAAATGCTCTTCAGGCTGGGAGAAGAGTGCAGGGCTCTGCCTCACGGTACCGCACCCAGCACAAAGACAGTATAAAACTTTAAAGCCAAGAATATCAACAGGGGAAAAATGGGTCTCTTCTACAAGCAAATCCTGAAGAATCGGATTGCCGTAAGATGCTGCTCCTTCCTGGCTACATTCAGTTTCCAGGAGTCGTCTTCCTCCTGCAAGCTGGTGGGATGGCCTGGGCAGATGTCTCCACTGTGACACCTAGATATGCTTCTGAAGCTGAACCTCACCTACCGAAAAAGTGACTGACATAAGGCTTTTCCCCGTATGCTAGGATTTGGTTGTCCTATTTACAATTCAGTACCCTAGCTTCTGTTTCATACAGGGAATTCCAGAGCCAGGCATGACTGTGACTGGGTAAGCCAGATCCCAAAGAAAGGACTGAGCTGTGGCTGCAGTTATTTCACTACAGGAGACATCATGGGGGTTCCTAGTACGTAAGCTACAGCTCAAGATATGGCCCTTCCGTTACGGCTGAGCTCTTGAACACTGCAAGATTATATAAATAAATAAGAAAAAAAAATAATCTTGCTAGCAGGTGCATTTTGCACAGATGTCACCAGGGTCCTGCCATTGGTAGGCATCTGCCAGCACAAGGCTGTCGTCATCTCACAAATGTACACCCAATTCTGCCAGTGGTGAGCTTAGCCCCTCCTGGGCAGGACAAGTACCACTTCCATCATCATCTCCCTGAAGTGCTTCCCTTTATCCATCAGTTTCCATCTTGGCTATGTTGAGTTTATCCTACTTTGCATGGGATCATACTGCTGTTTTATTAATTATCACTAAAAGATCTTGGCTGCTCCCAGAGCCTTATACTTTCTGGCTTGAGATGTCCTACAGCATTTGTCAGCCATTTAGGACACTTGCTACTTTTCCCTTTGACCATCCTTGCTCTCTTCCACTCACTTTTTATGTCTCTCCTATAAATAAAAAGCTTCCTGAGATATCCAAAGCATTGCTTAAAAAAGAGATGGGGGGAGCTTGCTGGGGGGAAATGGGCCATTATAGAAAAGGCCAGGTGCCTGGCATGTCCCCAGTTTGTGAAGGTGGGAGCTGTCACGAGTCTGAAAAATATCAGTGTGGGAGTTATAAATAAAAGCTTTAAAGCCAGGGTTTTAGAAAGTCATCTTTAAATGCTGCATAATTTATAGCCTGCTGCAAAGACAAGAGCATGTGAGCTCTGGAAGCTGAACTAACCCATTCTTTGCTCGCTCCATAGTTGGGCTCTTCTTATGCATGTGATGAAGTGTATGCTGGGCATCCAAAGTTTAGGATTTTATTCATCAGTGTCTCCTTCCACAGGTTTACCTGGGTCGCTATGGCTGAGTTCCTTTCACATCATGGTGTCTCAGTATGGACTAGAAATAAATATAATTGGCCTCATATTGCAAAAAAATGGAACAATGAGTAAGGATGTTACACTCAGGTAGGGCAGTGTTGCGAGACAGCAAAAAATGCAGCAGTAAACAAGCGGGCTCACCCTGTGCTCTGTACAAGTGATTTACTCTCTCGTTGACTCAACTCCTCCTTTTTAAAGCAGGGATTATCCTAAAAGGTTGAGAAACTTCTTTCAATAGCAGCTACAAAATGCTTTGCCCTTCTCTCACAGAACAAAGCCATATGAGAGGCAGGGGGTAAGGTCCAGCCCCAAGGAGGGCCAGAACAGCTGCCAAGCTGGCATTTACAGCAATAATTTCACCCAGCCCTGGAAGTGCAGCTACCTCTAGGATGTAACATAGCAGCTGTGCTATTGCAATCCAACAATAATAAACAAAGGGAAGCAGAACGGGCTTTCAAGGCAGCTGAGTCTCCTGAGAGGGTTTAGCCCACCACGTTATCATTGTTTCCCCCTTTTCCCCAGCTGGAAACAAGTCTGGAAATCACAAGTCCTAAACCAAAATAAAATAAAAGAAATGTATGATGTTGGAGCTTTAGTATTAACAGCAAATAGCTGCATTGCTGATGCCTTCACCAAAGATGGTCCAGTGTATGCTTCATTGCTTGTTTCACCACCTTTGGGCTTGCTTCTGTGGTGATGTAGAAGGACCAGTGCCACCTCTCTGGTCTCTCTCACCTTGCTTCTGCCCAGACATCTGCATCCAAGCCTTGACTTGTTCAGAGCCTGCTGAGCTGGTGAGATTTAACAGGATCTCACCGCCCAAAGTGCTGTGGTTTGAGGCTATAGATTTAAGCAGAAGCATTAAGCACCCTTCTCTTTAACTCATTTTTAATCCATTTATTTAAACTTCAGAGTGGTTTTAAAACACAAGAATCAAAGGCAAGAGCAATTTAGTTTTCCAGCCCAGCTCCGAGATCTGACCTCTGCACATATCCTGGCTGCCTTTAAAAGTGCACCAGCATAAAAGCACAGTTTGTGACAAGGCATCTGGAAGGATTAAAAACTTTCTGGGATGGAATATGCTTCTGTCAAGGACTTCTTTCCTATCTCAGCTCAGTTGCCAAAAAAAAATTCTTTCCTCAGGGTGCTTCTAACCCCCCTGAGGGATTTAGAGAACTGCTAAGAAGAGCATATAGCGATTTGATTAAGGGATAAATGTGAGAGGGAGGGACGTAAGGGACAGAAAGGAGAAACAGGATTAAAAAGAAAATAAAAGAAGTGGGAAGTAACTGAGCTGAATGAATCTATGTAAGACAAGGTTTGTGAAAGTATTTTGAAGTCCGGACTTTGGGGGCTGTTTTGTCTCCTGGCATGCATGACATCCTTCAGCAGTGCACAAAGCTAAAACTGAGGGGGTCTCGGGGAAGGTGAGAATGGGAAGGACTGTTGAAACACAGAGCAGAGAAACAGCAGAAGGGTAAGGGGATTTCGAAGAGGATTTCAAGCCCTTGGTGTGGGCTGTTCACACTGCCTGCCTACTTATGCCTCCTCCTTGGGCAATGCTTGGGAAATCACTAGCTGATCCCTCCCACCTTTGTTTACAAAGGCAATCTAGGTCAATTAATCCCTGCTTCATTTCTTGTCATTCTGTCCGGATAGTCACTATGAAGTAAGTGGTAACCAATCTCCTAGCCCATGGAGTCAGTCTGTCTTACTTCTTTATTCATTAAAGCAGACACCTTAGAAAGGCCAGAAAATGTTACCAAAGCCCAGGAGGCTTGATCTTCATTACAAGGAACCAGTATTTCAGCCTCAGAGGTGATGATTGTCTGGGACAGAAGAAAGCTGGGTAAGAAAAGAGGCCCTTCAGCTGAGGAGCAAGCAGTCTCTGGACATGCTGCTGTTTTCTTGGCTTGCCTGAGGTTTTTGTTGTTGGGGTTGTGGGATTTTCTTTTTTTTTTTCTTTTTTTTTTTTTTTCTTACTTTTCACTTTCTGCTCCCTCAGGCCTCCACCCTGGATTGGCCTGACATTAGAAACTGATGTGAAAAGAAGCTGCCTGCTAAGACGGTTTCTTCCCTCTTTATGATCCCTCCTGCATGGCAACTCTCCTACTGTGTTATTACAAGTGTATTTCTGTACACCACCATGCTAGGTACAGATTCAAACCGAAAAAGAAAAAAAAGAAGAAACACTGGACAAACAAACTGTTTGTTCATGTAGTACTACTGATGTTGGTTTCCCACTGATTTGTGTCTGGTGATTAATGAAGATCTCTGTTTGAAACTTTTCCTGTTCTCAGAACTCTAAATGCATGAACTTGTGCTACCATGTATCTCTCTGTATCTCTCTCTGGGTGTTTATTTTTTGCTTGTCTCAGAAAATCTCTAAGAACTCTATCACTTGGCCAACAAATTTGACAGTTGTTTGGAGGGATCAGATTGGCACGTACAAATACAGAAAATACAATATCTCAAGCCTAGTTTCCTTAGGAAATTGGGTGCAGCAGATCCTTCCCAAGAAGGGATAATCCTCCCAAAGAAATGTTATTACCTTGCAGCCAAACAAGCTGCAAGGTTTTGGGGCTCTTGTGGCCTGAGGTAAGAGACAACCAGCCAATGCAGATGGACAGGCAGGGGAGTTCAGCTGAACAATCGGACAATAGCGAGCTTAGTCAGCTAAAGCAACACCAACAGGCCCTTGAACTGCTTTTTCTCCTATGGTTATACTGCTTGCCAACTGCTGAGGCTTCTACCTCATCTACCCTACATCTCTGCTGGGGCCAGAAAGTTTTAGGTCAGCTTGTTCAGGCATGAACTGGAATATGGAGACCATTTCACTCCATTGGATGGATGCCTCAGTTCAGCTTCTTTGTGCATTTTGGAGAGGACATCCCCACAGCAATCTAGTGGTGCTTGTGGCTTTGGAATTCACATTTCAACTAGCTTTATTCCAGAGGGGAATATCAGTGTGATGTAAGGAGTTTCAGCTGGGAGCTCAGGCTGTAAAAGTGGACCACAGAGTTTGATGGATATCCTACAAAGTAGGATCCCAATGAGCTTGATTCAGTTTCAAGTTTGTTCATCTTGAGCTGCAGTCCTGCCTTTAGCTGCAAGGCAGTTGTATCCTCAGGGAGGGAGGTCTTGGTGTCATTCAGTGACAACTGTGCTGGATGTGTGCCCCCTCTGAGCTCAGCAGTTGAACCAGAGAAGAGAGAAGCATTGAACTACTGTAAGGACATGGAGCTAACAGAGGGAGAAAGTCAATAACCAAGAAAATGTGCCTTATGGTGACAACTGCTCCACTGACATGTCTCCCCAAAGACACAGGGAAAACATTACACTATTTTTGAAGTGTATTAACACCACAATGGAGATGGGATCTGGAGTAGAGGACATATGGCATGATCTGCTTTCCTTGAAGAACAGACCGGAGAGGGAGGTCTAATTGGTCTTCACTGTTTCATGTTTCTTCTACACTCATGAGTGGTTAGCATGTTTCTAAAGCATCTGCGGTTGTCATATATGACAGTTTTCTCCAAACAGCACAGTGGGCTTTTAGTATTGCAGGAAGATGTGAACAGACAAGCTATGTCAGACTGGGTCCTTCTGTTTCCTAACACTGCTGCTGACAGTGGCTAATAGCAGATGCCAAAGGGAAAGATTATGAACCAAGTGAATAGGGAATGTTTTACTCTTCCAGCAGTCTGCAGCTTCAGGACTTCCAGAGATGGAGATGAGGGCTTTCTGCTTTAATACCTGTCATTACTTTTTTTTTTGGCTTTCCTTTTTTCTTTGAGATCCTGACTTAGTACAGTTAGGGACCTCTGCAATGATGAAGCTTCTTATGAATATTACCTCATATCAAAAAATTTCAAGATCTCAAGGTCTCTGGTTGTATCTCACATGGAATAGATTTGTCTATATGTTGACTACATTAATCCCTTTCTTTCAGATATGTCTATCATGTCCATCGCTAATGAATCTCAACATCACCAACCAGCAAATAACAAAATACCAAAAACTTGTAGCATACTGAAGGCATAAATATATATTTACTCTTCCCTATGATTTGGCTCCATTCCCACCCTTTTTCTGAGTTTATACTATCAAGGCATGTTTTTCCTTCTTCTGATAGGCAGGGTGGAAAGCCTTTTAGAATGCCTAACATTCACCTTCTCTTTTGTCAGTCATAAGGCTAAGTCCATTGAGAATAACCTTCCAGGAGACACTTTACATGTTTCTTCTGTGGGAGAAGAGTTAAAGGTATCACTCTTGGCATAACTGTTATGTCTTAGAACCAGGCCTGAGCATAACACAACTTTTAGCAAAGCTTTGTTTCAGTTGAGTTTTGGTAGGGACCCTTTCATGCTGACACTGACACTCAACACTGATCGGTCTGTTTTGCTTTCTCCTCTTAGAATAGAAAGGGAGAGAGAGGGAAAGAAAGTCTTTTCCTTCAGCACCACAAGTAACAGCCTGAAGGAAAGTGATTATTTACTGGTGCTGAAGGAAAATATACCTCAATACGGACCCCACCCAGGGAGACTGAAATGACACAGTACAGGTGTAATTATAAACAGTCATAGAAAACAATCTCTTGTGAAGAATTCCCAGGGCACTGCCTTCATTTGTCTGTTCCTAAGCTTACCTGGAACACAGGTAAGTAAACCAAGGAAGGATCACTTTCTTGTAAACCCTTCCTCAACATTTCCCCTCCTTCCCATGGCCAACTCATTCCCATTGAACACGTTCACTGACTTAGCCAATTTGTCTCTATTGTCTGTCTGTTGTTTGGCTAATTCACCTATGGAAAACGAGAGGTATCGGATGCTCTTCAACAGAAACTTGACACTGACCATGAGTGCAAGGAGGGTATTGTATCTCTTCACAATTCAGAGACACAGATCCCTTTCCCTTCCTTTCTCTCTTGGTCACTCTTGCCTTGCTGAGGACTTGCAGTGTTAACTGTTCATGCTCAAGACCTGTTCAGCCCTTGAAAAAGGTAGTTTAACAAGGACTTGCTGGGGCTAGAAAGAGGAGAAAGTCTCTCATAGACAGCAGCATCTAAAAGGATCCAGCTCAGTAGGAGTTATTCTACCATAAAGATACTTACTATCTCGTTCTTTGTGCTGGGCTTTGCCAGAACCACCATACATCTCTGCCTTAAACACACATATATTGACAAGTCCTCTGTAAGTTTTTGGCTGCCCCTGCTTTATGTGGTTTGACATTGCTTGATAATTGCTAATCCAATCCAAGCATGAGCCACACATGGATGGGCTTCCCTGACCTCTCCTGTGGTCCTAGTCTAATGGTCTGATTAGTCCCAAGCAATATGTGGTTTCCACCCTCAATTTCTGTGCGTTCCTGGAAGGTTTCTCTTAATAGAAACTCAGTCCTTGGGGTTTTACAAAACCTGACTGGATAAAGCAGGGTAGGAAACTGTTGTTGTTATTGTTTTTATTATTATTAATAATATTATTATTGTCGTTGTTATTATTATGGCTATTGTGGGTTTGGTTTATTTTCCCATGGAAAATGTTGTGATTTCACCAAACAATGAAAATGTTTGGCCAAGAGCCCTTCATTTCGGTTCAGAAATGTTCCCCTGTGGGACCTGTAGCTAGTATGCTTTGTCTCCCTGTCCTTCCCTGTGAGCTGACGTTCCTGGCTTGCCCACATCTCTCATGGTGCAGCATGGTCCCCTCTCTTGCTGAGACAATGTTATGTACCATGGAAGCTGTAACACCACAACGCTTTGTGAGAAACACACTTCACATGGCAAGCCCAGCTGCCATGCTAGTCCAGGATGGGGTCACAAAGCTTTGCAATGACAGCCTCTAGGAGACACTTGTCCGCAGATTTTCCAGCTGAATCTCCAGGCCTCCTGCCACACTCTGAAGCCTTGTTGAGAGATTGGTCATAACTTAACACAAAACAATTTTGCTTTTATTGAAAGGCAAATTTTCCACTGAAAAATATTCTGATGGAAAATTTCAAGCAACCCCAGAGGAAGTTCTTTCCAACTCTGCACTGTAGTTTACCAACTTAATTTCATTTTTGTTGGATTTCTTTTCTGTTGTCTCTGCTTAATCTCTGATAACAGAGGGAGAGCTCCCTTTCACACAAATGTGAGATCAGGGGAAGCTGACATATCTTACTAACAACATATGGAAGGGTTTGTACCTTTCCGAATGGACAGATTTACAAGGTGAGCTCTCCTAAGTCCCTGAAGAGAGGAAGATGTTTCCCTGTCTTTTTTATGTATTAACAATGAAACAAAAATCCTTCCAGATCTAAATCCAGCAAATAAAGGTCCCCTCTATTTTGTATTTCTTTGCAAAGGGTTTTGAACCTCAATATCACACTCAACTTGTTTGGTATTTTCTTTCTTTTTAACTCATTTCAGGCTGATGAAAGGTGCCAAACTGCCTGAGCTAGAGATCTCGCTTGTTTGGTTTAGGGTGGGGGGTAGGTGTTTTTTTTAAGACAGAAGCAAGAGAAAAGTCCCATGCTCTAGCTGAAGACCCCCAACTGACCGGACATTGCACATGCTTTCAAAAGTTGACTTTTACAGCAAACATCTACCTTACCATCTCAGTGAGTTGGTAAGCCCGTTCACCTAGGCTAGTAAGACCTTCCTTCTTCCCAGACTATCAAGAGCAGTTTTCACTCACTCCCCAGTGTTTCTAAGCAGAGTAAGACTGAAAGAGGTGACTCAGAAGTTGAGAACTGTGTATTCTTTAGCAGAGCATTGAGCTATGTGGCATTGCACAAACTTTTCTTTCTTTCTATTCTTTTTTCTTTTTCTTCCTTAAGTCCCTAACTTGCATATATTCTTTTGTCTGAAGTGATGTTGCAGCAGCTGCTCATTGCCCAGTAGCATTTTTGCTGTGGATGTGCTCTAGATCAGCTGCATTTCAGCCTGGAAAGGGGGGTAGGGGGCATGTTTATATACTTGTGGGTGGGAAAATGCAGTAGACAGCATATTCTTTTCCAGGCTAGCTGTACAGTTCATCTCCAGATCCCAAGTTCACCCATTAAAACCTACCCCCTGCCCCAGGGAACAGCCTGGCAAGCTCTTCTGACCCGACAGCACTGGCAGCTGTTTGGCAGCTTCTGAAGTGGATCCAATCTGGTATGAGTTTGCTACACTTTCATTTTGTCTACATCTTCCAAACAAATAACCGAGTCCAGAATCCCAAGCTGTGTTTTGCAATGAAAATGCTTCAATGTCTGGGAATTGCTTCTGCTGCAGGGAAGATATAGAGTGCTGTTAACTGTTTAAAGGGTCAGTGAAGAAGGGAAGGCAGTCCCACATTTATGGGCCAAACACTTGCTTTCAGGGCTTCCTAATGAATACCAGGTGGTCAGGGACCCTGATGAAACCAAGGAAGCCTGGAGATGTCTGTCTCTGAGTCAATGCCCTCAAAATTCTTAGACCAGCATTTTTCTATTAATCCCATCTCTTCCATGAATCTTCTTTTACTATCAGACCTCTTAATTAGAAACACTATATCTTTACTCTTCAGCACAGTTCCACTGAGTAACTCTGGGTTCCATTCCACAGCCTTGTAGATGATCAACACAAATTGGGAGTTACCTTGGTTTTCAGACAGATATAACTTCTCACATGTAACACCACTGGACTTGATATGAGGAGCAGCAAAAAGGAGAACTCAGAAGTGTTTGAGACCACAGATGTCTTTCTATACCTGACATTCCTTTATAACCCAAGGCAAGGGAGTGAATCAAATAACAGCTGATGCAAACCTTCACTTAAAGCTGGAAAACAGTGAGGGAAACATGGCTGTAGGAAGGCCTAGTTTTCATTCTTGTTTGTGCAGTGCTTGAGAGAAAAAAAAATTAGGAGAAAAGACATTCTTTTCTTCCATTTTTGGAGCTTTTGATTCCTTTTGCAATAGCCTTAGAGCTGCCACATGATTGGACTAAGTGAATTAGCTGGATTGTTTTACAATGTATATGTGTGAATGGACAGTCAACACTTTTCCAAGCAAATATGGCTGCCTTAAATAACAAATAAAAAAACAAATAACAGCTGGAGTATGGGAACAGGAAGAGACTGGGCATCCTGCCCCAATCCACCTAAAAAATCAGCAATAACACCAGGCACAGAATGCCTGCCCTTGCTTTGTTCCTGGTACTGCTCTTCCAGCCCCATCCGTCCTTAACAGAACGTTCCTTTCTAAAACCTAATTAAAAGAAAGAAGGCTAAATTATTTTTGCAACTTCTCTTTAGAATTTCTTCTACCTCCCCATGAGAAATCTTAACTGGATAGTTAAAAAACAAATCCATCAAGATTTCTGCTTTATTAAATTACGTATGTCTTGAACACAGAGCTAACCACAGTTCATTTCATCTCCCATTCCTTCCTTATGTCAGTCCAGTGTAGCAACAGAAGGGCTGGTCCAAAGTCACATAATTCCCTAAGGAAGGCATGTCAGTTCAGGGTGTGTGTATCTTTAAATTAAAATTTGCCCAAATACAGAAGGATGACAGATCAACTCAATGCAGCATCTTTACTTTTCCTGCCAGACTAAGTTTTATTTGACTTTCCAGCTGCTCTGACTCGGGTCAATGATTTGCCAAAGGTCAAAAGCTGAGTCAGGAGCTTGGAAAACCCTCAATATTGTTGGCTCCTGGCTCAGCTTTGACCATATGAGCCCTCTAGGTCAAACCCCTCCTCACTTCCATCAATCTCTCCTATCCCGGAGCAAATGGCTTTCTTCTTGGAAGAGGTACTAACCTTTCCAAGCCCCTAACTGAGCAGGATAGGCACAGCTGCATTGGAACACACCTGCACTTTTCCTAGCCAAGTACCTTGCAAGTATCTTGAGAGTGGCTGATGTCAGGTAAGTTCAGAAGAAAAAAACATCTTAACCAGCTTATTTGCAAGACACCTAATCCCTAGGGCATAACCAGCTTGATTCCCCTTTCATTCACAGCTCACCCCAGAGCACTACCCTACCCCAAGCTACATCCAGCCCCCAGAAATTCCTTCTGGCTCAGAATCACAGCTCTTCTCTGATGACAGTGCCAGCAAGCAGAGGCTTGGGTCATGCTTGCCTCCTTTTCTGGGCATACCCCTCTCCCTCTGTCCCTGCTGCAGCTCTGCCCTGATTGCAACGCAGGGCATCCTGCAGCTCCATCACAGTTCTGGCCTAAGCTGTAATCCCAGCTGGTGGGGGGAATGGCATTGGCTGTCAGCCCAAGGACTGACAGAATTTGGATGGGACTCATCTGACATGGTGCTGACAGCTCCATCTCAATTAATCACGTTAAGCATTCTCTACAGCCCACTGGGATGTAATCACTGGAGTCAGCGGAGATGTGGGCATGGAGCACCACATCCAAAAGTAACTGTCTACATTCATACAGGTCAATTGTATCTGAAAGTCCCCATTTCTCCTCCCTAAATGTGGCTGGAGAGACTAGTTCAGATGGCAACCTCCACGTCACAGACAGCTAAAGTCAAGCTGGGTAAGTCCTTTATTGCATCCAACTGAACCAAGGGATAGGCAGATTTTTTTCCCATGCAAAATCCTCTTCTTCCTCCTCTTTCTCTGCATTCACCTCTTCATTGCATCAGAGCAATGAAGACTCTAAGGTTTTCTCTATTTCATGCTGTCTAAGAGAACCCAGTCAACACCCATTTCTAACTCTCGTCTCACAGCCACTGCCATATTGTTCTCAGAACAACTACCATTTCATCTTGATTTCCTTCACTTAGAAGACTATTTCAGAACCTGTGTAGGCCATCTCAGGGACAGCAGTGGGCCCCCCCTCTCTCAGCAGTGGACTTGCCATGTAATTGGGTTGTCCCAGGCACAGACCCCACCTAAGTAACCTAGGGTTCACTCAGTTTCTTTGAAACCCTCGGCAGAAGGAAGAAGAGCTTATGGAAGCCCCAGCCAAGCTCGGAAGGTATGTTATGGTGATGATTCAGCAGGAGGCACCAGGACATCAGGAGTCCTTGATCCCAAATAGTTATCATTTGATTCGGAAACAACATTTTGATAGGGAAGCATAACATTACACAGAAGAAAAAGGATGCAAACCAAACAACCCACACCTTAAAATTCATTGAGTCTGTGTTGTACCAAGTCATTGGAGTATGATCTGGTTTGGACTTGGTTTAGGAAGCTTTTGCAATTTTTTTAAAAATGCATAAAATCATCACTCCCCAGTGGGCACATTTGTACCCATGACTGACTGTCCGGTGCCTTTGCAGTCCTTGGGATGATCAGATCAGAGGGTGGTGCTTTTTGAGCAAGCAACTTCATAAAAGAAGATCTGAACACTAGGTAGCTATTTAGCATATTCAACAATGTATCTTTCCTACTTTTATGTTTGCTTTCCCTACAGAGCTCTCAGAACATCTGAAAAAAATTGATCAGGAGCATTATTGTCAGGGGAGAATCTCAGTGGGGAAACTGAGGCACGGGTTTACTGGGGTACGCTCTACCCTACAGGTTGGTGTCAGAACTGGGAAGAGACTCCAGTTCCTCCTACCCTTGTGGGTGGTGATAGTCAATATTTCCTCAGAGTTTCCTGCATGGCATGCCTCCAAATGGAGTCCTTGTAGCAAAGCTGGACTCATACCCCGAAATAAGTGACGATACCCACAATGGAGTTTGTAATTATTCTCTTTGCTGTCTGGCTGCCCTCTCCCCTGCCTTCCCTCCGGGCCTGGACACCTGTGTTGCACCGTGATTGCCTCCTCATTTATGGCAAACAAATCTGGATTCTCCCACTGTATATTTTTAAAACATTTTGAAAAAACTCTGTTTTCTTTTTTCTCTCTTTTTTTGCCTTGGCATGTGTTTTTAATTGGATCCACTGCTGTTACTCCCCTGCTTGCTAATGCTTTTTTTGGGGAAGCACAAGTTTTTAACAACCCTACAAATACTCGTTCTTCTTTGCCAAGCCAAGTCTGTTTCTTGGGGATAACCTGGCCAGACCCTACTTGTCAGTTATACAACAAATGCTCTGCTCTCAGATCAGCCTACTACTGTTCAAATCCATATCACTCAGCCATCATTTGTGCACCTGCAGGAGAGCTAAGGAAAGTCACTTTTCCCCTGAGGGAAATCACTCACCCATCCCAACAGTACCAACATTCAGAGATGCCCCCCATGGGTGCTCAACTCCCCTTTCATAACCCCTGCAATGCCTTCTTTGCAGCAACCCAAGCCTGAAGGCAGGCAGTGGTGTCAATTCAGCGTTCTCCATTTCTCTCTGGTACTGTTTGCTTCGAGGAACATTCCTGTGGTTCCTGCCAGGCTCCTTTCCAGGGGAAAAGATTCAGGTGGCTTCATTCCCTTTGTCTTTGCCAAACATTTACATTCCTGCTGACACCGCAGGATAGCAGTGTCGCAGGCGGGAGCACTGGCAGGAGAACCTGGCCTCCTCTCCTTGGCTGTAGTTACATGGCACAGGGCATGGAGCAACTGAGAAAGGACCAATTTGCGTGGCTTCCGCTAGGAGACCCAGCAAGCACATTTCATACTGGTGACTACATGCTAATTACCAGCCCAAAGGTAGAGGATTCTTTGACTCATTAACAATGGTAGTGATTAACTAAAATCCCCATCTATCTTCTGGTTAGAGCTTTGGGATCTTTCCTTCACTGCAGATTGCACTGAAGACACTCAAGGACAAATTTGGTGGCCCTGCCCATATTGCTTCAATAAAGGGTTGCTGGAGAAGCATATGCAGCACCTTCCGCCTCACACCCCTCCTCAGGAGAAAGGACAGACATGCTTAGCACGTCTCCCTTAGGTAACTTAATATTCTTACCACAGGAACAGAACGGCAAGTTCTGTCGAGGTCCCCTAGTACCCAAGACGGTTTTGATCTGAGGAGCTTCAATGTCTTCGCATTTTGCAGCTCAGCAACACAGGTTCAAGCTGGACATCTCTGAAGTTTTAAGAGCAGGTTTGATGGTCTCACCAAGACTTCTGAACCAACCCACTGCCACAGGTGCAGTGATTTAAGGCATGATAGGGTGAGAGATGGCAAGACAGAAAAAAAATATCACAGGTTATATATGCGATCAGTAGACTCAGGAGCTTTCTATCCATTGCAACTAGATCTGCAAGAAGCACTTCCAGGCCCCCATAACCTTGCCTTGCCTGTCAGATGAAGAAAAAGTGGTTGCTATGACACGGCAAGCCATATTTCTCAGGCTGAGATATGCCAAAATTTCACACAGATGTGGCAGAACAAACAAGAAGCCCCCTTGGGAGCGGGTCAGGAGGCTCAGACAATGCAACAGCATCCAGACATGGTTAGAAGCCATTCAGAGCCAGCCCAGCAATAATGACCTGTACGTGTACTTTCTGGCCTGCCTTGCAGCTGAGCCCAGAGTAACTCAGCAAACACTGGTACTGGAAAGCTTTGAAAGAAAGTTGCTGAGTGGGGAACTTTGCTGAAATAGCACCTGCCTTCCCCCCCCAATCTGCCTTCTTTTCTTTCTCTCTCTCTTTTATTATTCTCCCCACCCCACCCTGCCCTCCCTTTTCTTTTAGGGCCACGTTTACAGCTTTGTTGCTGTTTGGAAAAGCTAACCCCAGGACTGTTTGGCATTTGATGTTGGCCTGAGCCTTCACATGAAGATCCTCTGTAAATAGGCTAATAATGGTTTCATTTCCACGCTGAAAGCAAGAAGGGGTCCTTCTGTTTCACTAATGCTTTCTTCCCCAGCTGTAATGGAGAGGGCTGGAGCGGGCAGGAGTGGGGTTTTGGCTGGAAACACCACCAGCCAGATTGGAGAGGTTCTGCGGGAACAGGTTGACTTTGTCAAACTGTCTGCCTGAAAGCAAGGTTTCCCAGGGAAATGTGCCAGCTCATCTTTCACATCGAAAGGTCAGAAACCCACTTCCAGAGAATTTGGACGTTTTGAGGTTTCACTTAGAGGTAGCATGAATTATTTTTATTAGAAGTGGGTTTTTCAAATAGAGGGAATATCTCTCCTTAGACTAACTAGGAAAGTTAAAAAAACAGATGCACTTTCAGGCTCACCGGCCCTTCTTCAGGTCTGAAATTTAGTGTATGGTTTCAGCTGCACACAGGTGGGAAACACTTGTTCTTGATTTAACATCTCCATGTCAGTTGTTTAGACAATTCGAGGAAAGAGCAATCAGCCCCTGGGGTATGAGGGAAGGAGATATTAGCAAAGAGAGAGGGGTCAAGGTAATAGTGTCAAAGAGAGGTACAGGTAGCTGAACCTGAATGTCTCTGTTCAATCCACGCTTTTTATCTCCAGCTTTTTAGATCCATTTTTTTGCATTTTTTTAATTATTCTTTTGCTCTTGCGGCAATTCTGGAACTTTCCCAGGTGCAGGAATCCTTAGTCTTAGCTCCTATGCTACACTGGGATTAAAGAGCAACAAGTCTGCTGCTCTGGGAGAAGGCAGGAAAATGCTGGCATAAGAACAGACAGTACAGAATATTTTTTCTCCTTTCTCTGAAGGCTAGGGAAGCCTGTGTGGCCCCCATAAGAGGTGTTAAAGCAACTAGAGCTACCCTCAGTTTTATTCCATCTGCAGTTTGCTATTGGTCATTGTGTTAAACTGAACTAGCTGGTACATGGAAATCTCCTGACCCTGGCTCTTCTCCATTCCCAGACCTTGCTTTACCTTCTATGGGAGCCTGGTAGCAGGACAAGGTGAATTTACCTCTGTCAAAACGTCACTTGAGCAACTTATGTGACAAAGTGAAAAACAACTCTTCACTTGTATGGCTTAGTTCTGCTACCGGTGGTGCAGTGAAGAAAAGGGCATTTGTGTTTGAATAGAGTGGGAGCTGAATGCCTGGGGACAGTGGGCAAAGAAAGACCCTCTCTGCTGTCATGTTTGGGTCCACAGGCCAATTCTGGGCACTGAGGTCCCTCCTGAATTCCCAGGAGTAGTTAGGCTAGTGCAATCACTAGATCTCTGCTTATTTTATTGGGAGAGATTTTGTGAGAACAAATCATGCATTACAGACCTATTCTCGCATTTTTGCAGGTGTGTGGGCAGCTGAGGACATGACAAAGGAGGAAGGAATGGTGCATTGTTGTGGGAGACCAGGGTCTCTCTGTGGAAGCTCGAAGTTGCTGCTTGAAAGCATAGTAGTATTTTTTCACATTACATGCACTTTCCATAAGAAGTTCCTTTGCCACTGAATGCTGAGGATGCCAGAAGCAAGAAAGAGGAGGGTTCACTGGGGATGCTGCCTATTAAACACAATGGTCTACAGGGAAGCCTTCTCAGCAAGATCTTTAAGGAACTGATTAATAGGAGCTGGAAAGTCCCAGCTAAAGAACGGATGGCGCTGTAACTTTCTTTCCTATGCTCTTTCCCCAGGCAATTTGCCACTGACCATGCTCAAAGAGCCTACTCAGCTGGGTGGACATTCAGTCTGACATTTGCAGAGGACATATGACAAAACGCTTGGGATCTGGAGCGCCATCGGCACAGACAAATGAGAAAGCAAAATGACTGCCGGTGGGCTGCATTCAGCCAAGGGGATATCTTTCTTCAGTGGATCTGAATCCTTTCAGGAGCAAACTCATCAAAATGAGAACTAGAACACTGGGGAAGCTCAAGCTGGACCCATCCAATACTGTCTGACCCTGGTGAGTTCACGCAGCAGAGAGATTTCACTAGCAAGAGCAGGAGAGAGTGAGTGACAGGTCTCACAAAAAGCAGTCTGCAATTCTCTCCTAGGGAATAAATATCATGTTTACCAGTGCTGTCAGCACTCAATGCGCAGCTCTGCACACCTGCAGATGACTTCCTCCTGGATTTGATTCCAGTCCCTCTCACTTTCTTTAGCTAAGCAAGGTAGGAAGGGCATACTTTATTTTATTTATTTATTTATTTATTTATTTCTCTATTTATTTGACTTACTGCACATAAATCAATTCCTCCTTTGCTGTCCTGGCAGGGTTTGAGCAAGCAGGAGGACGCATGGGAGCGGAGGCTCCCGAATGGTTGCACACAACTCCCTGTCTCCTTCCTGGCTCGGAAAAATGGTTTCCCACAACTGGGTTTCCATATTGCTCTGCTGGAAGAAACAGAGCCAGGCATGCTCTCTCTGGGGCCGATCTTATCTAAAAACGCTCCCATCGCTATGTTGCGTAGGTATAGGATGGCTGTGGAGAACCCTATTTTGGCAGTCTTCAGCAAGCTGCATGGGAGCTCTGATTTTCACATACCCTGCAGCATGTTTTGTCTCCTTTACATCTCAACCTTTTTTTCTCCCTTTGATCTAAGAGACACAGAGCTTCCTCCTTTATTCCCTTGTTAGGTTTCAGGCCCTGAAGGATTTATAATCATTGAGTCATGATCATACAGAATCTGATTCAAAATCAGAGAAAGCTCTTCGTCTATCTGCCCTCTCCAAGAAAGGAGTTTCCAACCTGAACCAGACCCAGGAGAGAGAGGAAAAGTGACACAATCAGTATCAGGACAGAACCTGATATTGCTTAGTGGAGAAGAAGATAATTTGTGTGAGAACAGCCTACTGACATCTAACCCCAACAGGCAATTAGTCACCAGAGACTCACAGTGGACCAGAGCCACCGAGTCTGGACTCAGAGCTGGATCAGACCTCGCCTCTCCCTTCATCAAAGTGAAACCACTGATTTTTCTAAATCTGGGCTCCCACTGATGATGGGCCTGAGTCAATTTCACATAGCATTCCACCCAGGAAACCTTTATCTAAAGTCACATGCTTCCTTTCAGATCAAACAATTAGGACACGTCAGTTAATGGATTTACCCTGCTCTCTTCTGTCTCCTCATGGCAAGAGACAGGTACCAGCAGTGTTGTTCAGGAAAACCAGATGTCTGGGAGACACAGAAGAGTGGAAAGAAGCCACCTGAGATACATGTCCTTTATGTCTTTTCCTTCATCCGGATTTCTTCTGTTCCCTTCTGCTGCTGCATGCTTCCTCACCCTCAACCTGCATTACCAAATCTACCATTGGCTTAGCAGCCTGGAGAAGAATGCCTGGGCCACACGTCAGCTGGGCTTTCCAATCAGCAGGAGAGAGTATGGTAGGATTTTCCCCAGATCCTTCTATACACTGCTTCAGAGCAGCTGAGCAGAAGACCAGAGCTATAGGCATCCAGCAAAGCAGTGCTGGCACAGCCAAGCAATCATGATCATTTCTGAATAAGGGTCTTGTGCCCTAGCTGAGGCAATGACAGGTTTCAGCCATGACCCTGTCCCTTCCTAGCAAACCTACCTTCTGAAGAGCAAATTGATAGACACGCCAGGTTGGCTGGACCCCAGGCCTTCCTGGATCCCTTCCCTGACTTCTCATCATGCGTGTTTTAAATTACTGTTTAAATCAAAGATGTCAGTGATTCAGGCCAAAGGGTTTTTCTGAGAGGTAATCTCATACTTTTTCTCTGGCATCCTTCCTTGTGCTGATCCCAGCACTGAAGGCTTGGGGATCATGAGGGGGCTGGAGGGGCTGCCTTTCTGTGCTATACAAAGCATGCCCCACTTCTCTGGAGGACCAGAACATTTCATCTAACATTTCCTGCTATAGGAAGGACAAGTAACAAAAATTACATTCCAGATGTCTTCTGTTTTTTGACATGTTGCAAGTTGTAGCTTTTAGGTTTGTTTGGTTGTTTTGGCATTTTTTTGCTTGCTCTTTTGCAAAGGAGTCACATTTGTTCCAGCGGCTTGGGAATTGTTCAAGGCAGATATATCCAACGGTGTGATTTC
>JAVJGJ010000061.1:26707848-26731509 GCA_035590215.1 Microhierax caerulescens
CCTCATGACAAGAGGAAGAGGGGAGGCCAGATCCCCTGACCCCTATCCCTGGGTGAGCTGTGAGATATGTGAAAAGATTTCAGCTGCCAGTCAGGTGACCTGGCTGCTCTGGTGTTTCTCTCCCTGGGTGCAAGGCCATCTCCTGCTGACGTGGGATGCACCCACACCCCACCAGCAGTCTTGATGTGAGTTGAAGGATACTTTCAGAGTCACTGCTAACTAGAAGAACTGTTTTAGAGAACTGCCCAGCTCCTCTAAATTCAGGCTATAGGACCTCAAAATGAGGGAGAAGGAATCTAATATCTGTTGCCAGATTCTGCAGGAAAGGGGAAACTCTTCTCTAAGCATAGTGGATAGTAATGTATACTCCCTCCCCTGTGACAGTATATCTCACTAGGGACACTACCTATACCATTAATGATATCTGAATGCAGAGGAACAGCCTCTCTTGTTAGAACCTCTCCTGTTTCGGAAGGTGTTTCAGCAATTTTCTGCAGTACTGAATTCCCTGGGTTGGATAGAAAGGGAAATGGATTTTCTTCCCTGTGACCTTTAGTTGCATTGCACCCCCCTCCTGTTTCTCAGCCACAGCAAAGCTAAAAAGATGCCTCTAGTGGGATAGCTGGCGTGGTGGATTGGTATTACACCTTGCTCCAGGTCCAAGCAGGGGCTAGTTGAGTAAGTTTTAAGGGGTTAATCAAGCTGTACATTTGCCTTTAGTCTGATGGATAAATTTGTCTAAATCAGATACATGTTTTGACATAGCTCTGACTCGTCTTTGACATAGCTCTGCCCAAGAAGTTCTCTGGGGGCACTCATATCTGTTTTACCCTCAGCCTGCCCTTCTGTATTTACTCGTCACAAGCTCCTTTTCTTGTCTCTCCCTGCTTGCTTGTCTCTTTATCTCGACCTCTTCTGTTAAGCTGGAATTTTGCTAGACCTAAGAGGCCTTTTTATAAAAGCCCAATAAAATATGATCGTGGCGTTATAAAGTGCACGAACATGAAAAACTCAAAGCCATAAACACATCTCCAGCTGAAAAAACTGCACACAGAATAATGCTCTCAGGCATGAGTGAGGCTCCTGGAGTTAGTCTGAGGGGCAGAACCACTGTTTTTTTTCCACCCCTGGCAAAATCTTCAATCTCAGCACCTCGGTAGTGATCTCTGGATCCCTTTCATAGGGGGTGTTTCCCCCAGCCTCCAACCTGGCTATAGTGCAGCTCTGTTAACTCTCCAGACTTCTATCCTCACCAGTCTCTGTCAGGGGTTTGTGTCCAGATCAATCTTTTCTTTATTTTTTCTGTCCTAAGGCAAGAACAGCTGCATCTCATTCTAAGGAGCAAAGAAGTCCTCAGTGGGCGGCAAGGATGTCTCCTCATTGTGATCTAACCTACTGTTGTCTTTTGACACCTAATTGCTTCTCTTCTGCTCTCTAAATGCTGAATCCAAATGGATCTAGGCCTGTACCACCAGTCATGTCCTGTATTTGCACTGTTTTACAGGTTGGACAACACAGACTTAAAATTTACCATCCAGGTTTTTTAAAAAAAATATGTAAATATAGATATGTCAGTATAGTTCTCAGCTGGATCCTTAATATCTTTTCCCAAAAAAAAAACCTATGCATGCTGTCACGGGCCTTTCTCATATCTGTTTTCTGTGGTCAGTCAATGCTTTCCCTGGCATCCTAGGAACTTTCATGGAAATACTCTGGTGAACATTGAAACCACTCTGGTACTATGAGATTGCCATGGATAGATACTGTCCAGGGTTTCTTGGAAGTCTGATTTTAAATGATGTCTACTCATCACTTGACATCAGCAAGGTTGAAAAACAATCTAGAGATTCTCTCTTTTAGCTAGAAGAGCAACAGGAAAGAATGTTCACGTCACAGGGACATCTGCCTTTTCTAAAGTTCTAAATCAGTTACTCCCATCAAAAATGAAATCACAGCCACTCCCACACTCCAACAAAGATTTAGTAACAAAGCACTACTAGACAGATGTAGTAATAGGCTAAATCTTATTACTAAGGATTTATCTGTGTAGCAAAACAGGCATTACCCACCATTCTCTGGAATCTATTAAAATTAAGCATTAGATCCAACGTTACATAACTTTTGAAGACTTCAAATTTGGAGCCAGAGAGCTAAGCAAAACAAAAGCACTAAGCCCAAACATCTCTGAGTTTGAGAGGAGGTTAGAAAGACATACCAACCCACAGTCACAGGTGATTTTTAATCAATTTGTCCTAGGTAAGGATACATTATCTACTTTGTGAAGTAGAATATAGGTGGTTTAGGAAGGCAATTCAAGTTTATCCACTATTATTCTCACTTAGTCTGCAATGTTTCTGAGACAGGTTGTTGGTACTTTCTTCCTTTTAGAGATAGAGTGTCCCTGCAAAGCCCTCCTAGCACTTAAATGCAAAAGAGAAGAGCCTGTTTTCAATTTTATGCTCAGGAGGAAACCAGAATACCAAACCAATGCAAATATGGTGAGAAAATGTTGCTTTTTAGATCTGACACCTGACAGAAGTACACCATGACAACAGGAGGGTCTTGTTCATCTCCCAAGATGAATCTATTTTGTCCTGTCAGTATTTCTCAGTTTTCTTTAAATAGGCAATTCTAATATTTGAGAGAGGTACAGTCTCCCCATTTTGTCCTTGTCATCTCTATTGCATTGCCCAGTTAGTGCCAATGGCCAAAGGGCAACATGCTCTGTTTTCGGTTCCCCTGGAGAATCCATTCGTGAGGGAAGAGACATAGCCAAAAGATAAGCGTGGACACTCTGTGTAAGCTAGAAGTTCATTTCCAGGGTTCACAGCACTTCAGTCAGATGCATGTGATTAACCCCTTCTTGAACTCTGTCTGGGAGGACATCTCTGCAGAAATGTCTTTGTAAATGGAGAGTATCAAGGTCTACAGTTTCTGCCCGACACCCTTTTCCCTGGATGACCAAGTACCTCCATTTCCCCACGCCACCAGTCTTTGGACCCATTTCACATCTCCTTCTCCAATGAAAGAGGTGAACTAATGATATTATAGCTAACAAAATTAGAGATGACAACTAATGAAAGAGCAGAAATTAAATTTGAGTGAGGAAGCAAAAATCTTTGTGTAATTAAGGTCTAAGGGGTTATTTGCTCCACAGTCCAGTGGTGACCTCAGATCTTCTGCACCAATTTTTCTGGGAAAGAACAGACTTGAAAACTACATTATCAGGGGTTAGTCCCTGTTTTGAGGCCTCTCCTCTCCCTTCAAAAACATAAACACCCCACACCTCCATAACTTGATGAGTTGAGTTTGTGGAGGAGAAACTCAGGTTTTATTTTGTACCATCTTTGTTTGAAGGTTCAGCCATGGGCTAACCCCCATGCCCTGTAACATTTCAGAGCAATCAGGGAAGACAGACAGATGGAAACACAAGGGGATGAAGGGAAGCTGATTTATATGCAGCTGAAACACAGCCGTGGGGCTGCTGCCAAGCCATATAGATGTGGTGGCAACACAAACAGAGACACGCAGAACAGCCTGTGCAAATATAAACACTGCCACACGTGATGAGGGTTCACCAAGTTCATGCAAACACCAGGGAAGGAAAAGAAAAAAAGAGTCTTAACTGGGGAGGCAAGTGTAAAGATTATGTCAGGCACAGAAGCTCTGTTAAACAAGAAAACAAAAAGAAAGTGCCTCTTCTCTTGTTCTGCAGAAAAGCATGCTTAGGTAACAGGAATTTGAAACAGATTTAAAGGACACAAGCCCATCTTCTTGTGTCATCAGGAGATATTCTTAACACTCCTGTGCATAACAGTTGTTATCAGTGATCAGTTTTCCTCTCCTGTCTAGATCTGGTGGCTGGTAGTTCATCAGATCATATGTCTCAGATCAATCATTGTGTTTGTTTCTCTGTCAGTTCAGGATTGTCTCCAAAAGTAGGAGGCTCATTACAGAAAGCTGGCTTGGCACTTGCTACTCCAATGAACTGGTGTTTTTTCCCTAGCTTTCCCATGTGAATCTACATTCAGTTCAGCAGAGACTAGAAGTCATCATCCTGCTAAAAGGGGCTTGCATGGAACGAATTTGTGGAGCTGTGTAAAGTCCCTAGAGGTTATGAATTGCAGGGTAGAAACCACTGAAGTAATTATTGCTGACTGCCATCCTAGGACAGAAGGGACATGGAAACTAAGCACTCAGCCATAGCTGAGGATGTCTCCTCCACCACCACGAAGTCCTGCTGGCCACAGATGTAATAACAAACCAGATTCTTGCTTTGGAGTATCATGTTGCAGAGATGCCAGTGCAGCATTTTTTAGCAGCACCAAACTGCAGAAAATATTGTATTCCAGATAGTTTGTTTTCCAGGATCACATGCCTTTCTTTCACAGAAGAAGTAATTCCACCACTTCTTCTATTGCACATACCCCCTCTATTCACATCCTGATGTCCCTGTAATGTCTGCCTCTGCTGCCATCCTTTGGCAGCCTCCAGGTAGAAAAAGGGGAGAGTCATTGACTGCCATCTGCGAAACTTTCAAATATCCCCATCAAAAGCTAAGCACTCAACAAACAAAGCTGTGGTGTCTTACCAAGGGCCCACAGGGACACCGCAATTTCCTTTGGGCTGAGAGATTAGCTGGTTAGAGTGCAGGACTGTAAGCCAGGAGGCTTCTGTCCAAGCCCAGTCACTGACTCAAAGTCCATAACCACGTAGAGGCCTTTGCCAAATACAGCTGTAAGCAGAAAGTTATACCCATGAGACTGATGAGACACAGTGTCCTCTTGTTTATTGCTGTCCATAATAGTGGCCTGAGCAGGCCACGCTGGTTAGTTGAAATCGGTTGAGATATCCTTGAACAACGAACCTTGCTATTTCAATATCCTTAGCTGTAGAGATGCTCTTGGCTGTTGGCTCGTTATCTGTGCACCCGCAGAAGTCAGCTTCACAGATGCTGAGAAAATTCCAGCCTTTCATTGCTCCAGCCTTATCTTTTTCACAGTGTGGTTCTCCCCTGCAGAAAAAGCGGGGCAAGACTAGGAAGCTGAATTTCCACCTATTTTGTATCCTATAGTTTCTTGTTTCTGTGAAATCTTTTTATCCATACAGGGTTAATTGGATACTCATCATTTGCATTCTATATTCCAGCTGGATGAAGCTGTGCTGGAATCTCTCATATACTAATCAACCTGCCTGCAATAATAAATAAATACATGCTATTTTGGTCTACCATAGTGATTACCTTCAGACTCTTACATTCTTGAGTATTCTTTCCTTTTTCTTCAGTGTCTTAATCGCTCCAGTTCTTTCCCAACAGTTGTTAGGCACTGTTGTTACCTCATCTACTAGATGATTGTGCCTTTTGCTCTCCAGACAGATTGAGAAATGAAAATGAACTGACTATTACATTTTGCATCATAGTTTTGATAAAGAGATGGAGCAAACCCTAAAATATAGCAGCACAAAAGTCATTTGCCTTTTTAGAAATGCATCAAAATGTCTCCCCATCTGTTTACATTCTCCAGATCTACATCTCATCTCCACAGGGACTGAGCAACTCTGATTGGTCTTGCATTGGAGTCTGGATATTTGTTCTGACTCCTTGTGAAGGCTGTACAACCCAAAGCACAGTTCTTTTGGATACATCCCCATTCCAGCAAGATCATATTTCACTTACTTTTTTGCATTTATAAAGTGCTCTCTGTAGTGTGAAGAATGTTCACTTGACAGCCCTGGAAATGGAGGTCCTCTGCCTAGCCATAGTAGATGCAGTGTATGTTTCATCACTCCACCCACTGGCAACAAGACCTCAGCTTGGAACCTCAGCAAAAAGAAGAGCAAATAAAGTTCAGTCTCCATGACCAAAAGTTAGCTTTTCTGCTGTTGCAATCAATAAAAGTGACAACTTAGAAGAAAAGGCAGATCTGTGCTAGTCTTGCTTACCCTCTTTGGATTAGATCATAGAATCATAGAATCATTTAGGCTGAAAAAGGCCCTTAAGATCATCGAGTCCAACCATTAAGCTAACATGAACAAGTCCACCACTGAACCATATCCCTATGCGTTTTTTGAAATGCCTCCAGGGACGGTGACTCAACCACTTCCCTGTGCAGCCTGTTCCTATGCTTGACGACCTTTTAAGTGAAAAAAATTTTCCTAATATCCAATCTAAACCTCCCCTGGAGCAACTTGAGGTTATTTACTCTTGTCTTATTGCTTGTTATCTGGCAGAAGAGACCAGCACCCACCTTGCTACAACTTCTCTACAGGTAGCTGTAGAGAGTGATAAGGTCTCTCCCAAGCCTCCTTTTCTCCAAGCTAAACAACCCCACTTCCCTCAGCTGCTCCTCATAAGACTTGTGCTCTAGAGCCTCCACGAGCTTCATTGCCCTTCTCTGGACATGCTCCAGCACTTCAATATCTTTCTTGTAGTGACAGGTCCAAAACTGAACACAGTATTTGAAGTGCAGCCTCACCAGTGCTGAGTGAGGAACAGGGGAACCATCACTCCCCTGGTCCTGCTGGCCACACTGTTTCGGCTGCAAGCCAGGATGCTATTGGCCTTCTTGGCCACCTGGGCACACTGCTGGCTCATGCCCAGCCGGCTGTCAACCAGCACCACCAGGTCCTTTTCCACCAGGCAGCTTTCCAGCTGTTCTTCCCCAAGCCTGTACCTCTGCGTAGGGTTGTTGTGGCCCAAGTGCAGGACCTGGCACTTCTCCTTGTTGAGAAAAACATTGAGGTGCTGGAGCCTGTCCAGAGAATGGCAACAAAGCTGGTGAGGTGTCTAGAGCACAAATCTTATGAGGAACAGCTGAGAGAACAAGGGTTGTTTAGCCTGGAGAAAAGGAGTCTTGGAGGAAACCTTATTGCTCTCTACAGCTACCTGTAAGGAGGTTGTAGCAAGGTCTCCTCTTCTGTCAGTCTCTTCTCCCAGATAACAACTGACAGGACAGGAAGAAATGGCATCAAGTTGCTCCAGGGGAGGTTTAGATTGGATATTAGGAATAATTTCTTCACCAAAAGGGTGGTCAAGCATTTGAACAGGCTGCACAGGGAGGTGGCTGAATCACCATCCCTGCAGGTATTTAAGACGTGTAGACATGGCACTTAGGGACATGGTTTAGTGGTGGACTTGGTGGTGTTAGGTTAAAGATTGGACTCAACGATCTTAAAGGCTTTTTCCAACGTAACAGATTCTATGATTCTACGGTGGAATCACCATCCCTGAAAGTGTTTAAAAAATGGGTAGATGCAGTGCTTAGGCACATGGTGTAGTGGTGGACTTGGCAGCCCTGCATTAACAGTTGGACTTGATGATCTTGAAGGTCTTTTCCAATATAAATTATTCTATGCTTCTATGACTCTATGATTTGTGCTCCTGATCTCTTAAGCAGTCATCCCAAGGCCGTGGAGTCTCTCTTGGTACCATCTGTTCTTCCTCTTCCATTAACAATCATTCCCGAACACTCACATTTCACCAACTTTCCCCAGTTCCAGCCAGGAACCCTGCTAGTGGTGATTCAGACTTGCATCCAAACCAATCATCAGCATCAAACTCAGTTCACACAGTACTTTGCAGATTTGGAAGGCCGATAAGAATCCATATTTCTCTTGGTTGCTCTGTGCACACTGCCCAGCTCTTGCCATTCCCCAGCTCAGCTGGAATGCATGGCCAAGCCAAGACTGCCATGATACATTGGGCACACAGGAGGGCCAGCAGTGAGCCTGACAGCAATCATGGCTTAAAATTAATTGGGGGAGGGTGGGGGTGTGTGTGGGTAGATACAAAAAAAAAAATATTATGAAAGAGGATTAACTTCTATTAAAACTTTTTTACATTTTAAGACAACTCCTTTCATATTTTGTTCCCAGATGTTTTAAGGTAACCCAGTATGAATATCTACAAAGTTACATTGTTATCTTCTTTGAAATCCATCTTTAGAAGTTCCTTTCTTTATTATTTGGGAAGGCAGTCTTGGCACTTGTTAGATCTCTGATATCCTGAGACACCTGATCATTATGTTTCATTGTTGTCATTGTTCAGTATCTCTGTATCCATTTTTCTGTCCCCTCTCTTACAGAGGGCTATCTTTTGCTTACATTGTTTATTGAATAATCTAGTGCTGGGTTACGAAGTAACTTCATGAACACTAATGAGTATAAATAAACCCCACTCATAGCAAGCATTTTAAATGCAATGCATTTATCCTCTTCCTCACTTTCAAAGACAAAAAATTTGTTCTGTGGAAAAGCTGAGGCTGGGAAAATGTTCTTTAAATAATAAAATGGGGAAGAGCAGGCTGGGAAGCAGTTACAAGTGATTCCTTTTTTTCCTGGAAATAGCCTTTAAAAGGCACTAGTGTTAGCACTGGAGCTACAGTTCAATAAAAAGAGGCCTTTGATTGCCCACATCACCTCTCTTTTTAGTAGAGCTGTGACACACAAATGAATTATGAAAGAAAATAAAATGTGAAGGGGGCTCTGAACTGTCCTCCTACTGTATAATTTCAGGCCAGTTCCATCCAGACTAATTAAAACCCATTGGATCTACATATCTGTCCCACCCAGAATCATTGTTTCAATAATCAGAAAAGAGTGAGAACCGTTGTGTGGTATTTACAGCTGTCAGTGATTTCATGAGCCGTTGTAAACATCCCTGCCACTTAAAGATCATGAAGTGTGTTGAGAATATATTAACCATATACTGTCACGGTCAGTGCCCTTTTAGCAGAAATGAAAATGTATTTAAGACTCCATGGCTGACTGTGATGGATTGGTTTCCATCATAAAAACTGAAATGCATTAATGAGAACATGTTTTATGAGTCTAGCTGTTAGCTGGGGGCGGGGATCATCACATTGTAACCTTCCAATTCTTTCCCTCTGGGATGAATTGAAGGTGGCTGGACCATTGATTTATTACAAAGACAGGTGCTGGAGACAGCAGAATAGAAGCAAGAAATAAGAAATAAAAAGTGTGAGAGGAAGAGAGAAAGCAAGCATGGAAGAAAGAGCAAGAGAAAGGAAGCAAGCAAGATGGAGAGACTGACAAACTTAACTACAAGATAAAATTTTCCTGGGCTGCAATTTGCACACCAGATGTCTGTATGGTTCAGGCTGACAGCAATGCAAAGGGTGGGAAGTTCAGCACTGGCCTAAGCCAAAAAGAAGAGATTTTTTTTTAAAACAAACAAACCAAATAAACAAACAAACAAAAAAAAATTAAATGGACTTTGCTGTTTATTTCATTCACCAGCTAAAACTGGTCCCCCCCAGTCATGCAGTTGACCATACCATGCAATAACATTTTCCCTTGAAAACATGGTTGGAGTCCTTCTCAGAATTTGACGAGACCAGCTAAAAAAATGGATTTTCATGCAGCAGGCTGAAGGAGTTGTAAAATGCATGTCTCCAGTTAGTTTATCAGCTTGAGAGTGAAGGACTTGGGTGAAGAAATGTAATGATGTCAGTTCTGTGATATTTGAATAGGCTTATTTACATTCCTTACCTTATATCTTTTCCTTTTGCACCTATCTTCCTTTCTTCACCTCTCCCCCTCCCCCCTGCCATACTTGTTTCTTTCTTGCTTCTTGCCAGGTCCATCATGTACCTGGGGTCAGCCAGACAGTTCTGGAGAGGGTTGATGATACTGCAAAACACTCAGTATGAGATGTTTCTGTCTGGCCTACAGATGGGAGACTCATAAACACCTGATACACTCAGTCTCCCATTACTGATTTAACAGCTTTTCTACTGGAAAGCCAAGAGTTTCCCCAGGCAATGCAAGGAGTTGCCATATGTCCGGGATACTAATAGTCCTTCTAAAACTTCATGTTTTTTCAGGCTAACAGAAGAAATGACATTTTTTTCTTATTGATATTTTTTCAGCGGTTGAGAAAGGATCCAACTATATTGGTTGTTCTGTGGGTATTGGCAGGCTTTGCCATTTGGATGTGTGTGAGTGTGAATGATGTTTTTTGTTTAAGTTATGCAGACTGATTGCATTTAAAACATTCTGTGTCAGTATCTTCTGTCCCTGACAATACCTCATCACAGCTCCTCAGAGACACCACCACTTCATCTGCCCGAGTCAGAGCACAGTGTTTCTAAGAGAGTTGCATATATCCCTGCAAAAAACAAGTGGGGGAAAGGCTGCTCCCCACCTCCAGAGTTCTACTCCACCCTGCACCGAGCAATGGACCTCTTTGAAGCCAGATTGTACTGGAGTGGGAAATAATTAGGACCGCCCTTTTTCCCCAGTGAGATTCAAAGTGTGAGCTGAGGACATCCACATCTACCAGAAGAGAAAGTTCCAGGAGATTCTTTCATGTGTGAGGCCCAGAAGTGTTCAAGTATCCTACTGGAAGAATCAGTCTTCTTTAATTCCTTTGGCTACCCTGAAATGGCCAAGAAGCAATCAGGTGCTATAAGGATATACATGCAGTGAATATGATAAAGCACTCCTTTATCTTCTCTATTTTTTCATGAAGTGTGAGGAAATGCACACCCTGCCTCTGCCTGATAGCACTTAAGCAAAGACCACATCAATCTGTGCAGCGGAGGATTTCAGCCTGCATTTAGAGGGAAAATACTCATTAGCCTCGGTTTTCTGGCTGAATTACTGCAGAGAAATTGCATTCTTCTTCCTGAATTCCTTTTGTGGTTCGAGATTGACAGAGCATCCTTCTTTCTGCAACAGAAATACTTAGGCAGTGTTGTTCCGTACCACCTTCTATCTTACCTATAGTCGCATTTTTTGTATATTATATATGTAAATCCCTAAGGAAACTGTAAAAAGTTCTGCAGACCTCAGTGAAAGCAAACTGGCTTCTCAGTGAGACAGAAATGAGGTGTGCTTAGAAAAGAACACCTCTAAAGGGAAATTCAGAGAGTTTCCCCAAGTTTTGTGCCAAATTCCTTTGTAGCCTCAAGGACTTGGTGGCCAACAGGGACTACATTGCACTTAGGAAGAAGCTAGAAAACATGACTGAAAGTGCTAAAATGCCATTGTGTACACAGCATCACTCCCTGACCTCAAACATAGTTTGAATCACCAGCCCTCAGAAAATTTGTAACATAAACAAAAAAGATACAGAAACGTGGAAAAGTTTCCACATAGAAAAGACTTAGAAAGGAGCCTTCTGATGTAGATCGTTAACAAATAAAATATAGGAAAGGAATATAAAACCATGACTGAAACATGGCAATCTCTAATGCCCTCCTCATACTCCCAGAATGAGGGACTTTCACCTCTTTCAGAAGCACATGCCTAGTTTGAAATACACGAGCTGCTCCTGTAGCATCTTCATGTGAACCCCTTGGGTTACTCGTAAGATTTAAATTTTGGCATCTGCCTCAGGATGTTGCTGAGTCAATGACCTGGTCTGAAGAACAGCCAGTGGACATAGGGCAGGAGGCCTGAGTGTATGAGCAAGGAGCTTCTGGAAAACCTCAAACAGAAGAAAGAAGTTAACAGATGAGGAAAAAGGGACAGGCCACTTGGGAGGAATATAGGCATATTGTCAGAACATGCAGGGTAGCAGCAAGGTGGGATCCTGGGGTGCATGAGGAGGACCATGGCCTGCAGGTGGAGGGAGGGGATCCTGCCCCTCTGCTCTGCCCTGGGGAGGCCACATCTGGAGCGCTGTGTCCAGTTCTGGGCTCCCCAGTTCAAGAGAGACAGGGAACTACTGGAGAAGGTCCATTGGAGGACTATGAAGATGATGAGGGGACTGGAGTATCTCCCTTAAGAGAAAAGGCTGAGGGAGCTGGGCCTGTTTAGCCCGGAGAAGACTGAGAGGGGATTTTATCAACATCTATAAATATCTGGAGGGCGAATGTCAGGAGGACAGGCTCAGGGTCTTTTCAGTGGTGCCCAGCCACAGGACAAGGGGCAACAGGCATAAGCTGAAACTCAAGAAGTTTCATCTGAATATGAGGAAGAACTTCTTTACTTTGAGGGTGACAGAGCGCTGGAACAGGCTGCCCAGGGAGGCTGTGGAGTCTCCTTCTCTGGAGACATTCAAAACCTGCCTGGACATGACTCTGTACAACCTGCCCTAGGAGAACGTGCTTTAGTGGGGGGTTGGACTAGATGATTTCCAGAGGTCCCTTCTAACCCTGTCTATTCTGTGATTCTGTGACAGGACTGCCCCAGTCACCACAGTGTGGCTCCATAGACAGCAAGGCAGCAGTTGTGATTTCCAGTTCCAGACCAGCAACTGACTCATCCTACCTTCATTCTTGAAGCCTTAGTTTCTTCATTCCAGAGACTGTTCTTCCTTCACATTAATTCAGTCTCTATGACATTGGCTCCAGCCTGTGTACCCTGGGGGTGACTCTCTCTGCCCTTCCCTGAAAAGCATTTTAGACCAATGAATGAAGCTCTATCTAGCCGTGCTACATTAAGCAAACTAATAGCCCTGAGTTGCTCCCGGCCCCACAGTGATCCCCGTCACTAATATGAGGAACATTTACACAGAGAAAATGGTGATTTGTATTCAGAGGAGCCTGATACATGCTGCAGAAGTTAAACAATAGTAATTTGTGGTGAGATCATTGTGTACGCAAGCTGCCTTTAAAATCTCGGTGTCATAAAAGGCTCCGTCATCTCCAAAAAGATGCCAACACATTTACATTAAAACCAGAATTCTTGGAAATCTGTTTCTTCTTCTGTTAGTTGCAAAGGAAATAAGAAAATAGTCCACAATGGTAATTCTTTTCTCTACAATACAGTACAAGGGCCTTGGGGTCCTCTGCAGTCTTGTCAAGTGCTTCTTATTGTTACTCACATGGTGAAAAAAAAACCCCAAACTTCTGCATCTTGTGCAGAAGAATATATATGTAATGAATCAGGTGAAGGCTAGAAGGACTCATTCTTGTCTACACTGATGTTCATCCCACCAATTTTAACACTTGTAAATTAGGTGCCTAAATTAAGTAGCTGTCTAGATTATTCAGTTAATGAAGTAGGCATTTCCAACCAGGAACATCCTCCACTTCTGCAACAGGCTGGGATGAATACTCTTTAGAGATACACATCTTTCTTCATTCCCCAAACTAGGATCTATGCAGCTTGTTGTGACAAATACCTAAATACTAGACAGCTTAAAATGAGACGAGTTCCACCCCATCTTGAGACTGGCCTCCTATGTAGCATTAGCCATACCACTCACAGGATTAATTCCTTCATTTTATCCCGTTTCTCTAACCTGCTGGGTCACTCCCCCTCCAGCAAAGCTCTGCCAGACCCCTATGGGACAGCAGAGTGATTTTGTTGTTCCCAGTGTGATATTTTACCCCTCGCAGCCTATCACTGTGTTGGTAGATCTTCCTGTTTCATGTCACCACCACAGCAGTCTTCTTTCTACATCTGTCTCTTGTGCTCTTGGTGCGAGTTCTGGAGACTTCCCATCCTGTGTCACTTCATCTGGTCACAAAGTCGTGATCCCACCAAAGCCTCATTTGCCAAATGTAAAACCTTATGCAAAAGGTTCAGCCTTGTGGGTTTCCTCCGGAGCAAGGAGACAACAAAGATCCTCTGTGGGAGCAGGAACACCAGCCTGTTTCCCCTGGTGCACTGGAAGGGGGCTTTGGCCTCTCCATTTCCAAGTGATGACAGTTCAACCTTATGTGGTATTACAGAACAGGAGGAAGATACTCAGAAATGCCTGAAAGTACTAAAAGGATATCATTTTAATACTAACTTCCCAGCTAACAGCCAGGGTACACCTGGAGGTACTGCCAGAAGCATCTTCTAGCTGCCACTCCAGTAACCTCACAGATGAGTCGCTCCTGGCCCTTGCTTGGGGCAGGTCACACTTCCCATCCCATAAAACTCTTGCTGTGTCCCCTGGATGTTCTCCCTGCACCTCTGACAATCCATGCGGTGTCATTGCATGGCAGTGCCAGGTCCAGTAAATGAGCCAGGGTAAGCTTATTCATTTGTGCCTTGCTCCACACCTACTGTGAAGCAGAAGGCTCTGAATTAGATGCAGGTGACAGGACACTGGCCACATCTAGTCTGGTAGGAACAAAATGACAAGAAGATAGTGAGGCTGTATGGTCACCCAGTGCCATGTAGCCTATAGCAGGAAAGCAGGCTTTACTGCACACGCTCTGCACGTGAAGAACCATGGGAGCAACGTTGTTTTGTGGAGCAGCAGTGGTGCATAAACACCTTGGTTTATCATCAAGTAGCATTCCTCCCCTCATTCTGTTAAGGATGACTGAGAGGGAAGTATTTGGTATTCTTGACGAACATTCACGGCAGTTCCAGGAAGGGCATACTTAGGGTCTGTGGCCCATCCCAAGCAATGTTCAGCTTAAGGCAGCTGCCAAGGAACAAGATCATATAAGGACATGAGGGCAGCTGAGCTGGGTCTGGCCACATGTACATCTAGCCCTGCAGCCTGGGGGACAGTAAGAACAGGACAAGTATATATGCTGTTTCCCCAAGGACTACCTACACATGTTTAGTCTCTGCATATTTAGTAATCCTCAGTGAATTTGTTCTTCATGAACTCATCCAGTATTCCCTGGAAGCTTTACTCCATCCATAACATCTTCTGGCCATGCATCTGACAGATCAACTACGTGCCACAGGAGGAACTGCCTCCTGTGGCTGGTTCTGACCCAGCCCTCCCAGTTCCATTTGGTGCCCACCCCATGAGTGCCCACCTTGGTCCCCACGGGCAGCTCTGCCTCCCCCTGCACTGGTACTGCTAATGCTTGGCAGCTGTGACCAGTGAGCAGGGACCTTTGTGGTGAAAGATTTGAAGCTCAGCTCCTCAGCCATTCTTCTCCAGTGTTCCAGCCCCTTTTGCAGAGCTAACTCTCCACACATGGCCTGTACTAGACAGGTATGCGAGACAAGATAACGATCAGCTGACGCATTTCAGAGTTACAAACCGGCTGGGAGTGGTGTGCTCTGAGACCTCCTCGACTGCAGCAGGAGAAAAGCTGCTGAGCACGAAGGAAGAAAACAGCTCAGCGTGTCAGAGCACAATGCCTGGTCCTGCTTCTGCCCGGCACAAGTAAGGAGGAAGCAAGAAAGATTTCTTCAGGCTTTCTTAAATCAAAGTGTGTGAATAGCTGAGGTTGGGGGAGAAGTTACCCCCTGCCAACACACATACAGATACAATTGTGATTGTTTCTTCCATCCGTGTCTCCTCGAGGCAACTGAGTTTCTGGTTAAGCCCAGTGCTGAGTCACTGAGGTATAAATTCAACCAATATATAAACCTTCCTCCTTGACAGCAATCCAAAAAAGCACAGATGAGCAGAAGAGATAGAAGGAGAAAAGAAAAAGAAAAAAGAAAAAAAAAAAAAAGCTAGGAATGTATCAGGGCTGACAGCCCTGAAGAAGAACTTACAAGAGGTATCTCAGTACCTTCTCTCTGCAACAGCCTGCCCTGGCAAAATCAGAGCTATGCCTTTCCTGACATCCCACAACAAGAAACCCAAAGGATTAATGCTTGTTCTTGAGAGATGCCAAGCAGCCCTCCACTCCTACTTAAATTGGGAAATTGCAGAAAGCTTTGCACCTGGCAGGATGAGGTCTTTTGGGTCTTGGAGGGAAGATCTCCCTTTATGGCTGGAGATGAATGACAGCCATCTGAGCCCTTATCCCATGCTGTGATGGGTGGCAGGGCTGCTGTCTGAGCTGCTCTGGCCAATTTTTACAATGGTGCCATTATCCATCAGCCATCTGGCAGGCATAGCCTCTATTTTTTCTGCATCCAGCCCTGTGTTGGCAGATGTTAGGTAGAAAGGGAGGTTGGCAGGAGGAGACCCGAGATTTGACATCTCATCCCTTCTCCCCTTTTCTAACATTCCTTTGGCTTGTAAGTCTGACAAACCAGCAACAGGAGAAGATTGTTATCAGGTAAGTTCTTTGCAAGGATACAGGGTCACGTTGTTTTTCATGCACTTCTTTTAAGACTTCAATGGCAACATACCAGCACATTTCCCAGGAGTCAGCAAGGAAAAGCCTGTTTGGTAAAGAAACTAGGGGAAACTCTGAGTTTAGTTTTGTTGTTTGTAAGAAGGTAGGAATCACACATCCTCCAAAATATCCTTGAGGGTCACTGATATTCTTGGTTATCAAAAAAAAAATTCATGAATGTCAAGGGAAATGCAGCAGGTGTAGTGCAGAGGAAAGGCAGAATGGGGATGGTGGTCTTCAACACATTATCGTCACACAGATTTCACATTCAGGCTGCCCACTGGGGCTGAGCTGCACCACAGGCTCATTTCCTAGAAGGAAAGAGTGAATCCTCCCCAAATATGGCCTGATTGCATCAGCTGACGATGCTATTATTCATTATTTTAAGATCAAAAGCAGGGATTGAGGTCCCATTGTTCTCAGCATGGCATTAACAGAATAAGCATGAGATGAGGTCTTGTAACCAAACCCAGCAGGAGAGGGGCTCCCTTGCATCCCGCCCCTCCACTGGGTGGTCTCAGCAGAGCTTGCACTATTCTGGGGAGACTGGGCTTGAGTGGCCAGCATTTCTTCGAGCGCCTGAGTACTAAAAGCAAAGGCAAATGGAGAGGCAAGCAGGCAGAGGAGCTGCCCAAGGCGCTCACCCTCACCATGGAGCAGTGCTCCTCTCCAAACAGGTTTGGTGGCTTCTGCCAAGGGCAGACTCATCGACAAGCTTGTCCAAAGACAGCGTCTTGCTCTCTGAGTTTAACATGACGCCTTTTGGTCTCTGCAATTCCCCTAGCACCTCTCAAAGGCGCATGGATCTGATTTTGGCAGCTGTTCAGTGGGCCACATGTTCAGCTGATCTGGATGACGTGATTGTTTTTGGGAAGACTTTCCAGGAACATTAAAATTGCCTGGAGGATGTGTGTAGCTGGCTGGAGCAGGCTGGTCTGAAAGCAAAAACCCATCCAACTGTGACTAGTTACGGTCCCAGGTGCAGCCCACCAGTCCTATCATGTCTTCAGGAGGGTGTGCCTCCACCTCAAGCCAGGGCAGACACCCCGAACAAAAACCCACCCTGTGAGTGGCAGCTGAAAGGAGACACTACAGCCCTGCATGAGGTGTGTGAGCCCTGATTTTGCTCTATATAACCTGGCCAAAGAGAAGGAAGGGGAGGGAGACATGAAAGAGCAGCCTGGATCTAAATCCCCAGCCTGAAGGTAGGTCTGTAGGAGCATTTTTCAGTTCACCTGCAGTGCTTGTGTGGACGGCAGTGCTGAGATGCTGGTCTTGTTCTCTGCCCACATCGCTTTCCTCCTCCAGTGGAGCTTGGCTTTTGGACCTAGGAAATGAAAGCAGGCTGTGTCCCTGTTGCAGCTAGTTTGGAGAGATGGCACAGAGCTGCACACCCCAGCAAAAGCTCAGAAGGAGGATATATAAGGATTTTTTTGAGTTAGATGGTGGTGATGAAAATCAGGTGATGGTCTGTGAAGTGAGATGCA
The DNA here is from genome assembly GCA_035590215.1 of Microhierax caerulescens. Classification (NCBI taxonomy): domain Eukaryota; kingdom Metazoa; phylum Chordata; class Aves; order Falconiformes; family Falconidae; genus Microhierax; species Microhierax caerulescens. The sequence continues at coordinate 26,725,283 of JAVJGJ010000061.1, forward strand.
GGGCTTTTTCCCAGCAGAAGGATCTTGAGCCTGAACCTCAGCCCAAGGAATGGTCATGATTGATGGTCAGGTGTCATGCTGGCTACCCACAACCAGAGGCACTGAGCCCCCTGGTCCGGCAGTAGTACACTCAGATCACAGATTGTTCCTTGTAGTGGGAGAGTAAAGCAGACAGCAAAACACAGACATTTCCACTGTCATTCTTGGCTGATAATACACCAGAAATATACCTCTGCATTAGCATAGTTTTTCTGTCTGCAGAAAAAAAAAAAAAAGCAGAAAGTACTAAGTCAGATTCTCTAGATACTATGGAAAGACAAATTTAAAACCCCTTACTTATGACTAGCAAGAGTTAAAATGAACAGTAAGTCTGGATTTTGAAGTGGGGTTACCAGAGTAAAATGAGCACAGTCCTCGTCCCAATTGCCTGATCCTTCATTCCAGAGTCACTCCTCTCTTCAGGAGTCTTATTCTCAGCCAGCTTCTTCTTGTCCATCTATTAACATCCACTGTGGACCTGTCCAACTGCCCACCTCACAGGAGGGGCACAGACAAACCTTTTGGTGGAGAAATACTGAACTTATATAGGGATACCTTTTGCAGGATTCTTTTGTAATACAAACCTTCTCACAAACACTCAAGACTTCCTTGGAGCCTCATTACATTTCTTCCTTATTTGTAATGGGCTGCAGCAAAACTCATTGTCCATCAAATCCATGTGTCCAAGATCACGTAGAAGGAATCCTGGAGAGTGTGTGAAAGTGATTTCCTTTTACTGTTGGATGTCTCAGCTAAAATGCAAATTAGCTGTTGCTCTTCGATAAGTTAAGTGGTACTAAGCTTTACTATGCTTCTTTCTTTTCCCTTGTGTTACAAATAAACATGCAGGAACGATGGCCTCTCCTACACATCTAGAGATGCTGATAGCTCAGTCAGGCAGCAAGATTTGGCTGGGCCTTTCTGTTTGTAATAGCTTACAAATCTTGCAACTTAAAAACTACAAACTACATGCACGTGCTGTTAAATCACTCAGCTCCGCGTGGCTGGGGGAACTCACCGAGCCTAAGCACAGCACAGAAACCCAGCGGGAAAATGGACATCAGATGGGGTATGAAAAGAGGACTGACAATCTGGGGAGAGTTGGCTACTGTACAGCTAGAGATCTGTTTGAAATTGCCTCTGCTAGGAGCCATGGCCTGTTTCTCTGCAAGTCTTTGCTAAGAGATGTCAACTCCCATCTTTCTGTGTTATCATGTGCTGGTTTTGGCATCACCAAAATCCAGGTGCACTTAAAGTCTCAAGCACTAGGTCCTCCTCCAATGGGCTACTACAATTGCACCCAAGAGTGCCTGCATCTTGCACTGAGACCTTCTGATGGGTGGAAATGTTGGTTTATTACTAGCAATTACAGCAAGACAAAATTAATTGCTCATCACAAGTTTGGGTTACAGTAAAGCAGCTGATGCTGGGTCTCTTAAGACAATTAATATAGCTCAGCTTGGAGAACAACATGGCTGTGAGAGCTAACAGCCAGCTGGAAGATGTAAACAGCTTAGCAAAATGGCAGTCGGCAGCTACTACCTTCTCCTGGCAGGTTGTGTATCTTGTACTAAAGAAAGGTGACAATCTTTGGTCACTTTATAGGCTTTAGCCTCAAATGGTGCTCTCGGCAAGAGAACCCAACCTCCCACAGCTTTGCATACTCTGTCACAGTCCCATAAAGTGCCCCACTGCACTTCAGGCAACTAAGCATGACTGCCTGGCAGCATCTCAGCCGCACAAAGTGGCTGCATCAAAAATCAAAAAAGTTTCTGTGCATAACAGGATATTTGTTCCCATGTTCAGCCACCTCTACAGTTTGTTCCAGCCCTTGAAAAACATGTGAGTGTGGTATTACCACTCAGGCCTGAGTGTGACTTCAGGCAGGAGGAGATCTGATTGCTAGAAGGGCAGCTTAGGAGCCAGCCCCAAAATCAATGTGAGCGCAGATGGCTGCAATGGGCCAAAACTCCAGGCACTACTGGAAATAAAAAGTATCAAAATCTGGGGTTGTCTCATGCAATCACCCAATGCTTGATGTAGGAAAGCATCATTTTTCACGGTTACTGCTCTCTCTCTGTCCCTCTGCCTAAGTGTGCTGTTTGCTGAGGAATTCTGCTTTGTACCACTGGGGTCAAAACCTGGAAGATAATGCAAGACAGAAACATAACACATTGTCGACCAGGCACATCTGGATGCAGTGCAAGCCTCACCTCTTCATCAATATAATAGTATGCATTTATTTCACCCTCTGGGAAAAGCAAAACCAGATCTGTGCAACAACAACAGAAATCAAAACAAAACCGTGATTAGTGATGTGGAAATGCTGCCACAGGAGGAGACACTGCAAAATGTGGACTGGTTTAGATAAAGCGGGTGAAATATCCAACCCTGTCCAAAACAGAAGCCAAAGCCCCCTTCAACCAGGTTTTCTTTTTCCCAGGGAAAGGAAAAAAGAAGCCCTGAACTGCAGGACTGCTCACAATGGAGACTACTCCCTCCTGCTCCATCCTGGATATAACCCTGAGTTACTGTTTGCTATAGTTTAAATGGACTTCTCGTTCCTCACTCTACCATCCTGGTCATGTGTGATATAACAAATGTGACAGCTTCTCCAGCTCTCAGCTGAGCAAATAACCCTGCCACAGTCATTACCACACCAATACATCTCCTAAATTTTCCCACCGCCTCCTTCCCCACCACCCTTCCTCCTTTGCCTGACACGATGCTGCCCACATGGGACTGGCCACCCTCATCCTGCCACAAACATCCCAGAAGTTTTTCCCCTTGTCCTGCCATCAGAGTAGGTTTCACAAGAAGCTGACACCAGGCTCTCCTCTCCTCACATGGTCCACGTCCAGCAGATTATGTATAAGCACAGATGGTTCTGCACCGTCTGCTAATTGGGGATTGTTCCTTTTTATCTAGTCACTGGGGCTTGTCCTGGGCAGGGGCTGCCTGATTTCTTTCTCTTTGATTTCAGGGGGTTTTGTAAGAAGTTATCAGGCAGAACTGGAGGGCTGGTGGATGAGGCTTTCATCAATGCCTCTGTATGCATGGCCTGCTGGGCAGTCTGTAGCTGTACGGTCAAACACACTGGTAGCTTTTCGAGGATCTTACCCTATCTGCTCAGGGCAGCAGGGTGACACAGAATGTACAGAAATGTGACCCAACAAGTCTCCAATCCACAGGACAAGGATGCAAGTGGATTTAGAGTAGGGATGGCTATGTTTCTTCTAAGAGCTCACCCTCTCTGCCAAGTCCCTGAGTACCAGGGGTGAATAAGTGCAGCATGTGCCACAGGGTAATGTGTAATGAGCCATTTTTATCACCTACTTCTCAGAGCTACGTAACACCCATGCACTGTTCTGCTCTGCTCCACTCTGCTGGGGGTGATGCATAGGAAAGCTTGAGCTCAGAGCAGCTTACGTCTCCCTGTAAGAACTTCTCCATCATTGTCTGCCCGTGGCTGTAAAGCAGGGGCACGCAGAGAAGTGACTCCTCCTGGGTGCCTTTGAATGGCCCTTTGAGGCCACTACAACTCCCATCTCCCTCTTCTTCCCACCCTCCTGAACCCACCTTGGCTTCTCTGGTTGAGGCAGCCTGGACCACAGTGACGGGGCAAACGTTGTGCAGAAGGAAAAGCTATAGTACAACATCCAGATGAACAGAAAGACAACAGTGGACACTGGAAATGTTGCAGAAGGAATGCTTGCTTGGAAGTGTGGGGAGAGCAAAGGGAGTGCCCCAAAAGCCATCAGTGTTGCAGTGGTGGAGCCGTGCCTCCCACAGCAAGGGAGCAAGGAGAAGGAGGAGATTTCAAAGCAACAGCGAGCTCCAGCTCCACAGGAGGATCAGCTACAGCAGTCCCCTCACTCATGTCAAACCTGTAGCAAGGAACAGGCTTCATCAACTCCTCAGCACATCTGGCCACACTCCGTAACCTAGTGTGGCTCATCCCACCACCTCCATTCCCCTTGTGGATGAAGTTTGCCGGCAGTTCATGGGAGGGCTGAGCTGATGGTGTGATTCTTTCCTATGTTACCCTTTAAGAGGGAAAATAACCCTCAACTTGGACATCCAACACCTAATAAAAATTGACTTAAAGAGACTTCTGACAATACTCCCTAGACCTCATGTTTCAATTACACATAGGCACAAAACCTTCTGGTTGCAGGGGCAAATCTTATGCAAGTGAGGCTATTGGTGAGCATTTCCCATTGTGGGAACATCTTTGGCAGAGGAATGAACTGTCTGGTTGCAAAATATCATGCAGGTATTCCTTAGATAGCCATGACCAAACCCCTGCCAACTTGGAACGAGTGAGACAAGCAAATAGACTTTTGACTATGCTGTCGAGTAGCATCTCAGCAGGGGAATGCTCCTTTGCCCTTCCCGTGAGCATCCAGGCATCATTAGCAACCCTAGTGTGCAGAAATCCTCATCAAGGACATGACCTCATTGTTTCAGCGGCTGCACAAATGCAGCTAAAAGATGGTCTCTGCCCCCAGAGAGCCCATAATCATGTGTAAAATGGTGGATGGGGAGCACAGTTTGATTGAAAGAGAATGTAAAGGAATAACAAGATAATACTGTAATATGTCCTTGGCCTGTCTCCCTTTCCTCAGTGTGTTACTCTCTCAACCCTGATGATGTGATGTCTCATTTACAATTCTGGAAACACAGGCCACATATATCCTTGTAACTAAGAGATCAGGCACCGCACTCCGCAGTCTGCCTGGCACAAGTCAGCTCAGCTTGGCTCATAAATAAATTCTCTTCCCTTCCCTCCTCCATGCTGTGGTAGCCACTGCCACAATCCTCATTGAGAATGGCCCTGGAACATGCTATTCCCCAGGCCAAGCCTAGGAAACACAGGTATCAGCTGGCCAGCTAAAAAGAATTGTTTCTTATGCTCAGCGTATAGGGCTGAGAAGTTGAGGCTAAGACTTGCCTATGGCCATGGGGAAAGGCAATATCAGAGACCTGGCTTTCAGTTCCAGGGGTCAGACCAGGAGATGGTGAAGCATTTTCTCAGGTTAGGATTAGCCCTTTTTGCATCTCTGTTGCTTTTTTTAACACAGCGTTCAGAATTAGTTGTCACCTAAGGCTCAACTTTGTAAGAGTGTACAGACACATAAATCCTAGTGTCCTGTGCTGTGTGCACTTGTGGGTGTCGCTGAGGTGTGAGGCGTATTGGCTGCACATGCAAGCAACCGCTGCCACACAGTGAAGCCTTTTCAGCAAATACAAATGCTCTTTCTCAACCAGTACATGGTTGGTGCTGCATATAGTGCTCTGGCAAAAATGGCCTGCAGCAAGTTATTGCAGCGATCAACAGAGGGCTTCTGGCATCGGGTACTTGAGAAGGATCAAGTTAGCTCCAGCTGAGCCCCAGATGTTCAGCCACAGTTTCTGATCCTGCACTCATTACCAAGCCAGAGAGCAGTTGTTATCAAATCTTCACCAGTGGTGTCATTGGCCACTTTTGAGCTTGAAGTTAATCTCCAGTGCCATGGCTTGTCGCATACAGAACTTGGATCTGGGAATCCTGGATAGCTCAGGGTTCCCAAGAATCCCTACTCCTTTGAATTAGGAGTTAGCAATTTGTCACACCTCTGTTAAGCAATTATAATCAGCAACTTTAAGCTACAAGATCACATTGCCTAGACGTGAAGCTTTACTGTGCGTGGCTGCAATGGCAAAAATGTCGTGCTGTCCCCTTGTGCTTCTGTCCTTTGCTGCGTGGAGTATCTGCAGTGAGAGAGGCGGGGAGGGATTTATTTTTCTGGATGATATAAAGTGAGCGGGGAACAGTGAGAACAGAACTGCTGATTTGACTTTGATTGCTGGGAGAAAGCGTAACACACAGTGTGCATAAAGTTTCCTCTTTTTAAATAATAATAACCATCATCATCATCTTTTGGTTCCTCCATCAGAGAAGACTATGAAAATCTGCTCCTGCAAAGCTGAAGTGGATTTCACAGCCAAAGCAGGGTCATTCAGAAACTGTTGCCAGGTCAAGTTTTCACTTTGAACATTTTCACAGTTAAAGGAGGATCCAGATCATGTAAGAAAACAGCCCCAGACTTTTCACTTTAAACTGCTTTTTGCGTGTTAGGAGGCTTTGGGAGGTGGAGGATGATGGAGGTGGAATAATGTCGTTTGAATCAGAGCTGCTTTTGACA
>JAVJGJ010000061.1:26731609-26744602 GCA_035590215.1 Microhierax caerulescens
CCCCCCCCCCCCCCCCCCCCCCCCCCCCCCCCCCCCCCCCCCCCCCCCCCCCCCCCCCCCCCCCCCCCCCCCCGCGAGGCAGGGAGCGGTGCTGGAGTGGCAGGCTTGGATGATTTGTTTATCCAGCAAATCTTTGCATCTGCTCTTCTGAGTGAAGTTCCCATTGCTTTTTTTTTTTCACTCCATTTTCCAGCTGTGTAGCGCAAAGCACAGGCAGGTCAACAGCCTTGCTGAAGATCACAGAGTGAGTCAGTGGCTCTGCAGAGATCAGAGCCAGGACCCCACTGTGTGCCAGCTCTTTGTGCTTCCCTCTGGTTTTAAAATTCATTTCAACCCCAGGTGCTAAAACAAAGTGAAACAGAACAAATTCCAGGCTGTGACTTCAGCAGAGGCTTATGAAGGACATAGTGAAAATGCCACCACAGCGCTGTGACACCAGACCCCACAGACTGAACGGTGCTTAGTCATATTTATCCTTAGGGGCATAGGCATTTCTGTGTCCCCATGACTTTGCAATAGCTTTATAACCCACTGGTCCATTTCAACCCAATCTGACAGCACTGCAGGGTACTCCAAGATGTAACATTTCTACAGTTCTCATGAAAACTGGCAACCAGATAAAGGGGAGAAATTAAATACCTGCTATAGGAAAAGGTGACTTAGCCACAGCATTAGCCACCAGCAAAGCCACCTGAGAAAGCAGGGGAGCACAAACCAGAGGCTGTGACTGCACTTGCACAAGCAAATTAAAGAAGACAGAGGCTCAAGCACCAGTATGCGATTGTCTGCAGTATGTAACTGCTAACACGCTCCTTGTCACAGCTGTCATAGCATCTTCTAAGCCTTGGGACATGCCCAGGCATAAGATGGGTGTCATCCTCCTCTTTGGGGTGGCGTGGGGGACACACAGAATGCGTCACATAGATGTCATCTATGCCACGCCACAGGACTTGGATCCCCCAGACTGACACTGGGTGACTGGGCCATTAACCTTCTAAAAGTGATCTCTGCCTTTTCCTCCAAATTACTATTTCTTTATGTTTATGTGAATCAAAGTTCTGGCCATAAGTTTTAACTTCTGAAATGGCTAAAAACAAAAAAAAAATATTATTTAGAGAGCTGTTCTGAGGTATTTGCAAAAAAATAAAAATATCAGACTATTTTGCCAGCAGTGGTTCTCGATTTGTTATTGTAGGGTCACTCGAAAGAAATGGCTGGCAAGGGTGAAAGTAATTTGCAAGCCCTGAGCTACACTGATTAATTGTGGCCAAGTTGCGCAGCGATAGTGGAGTCTTTTATTGGGAGGTCACCAAAGGGTATGGGGCTGAACAGAACGGATCATTACTGGAGGGCTGCTGGTTCACAGAAACTATAGAGCTGTTTATGAACAGGGGGCTTGGCTGGTCTGAACAGGATATTCATGAAGACTGCACTACAAAATGGTTCGTTGTTGTGGTCATGCGCTCTGGGCTGCTAATATTCGTGGGTGCACTTGTGTGGGCATGTTCAGTTTATTTAGAAAATAAGGCCATTGAAGCACTTGTTTTCTGAGGGAGAAAAAAAAAAAGTACAGTGTAAGAATTACTCCAACTGTGCAAATATTGAAGAGAAAGAAAGGAGAATGTCTCATTCTCCTTTTTACAAGTTTTTAAATGACAAAGCAAAAGATGTGAAACACTGGGCAGAGCTGTGCTTGCCATCGCCTGGGGTCTCCCGTACAGCAGAAGGCTGCTAAACCAATAATCTTGCTTTCCTGACCTTGCAGCCTCCTAACAAATCCTTTCTACTTTAGCAGGATTTCTTTCAAAGAACCAGGCTGTGTAATCTGTTACTCTGGTAATGTTCTCACTGAACAGATTCAAGGCCAAATCCTGATCATGCCTCCACTGGCACAGCCCCATCCTTTTTGGTGCACTGCTCTGGCTGAAAGAAGACTGTGACATTTTTCCCATTAATCTCATTCCCCTTCCTATTGTGTTTCATTTTACAATGCCCTGGAAACTGGGAAACCTGTATATCTTCAGCCATTTGATGTACAGGAAATGTAGTTTCTTAACTCATCTTTTTCCTCAACAGAGGTTTGTTGGGATTAATTTTTTTTTGTTTGTTTGTTTGGGTTGCCTTTTTTTAGAGCTGCCCTCACAATGCTTATGGAAACAGGTTATGGTAGAGGGGAAAAAGATTAGGGATGGCAACTCAGCAGCCACATACATCATGCTCAGTCAAAACTGTATCCAGGCAGCTCCAGGAACAGAAGTCCTGAGTCCAAACTTTGTCTAAGGCCACTCTCCAGCTACCCTTTCAGCTAAAAGAGCAGCCTTTCTGGCTTGTCCACCAGCTGGAACGGATGCAGGCATGACTGAACCTAAGACATCCCGTGCAGGCTGCAGCTGTACCAGGGTGAGTGCAGCCGTCTGCCCCTGCCTGGTCCTGGAAAAGCAGGAGGCTGTCAGCCAAAGAGCTCCTGAGCCTGCTGGAAAAGCAACGGAGTCCAAGGCATGAAAGCCTGGCTGTTTTGGAGAAAGGACTGAAGGCATTAGCCCTGCGAGCACTGGAGCAGTCACAACTCAGTCAAGTGACCCTGGAAAGAACAGGATTTCTCAACATCCACCAAACTCTTAGGTCTGGGGACTTCTCCAATCCCTCGCACCTATCTTTAACCATGAAAGAGCTCAGCAACTACCTTCAACCAGACAACCAACTTTTAGATGTGTAATGAGAGGTGGGAGGGAGTCTGCAAACATAGCTATTTAGGGTGTACAGGCTATCGCATTGATTTGGAAGAGTGTGAGTAAAGCTGAGGATGAGATGGGGGAAGGATGGAGATGAAGGTCTTACAGAACTCTCACTGTGACCCCTCCAACACCTTGCACCACTGCACCTCAAATGTGTTCAGATTTAGGAAGGTTTCAGTGGACTGTGATACATACAGTACAAGGTCTGACAACTTTGCCTGCTCTTTGAAAAGATGAGATTTTAAGCGGCAGACAAGAAGGTCTTCAAGGAAGAGATGGGAAATCAGGCAATGTGCTATTCACAGACTTGGAGACCTCAGAAAAGCATCAAGGATCTGGCAACAAGTAGTGGCTTCAGGCAGAGCTAGAACAGAGAGAATAGCTACAGGAGCCAGTCACCTGGGAAAGCTGCTACAGTAAAGTTTATATTGGATCAGGCTGCCCTGAGGGATTTCTGCAGGAAGATTGAAGAGGCTGCTGAAAACTCCGGAAAAGGAGTGCAAATGGGCCATAAAAATGAAGGCAAGTGGGAGGCGTAAGTTTTTTCCTTTGGCCTAAATTTGTGCACAGGCTTTTGTTCGCAGATGAAGTTCTTGTCCTGAGGAAGAACCCATTGCTCTGATATATGAATGTTGGCAGAGTTGGCATCATTGCCAGGATGCTTGGTTACTGTGACATTTCTTAATGTGACAATTCAACACCAGGAAAGGGCTCTCCAGCTTTCTTATGCTGCAGGAGAGGGAGATCTCTGTTCCTTTTCCTAACTCCATTGTAAATTGACTGCTTTTCATTGCACTAGGTCCTCTATGTCTACCTTCTCAAGTTCATTCACATTTCTCAAGCCCTTAACCCTCTGTTGCCTATTTTGCACACACTGGTGCAACCCCAGGCTCCCATCTAAACTGTAAAACGTAACTGCCCTAGAGGAAGCCCGGTGTCTTAAGGCATCATTTATACCACACTTGCTCCAGACAGAAGGATGGTGACCAAAGGTCCATAGGTCCCAGTGGAACGTGAGCCACAGCTATGGAGAAGCTCTCCTAAAATTTCCTTTCATCGGAGGGCTTGGCTTCCTTGTCCTGTTCCCATTACTCTCCTCTTGCCAAGCGGCACACAGTTGGCTGGCATTTCCCCGAGACCGCTGCAAGAAGTGCCTTCAAAGATGCGATGTCACGTGTGCCACAGCATGCCTCCAGTCTCAGCGAGTTCCTGTCAGCCTGATGTGTGGGGGGAATACTGAATTAATTCCTGGTGCTGTTACATGCATCACAACACAAAGATGTCACCCACTGGCTTGAGCATGTTGAGTCACTACATTTCCCCAGGCTGCAAAAGCACAAGAATTATAACAATTTCCCAGCACAGACCCATGAGGGTGCTGGCTCCTGCTGAGACCTGTGTGCTCTGCTTGACTTTCCAACAATTTTTCTGAGGGTTTTAGCACCAATGCAAGCCACAAGTGGGTCTGCCTTTCCCTCTCCCTCTCTCTTAGCCAACCACGGCATGGCTGAGAAAGGAAAATAGGAAGATTCCAGGGAAAGCTATGTGCCTGCCCCAGGTTGTGAAACTCAGTTCACATGAGGCTGTGGAGATTCCCCCCTCCAAAAAAAGGGGAGGGGGTCAAGAAAAAAAGAAATGATGGTTTGGATCCAGTTCAGGCCTTTGATGTGCGCTCTGAGTCTGGAAGCCCAAGAGACAGTCGTACATTGCCCCACTATTTCTGTACTGGGAACAGACTGTTTTGCCTCACCACCTCCTGGATTGCATCTGATCCTATTTCAGCTATCTCTTTTATGCATATGCTTTAATATCACTTTTTTGTTATTTCTTTTGAGTGAAACAACGATAGGTTTTATGGGCCAGCCTCAACCCTACGGACCATTGTGTCCCAGAGCTGTTCATCAGAGGGTGGCAAGGACTCTTGCTGGGTCATCTGTGAGCAATGCTCTGTTCCACCAGGAGGGCTGGGCAGGGCAGAAATGGGAGTCAGGATGCTTCCTAGGGAAGACAAAGTGCAAGAGAGAGGATGTTGTGTTCACAGGGTGAAAATGCCTCCCCTCACCAATGAGGCAAGGGAGTTGGGGCAGCAGAACGGTAGCGAGGCCCTGCAGCTCTCGCTCTACGTACTGTTGCTACTACTGCACAAGTGGGACAAGGGGGACCACCATCGCACGCCATCTCTCAGGAGGGCCGGGGAGATCTGTCCCTGGCTGACAAACACCACCGGTGGCTGTCTGCTGTGATGGTTATGTTTGTCTAATGTTGAGGGAGCTGACAACCAGAGAGCAGAGGAGGAGGATGGAAAAGAGGGGGCGGGAAGGCTGTTGGTTGTGAATGGACAGACAGATTATTGTTGCATTTAGGATCCTGGGGGACAGGTAAATTGTAAGAGAAGCTGTAATATGCCATAAAACAAATACCTCTTGTTGAGGCTATGATTTGTCACAGCCAGGAGAGTTATGAATTTTAGTTCAAGAGTTGGTATTATTTTAGCTTACCCTTGAGGATCAGGATTCACAGGCTGGAGATGAAGTAGATGTTGTATAAAAATGTTTCCCCACTGGTAAGTGGGTGTTTCTGCTTTTTACTGAGTGGTCTGTGTGATATGCAGTTTTATGGAGGGCACTTTGTATAAGGCATAAAATATATCACATTACAGGTGAGAATATGTGGGATCCAAAACTTTTGATGGGTCTGAAGTGAGACAGCTCTGAACATGAAAATAACTGGGTCAATGACAAAATGTGTTATTTTAATGCCTTTGAGGTTCTCCTTCTGATGAATGTTTGGGTCCCCACACCTCTGGCTTAGGATAGGAGAGGGGGTTTCAAGCAGAAAATGTCAAGAAATGAGAGGAGTTAATAACTTGTGCCACGATGCAAGGGAGAGATTTGTCAGGGATCTCCAGTACTGCAGGAGATTCAGAAAGAGACACCAGAAGAAGGAGCTGGTTGGAGGACAGCCAAGCACCTTTTGAGATCTCTGCTCTCTTCCCTAATTGCTACAGCCTTCTGAATAAATCAAGAACAGTCTGACTCGCAGGGGCTGCTCCAGATCAGTGTCTATCCATTAAAACCATCCACACAAGGGCACAATCTCAGGAGATCTGAACAAGGCACAGCTCAGCCCATGGCCAGCATCCCTTAATTCTTCTTTGCCTTGATTTACAGCTTTAGACAGTCACCTCCAGTCCTGCACCCTGCCTCTGCTGAGCTCTGGAGTGTTAGGGGACTGAGCTAATGAAACATGGCACTGAAATTTGGCCTCAGAGGAGGCGGCAAAACTGGCAAGCCGAGCTAGCACCCAGTTGCAGGAGCAAGCTCTGCCATAGAGGGGTTGAAGCCATCTGCCCTCATTGCACATGCACATTTTCCTTTCCATCCCACTGGGGGTGGAGGTGTCCCAGCAGCAGCTGAAAGTCACAAAGGACTTGTTCTAGAGGAAAAGCAAAGGCTGAAATGCACACACAGGTTCCTCTGCAAGAGCTGATTCTCCTGCTTGTCAGCAGTGTAACAGTCCAGAAAAGTGTTATTATTGTAAATGTAATTAATAGTGATCTGGTAAGATTATAACCTTCTCTCTCTCTTCTTCTTCCCCCCTCCCCTCCAAACTTTCTGCTTGTGCTTTTTTTGGCAACCCCAAAATAGTAATTTGATGCAGACTCTGGCCACAAATCCAATGGAGCTTGATAGGCTTTAAATGAGGGGAGGGGGGATAGGCAGGGGTGATTGCTTTAATAACTGTTCTTGGAGAAAGGCCACTGATGTGTTTTCATTACTCGGAAGAAAGAAGAAAGCCAGAAAGAAAACAAGTGGCAGGGCAGCCATTAGAAAATAACTATGAATAATTATAGAGTGGGGGTAAGGGGAAGTCCAAAGAATTACTTCAGGGATGTAATCATGAGCCCACATCCAGGCCAGTTACTGGCAGCTAAGAAGAGGAGGTATCCCAGCAGTGTTTGACGGCCCCTCTGGTTTGGGTTCGTCTCCATCCAGTCTTGCATGAGCCTGCATCCCCATCACAGAACCTGTTGTCCCCAGTGTCTCAGCAGGACCCCAAAACATTACATGTATCCCTGACCTTACAGTGCTCTACAGACATCCGTGGAGCTTCATCCCTGAAGGTGTCTGGGACGGGATGGAGACAGGATAATTTTCCTTTCACAGCAGGGAAGCTGAGGGTCTGCACTGCAGCCTGGATTAGACTGGTGAAAATCTTAACTGTCCTTTGAATGGTACAACTGCTTTACTCATATTGTGGGTGTTTAATGAAGGAGGCTGTACACAGGCATCCCACCAGGAGAAAGCTTTGCAAGAAATCAAGGTGCGATCATTAAAGGAGGGAGAAAGGAGAGTTTTCCCTAGTCAAAAGGGCTAAAATGGGAACAGCCAGTTCTTCCCATCCTTAAATCCCACAGTAGGTTGCATCTCCCTGGGAACTTCTGTGGAACCTCATCTGAAAAGAGAGCCTGATTTCTGAGCGCTCTTCAGAGTCAGGCTGTAGAGATCATGTCACCTCATCTCTAGAAAGTCTCGAAACCACCCATACCCATGCTTGTCAATGGTGCAGCCAGATACTCCTCCATGGGGCTCTCCATGAAAATTACACCTCCCTGCCTTTTGGAGAGGGGTTTTGGTGTGTTCCTGGTGGTGATCTTGATTCAGACAAGAAAATTTCCAGACACGTGGCAATGTAAAAGAAGATGAAAAGCCTAAATCCATCTTGGCTCATGCACAGAGCAGGAGGGAATCCAGAGTGGTTGAAAGATGAAAAAAAGGAAAAATAAAATGAGCAGGGCCCAAGAGACTATTTTCATGCCAACTCCTCAGGCACTATGCAAAGGTTCAGGAATGAATGTGCACAGCAGGCTTCGAGGGAGGCGATGGTCACAGTCAGGAGCCATCTCTTCCAGGTAAAGCTCTGGTGTACTGCCAGTTCACAGGGCCAGGCAGCAGGTACATGATCACAGAGGCAAAGGGCATCCCCACATCACACCCAGCACACCCTGTAAGGGACCTCTGGATTTTCGTCAACTCCAAGCATATTTTCTATCCAAATTCTAATGCTCGCAGAAGAACCTGCAAAGCCTTCCAAGAACAGAAAGGAGTGTCCTTCTGAGGACAACTGTATCTTCCAGGAGATGCCCCTCTCCTGCCACAGCAACAATCCATTGTATTTCTGAGTCACACATCACCATGGCACCCATCTGCACAGCAAGGTTTCTAAAGCTTCTTAGTCTACTGCTGGAGAGACACAGCAACCCCCTGTATTTTATTGCACTACAAGGTAAATAATTAGACAATACCTCCAGAAGACAGCAGGCTGGGGCATCTGTTCAAGTTTCCCAGAGACCATCTGACTTTATACTCTTCCTTTTATTTACACCATTTTTTCTTCTGGTTACTGATGATGTTTCTCATTTGGTTTTATTAGATGCAGGTGTTTTCTGCTCTTCAGCTGGGAGCACTTTCCCTTTTCAGCTAATTCCAGATCTACTTTGTGTCTCAGTCACCTTTTGACTGTGATACTGGAGAGGCAGAGAAAGAGAGAGAAAAAAAAGAGAGAGATACTCTTTTTTGCTGCCTCAGCAGATGTGTGTTAAAGTGTTTTAGTGATTCAGTCAGTGTGCCTGCCTGAGGCCAAAGGAGAGGCATTGTCTGAATATAGAACAATTAATAACAAAAAACCCAATGTGGGCAGCATGGAGCGGAGGAAGGTGGAGGTGGAAAGTGAGCAAATCACAGGGATATTTCCAGCTTGCAGAGCACCTCAACAAGATCTTCAACCACTTTTAAAGGCAGCCCTCTAAACCCACCAAGTCCCCTTCGAGATGCAGAAGTCCCACCAGCCCTGTTGCGCAGATAGGGAAAACTGAAGCCACTTTTGCAACGCATCCTCGGTCACCCAGACTGCACTTTCCTGATGGCCCAGGGAAGCACGACCCCATACACAGGCCCATGCTCATGGCACTCGTAGTCGGGGGGTGGTGGGAGACTTGCAGCACCCACTGGTTGCTGCACTCCACATATGTGCTGGGTGGGACGCTGAGCTGCTCACCCTGCACTCAGGGATTGCTCTCACATCATTTGAGAGCCACCAGCAATGCATGACCTCTACTCTCCATACCAGCTAGGAAGGTGCGAAGGGGAATCTTTGTTGTCTGCTCATGATGACATGCCTGTCTTATCCCCACCAGCAGAAGAAATGAATTTCATCTGTGGTCAGGCGAGAGGAATTTGTCCCCTGAGCCATTTCTGCCTCTATCATTTAAACATCCAGTGCAGCCTTTACGCTTCAGTCCTTGTAAAAGACTCTGAGGACCTCCTGGTGCTCAGGATCTGATGTTCCTCAATTACCAAATGCCCCCAACCTTGCAAGCTAACTCAGGTGGGCCACGGGGAGATGGAGGCACACCAGTCACCAGTCACTGCTGGAAATCTTGGCAGCAGAGCCCCGATAATGTGAAACAGAGCCAACACAGCCCTGCAGAACACCCAGGCACTGATCTGTTGAGGGGAGACGCCGTTTCTACATGCGGTTTAAAATTGATACCCCCATGAGGCATGTTAGAAAGCAAAACATTGATGCTGTCTTCACTGGAAGCATCAGTTGCTTTGTTTTTTTAGTGACACAGAAAGCTGCTTGCAAGGAGATAATTTCATTCAGCCTAGCCTTTGCTGGATGTGGAAGGAAGTCCTTGGAGGTGACTCACCAACGTATCCAGTATGCCACCTAGCCCTCGCTAGCTCTACTACACTCACCGCTGCAGGACGGGTTGCTTGCGCCTGCTGGAAAGGGGCTCCCAGCGTGAAGCTGTGAACATTTGTTGGGGTTATCGTCCAGAGTAAGAAGGCACTGTCCAAGGGAAGGGCAAACATCTTGGGAAGAAATTGCATTTTACTTCTGACACTCAACCCAGTCTCCATGCAAAGTGAAATATCATGTCGATACCTGCACCACCTGCTGTTGCTCATCTCTCCTTTCTGCATTTCTGTCTCAGACTTGCCCCATCAGTTCCACTTTTGTCACTTGTCATTTTTCCCTCCCAAGGATGAAATATTGCCCATTTTCCATAATGATACTTCAGCCGCCTGGTTTCACAACCTGCTGATGTTTTATAATACTTACATATGAAAAAAAAATATAATACGGTCTCCTGTATGAGCATTATTTTGCTAATGAGATTCAGGTCTACACAAACTGGACAGTGGTTTTGGAGGGAGAAGAAAAAAAATCTCACTCTTGTATCTGTGATTCAGCTCTCAATCTTTCTAGATTGCCTGAACTTGTTTGATGTTCTAAATGCCTCCAAAACACACAGATTAGCCCAAACTCATTAAAGCATATGTTCCATCTTCTTTATCATACCCAGCAAAGTCAGTGCTTTTGCACATTAGAGAGGATCATAATGAAGTGTGATGTATCTGAGATGTAAAGAACAGTAACTTTCCAAATAATTATTTCTCTTTGCAACAGAGTCATATGTAACACATGGAGCCTATAGCAATGAAGTATATTAGAAGATGCTAATAGAAACCTTGATTTCCTCTGAATGCTCTCTGTTTACTCCCCCAAAATAAGAAAGCATGTCTTATAAACATAAAACATGATTGTGATCTCCCTTGAAAGAGCACAAGCAGGAGAAATGTGATCTTTGTTAGCTGCAGGCTCTCCTACAGCTCACAACCAGCCGTACACTGCACATTGCCCGGTTGCTGTCTTACTTTCCCAGGCTAGTGGGGTTTTTTGGTGTCAGCAAAAGATGCCAAAAAGACAGCCCTTGTGAGGAGCTTGGATGGCACACACCAAGTGGTCATCAGCAACTCCATCCCAGCTGCTGGGCTCAGCCGTTCAATGTGGGTGGTAGCCTCAAATCCCCATGGCTGAGACTTTCTTAACGTGGGAGAAAACCTGCCATCAGGGCACATCTCACCGCTAAAGTCTTGTCGTCTTCTGAGTAAGGATATGACTGATTTTCCAGGCACACTTCTGTGGATGAATGTCCTTGTGACACAGCATAGGAGAGAAATGAGGGTGGCTGCAAGACAGCTTCACACCTGCTTTTGGCCTGCTTTCAAAACCCAGGAAAAATTTCCCGGACAGCCCTAAATTAGAGCAGCTTCCCTAGGGATCCCTCATAGGATCTCTGCCCCATGGCATTCCAGCCGTGCCCAAGCCTCCTATGCCAGGGCTTGCAGCTGGGCTCGATGGAGGCATTTCTCTACATGCCTCACCATTTTGTGTCCAACAGGGTGCAGTGGGAATGAAACCTCTCCTGCACCCATCTAGATGTTCTTGCTGTCTTTGTACCAGGTATTAACATACAAAGCATGCTGTTCCTTAAAGGGTGGAGGAGAGAACAAGGCAAGCGAATTCTCTCCTGCCCTAAGCCCTCCTCACAAAGTGCTTCCAGATCTCCAGGTGAACAGTGCTCACTCTCTGCCCGGTGCTCTAGTCTACAAAGCACCCATTCACATCAGTGGCAGATTCTCATAAAAATCAGCTGCGGGATGCAATTAATATGCTGTAAAAGTCCTAAGTGTCAACTGGAGAAACCATTTTAAAACACTTCTAGATAAAATCCTAGAGGGTTGCTTCCCTTAACTTAAGGGTGCCTATTTTTTTTTTGCAGTTCACTGTGATCTAAGCAAAGATTCAGACAGTATTAAATAAAACCTCTAGAAAACCTCTTGAGAGAAAGACACACACACACGAAAAAAAAGCAGCTTAGAAATGCTTCTGTCTTTTTTGAAGGGTGGAGGGAGGAAGAACAGAAGGGAGTTGATTTTTGTTATAGCGTCCACATGGCATGGTAGGAAGGCAGTATAACAAGGAACACCTGAGAGGTGCAAAAAAAAGCTTGAAGCTTGGAAAATTTGGAGAAGAAGGAGTTAATGCTTTTAAGCAACAATCCGTCCTCTTACCATAGATAAGGGTGCATTCTAGTGGCAAAATCCATGCAATGCAGCTGCACAGATGACTGATCTAAAAAGAAACCTGGGGAATATGAGGCTTTGGAGGACCGTGTGCGTGGGGGGGGGGAGGGGGGGTGGGGGGGTGGTGTTTGACTCGAATCGCGCGTAACCCTCACCCAGAACTGGCTGCTCCCTTTTAATTTCCCGCTCCCCTAGATAACCGTGGGCTTGCGGTGCTGCGCGCTTGGCTCAGCCGTTCCTGCCGGGCTCAGCTCATCCTGCTGCTCCAGGTGTAACAGCCCGGTGCACGGTGCACGGCTGCCCGGGCGGGCCACGGGGTCTGCACGCTGCCGTCGTGGAGATTCCCTTCCCCACGCTCCTGGCAGTGAATGAGCACGAAGGGAGGCAAGTGCAAAGGACCACGGCCGGAGAGCTGTAACCCTTAGGAATGCAGCGGTGGAACAAAAGAACAAACCCCAAGCTGTCCAGGACAGAGGATGAGCATTGCAAAGCAGTTTTGGTTGTTGGGTTTTTTTTTAATTCTCCCTCCCCACTTTGTGCAGGGCAAGAGGCAGAAGAATGAGCTAAAACGTGCAAATTCTTCTTCACATGGCAAAATTTCCCTTGTTTTCTGGCATGCCCTAAGCAACAGCGAACTTTTCCAAAGAGGAATCTAACAGAGTTCTTACAAGCAGCCCAGCCCTCCCTCCTGCTCACTGTCCGGCTGCATTAACCCTTGCCGTTTGGGGAGTCAGGGGTGCACCCCAGCACTGGGCAAAGCCTCACTGCGTTTTTACATCTCGCCCAGTGGCAGGGGCGGTGGGCACCCTGCACACACACAAAGGCTCCTTCCTGGACCAGGGCTGGCGAGTGGCTCCCTGGCGCGCATCCAGCCATCTCCCTCCTGTGCTCACCTTTGGTGCTGATGGGTAGATGTGTGCACCAGCTGCCCCCTCGGAGAGTCCCCAGCCCACCAGCTACCAAGGCAGCCGATGGGGGTCCCTGCACCACCATCACAGGCACAGCATGCAGGATCAGGCCCTGATAACTCAGTCCTCAGGCTCAGAGACAGAGCCCTGACCTCTCTCTCCCAGGCTGCCTGCAGCCCAGGCTCCGTGCAACCCAATTGCAACCACTTTTCTCCCCCACCTCTTTTTTTTTTTTTTTTTTTTTTTTTTAAACCGTGAAGATCTCCACTTCCCCCTCCCCATCCTCGGCTTCCCCTTCCCTCTCCTCCTCCCCTTGTCTCTCCTCATAATATTATACTTGATCACTGCCCGGGGTTTGAAGCCCAGAAGTCAGAAGCTGTGCACCCCACCCCCACCGCCTCGAGTGCGCACTGA
>JAVJGJ010000061.1:26745935-26765594 GCA_035590215.1 Microhierax caerulescens
GGACTTGTCAACAACAACAAGCAGTGCCTGACCAACCTGCCTGCACTCTACAATCATATCTAGCTTTGCAGACAAGTCGCGCCCCGTCCCGCAGCATCCCCGCCGCGATGCTGCTGCGGCTGCTGGTGCTGCTGGGCGCCTGCCCGGGGCTGTCGCGGTGCCTGGGCTCCTTCGTGCAGTGCGAGCCCTGCGACGGCAAGGCGCTGTCGCTCTGCCCGCCGCCGCCGCTGGGCTGCGAGCTGGTGAAGGAGCCGGGCTGCGGCTGCTGCCTCACCTGCGCCCTGCCCGCCGGGCAGCCTTGCGGCGTCTACACCGAGCGCTGCGCCCGCGGGCTGCGCTGCCTGCCGCGCCAGGGCGAGGAGAAGCCGCTGCACGCCCTGCTCCACGGCACCGCCGTCTGCCTCAGCGAGAAGAGCTACCGCGAGCAAGCCAAGGCCGGTGAGTGACCCCCGCTTCTCCCATCCTCATCTTTCCCTCATGCTTTTCCGCTTTGCCGGCGCCTCTTCCACCTTTGCGCCTACTTCTTCCAACCCGCCACCGTCTCCCGGCCGCATTTTCCCTCTTTCCGGGTGCTCTTCCATGCCCCTCCGCTTGCTTTTCCGCCTTTCCGGCTGCCTTTCCATCTTGCCGCTTGCTTTTCTACTCCCTCCCACTGGCTGCTCTTCCTTGCCCTCCCCGGCTGCTTTCCCATCCTTCCGGCCTCTTTTCCATCTTCCCAGGTGCTCTTCCATGCCCCTGCTTGCTTCTCTGTCTTCCCGGCTACTCTTCCATCTTTCCTCCCGCTTTTCCATCCCACCCTCCCCAGCTGCTCTTCCATGCCCCCTCCCCCGCCGTGTGCTCTTTTGCCTTCTCTGCTGCTCTTCCATTCCCCTCCACCACCAGCAGCTGCTTTTCGATCTTTCTGGCTACTTTCACATCCTTATGCATGATTTTTCTCTCTCACACACACATATATGCACCCCAGCTGCTTTTCCATCTTTCCAGCTATTTCCCTGTTCCTTCCCCTCTGCACCCCCTCCACCAACATCTTTTCCAAGCCCTTGGTTGCTTTTCCATCTTTTTCAGCTGCTTCACCACCACCACGTCCCCTGGCTGCTTTGCCATCCCCTTTCCAGCTATGTTTCCACCTTTCCAGCTGCTCTCCCACCCCCTAGTTGCTTTTCCCACTTTGTGGGTACTCTTCCATCCCCCTAGCTGTTCTTCCATGCCCCCTGCCACTTTTCTCATCCATGCCCATGGCAAACTGCCTGTTGCATCATCTCACAGCCTCCCCCACGCCCCCATCCATCATCACCTCTGGATTGTCCCATACTCAGTGGAAACCTTTTCTTCCCTCACCTCCCAGATGCACCTTCTGAGTCACAGCTGCACCTTCTCAGTCCTTCCCCAGTTGTATCCTTTACACCTTTCCTGCATCCCTGTCTTCACGCTCTTCCTGACCGCTTTCTTTCACCATATCATCCACCTTGCTCTGGGGCCCAAGCTGACCTCTGCAGCTTGAGACACAGGGGAGGGGAGGGCACCTCTTTTCAACCATCTGCCCTATTCCCAAAATCCTCAGCCACCTCCAGGTTTATTGCTCAGCCTCCCGCTTTCTCCTTGCTGTCATTGCAGCCTGCTCTGCCTGCTGCTGGACTACTTTGTTGGGCAATGGGTTTTAGTGCAGGGAGGTGAAGAGAGCAGGTGCACTAGGGGCAGGGAATTTACAATTGCAAAAAATAATGATGGTGTTGCTAATAATCAGAAAGAATAGGTTAAAAGCAAGCATGAAGACTGGCATGGTTGCACCAGTGCAAAGACAAGCTTCTGAAATGTTTGCACCTTGCACGTGACAAAAGCATGAAAGAAAGCACTCCTTCATTTTGGCACATGCTTAACTCTCATTTCTGGATCCTGTAGCTTCTGCAAGGATACTTTCCCTATACTTCTCCAATTACATCTGTATTTCTGCCATGGTGTGAAGGGGAGGGTGTCTGCAAGTCCAGGGGACTGGGCAACCACTTGGCAAAAAAAAACCCCAGAAACGTGCCCCCTACTTTTTTTGGTCCATGAAAAAGTCTTTTTTGCTTGTTAGCAAGCTTCTGCTTATACCCACGCAATGGGAATCCGTTTCTCCTTTCTAGCACCTAATAAATCTTGATGCTTTTATTTTTTTTCCCCTTCGCTGCTTGCAGGCAGTGGTTGTGTTGCTATGCTCCATCCTTCAGAGCAAAACCAAATTCTGTGTGTATAACTTCCCCCCTCCCTCAAATGACAACGAATGTCCAAACTCCCTTAAAATCAGCCAGAAACAGCAAAGCTGAGTTTGGTTTTCTGAAGGGGAGCTTCAAGGGGTGAGGGCTGGGAGGGGACCTGTGTGGGGAGTGGAGGGTGAAGCCAGGAGCAGCGTTCCTGCCGTGGAGCCCAGCAAGCTGGGCAATAACCAAGGGGCAGATGAGCTATGTGAAGCATCCCAGAGCTCGTCATGCTCAGTGTTTATTTACTCTGCGTGTGTGTATGTGTGTGCGGCCGGGGCAGGTGGTGTGGTCAGGAAGGCAAAGCTATGCAGCTGAAACCCAGCAGTGGCTGGGAGAGTGGGGTCAGTCCTTGGGCCTCTGGCGAGGGTGCCCCATGCAGACAGAAGGCACCCGAAAAAGCTTTGGCACTTGACTCCAGTTGCAAATCTCCTTTTGTTCCACCTGCCTCGCTCTTCCCAGGGAAACTGGTCCTTTAGCAGGTGCTTTGCATGAAAACTTTGGCCAGTCCTTTTGTAATATCACTGCTTTTGGTTTTCTTGGGATGGGGAACACCCACTGAATGAACAAGGAGAGGGACAGGAAAGATGTTCCAGGTTTGTTGAAAACCAACCCCCTGGCACTACTTGCACTTCCAGTTTGGACTCCCCAAGTGCCACAGGGGGCTCTTTTTGACAGGTTTTGTTCATAGCCAGGAGATGAGCCTGGATCAGAAAGGCTGCTGCGAGAAGTCACAGGAGACAGGCAGGCTCCTCTTGAGATATGCGAGGTTGCAAAAAAGAAATAAAAAATAAATCAGGAATTCCTGAGGACGGGAGAAGGGAAAAACTCTTGGCATTCAACTGGTAGCATGTGAGAACAAAGTATATTTTCATAGGCATGTTTCTAAGCAACAGGGCAAGGAAAGAAATGAAGTTTGACTTGAACTTTCTGGCCTCTGCCAGTTTGGCCAGCAATGCAGGGACCGTGAGCTGGGGAAGCTGGCCTGGCCCTCCCATCTATCAATGACCAAAATTGGCCCTGAGCTGTGAACCACTGGGAAAGAATCGGCACTCTGCAAAATAAACTATGTGACAGCGGCGAGGACTAGATCAAACTGCATTTCCATCTATTTCTGCTCTTGTGCTGGCTGAGTTTAAAATTGCAGATGCTTTCCTCCTTATAGTCAATGTGGAGATGCAACAAGTGGTATTGCAAGAACCCAAGGAGGCCAGGCTTGGCTCTCCTGTAGGCCAGATGTTTTACCTGGGGACAAGATGCTCCTGGGTACCGTGCCTCAGTTTCCTCATCTGGAAGCTGGGCACAGTGATACTGGGAAATGCTGGAGCTACTGGGCAGAGTGTGCTCTTGGTTTGCTGAGAAGTTGGAAATGAAATCAAGTGTGGAATTAAATCAGGGCTTTGGTAGGGCTCATTTTAAGTAGATGGATGTGTAGGTACTGACGGGACAGTCCCTGTAGTCCTTCCTGGCACAACAGTCAGACACTGTCCTTTACCGAAAGCCAAACATCACGGCTGTAATTGACTGTTCCTGGTAAAAAAACATGAATGAGCTTCATTTATGGCACAGGCTGCAGGATTTTGGGTTTTCTCTGTTTTGTTTAGGTTTCCTTTGAACTGCACCACGTCTTTCCATTTTTCTCCCCCGTGCTCCCGCCAGACTTCCTCCTGCTGAGACAGCAGGGTCAGGCTGAGCACTGGGGAGCGAAGGGCACAGATTGGAGCCTGCTGCCCTAAAAAGGCTCATGGAAAAACAAAGGTTGTCAAATATTTCCTTCTCCTTTCTCATTCCTGCTCTCTTTCTAGAAAGCGAGCAAGACTTGGCAAGTTTCCTTGCGAAACAGTGAGCCAACGATAACCAGGAGGGGAAAGGGGGGGCGGGGGGGGAGGTTGTAGTATTAGCCCTAAGAAAATTGTCTTTGCTGCGTCAGCTGGAAGTAGGCGGAGGAGGAGTGCTGCAGAGCCCAAGTTTCCTGCGGCTTGTGTTCGGTGCAGTCCTTTATCCCTCTCTGACATATTCCACCACCACCCCCATCTTTCTTCTTCCTGTGCTCTTCTGCTCCCTGTGCAGGCATGTGGGGCTTCAGGGGCAAGCGATGGGGAGGTGGTGGGACAGGTGGGCAGCCCCATGATGAGGTCCAGGGTAAGGGTGAGGGTTAGGGCAGGGGTCGTGGGAGCAGGGCGCTTGGGACACACTGGCTTGTGAACATGTGTCGCTCAGGGAGGGACCCGGCTGGTGCAAGCAGCAGGTTCTTTGTGTAAAGCAGCTTTCGAGCTGTCAAGGCCAAAAGCTAGTAGCAACAGGCCTGCAAAGCCTCAGATCTGGAACAGGAAAATCTCCATTTCTCTTTTGATCTGAAGTTTCAACAATAATAACAATATATTTTTTTTAAAAAAACGAGGGTGAAATCTATCAGATGCCAGCAAGAGAGCTGGGTTTCTGTGGTGTGTGTGTACGGGGGAGGGAGGGATGGGGTGGTTCAAACAGGAAAGGAGGGGCCTTGGCTGGAAAGATTTTTCAGCAGCCTGGTTTCTAAGGAAGGAGGGAGAATATTAAGTAGTTGATCCAAATGAAATTCCTGTCGGGTGCCAGCAGAGTTCACTGGAGAAAAGACGTGGCTCTGTGCTTGCGTGCGTGCATGAGTGATAGAGCTGGTCCCAAGCTCCCACACAGCACTGTCAGCCTGGACCCACTCCAGGTGAACGAAGGGCACCCCTCCAGAGCCGGCACTCCTGCAGCAGAGAACAGAGGCTGGCCTTAAATGAGAGCCTCCACAGACCTGAGGGATGCTGCAGAAAGGCTGCGTGCCTCCTCGTGTCGATATTTAAGCACCAGCATCCTGGGCCCAATTGACCGTCAGGGCTTTGGCACGTCAGCCTCAGCAGCGTGAGCAGAGTTGTGTGCGACTGGAAGCATCGGCATGAATGCAGGGTGAGGTGTCCCCTCGGGCTCGGAAGAAGGAGGTAGGAGAGCTTCAGTACATTTTGTGCCAGCTTCAAGAGAGCCCCCGGGTTCTTTTGTCACACAGTTTGGCACACGTGTGTCACGGCAGCTGGGGAGGAAGGAGAGGAGGAGAAGCAGCGAGCGGGCGCTGCCTCGCACAGAGCGTGGTGCTCTGCTTCCTCCTAACGTCCGCTGGAAGTTTTACTCGTGCTGGGTCAAAAAACGTTGCAGATGTAGGAGCAGCTGCCGGAGTTGTTACAGCAGTGGCAGTTCGCAGCGTTCTTCGCCCAAACTGGAAAGCCTGAGAGCAGTCTGGGAAGGAAGGCAGGCACCTCAGCCCCTCTGGGGCTTGTTCTCCTCTGCTCAGCGAAGCAAGTGGCTAAGAACAGTTGTCATTCGTTTCACCTGTGCTAAGTTACAGGGGAGATAAAAGGGCCCGTGGCACAGCAAATCCTGCCTGTTTTTTTACCAAGCACTTAGTAGTGCAAATTCAATGTTAGACATAAATGGAGAATTTGTCTGGAACACACCTGCCCCTCGATGTGGGCTGCAGAGCAGCAGGGCTAATATGCACAGGAAAGATATGCACGTGAAGGCATGCACACATGTACCTGCGTTCACACGCCCACACACGCCCGTGCAAACATTCAATGTGCACACACACACACACATTTTTGTCTCTGCAGCAGAATGGTTTCCAGGCAGCACACACAAACCTCTCTTAGGTGCAGTGGTTCCGGGTTCTGCTTATGACTGGCACATCGGTATTTTGCCAACAAGATCAGATATTGGCGTACAGACCGGCCTACCCTATCCTCCCACTGAGGGCTGAGAAATGAGATGCAGCAGGTGAGCATATCAAACAACGGGAAGCAAGGAAGGAGATAGACCCAAGATACTCCTCCCAGCCAGCTGTGTGGATCTGAACTCAACCCCCTTGCTTGGAGGTGGGTTGTGTTTTCTGGATAGACTAGGTCTGCGTTAGTTAAATACCCCAAGAGATATTCCAGTGAAAGTGTGAATAGCTTGCAGCTTGCAGAGGGCAGCAAGTCCAGCTCCAGCTCCATGCCAGGTCTGGAGGACATGCGTCAGGGGCAGTGGTGCCTGGTGGCATTGGTGGAGGAGATGGTACGGGGGGCACTGAGGGCACTGGGACCCTACAAACTTCTCTTTGCCCAGGCAGCAACAGCTGGCCTTTGGGAAAGCAGGAAACAGGAACTGAATTGGGAAAAGATGGCAAGTTTGCTGAGATGTGGCAAGATGGGGGCAGGAGAAACAACCTCCAGCATTGAGGAGGAGGAAGCAGCAGGACCTGAAGACATGGTGCATGCAGAGGTCAAAAATGATCCAGAGAGTTTGGCCTGGGTGAACTCACTGGCAGCCAGTATAATAACCACCTAGTCATTTGTAAGGAGATCTTTTACAGGCAAAAAGATATTATCTGTTTATCCTCAGGATGGGTGTAGCCAAAAGCATGAGGAGGCTCTGCTGGCAAGGAAGAGAGGGATATCTGGCCCCCCATGCTGGGATACCCTAAGACGTGGGCCTGCCAAGTCCATTTAGCAAAGGTCTCCACACTGGGTCTCCCCGAGGTGATGTGCAGGCTGCCAGTGGGTCACAGAGTAGGGTGGCAGCTGTGCCAGTGCTCCTGGGCCCCGGGGCTGCCTGTCCAAGGTCACTAGGCATGGGTCATGCTTGATGCTTCAGCCCATCCTGGAGGGGTCATGTCACATCTGGTGACATCCCCCATCCTCTCACCACTCAGCCCCCACAAGACACTCCCTATTCCTTCAGCTGTGTAGCCAAGGCAACTCTCAGCAAGATATTGTTTTTGAGGTGGCTCTTTGATGCTGGTGATCTGAGGGGACCCCTTACTGTTTATGTCAATCCACAGCTCACAGTTAATCCCAGCAGAAGCCAGCATAATGTATTAGCAGAATTTTGGGACTTTCAGTGGTTTGATGCAGGCAAATTTGCTCTCAACAAAGCCATTTTCTAGCATGTTTTGGTGGGTCTCCTGTCTACTTATGATGTTTCCAGGATGTGTGCTAACTGCCCATCAGTCCACATCTTTTAACCATCAGCTTCTGTCTGGGAAACCACACCTGTCTTGCCCTATGCCTGCAGGAAGGTCCAAACCTTCCCTGGCTGGAGAAAGGTTCTGGTCAACAGGCTAAACCTTGAGGAGGCATCTTAAATTTATGCCCGTGGAGTCTATGGGTGTTTCTTGTGTGTGTATGCATAAAGCATTGCTCTCACGATTGCTGTCATTCTCCAGACCCCTCTGTTATTCCTGTCAGGTTTTTTCCCAACCCTCCACCCCAGTGGTACTGCCTCTTTCATGCAGAATGTGGGAATGGGAGAACAATACCTCCTACAGCAAACTGGCACATCATTCCCTATTACCTTGTCAGGGGTTGATCCTGCAAGATGCTGAGCACCTTTCCTCTTGGCTCAGGGCATCATAGGCTTTCAGGCACCTAATCCCCTCTGTGGGAGTCAGCAGCCTTAGTCCTCAAAGGACTGTGAGGCCAAAGCTGTAGACACTGTTGGCTTGGTAGAATTGGAAAGCTCTTATCAGCTGCCTGCCTTGAGGGCTGTTATTGCAGTTTAGTTTGTTTGCTTGTTGGATGGATACAGCTGGCTGACTGATGGAGGTAATTGTTATGTTGATGGAGGTAACTGGTCTGGTTGCTATTTAAGGGCAAGAAGGTAATCCTGACAGATACTTAAGGAAATGATCCCCTAGCTAAACAGGGGAGGCAATGTATCTTAGTGATAACTTTGAAGGCAAAGTTGGGCAATAGTAATAATTCTTTTAGTAGAAAACCAGTAGAAATATTTTCTTTTTCCAAATTCAGATGGGATTCATCCTTAGAAGACAATTAAATCAACAGACCTACTTATTATTCATGCTTAAGGAGTCAGTTGTTATGCATTGGACTGATGATGCAAATCTAGTAATTAAATAAGCCAATGAATAGCAATGGAACGTGGCTTTCACTTTTTAATTTAAAGGAGATGCTGGAAAAGAAGAAACTTTATTAGGAAGGGGCAGCATGTCTTATATCTGTCCATCAGTCAATTATGGTGCTGCCACAGCCGCATGCATGTCTTAATATATTTTAATAATGTCTAAATGCAAAGTTTCCTGAAGAAATAGCAGAAATGGGTGACGTTTTACCACATTGTTTCATAACCATTTCAGTGTTCAGTTATTTGGTTTTGTAACAGCAGAGGTGGCTTGAGGTCGCAGGGAAAACAATGAAGTGCAAGAGGGTTTTTATCATTGCAGAAGGGCTCTGGACCTGTGGCAAAGAGTGATCAGTTGTCTTTCTTGGAGTTTCCCCAAAATGGAGGTCTGTATCCTTTGCTCCATCAAGGGGCCCATGATATTTTTGTAACACTGAAAAGTGTTTTTTGCGTTGTGTTGGACCAAAGGGAATTGGTTAATGTATGCAGTGGTGCGGTGCGGGGAGGGAAATGTCTAGTAGAGGCAAGAGTTACCCATCAGGATCAAGCCTGGGCAAGTTTCTGCTTAATCAATATTGTCAGAATGTGAACATCAAACCTGTTACTTTCTTGTGGTACAACTTAAGTGGACTGAGAGATTAAATAATAGCCAGGCCTACTCCAGGCAAAGGCTTTCTGATAGAAGGAGCCATTAAGAAAGTAGAAGGGAGTCCTGAGGGCAGAGGTGGAGATTTCGTTGCTTGGAGCTTGTAAAAGTCAGGTTGGACGGTACACGTAACAATGTGTCATCTGGTGCTGACACAGAGATGAGCAATGGGTGATCTCACAGATATTTTCCATCTGGTTTAGGGCAGAGCTGTGAAGTCAGGCCTAAGGCCTAGAAATTAATCCAGGCTAGGCTGGAGGTTGTAATCACAGCTGCACACCTGAAATACTTGTGGTGTTAGACTTGTTCTCATGCAGCACCTGGCACAGGTGCATCTCCAGACTCCACCTGATATGCCTTCACCTCTTTCTGGGTCAAGCAGAGGGTTTGGTTTTCTTGGCCTTTCCGGTTACTGGCTGCTATTGAGGCTGATGGAGGCCCTCAATAACCTAAGTGGGGATGGATCTTTTGATGGAGACCACCAGCCTCCAGTGGGAGCAGTGTTCAGATTCAGTTCCAGCAGGCCATTTGTTAAAAACTTCTTCTCAATATGAGACTAAATCAGGTTCAAAACCCTGACCAAAAGGCAAAACCCACCTTCGTCCATAAGCAGACCAGAGAGTTTAGCATAAATCTTAATGGCTTTTCTCAGGCCTTCCCTGAGTTTTCCTTCTTTGCTCTTTTCTGCTCTTAGTTCCTTGGCAGCCTGGTGGGGGGTTTGCCACCTTTATTACAACCAATGGAATCTGCCACTAGGGTGGATTTGTTGGAAAAGATGCAAGACTAAGAAAGACTGAATGATTTCATCCTTTCCAGGAAGGAAAAATATGCCTTGGTCACTATGATGTTGAAAGCTGGTTTATTTAGATTTCTCTGGGTCATTCTTCAATTCAGCTCTCAGCTTCTTCTGCAGTTTCAGCATATGGAATGAGGAACATCTGCAGTCTCCAGATGATGTGAAGGAAATATGTTTTATCTTCCTATCATCAGTGCCTCAGCAACAGGAGCTTCTTGATGTAAATCTAATCCTGAAATAATTTCTTCCCTTCCACTTGCCAGTTCAGTTCC
The DNA here is from genome assembly GCA_035590215.1 of Microhierax caerulescens. NCBI lineage: Eukaryota > Metazoa > Chordata > Aves > Falconiformes > Falconidae > Microhierax > Microhierax caerulescens. The sequence continues at coordinate 26,755,800 of JAVJGJ010000061.1, forward strand.
CTGGAAGATAACTTTGTTCAGGAAATGTCAGGCTGATACAAGCAGCTAACTAGAAACAGAATGCCTGCAATTTTGCAAGATGGTGCACATTGGCATCATTTAATTGAAATATGTGGATGTTTGTTCATCATCTCACCAGAGAGAGAAACTGGAAGGTTTCCCTACTATTTACTGGTTAGACATTTTGGGTTCTCTCTTGCACAGAAACAGTTGTCACTGTGAATCCAAAGTCTCTGTCCATGCTGCCTGTTGACCTAGACTCCCACCTGGACTTGGTGTGTCTTGTGTATGCATTGCAAATTCCCAAGCCTGTATTGAGAACTGATTGTAGCCTGATCTGGGGGCTCTCTGGAGAGAAAGAGGTAGATCAAGGGCAACACCTCTCAGTGAGCCCCAATCCTTGCTTGTACAAACCAGGTGAGAACAGCCCAGCCCACCAGCTAGTGCCCAAGCTTGGGTCTTCCAGCAGAGCATAGATGCTTGTAGTCTGCTGAACTAACAGCTAGCAACATGTAGGGAAGGCCCTTAAATCATGGAGCTCCCTATATCTAAACCTGCTTTTCTCCTTGCTCTAAAGAGTTGATCCCAGGGAGTTTTATTTTGTGGCTGCAGCAAGGAAGGGCAGCTCAGGGAAGTATCATTTGGCACACAGCAACACAGATCCTTCTTTACATTTCCAGTTCCCATAGCTGTACCTCTCCATCTCCATGGCACTTGCTGGCACTGCGGAGAAGTGGTGCTGACCCAGAGATCCATTCCTACAGATAGGCCCTGTGCTTTCAGAGCAGACCAAAACATGAACTGGTTCCCTTGAGAGCTCCTTTCCCACATGCTGAGCTTCATTTCTCCCCCATCCAGCTCTGTATGAGGACACCAAGGTCATCAGGATGATGATCTCCCTTTCCCATGAATCCTCTGTGAACCTGGGGGCATCCCAAGCACCTGATATTCACGCTCTGTAGGTGAGCCCTGGCTGATGCAGCACAATCTACATACACAAGTTTCTGCTGAGGAGACAGTCATCTCCTGAGAAAGAACTGGTCTTCCAGGGTAGTTCTGCAAAGCCCAAACAGTAACTTTAAAAAAAAAAAAAAAAAAGACACAGTATAGCACATCCCTCTGCCATCCATCCCTGCTCTCTGAGGCTCTCCAGGTATTTCTGAGCTGTTCCCATGCATCCTCCTAGCTCTTGGCTTAATAAAATGGAGATAAGCCTTAACCTAAGGTTGAGTCCTTCCAGCCCTGTGGCCACTTTTCCGTCTGTTCTCTGAGCTTGGTTCCACTGATCCATATCCTTCTCTTAAAGGGTATCTCTGAGACAAGAGAATAAGGTTCCAGCAACTTTTATCATGCTCTAACAGGGATATAAGGCATTGGAATACCCCAGAGCTCTCTTCCAAAAGCTTGTGTGGCTTTTGGACTATGGACTATTTGGACTCTGGTCATATGTCTTTAGTAGGGGACTGGGCATGGTGGTGCAGAATGGGCATTTCTATGGGTGTTTTGACAATGCTGAGACTGCTAAAGACTTCCTTCCATACTCTGAAAATCACAAAAGTGATTTGCTGCTTTTGGCAGCTGTTGGGGTACCTAATTCCCAGTGAAGGAAATAGGGTCTGTGTTTTCTTACCACTGCTCCTGTGCCTGTAAAACTGCCACCCAAGAGAGCTGCATCACAGGCTGTGAGGGGACCAGCACTGAAGAGGTGGTGGGATTTATCTTCATTAACTTCAGACCTTTGGAGTCACAGGAGGAGAGACTGGAGCCCCCTGAGATGTGTTGTTCCACCCTAAAATCAGCGTCCAAGCCAGATGATGGGGCTGGTCAAAATTCAGAGAGTGCAGTGTCAATGCAGTGACTCGGACTTGGAGTTTAGCCAGCCAGCAAAGCCCTAACACCTCTGTGTTAGTGGACGGGTGTTAGTTGACAAGATCTATCATAAATGCCTGTTGTACATTGCTAAGACTTGGGGAAGATAGGGTGGCAGTCCAAGGAGGGCTGCTCTTTTTCTATCCTTCTTAGTGTGTGGTGTCTCCTCCCAGTCTCTCATCACCTGTGAGCATCACCAGTGTGGTCCCTCAACAGTTCCCACCAGACTGGCCATGCCGGCCTGCCGCCAAGTCCCCACCAAAGCACAAAAGTTTGTCAAAAGTCCAAGGCACATTGCAGCTGACTCTCCAGCAGTCAACGCCCTGGTCTAGCAGAGGGACCGGCTGAAGCCTGCATCCCCAGCCCTGGCTGCTCCTCCCCCAGTGGGTGCCAGACGGCCTCGGACTGGATGGCTGCCTGGAATTGATGCCTGACTTCACCAGGGCGGTGGTCTGGAGCAGTGACCCCAACCCTAGGCAAAGTGCCTGAGCTGGCTCCACTGCCCACCCCTACGGGGCTGCGCACGGGGCTGGGAGTCATTCGCCACCATGCTGCTGGGGTTTGTGCCTGTGACGGGAACCTTAATGAGCTGGTCTTCATTAGGGCAGTGAAAGCTCCCTTCTGTATGGGCTAATCCAGGCGGCCCCCAGAGATCTCAGGAATGCTTTTGCTCAGTTGCACTCTCCAGCTGCCAAAGGGCGCGAGATGAGATGACCCTTCTTGCTCTGCATCCCTTCCCCATCTGCATTATCCCTTCCCTGCCTGCATTTCAAGACTGCATACACAGTGATTGTTCCTGTGTGCTGATCAGGAGGAAGGGATTTTTATTTTCCTGTCATCGTCAAAGGTGCAAGTCCAGGCTGGAGAGGAAGTTGCCTGCCCATTCCAGGAGATTTCAGCATAGATCAGGCATGTCCCCCCCTCTGGAGTGGGGACAAGCGGGGAGGGCAGCTGGGGGAAATGTACAATGAGGGGTTTTACCAGCCAGGGACCTAAGCATAGACTTCCTGTATAAGACCCCATCTGAAGGAAAATAGGTACAACTCTAACATGACTTGGAAGTGCAAAAGTTGTATTCAGGGCCAGCACCGACTTTTGTCCTCTCCTAGCCACAGAGAGCCCAGGGGAGCTGCTTTACATTACCCAGAAAGAACCAGTACTGTAAAGAAATGGGAGGAAGGAGAAATGGGAGGATCACATCCCTCCAGCCGGTACAGGGAAGGAGACAAACATTGATTTCAGCAATCATTGCCTTTGCCTGCATGTGAGTGTAAAGTCCAGCACGAAGATGTAAGCAGCCAGCGTGGGGCTGGGCAGATAATGGAGCTGCCGTAGATAGGGAGTCTGCAGCTGTTTGTGCTAGGTAGCTCTTATTATGGGTAAAGCTTGGAGGGAGTGTCTGGATCTGGCTCTGATTAGCGCTTCTGGGTCCCGATCGATGGGAACTGCAGAAAAAAAATCCCTCCCCAACCTCTCCCATAATTTTTTTCCCTTTTCTCCATGACCAGCACCAGCTGCCTAGGTATCTTATCCCAAAATGTTGTGCCTCCCCAAAAAAAGAAAGCCAAGGTGTCAGAAATCAGGCAGCCAGGTTTGGAAAATACCATCTTGTAAGCAGTGATGGGACAGAAACTGGGGTCCTCCAAAGACAGCTGCCAATGGGGCCCAAAATCACAGGGAGCCCATAGGAAAAGTCAGGTGGAGAGGGTCACTCCTGAAGTCCTGCAGCTGAAGATATTCCCTTCATGGGCATACTGGGAGGCAGTACTTCATCCTGGGGGGAGATCCTCCTCCAGTGGAGAGCACAGACATTGTGCACTGTTGCACCACACTGTTCAGTGGGAGACACTTGCTGCTGTGTAATCAGCGATGTTTCAGGCCTGGGTAATGCAAGCCTTAATTTCCATCTTGTAATGAGCACCTCTGAACAGAGATGGCCAAGTTTGGGGCCAGAGGAAGGACTGGGCAACTTCTCAAGGTCTCTACCAGTGACAGTTGGTGTTGTTCCTATGCTAGAGGTTTAAATGAGATCCCCATTAAATCTTTCTCCAACACCTTCCTGCTTAAGTGGTGTATTATGTTAGTGCTCGTGCTGTAAATAGTAATCATGATAATCAAGAGGGCTGTTTAGCAAGGTTGTGCTATGGTTGTACTTTTCCTTCTTAGATGCATGTGGCATTTTTGGGAGGTTTTGGATGGAACAGCAAGTCCTCTAGCAGTGGGCTGTGGATGCAGTGAGCACGGATCATTAGCAGCAGCAGTCAATAGATTCTTTTCCTACCTTTCTGCCAGAAACTGATGAAAATATGTTACAAAAATTCAAGCCTCCTAGCTATTTGGAAAAAGCTTCCTGCTCCGCTCTCTAATGTCAGCAGGCAGGGAGGTGGTGTTCCCACACACCCTGCACCCACATGTGAACACACACACACCCTGTGGAGACTTCACACGTGTCCAAAACATCTGAAGCACAGAAGAACCCAGGCTGGGTTTTGGCCCAGGTGCAGGAAGGTGCATGGGCTGGGCTGCTCTGGGTGGTATCTGTTGAGGATGACAGCAGGCAGCCAGACAGGAGCAACTTGCAGCTTCCCAAAAACTGCCTGGTATTTTGGTACTCCAAGTCCCTTCTGTAGGGGCAGGGTGAAAGGGTTGGAAATGGCTTCTACTAGGGAGCTCCCTGTGGCCAGCCCACAGTAGGGAGAGGGCTCTGTGCCCTCAGCCCCAGGGCAAGGATAACCTAAGCTCTACTATGGGTATGTTTTGCCTCCCAGGGCTCATGGGAGCTGCATGGATTAGGACATAAACAGCACGGTCCTTCTGGCCTGACCTGCGTCAGGAACATCTGCAAATGCTCGCTCATCTTTCCCTGGGTCCTCCATGGGCACCACAGCCTCAGACCAGACACAAAGCCATGGAGTGGCTCTGAGTTGAGTTCAGTCTCCAGCCTTGGCTGTAGGGTCAACATCCCCTTGGGGTGGCTACACCCAGGTCGCATCTCCAGGCTAGCCAGGCATCCTCAGCTTGGCCAGCATTGTCATTCTTCTGCTTGGTCAGTGAGCCTGGGACCTCTGCTTGGAGGTCACCTCCTACTGAGGAGCAGGGAGAAGGGATAGAGATGTGAGAGCCACCCACCTGCGGCTTCCCACTGTTCCCCAGCTGCAGAGATGGTGAGTAGGGCCTTCCCGCCTATGCCTTGTGCCCGCAGCTGAAACACCGAGGTGTAGCACGCTCTGCCTCTGCAAACAGCCGCCTGCCTGAAACCCAGTCACCAGTCGCTGGGTTGGCAAGGCAGGTGGGAGTGTGCAGGAAGGGGCCGTGCAGTAGGCCAGATCCCGACAGTGAGGGAGGAGGAACTGCAGCCTTCCTCCTGAGTCTCAGGCAGGCATAAGTAGGGCTCATTCAAGGAAACTGGGCATTGCTTCTGCCAGCGTCTCCTTGGGAGCAGAGGCACAGCGGTGCCAGTGCTGTCTGCCACAAACCGGCCCAGGGTGCCAGACAGAGGTTAATGAATAAGGTGGTGGGTGAGGATGGGAAGGTGGGTGCAAGGGCTCTGGGGATGCTGATGTGGGTGTCTGGTCCCAGCTGCAGTGAGCAGCTGCAGGTTGACGTGGATGAGCCAGCCAGGAGGCGAAGGGGGGGGACTGCATGAGTGCTGCCAGCCCCAGCTCTGCCTTTCCCTCTCCTGTTGGCACTGGGAAGGTCCCTTAGCAGCTGCCCAGTTTGTCAGGAGTTTGTGTGTCAGAGACCTCTGCCCTTCAGTTTGTCAAAACTGGCCTGTTAATATCAAACTAGGGAACATAGTCAGGTGCCTGAGCAGGGACTGCTTCAGCCTTGTTGCTGAAGGAAATTAGGCTGTAAAAAAATTCAGAAAGTGGAGGAAAGGGATCTCTCCAATGCATCCATGGGGTTCTCACTGGGAAATAAATCCCCAAACTAAACACCACAGCTGAGCAGCAGATGGAGAAATCCCACCACAGCCATCTCTTGTTGTATTGCTACTTGAGGGGTGGCCCATGTGTGCCAGGGAGGGTGGAGGTTGTCAGTTCCAGGTACTTTTTTAGCCCTTCAGGATGCATTGAACTTGGGCTGGAAGCTAGGCAGCTTTTGGTGCACGCCAGCCCTCAGCTCCCTCTGCAGAGCACTGGGCTCCTGTGGCTCCCATCTCCCCAGCTGAAAGGGATTAGTCCCCAGCTTGCTCTGGCTTGCTGGCAGCTTGCAGGAAGCAGAGAAATAAGATGTTTGCTGAAGGTGAAGCTGCTGACCATACCAGCAGGATGAGCTGCTGCAAACACCCATTGCAGTGTGAGTCCTGGGAACTGGACGCCCTGTGCTGTTTTTCTGACTGAATCCTCGCTGCCTTGTTCCATTTGTTTGTTATTTTAGATTTGCCCAGGTAGTTGTGCCTCTCTTTATTTGTTATTGCAGAGGTAATGAGCTGTGCCCCTCTTGTGTTGTTGCAGGGTTGCCTGCACCAGTGTGAATCTTCCCCTCCCCTTAATTACCATAGGGCAGCCCAGGGAGATGCCCTGGCAGTGGGTGCTGGAGGGGATTCCTGGAACAGATGACAGTGTGTTTCATTGCTGTGGAAGGGCTTAGTCACTGTGGATGCCTCCTGCCTCCTGTCAGACCTTAGATTGCTGCAACATCTTCGTGGCAAAGGATGCTCTTCTACTGCACCTTGTACAGTGTCATTTAGTGGGGGTCAAGATCATTACCAATTCAATTAGTCTTTTCCCTGTTCCTTGTCCATCATCCCCTTATAACAGAGGACCCCCCCCAACCTGTGGGGGCCTTTGAGTCCTGCAGCAAGAAAAAGAACCCAAGCATATGAACACCATAGGGCAAAACGGCAAGAGGATGCTGTCCCAGGGAGAAATGTGCATCCTGGGGATGGTGCATGGGGTCACTTATGTTGCCGTGGGCAGTTAGGAGGCCGCTGAGTCTGGGATGCTGATCCAGTGCTGTGTTTTCAGAAAGAGGAAAAAAAAAAAAAAGGCTGCTTTAATAAATAAGGGGCTATGGAAAACTTTCCAGTTTTGCTGGGAGAAGGCAGATTCACATTGGCAAGGAGGATGAAGAGACCAGTAGCCATGGCAGGTTTGTGGGTCCAGTGACCAACCTGTTCCCTGAGCCACTTCCAAGACCCCTGGCTGGGGTGTGTGTGACTGACTGGTGCTGCCTTCTACTGCTGAGCAGTGCATCTGTCACCCCTTACTGGGTGTCCCCCAGGCACCCCTGGGCATCCCTCCTCCTCCCTGGGGCTGCACCTGGGCTCCAGGGAGCTGCTGGCCTGCAGGGTGACTCCTATTGCCTTGTTGGGGGCAGGTTATTCACTCTTATTTTCATGATGAGCTTTTTAATTTTGTCCCAGCAGTGATGTTGCAAGGAGGAGTAAGATTGGTGCCCTGCTGTCTTCACTGTAGGGCTGCAGAAGGGAATGAGCCACGTTCACTGGCATCAAAGTCATGGGAGACACGGTGCAGGGAGGGATTTCAGCTGGTCTGATGCTTTTCCTTCCCCCGTGGTGGATTTCCCTTGCTCACCCACCAGCCTCAGCACAAAGCTGGTATCAGCACAGGGCTGCTGGGAACCAGGGGCTGGGAGACTGTGGGCCTCAGGAGCTTTAAACTCTATTCAGATTTAGTCCAGAAATAACCCTTTTTCACTCTGGTGGCTGTACTAAATGTCACAAGTCATCTAAGTTTAGATTGTCACCAGATTGCTCCTATATATAACTGCACAGGGCTCCTGAATGCATCCTGCTGGCAGAGGTCATGTTGGGGCGATCTGGGGGGTCTATGGGAAGGCAACTGCTGTGGACAGAGCCTAAACGTGCTCTCCTTTGCCATCGGTACCATCGGTCGCAGCTACAGTCAGGAGCACCACTTGGCTGTGTTACCCTGGGTTTTGCCGGCTGCTCGGTGCGTGCCGGTGGATGGGGGCTGGTTCAGTCCCATGAGCTTGGGGCTGCAAGCTGAGGACCCTGCAGATCCCAGCACTTGTCAGCCACATCTTTGGCATTGCTGCTGAAGTGTCTGCCCAGCTGTGTGATGGCTTTGCTGTGTGATTGACCTTAACTTTGGAGTTGCCTCATCTTTGAGCATCCCTGGCTTTTATTCTTGCATCTGCAAGGCAGGGTAGGGTGTGAATTTGTCACTTAATCCTCTCACCATGGTTAAATAGGGGCTTCTCTGCCACATTTTGTGTGTCCTCTGGTTCTTTCTGGGTGTGGGATAACCCTCCTCCAGGCTTTTTCCACTGACACACTGCATTGATGATGGCCTTGTACGTAGGAGTCCATGCTAGACCCCCAACTTGTCCATACCCTCAGACACCTTCCTGTCCTGAGCTCGCGGGTCACACAAAAGCCATGCCAAGTCCCACAGAGTGGGATAAAGACAGAGCTGTAGCAACAGCTGGAAAAGGGATTTCTTTGGTCATTTGTTCCCATCCTGTCTGTTGCAAAGGTGTCTTCTGGGGTCAGGCAGGAGGCTTTCTGTGCAAAAGCAAGCCCCAGCCAGCTCATGGAGACCTGATGGTTTGGTACCCCTTTTCTTCCAGAACGGGAGTCCCGAGAGCATGAGGAGCCGACCACGTCAGAAATGACAGAGGAAACCTACCCACCCAAGGCCTACCGGCCCAAGCATGGGCGCCTCTCCGAGCTCAAAGCTGAGGCCCTGAAGAAGGACCGCCGGAAGAAGCTGACCCTGGCCAAGTTTGTGGGCATGGCCGAGAACACAGCACACCCCCGTGTCGTCATCCCTGAGCTCCGGCAAGAGTTTGAGCTCGTGGGTACCTTCACTTTCCCTCCACGGGGCTCCCATGGGCAGGGGGCTGTGGGAGAGCTTTGCCCCCCTAGGGAGCGGGTGGAGAAGGGGCAGGAGACCTGGGACCATTTGCAGCTGGAGGCTTGCTGTGAGCTGCTCCCCTTCTCACACTCCATCTTCTCCCCACTTGCAGGGCCCCTGCCGCAGGCACATGGAGGCATCCCTGCAGGAGCTCAAGAGCAGCCAGCGGATGGTGCCCCGTGCTGTCCACCTCCCCAACTGCGACCGAAAGGGGTTCTACAAGAGGAAGCAGGTAAGAGCCCCGTGGAGGGATGCTCCCCGCCCAGGGAGGCTTTTCTCTGCCACTGCCCTGGATGGGAAAGATAGAGATTTTCCTCTGATGAGCTGGTGGGTAGGTTGCTGTGAGCATCTCCAGGCACATGCGGTGGTGGGTGGCCTTGCTGATGGCTTCAAGTGCCATCCCTCCTGAAGTGAGCATCCTTCTGAGAGGAGCTGGTGAGGGACGAAAAGTCAGAGAGCCTCAGGCTGGGGTACCAGTGGGGACGGAGATGTGCTGAAAGCAGAGACCAGGTGCTAAGTCCTACTCAGGGAATTGCATTGCTGGGGTGAAAGGGGCAAAGCGCATGGCTGATCCTGATCCCCAGCGTGAGGGAGCCACGTGGCATCTGGTTGCCAGCTCTTGATATCTGCCCTTGCGTGTCTCCCCAGTGCAAGCCCTCCCGAGGCCGGAAGCGGGGGTTGTGTTGGTGTGTGGACAAATACGGCATGAAGCTGCCAGGGACTGACTACCTGAGTGGAGACCTGCAGTGCCATGCATTCGACAGCAGCAACGTGGAGTGAAGTCGCATCCCCTCCCTCCACCCCATCACTACCTACCCAGGCTCCCTTTCACCCTCCCCTCTGCACCTCCCTGTGCCCCGGGACTCCGATTCCTTTCATCTCATGTAAGAAGAAAAAAAGAAAGGAAAAGAAAAAAGCGAAAGGAAGGAAAAGGGAAAAAAGAGAAAGGGAAAGAAAGGAGTAAAGAAAGGAGAAGAAAAGAAGAGGAAAGAAAAGAACAGAACAAGAAAAGAGAAAAGAAAAGAAAAGAAAAGAAAAGAAAAGAAAAGAAAAGAAAAGAAAAGAAAAGAAAAGAAAAGAA
>JAVJGJ010000061.1:26780887-26809154 GCA_035590215.1 Microhierax caerulescens
ATGTTTCTAGATCTACCTGTATATAGAAGCTCTTCAGCATCTCCACAGGTCCCACACCAGTGTCAGACCAGGCCATTCTGGTCCTACGGTGGTGACAAACATGAAATGTCTTTTAGCATATGCCGAAGAGGAACTTGTAGCACCCAGCCTACCAACATCAGCATTCTCTCCAGCACCTACAATCTAAAACTCAGGCACTTACATAGAAACAAAAGAAATCACATCAAACTGTGCATGATGGAGGGCAAGTAATGCTTTAACTCATGTAACAATGTTTAATGTATGGATCTCTCCTACTTCTTGAAAAACCAAGCACACAGAGCATTAATAGATTTTAACATTTCCTTTTTTTCAGAAGGTGCATTGTGATGTTTTGTCAGAGCATAGCTCTACTGCCACGACAGTAACAGCAAGTATTTTATTTCTACCACAGCTTTCCAAGCTCTTTTCAGGTGTTGCAACCCCAAGGTCACACAGGAGGAACTGCAAGAAGAGTTTCGTCTGAACTTACTCAGCAAATGGATGGCTGCCTGCAGACTGATGGCAAGAGAATGCCCAAGTGGGCTGGATCAAAGAGCCACCCCAGCCCAGCATGCCATCCACAGGAGACCACTGGCAGCTGCTTGGGGACACATGTCAGAAGGACCATTCCCAATCTGTGCTGCAGATCAGCAGGAAAAGCACTTTCATGGCTGGAGACTGCATCTGACCCACAGGATTTAAAAGTCACCAACAACCCATCCCTCAATGGATTTGTCCAATATCCTTTTGAACTGCTCACCATTTTGGCCTCAGATCTCCCAATACTGGGATCATCCCACTTCCAAGAAATACTGAATGTGTTTGGTCTGCAGGTTTTTAGCTGCTTAGGTAGCAACTGAAAAGCACACACAGAGCAAAACCAATCTGGCAAAGTCCATGACTATCCTCAATACTGGTTCCAGATGAGAACTGGGACCAGGTTTGATAGCCAGATGGGCGAGCTCAAAGTCTGGGTTGCTGCCTGGTGATTGCCGTCTGGCCGTCATCCTAGGAGCCGGACAAGGAATATTTTGAGCAGGAATCTTCTGTTTATACACCAGTCTCCCCGTTAATTAGAAACACATAGTGAGAAGAGAGAAGGCCATGAGGCCGCCCTTCAGACAGGATCAAATGAAAAAGCACCGTGCAAGAGACGGGCAAGGCTGGCCAGGCTCTGATCCTCAATGAGCTGCTTGGGAGGGTCTTAGCCCTCCAACGTCTTTTGTGCTCCTTTCCTCGGCATCCCATCAAGCTGTCAACAACAGCAGAAGAACAAGCGCAGCAGCAGGGCAGCATCTCAGACACATTGCAGTCCCCTGTTTCATTCAGAAAACCGATGGTACAAACTGACAGAAAAGCAGCAAACTGGAAGCAGCGCCTTCCCCAATGAATTCTCGCTACTTCCTGCCTCCAACTAAAATATATAGACAACTGCCCAAATAAGCACTGCACTAGTAAATGAAGGCAAGCTGGTAAGCCTCTTGTCGGCTGATTCATTCACAAAACCTGCTTCTGATAATATTTTCACTCATTTTTCTCACTTTCCAATGCTAACAAATACCAGCCCAAAGAAAACCACCGATGGGAGCAGAGTGTGCAAGCCCATGTGCATGAACACACCCAGGGACAGGAGAGATTGGTCTTGGCTCCCTGGGTGCCATCACAGGAGTAAGCCTAGAGCAGAGGCCAGGAAGGTCTAGCTGCTATCAGCCACAGGCTCTCCTCTCTAAGGCCAAGCCTCCCATGGCAAGCCATGGGACCTTCACCCTGCTGTCAAGCTGGGCTGATCCACCTGGGGCTGATACCAGAGCCCATCACAGCTTCTCCCCCTCCAAAATCTGGTGCTGCTTTTAGGAGGAGCTCTCCTGACCTGGGGCTTGCAGGGATGGCTCAGTCATTGGGGAAGGGAAATGGGACAGAAAAGGTTGGCCCCATATACAAAGCACTAGCACTGCCTTCACAGACAAGCTGCGTGGGAGGAGGCTGAGCATCAGGTGTGATGGATCACATTTAAAAGAGCAAATGGGCTGGGTAGTAATGATGAGAGGTCAGGAGAACACAGAGCGTGCTGTGAACCAAACAATACCTTTTAGAGCCAGATAATACTTTTTAATGCTGCCCAAGAGTGAGTTGTGCATACTTGCTTGTGACTATACGTGGAACAATTAAGCCACCCACCAACCCTACCGGCATGGGATGGGCAGGTATGCAATTGCCTCAGATATACAACCCTAATCTGTTTGTCATCCTGGCAAACGCCCTTTCACTGACCAATTTCAATTCACACTAAATATATCTCTGAACAAAGCAGTGCCAAACTCCAAAACAATTATGTTTTATAGTTCTTCCATTTTCCTATGGCATGTGGAAAACATCTCCTGTGCTATTTTGGATCAAAAGGTAGAGAGCTTTGTGCTGGGTGGGAAAAGTGTGCCAGGAATCAAAGCAGATAGCTGAAGTTCTCCTGAACACTGATGTGGAGCCCATGAAACACCTCTGTCCACGCCAAGAAAATGAGTTCTTTATGGCCTTTTTCAAGGAAAATTCCCATTAGCCTCAATGGGGCAAGAACTTGGCTGAGGTGAAAGCATGTTCAGATGGCCATCAGCTAACGTCTGTAGGGAGCTACACAGTCTTGCCAACATTTTCAAAAGCAGCTACCAATTTCCAGCACTGAAATTTTTGGGAATCTGGTTTGAGACCTCTAGGCACCTCTGCTGAGACAGCTGAGAAACAGAGGGACTTAAAAACAACCTGCCACTTCCAGAGCTACAAAAAGAAAAAAAGCACCACACAGAAAAAGGCAGCTGCCTGAAGTTAAAAATACATCTTAATCCCTTTGAAGAGCCACGAAGCGTATCTGGGCTGCAGGACAGGATCGAGTCAGTAGCACTTACTTAGCACGAGAGGGCCAGCCTGTATCACGGGGAGAACACACCGTGCCAAGGACCACAGCCGCCCTCCCCAGCACTGCTCTCTCTCTGCACTTGCTCTCCTTTGACGACAGCTTGCCCAGGGCTTCACATGCATTTGCTTATCTGCCCGGGGTGTTTGCATAAGTGCTGATTAACGTCCCAGACCTACAAAAGTTTCACGCAAGTGGCCTTCAACACCCTGCCTGGAGCCTTGCTATCCTCAGGCCCCGGCTGTTGGACTGGGCTTACATCTTCCTCCCACAGCAACTGCAGCCTCTGCTGGCTAGCACGTTCCCTTTGAAGACATCAAAGGGCTTTGCATTCATTAATTACCCTGGAGAGAGATGTATTCATCTGTAAAAAACAAAAGCATGGAAAAATTTAAGAGTGCTGCCCAAAGCTACGCAGGTAATCAATGAGCAAACCCAGGAGCCTGCGCTTCTGCCCTGGCACTGCAAAGGAGTGCACACACTTGGGGCTGCAGGAATGCAGCATCCAGAGCGCAATTTTTAAGCCGGAGCAGTGCTGTCTGCCTCATCTTTTTATTTTTTTTGTTTTCCTCCAACACTTTTAATTTCTTGTGGCTGCGTTCTACCATTTCAGGATTGATTTAAGCGCCTGTTATGGGTTTTGCTTGCCACTTTTTATTTTAAGGAGCAGAGCTGCCTGTCCTCAGCTGCCAGGAACCCAGCACTTGTCCTCAGCCTGAGAGCAGACAGGGCCTTTAAACCTGACCTCTAACGTGCACAACAGCCATGGCCAGAGAATTATTTGCAGGAAGGTGGGCAAGGAGCAGACAAACCTCGACTGCAGCCCCAGGGACCTCTGCCTCATCAGTCTGCAAAGTATTTCTAGGAGAGCCCTGGGCAAAGGTTCCTGTGCAATAGTTCTGGTGTGGGCGTTGTTGACCTGGAGCTTGGATACCTCGAAAATTTTGCCAGCAGGGATTATACTAGCGTTGCAATTTCCTCACAACAGGAGTTGCCAAGAACAAAGTCCCCCCCAGGCCCTCTGGCCCATCCTACCCCAAAAAGGACCCAGGGTTTGCTGACTGCTGCTGCCAAACTGCGAAGCGCTGAGCCACGACACAGCATCTGTTCAGCGGAGGGGAATCGTGGGGGCACCGGCATGTGGTCTGGCCCCAGGCGTAATCAAGCCGGGCTGGATGCACCTCTCCAGGGGCAGATGAAAACAAAGCAGCCGCTCAAGTTTCACTCTTCACTTCGGGGAGGGGGGGGGGGAACACACACAAAAAAAACCCACGACTGGGAAATGCCACAGAAGCACGAGCAACGGGTCAAGTAGGAGAGGGGGTAATGGGAGGGGAAAGAACGCAAAAGGGGTGTAGAGCAGAGAAGTCCCCTTGCCTCAGAACAACATCTCTCACAGAGGCCAACCGTGGATGCTCAGGGGAGGAGCGTAAGAAAAGACAATTACAGAGCAATCCCTCCCCAGCTCTTCCAGCAGTCAGCAGTTCAGGAGCCAAAGTTTGCATCTAGACTGAGTTTAAGAGCCACTGATGGGCCAAACTGGGGGGGGAGTCACACATAATCCCTTTCTAGATTCAACTACAGGGACCCTCCTATACCTCTCCCTGCTTCCCCCGCCCCAGCCCACAGCCCGTTCTGCCTAGCCTCACCCTGTTCTGCACAGGCAACACATGGATGTTTGAACACTTGATTTGGTTGCAGAGGACACACAGCCAGGATGCCTCGGCAGCCCAGGGGTGACCATGCCTCCCAGCTTTTGGGAAGGCTGGCAGGAAAGCTGGTCTCCCAAATCTCTCAGAACCACGGGCTCCCATGAGACACAGAGATGAAGATCAGCTTGAAGCATCTCTCCACCTGCCAAGTAGCTCCTCAGGGCAGGTTCTCCGGATCCTCTGCCTGCCTGCACTCTCCAGGGTTATTTCATCATGACAACTTGCTCAGTAACAGTGAGGTAATTTCATACCACAGCCAGAAAATTCCTGCATCAGTCTCCAAAAGCTTGTTTTACCCCTTGTGATAAGCTGTCCACAAAGCACTCTGAGATCCCCTGGGGTTGAGAGCCTTGGGGCTCTGCAAACACCCTTTATTTTTGCCGTGAGATCTTTTCAGCCTATCTCTACCAGCAGGGAGGGCAGAACTAGAGAGGGAACGGCATGTTCTGGCCAGGGGTTGCTTAGCAAGCTCCTCTCCCTGCCCTGAGAGGCTGGCACCGAGGGGTGATCCAAGGGGCACCCAGTGCCTTCCTTTGGCTCGGGCATCCTGCAGGAAATGCTTTATGCTCCTCCAAAGTGCCGGGGACATTGACTCAGGGCAGCGCAGCTTTCAGCAGCCTGATTCACTCTCTTTTCTCGTCCCATTCCTGGTGGCTGGAGAGAGCAACTTTCCCTCCTCCAACCACCTAGGGTCCAGAGACAGAGCAAAACCTCTTACTCACTGCTTAGTGCCCTATGGGGCGCACCTGTGCCCCATCGCACACAAACTCCTCTGGAAACCTGGAGAAAGCACAGAAGCAATACTGAAATGGAGCTGATATCAGATGAGGGAAGAAGAGCGACTGATACGTCCCTTCCCCTGGGATTTTCTTTAAACAGTTTTGGTGTTGGGTTTGTTTTTTGGGGGGTTTTGGTGGTGGGGGTTTTTTTTGTTGTTTTTTTTTTTGTAAATCATGTTTGTACACTGGTTTCCCAAGGATACGGGACTTGTGCAATAACACAGACTGCCTCTATGTGTTTCTGCATATGCATGTGTTTGCATGACTGCCTGTCTCCCTATTAGTCCTCCTCCCCCTCCACCTCCCAATATATCTACAAACACGTCAGCAAATGCCAACTACATCTCAAAACAGGAACACAATTCTCAAAAATAGTAAGTTTCCAGCATTTCATGGAAATATGTGGCTGGGCTGAAGAGAGATAAAATAGCAGGGTTTGTTTTGTTAGCTTTCTTTCCAAATGATTTGATTGATGGGCCATGTAGCACCTCACCAGCCCACTTTGTGTGGACCCAACGGAGCACAAACCACTGCTGGGGAAGGTCTGCTCCAGCCCCCCTCCTGGCAACAGCAAGCCTGCAAGAGTTGTTTGCAACATCCTGTTCCCTCCAGTGCCAGCTGTCCACTGCGTGCCAAGAAAGATAAGGAAAAATGCTGTTCAGGTCCCTCAAAAGTACAGGGGAACACATCAAATCCCCTCATTTACCCAACTTCCATTTGCAATCCTGGTTTACTTTCACCTACTTCTTCCCCCAGCTGTGGGGCTGCTGAGCATCCCAATGTGCATCTACAGCAGTGACTTGCATGGACTCACCTAAAAGCTGAGGCTGAGAAGCCACAGGGTCTCATCCTGGGGCTGGTAAAAGTGGATTTGCATGTGTGCTTGACTTCAACATGTGTGAAGGCAGCTTGCTCAGGGGAAAGACCTTAACATGTTTGGACGGCTTTTCTGAGTGAGGCTTTCCAAGCTCCCTTGCCACCATAAAAGCATTGCCCCTTCTTAGTGAACCGCATCTTTTTCAACAGCCCAACTGTGCCCTTTCAACACACTTCTCCAATTAGCCCTCCACAAAGCTGCAACCTTCCTAGCAGAACCAAATGAATTAACTTGAAAGCACTTCCAAGCTTAAATTAATTGCACCGCAGCTTCCCAATTTGACCTTGACCCCATCTGTAAAATCCCCAGAGCAGCTACTACTCAGTCATTAGGGACTTCTGCCTGACTAAAACAAGCTATTAACCTTCCCAGGCCAGGTCTCTGCCCTCCTTTCCTGGTCATTCAGATGCATCTGTGTGGTCTTCAGTACCCCAGCCACCCCAAAATGCCTGCACTCACTTCTAGTATAAGCTTGGCTCCTAACTCCTCAGTTCCTACAAACTTCCAGAATGAAGTCAGACCGCAAAACCACCTTGTTTCCTACAGGTTTTACTAGTGTTTCAATTACCCCCATTTCCCCGCTTCATGTTAGGACACACAGGCTCATCTCTAACCCTGAGTCTGAGCCCGCTGGAGCTTTTGCATCCCACAGTCCAGACCATGCAAGCATAGAAGAGCTTTCCTTACCACAGCCTCTGTGAGGGTGCCTGCATGTTACTTATTGTCTAGATGATCTCTGTTTGGCATCGGGATGCTGCGCCTGACTCTCTTTCCTGCAGGACAGCCAGAGGCTCTCAGAGTTACAGGAGCTGTGAATCTTAAAAAGGCTGACTCACAGGTATGGTGCTTTGCAACCCGCCAGAAAGAGCTGCTGAAGGACTGATGATCTGATGGACACACAACCACAAACAAGAAACTCTTCTCTGAATTCACACTAAACACTTCTGCCTCACATATTTTTGGAAAAAGTATAATATACAGGACCTGTTCAGACTCTTCTGCTATTTTAAGATGATTACCTTTCTAGGTGCGGGCAGTGACAAGCAAACACCAAGTCAGACAGATTGGCAAAAATCAATTTGAACCTGCATGAAGGAAAGATATGCTGCTGAAGAAAGTGCCCACATCTGTCCATCAGTGTCTTCAAACCCAGGTCATGTGCCTTTTAGCCAGGGTGCTTTAGCCAAAGACATGTTGCTCCAAGGAGAGGTGACAGAGGGAAATGTTGTGGTCTTTATCATATGAGAAGCTAGGGCAGATAGTCTAGGGGTTGTTTCTGGCAAACCCCTCTGCCTGTTCTGGCTCCTCAAGGATTGCTTAGCTCACCAGAAAGATGTACACTGGCTCTGGAAGCCCAAGTGTGCCCCTTGGTGCTTTTTCAGAACCCCCTCAAGATCAACGGCTGGTGGGCAAGCAGCTCTGGACAGGCGTGACCAGAGAAGCCTACAGCAGAGTATTTCTGCATGCCTTCTGGGAAGGCTGCATGCAGAGCAGCCAAAGTCTGACCTTCTGCCCCGCAGAAAGGTGGAGAAGGTTCAAAATCAGGAGGAAAAAGAATGCTACAAGTAAAAAAGACTTAAAACCCCCAAAAGGTCAGAGCAGTGCCCCACCCAGCCTGCGAGAGCTGTCTCTCGCCTATCTCCGGTATTGCTCCACTCCCTTCTCAGCCACATTGGCTTCTTCGGTTATTACGACTGTTGCATGCAAATGGAATGAACTTCAGTCATTTGTATTACTAGTTTTCAAATAACATCTCACTTTTCCACAGTCAATTTTCCAGACAGCAGCTCAGTCCAGGGCTCCTCTCACCACCCACCCAAATCTTATTGCACATTTCCTCAAAGTCTGCCTTTTTCAAAACTCACTCACTATTATTACAGTAATTCCTTCCCACCTTCTCCTCAGAAACTGTGCCAGAGCCCACCTCAATGCCTGCTGGGCCTGCTTTCCCCATGCAGACCCTTAGTCAAGCACCAGCCCTCAAAGCCAACCCTGCACCTGTTTTTTCCCCAGGAACGTGCATTCCCCAGGGACAAAGCACAAGTGCTTCAAAATAAAACCAGAGCACTGAACTGTAGGTGGAAAGAGGCAGTATCACCCACTGTAATTTAGTCGTGAGTCTCCTCTGTCCACCAGCATCTCCCAGTTGCCTACATAGATCACTCACAGACATTATTACCCTTCCCTTCTCAGGGGGCCTATGACCGAGTTGCCATATCCCACATTTAAGCCCCAAGTTGAGCTGTCCACAGCTCATGGTTTTTGCTCATTTAATGTTCAAGCTAAACATCATTGCAGTTGTTTCAGGTTATGTCAAAACACTTGGTTCATGTGTCCTTGGGGCAGTATTTCATTCAGTTTTGCAGTCACTTTGCTGGATTTCTTTAACCCTTGTTTTATGCTTCTCCCAGGTAAGGGCCGAGCTCAATTTGAACCTTCGTGTTAGAGTACACCACACGAAGGGACTGCTCTTGCATGTGTGTTTATTATGCACACTTACTATTTCTCTTACTGTGTGCATTTACTGAAATAAGGCAACTGCCACTCACTTAGGCATGAAGTCTTTATTGATACAACACTGCTACTGAAATAAACAGTTTTGCCAAAATTCAGATTTGCAGATTTGTCCCACTGCTGAATGAAACACACACATGCAGTCATGCCATGGAGGGCTGGGACTCACGGACAGGCTACCAGAAGGCAGCGATTTACTGCAGATTGGCTGATCTGTAATAACCATTTGTGGCATACTATGACCATGCATATGCAAGTAATGCAAGTTATCTGTATGGTCCTTCAGCGACTTCCAACATCCAGAGCCTACAGCATGACCAGATCAATGTCACTTGGCCTTCAGAAGGGGAGGTTTTCTCCCACACAGGTGGGAGGGAGGCAGTGCAAGGCAGCCTGCTGCTTCACTCTGCTGTCATTGCTTTGGTCTCTTGCCTTTACAGAAAAGGGGGCTGGACCTCACTTTGTTTGTAAACGACTCTGTATTGTGGGCCACCCATGAAGTTGCCCAAGCTCCAACCTCAGGAGTCTGCAGACTCCCACTGAGCAAAAGGCAGGAAGAAAGGGTCATAAAACTGTGGTACAGGAAGGAAGAAAAGAAAGGGGAACATCAGTCGGCTGCATTCCCAAGGAGGAGGAAGGCATTGCAAACCTAAAAACCAGACCACCACAAAACACAGGGATGGAGACAGATGTGATAAGCCAGATGAACCACTGGAAGGGAAGCTCAAATGTGCAATAGTCAGCTTGCTGTTTGAATGGCTCCAGAAAACATTTCACATACATCCAGCCAGCACACTCAGCACCAAATTCCCTGGTGTGTTTGCTGTGCACCTGAACTACACAGCACCCTTTTCCTGGTTGGAGGATCTGGCTACCACCTAAAGGCTTGGAAGACACCCAGGCTTGTGGCAAAGCACCCTTTAAAGAGGGGAGCTGCTAGTATGAGACGTGGGGGTGGTCCCCAAGTTAAAGTAAACCACCGATGTCTGTGTTAAGCGAAATAGTTAGAAGACTGAGCCTCTGCAAGAAAATGCCAGGGAATCCCCTGGCTTCAAGAAGGATTGGCATTAACATAGAGTTTACCCCAAAGCACTGGACAGCTTCAGCTGGCTTGTGACATGCTGGTGTTTAAGTCCTTCTCCAAACCAACCCTGCACATGGTGTAAACCTGGTCCAGTTGATCCTCCCCAGCCAAAATTCAGCCAGTTGCTCTGCAGCAAGTATCACTCACACTGTACGTTGCAGGTGTTGTACAGCATGTGGATAACAGGTTTTACCTGGCCTTTATCCATCTTCTTACAGCCAAAAGCATCTCACTGCTTTCTGCCGCACTTTTGAACACCCAAATTTGCAAAATGGTATGTGGCAGTTATTTAAGGGCATGTAACTCCCCAGTTATAGGGTCTGGGGAAGGAACACACCAAGGCAGCCACTTCAACCTCATGGGAGCATCAAGGTGGGAGGCTGTCACTAGATAAATTGCCCTGGGATGCTATAATCAATCCACCCTCATTGCAGACCACCACAACTGAAGAGCACCATAACCACAGCGATCCCAGGGGCAAAGGAAGGAGCCAAGGAGACAGGGGGAAGCATCAGCCCTGAGCACCCACATACTCTCTGAGGGCTTTCACAAGCCCCCAGAACAAAAGCACTGCTGTGCCATTCCCCATTGGGAAGCAACGGGCATACACACCCATCTCCATTGCACTCTGTCCATAAACTCCAGTTCTTTAGAGCCACTGTTGCCACATCTGTTAGTGCTTTAAAGCACGTACATCTGGCTTAATTGAGCACTTGACTTTGCTGCTGCTTTATCTCCATTTTCTGAACAGGCCTTGGGGAGATGGTTTTGTGCAGTTTGGGTTTGGTTTATTTTCCTCTTCCTTTTAAAAAAAATTTCCACTGAAATCCCACCTGAAGCAGGATCAAAAGCCCCCGTGACAGTTGCTTGCACACTGGGGACTGCTTTTACGAATGTCTCCCCTCTAGACAATAAGCCCCAACCTAAATATTCTGGTTTATGTGCTCCAAAGCTGCAGAGCCTTGACACACCAACCCTACCCTCCCACTCTGCCTCTGTCCCCCTGGAAAAAAAAATTAAAAAAATCAGAGTTACTGGCAGAAGGTGTCACAGTACATGCCAGGGAGAAAAAGAAATAAAAAGGATCTTGCTGCCCCTGCAGTCTCTGAAACTTTGCCTCTGCCAAGTTACAACAAACAGGAAAAGCAGAATCAAAACACAGCTCCCACGTCCCCCTCCATCCACCCAGCACAGGCTGCACCAGTGCCAGCTACCACTCACAATCACTGCAAGCCTCCTCTAACACATCCTTCCAGGTGGCCTGAACAACAGAAAAGGCCAGCTCAGGAAGGCTGCATCCAATGCACAGCACACACTTGAAATCCCTTCCAGGAAGCTCAAAGGTCCTCCACTCCCCCAGACAGAGAAGGTTACCTGCAAGTCCCTTTGCCAGCTCCTGCGCTGGAAGATGCTTGTGTTTCGCTGTGAAAGGAGAAGCCAAGCACACAGTAGCTGGAAACAGAGAGGAGTACTGGCTGCAAAGTTGGCTGTTTGCCCCCGAGAGCCTCCCAGCCATTGGGAGAACAACAGGACCAGTCCCTCCTGTGGGAAGCAGCTGGGGTACCGTTGCTGGGCTGCAGCATACTCCCAGGGACCTGTGCCCAGCATCTTTCAGGCCATGATCTGGCATGGGCGGGTACCAGCATTGTCTCCGAAACCTGGCTTTAAAACACTGCCCTGGACAATATTTCCCTCACTGCAGACTGAGGCTGGGACCACTCAGCAGGTAGCCTGGCCTGCACCAAGCACCAAGTGCACAGCAGATGCATTATGCTAGTTGATGCTAACACAGGCTGCAACCCACACATGAAGCTCAGGAGCTTTATACCTCCTAAAAGCAGGATGACCTGCTGAAACCAGGACTACGGCAGCTTCAGACTAAGTGGCTAGAGGAAAAGCAATGCCTGACCACACCACCACACATCATGGCTGCGATGCAGCAATCCCCATAACCCATTTCAGAGACTCAGAAGCAAGCTCCTCAGTTACACTCCTTACTTTGCAAGCCCGTCAGGTATATTCCTCACCTCCACCAGTCATCTCCCCAAACCTACTGCCCTGACTGTCAGCTACATGTTCTCCTGCCCTCCACTCACAAGGCAGTCCTGTTCAGCCAGCATCACACCTTGTAAACTCTGGCTTTCAACTCTTCCAATGGAAACAGGTGTCAATGCCCTGCCTGTCCCCCTTCCTACGAGAGCAAGATACTCAAAGCATTGTCAGCTTTCCCAGTGTTGTGTTCCAGTTTGATTTCATGCTGCAGTGCTGAGTCCAACCATCTTTTATACCTACTGCCTGATACCTTTTCTCAGATGTCTAAACACAAAACCCACCCTTGAAGTGAGCAAAAAGCCAGGCGTACTAGCTGCAGCTGAATGAGCTCCCCTGGTCCCTCCTGCCCCAGTCCGACAAGACTTCAAGCCCAGTAGAAGAAACATCTGAATAGTGAAGTGGAAGAGAGTCAAAATGTAATTAAGCTCTGCACTTCCTATCCCAAAATGTTAGTGGGTGTTGCTATGGGTTTGAGAGTTACTCAGGCACTCTTGTTTCACTGGAGAGCAAAACACTGCCGTATTTAACAAGACTGCTCTCCTGGATTCCCTGGAAGGAAGGCAGTAAGCAAATTACAATTTCTAAACCTCTCCCTGTCTTTCCTTCCTTCAGCAAGGTTCACATGCACAAAGCAGAGACATCTTTCATATCAAAAATACCCTCTTTAGATTTTCCAACCAAACCCACCTGGGCTTTACCGATGGGAAGACCAACCCAAGTCATCCTCACAAGGACACCCCCCATTTTCCAAAGTTGAGGAAGGCAGAGAATTTAGATACTGCCGTACATTAAAAACAAAACCTGCAACCAGACCCTCTGGCTATGTCCCCCCCACTCATGGCCCACGCACCCCATGAACAGAGTATGGCTTAACATGCAACCCTTGCTTAACCCCTCTTCAACTGAGAGCCATGGAGAGGGGACAGTAGAGGGCATCTGCAGTGATGCTCGCCAGGGAGGGAGGGAGCGAGCAGGCTATGGCAGCTCCTTGCACAGAGACCAAACCAGTCACAAGTCCAAAGCACAAGCTGACCTTGACACAGAGGCTCGTCCACAATCCACACAGAGGCTGAGGGAGGAGCAGAGCAGACCTGTCCAGCTGCACAGATCTTGAGGCCCCAGCACATGATTCTTCTTCATGTCTCCCTGCCAAGACACCAGTGTGCTCTTCCAGCACTAGGCTGCAGTCTCTGTGATCCCCGAGCAGCTACAGCTGTAGTCAGCAGCAGATATTAGGAGAAGCGTAATGACCGATCTTTGCTTCTGCTTCTGGAAACCAGTGGCATAGGGACTCTCCAAGCCAGAGGCTGCACATGGATCTTCGTATTTCATAACTAGTCATCCCTCTATGAATTTCTATACTTCCTTTTAGAAGCCATTTATATCAAGGACATTTCTAACTTCCTACATCAATGACTATCACCATTCAATTGTGTGCCCTGCTCCCCCCAGATGTGCTGCTTGACTTCTTCATGGGATGCCAAATTAAGCTGAAAAATAGTGATCTTCTCATTCCTCACCTACCACTCATAATTTCATAGCTCTCCACCTCAGCCCACTGGAACAAGTCAGCAGAAAGACCTAAACACCAAAGTGCAGGTCTTCATATTCTGTTGAGACAGGATTTGAAGACCCCTTAATCAAGGAGTGACCTTCAGAAAGCAACACGCACCTGCTGTGTGCCATGCACACCTCCATCACACCTCTGAAATCAACCACAGCCCTCACAAGGGGCTGGGAGCCAGGACACCTCTCCTTTAAAGAGAAAGAAAAATGCCCGGCCTTTTCACAAATACAGAAGGCCTTGGCACAAGCTGAGGGCACAGGAGCAAAGCCAAAGCACATGGAAAACAGCAGCAGCAGCAGTTCTTACTGCTGCCTAACTGCAGAGCTGGGGTGCCATCCCAGAGCAAACAATTCATTGCAAGCTCCTGACAAGCTGCACAGGGTGCCCCAACACAGGCAGAGCCCCCGTCAGTGACACCCCTTTTGCTGCCCCAACGGCCCCAGCCCCTCCACGCTCACTTTGGTCACATGCTGCTCTTCCTCAAAAGCCTGCGAAGCATGTTGGCTGAGCCCCAATGAAAGCACCTTCTAATGGGATTTTTTGGGTTTCAAGGATATCAGTGTCTGGCACAGGCTGAAGTAATTAAGAAGATGTCCAACGGACAATCTGGCATTGATTAACCAGCTATTTACCACTGAACATTACAAGTCCCACTCTAAAACTCTACACCAGAACACTTGCTTTTTCCTAATTGTTTTCTCCTTTGCCCCATCCCTGCCTTTCACAAAGGCCCAGCTGTGGCCTCTCACACTGCTCCCCTGGCCTCACCGTGCTTTGCCTTGCTAAATAAACCATGACGGTGTCGACTGGGCTAAAGCTGGAAGGCTTGCTGAGGGTTAAAGGGAAAAGTGTGTTGCTCTTGGCAAACAGATAAGCCCGGTTTTCACTGAACAGGCCTCAAGATGGACAGCCACAGCCATATGTGCTTGCAATCATCATGTTTGCATTTGACTCTTCCTATTGAACACTAAGGTAAGAAAATCCTTGGGCTGATGTCGTTTCTACTGGCTTCACTGGGCTGGCCCCTACACCACCACAGATCTGTTCATCATCAAGCTCTTCCAGACCAGAGACATCCCTAAAGCTACAACAGCTACGACTCCATCCTACATCACATAAAACGTGTTCCTGGAGGAGCAGCAAACAGGCAGCCCGGGAGGGAAGGGTCTGTAGTCAGCAGCGAAGAGTTACTGGTGGCATTTAACTCTTCACAGGAACTGTAATGCAAATTCTGCAGGGAGAGAGCTTCAAAGGCAGGATTTGTTACAGCAGGTGAGACAGCAGAATTGGTAGGTCCAGTTTCACTGGAGGCAGCTGGATCCTCTGCCCCAGCAGAAGAGGATCACATGCAGTAGGCTGAGCAAGCCCCACAAAGTTTATCAGTGGGTCTCCTCTTGCAACAAGCCCAACACACAGGGAATGGAAGATCAGTGGCTTTTTGACAGCAATTTGTTGTCTCCATACACAGACCAGACTGCATAATGCACTGCACAGGCCACCTCTTCTAGACATGCCAAGTGAATTGTCAGAGTATTTCCACTTCTCTACATGAAATATCACCAGCAGCTATGTCCTCCCCTCTCTCTGAAGGAGAATTAGGAAGGTACTTCCATTCCCAGGAAGCTCCAAAGGAGCAAAATGCACCCAGCACCTCCAGTATTTGGGTCCTCCCCAGCAAAGCTGTACCATCTCAGCTCCCAGTGCCCCCACAGCAGCATGGGAGATGCAGAGAAAGACTAAACACTGGTGGGGCAAGACTGCCTCTTTGGAGGTCTGCAGAATACTATGTAAATTGATGGGGCAGCATAAATATTTATTATTAAGTGTAAGAGAAGAGGAGAATGGAAACTGCTAATCAATAATGAAAAGCAAAAGCAACTAACACCTGTTGAGAAACTTCCCCACAAAGTTCTTACTCATTCCTGGAGTACAACTGTAATGGAGCACCACAGAAGAAAGCAGGATAAATTGCTCAGGTAAGATATTAGAAAGGAAAAGGAGCAGCCAAGGAAAATTTGACTTCACCTACAGTTAAAAAATATGAAGACCAAAAAGGAATTAAAGAATCTTATAAATACTCAACTGTTACTGAGATGAAGACTATTTACTGGATGAAGCAAACATGGACAATCCAAATAATTAGCTACTAGCGCAATTACAAAAGGATTGCGAATAGCATCTCCTGTTGTGAGTGATTTTGAAGTCAAATGTGAATGGTTTTTGTAGCGCTTTAGCCAAAACAGCAAGTCACACAGCAAAAATCTGTGGTCTGAACTGGATCAGGAGTCAGGTTGGAGGACAGAACACCACCCTTCTGGCCTTAGAGCTGTGACAAATGAATGCACCTAGAGATGGATGCACCTAGGAGAAGATCTAATATCGCATGGGCTCACCCCTAAACCAAGTGCCTCCGCCAAAGAAAAGGGCAGTGCTCTGATCAGAACTGCTACTGTGCAGCTGGTGAGCATGGGACAGAGGTCTTCAGATGATGATTCCTTACAAAAGCAGCCTTGATCAGCTGCCACGACTAATGAAGTTAGCATAAATCCTTAAATCAGACAGGAAACAAGGCAGCGTTGACACAACGAAGCAGCCCCAGAGACGGACAAAGGAACAAACTCTTAATAGAGCATCAGGTGGTGGAAAATGTGAGAAGTCATGGGAGAAGTCATCCAGACAAATTAACTGGAAAATGGCAGAAGGCTGATGAATATTTGGCACCAAAACAGCCATCAGCTTCCCTGGGATGTTCCCAGAATGAAACTGTAGAATGAGCCATAAATAGTCTGAAGTGCATCTTGCTCCTCTGCCCCAAAGGCAGTTTGGCCATGCTGGAGGAGGTCGGAGGTTGGGAGAAGCAAATGCCTAAAATCCAACCCTCACTGAGTCACAGGAATAAATCAGTCACAGCAGTCTACAAAAGGACCACTGTAAACTGGGGGAGAGCCTTCTGGAGATCTTAAAGGCACGTGATGCTTCTCAATTTCTCAGCTGCCAGCTTTTGTTTCATTTGCAATTAAAGAGTCAAAGATGCCAGCTATCCTTTTCCCTGTTTCTGTTGGGGCTGCTTGCCTCAGACAACATACCTGATACCTCCTCTTGAGTAACCAATTCTTTGTCAAGGGTTTCCTAACTTTACCATATTATCTAATTACTGGCATTGTACAAGGGCTTTGTTTTAAAGTCTTCCCCCGTATCCCCATTGCAAATATTCCCTTTCTGAGCACTTGCCATTTCTCCGTTCCCCAAATCCCCTTTCATTGAAAGTTTAAGGTCACAAAGTACAGATTTCCTCATTTCAGTTCCCCCCAAAGCTGAAGTCATTTGGCTTGGCTGCAGGGCAAACTCAAGGGCCTAAAGAAAACAAACACACAGGATGCTTCTGTTACCCTGAAATGCTGAGCAATAAAATCTCAGAAATAAATAAATACATCAAAAACTGCCTTAGGTCAGAGTATGTCATGCTGTTTAGCTTGCTACAATTTTTAAAATAGATTTTATTTTTAAAAGAAAACAGACAGGCAGACCGGGGTCCTGCACCTAGAGAACAGTATTAACAAAGGCAGCAAAAAATCTCTACATCTCCATTCCCTTTGAAAATTCACTATAGTAGCTAACTGTGAAACAGGAACACTGCTTTAGCCTAGATCCAACTGCACTTAGAACAGACCCCAAATTCTGAGAACACAATTGGATTCTGAATTTGGTGGATAAATACTGATTTCTAACAACCACCCTCCCATGACAAAACTTCCCTTTTGCCATACTGAAGGAACATCAGCACTGCGAGGTCAGCGTTATTTCCCTGTGCACTGACAAAACCTGGCTGGGCCCGTGAACAGAACTAAAAAGAAATTTTTTAATTCTTGTTTAAGGAAAAAATTAAATCCTCCCTAGGATTAGTGCAAGGGCCTCCTGAGCCACTGGACATGGGACTTGAATTCAGCCACATCACACCAGTTTTCCTTGGGAGCAGAAAAGCATGTGCTCTGCCCTCACAAGGTTTCACCTGAAAAAGATGCCCTAGAAGGACAGTGCTCCAGCCAGCAGAAGATGCTGTGTTTTCTAGACAGGATATTATTAGGGCTGAGTTATGGCATGCTGTTCTCATGCCAGCACCCTTCTCCAGCTCAGGCTGCTCCTTCCCCTCCCAGTTTTTGTTTCCTTCCTGTATCTCACTGGAGCAGCCAAGTCCTCCCCTGCCCAGCCAGCCCTCCCCACAGCACATGCTCCCACTCCCCTGGAGCTGGTCCCTGCACCTGTGCCTGCCCACATCCATTTTTTTCAAGCTCATGACTGTGGCCAAGGAGTTGCCAGCTGCTTTCACAGGGTTTAATGCTTCCCTCCCTGTGGGACACCTCTCTCTGGATATAGGGTAGTTTTTGCAAAGCAGGACCTCAGTAGCAGTCCACCCTCACCCTGGGACTTATTAAAACAGAGGTCTTAGTTGTCCACTGACAGATTTTGCTAGCAAAAGTCCCATTCAGCAAGTTTTCCAACCTGGTCTTTTACTGCCCATCCCAGCACTCCATGACCTTCTGTTTTAACCCATTCCTGAAGCTGTCACCCCTCCACATACATTATTTATCCTAAAGAGTTTTCCTGAGCTTTCTCTCCATGACAATGAACCTAACTCAGCACAATCACGAGTATTCAACACCTTCACACCTATGGTTTCCACCAGGGCCATCACTGCAAACCCACAGCCAGGTATACCTTGCTTCTTACCCCTGGTGTCTTCTGCAGCCAAATCCTACCACCCCCACGCAAGCATCTGTCACTCCCTCACCAATCCTCAAACTGAGTCCCTTTGTCCTTATTTTAAGGAATATTTTCTCACATGCATTTCTATCTACTGCTCTATGGGACACCACACAGACTGGACGACCGATTTTTCTGAAAAGTGCAGAGTATTGGACAAAAGTATCAGCTCAGCCTGGCATGATCCACCTTTGCTTCATCTGCTTGGCATTTACCTTCGAGTCCTTTATTACTCTGTTCTCCAGATCTGCCAGTATTGTCCACAGCTAAGGCTGGATTAATGGTATTTGTCTGAATCACTCCTCCACCACCTTTGGTGATGTGAAATACTGGTTCCCTGTTTCCTACTTCCCACCATGACCTAAAACTCTTGATACATGACACAGTGATTTTTTGTTTTCTTTTGGTTTTTTTGTCCTGGTCCCTTCAGAAACTGAGGCCAATGCTCCTGGCTTCTGCTCTCTGACAAATTTCCATCAATTTAATGTTTAGACTTCTGAGTTTTCCCCTCAGTTTTCAAGGTTTCCACATTGTCAACCCCTACAACTGTACTGAACACTGAAGCAAAGTTTGGTTAATACTGGAGCCATACCTAGATCATCTTTAATCTCCAGTTGGTCCTCACTGCACAGCGGCTTCAAGTCTCTTTTTATTTATATAGCTGAGAAACCTGTTGCTATTTGTTTTAATTTCCTTTGCCAGGCCTAACACAGCTTGACTTTTGGCAATTCTCATTTCATCCCTACCCCTCCTGACCTCTAAGACATTCCTTTTTTGCCGATTAGTCTTTTTTTCCATTCCTTACAGACTCTCCGTTTAATCCCAACTATCCTTTTTAAGGTGGCTATTCACTAGCTTCAGCAAGGAGCCCTTTCCTGCCATGTTCTCCTCCTTTGCTTGGGATTCCTGGTCCAGACAGTTTCTGCACCTCTGAATTAGAGAGGATCTGCACTCAAGTTCTCATGCTTCTCTGCCCAGATGACCTTTACCCACCACGTTTTTTAGTTTTTCAGTTTGCCCTTTCAAAGACAAGTATGCTAGTTCCAGACCTACTTTTGTTTAGGATTCCATTTAATTCAAAAGGAATCCATTTTATGAGCACTAAGTCCAAGATTCCTCTGTACAACCAGGCCCTCCTGTAACATCAACACTAGTTACTAAAACAAAACCTAAAATAGCACCTCCATTTGCTGGTACTGCTACTATTTAATGAAAAAAATCTGGGCTATCACATCCAGGAATATCTATGTTTTACCTTATTAATAAGTGTTTGCCAATGTGTATTCCTAGATATTAAGATACATTCCTAAGTTCCCACAGCAATATTATTTTGGTAACATTTATCTTTCTAATAACAGTACAGAGAGATCTGTCCACATAACCCCTGCCACCCCTCATTTCACAGTTTGTGGCTCTATCTGTCCTCCCATGGCTATTTCCCAAGGTACTTAGATGAACTGCAGTCTTCTAAGGTATTTTGTGAATACCTTCAAAGTGGTCTTATCACCAGGTTGTCTCTCAAAACAAGCAGTCCATCCCAGGAAAAAACATACCAGCTCAGACCACAGGTCCACATAGCCTCATCTCCTATGGCAGACAAAAGTTGATGGAGATCAATGACTGTTTGAGGGGGTTTTAACCCCCAGTAACTTCCCCAGTCTCCCTTCTGCACTCAGACATTTTGAGCATTCATAGCGTCCTCTGGATAAGTAATCCAACAACTCAGCTACTGATGCTATGAAAGGGCACATCCCTTTATTTGGACAGTTTCTGATCTCTCAGCTGTGATCCTCTGAGTGACCCATAAAAAACCCTGAAGCTTTGAAACAAGCAGTTGTAACTGCTAAATACTAGAAATCCTGGTTTCAACAGGGAGATTGGCTTTATTGCCTGCTGTATATAGCTCCGTCCTGCCTCTTCCCAGCTAATCCCATGTTCAACAGATGGTAGGTTCTCTCTTTCTTCCCTATAGACTGCCGTTTCCTTCATTTCCTTTTTTTTTTTTTTTTTTTTTTTGGTAACACCTCTGTTAAATACAGGTATTAATTAACTTTCTCTCCAACAACCTACCTCATTAAACTTGTAGTATTTGCTCTCAAACTAAATATAGCTTTGAAGACTGCCATCTCTGCTCCAGACTTCAACTCATGTACCTGAAAGTTTGGCCACCAGCTGAATAAAGCTTTTACCTGTCCCCACAAAGCTTGCCTTGTCTCTGTCTTTAGGCTACTACAGCTAGGACACCACCACTACAGAGTCCCCATAGTCTACATGCTAGTGCTTGTGGTGTCACCAACTTTGGGACTCTTGACTTCTGATCACAGCCACACAGACCCTCCTCCTTTCTGAGGATACTACTGAAGAAAAAACCCCACACCACCATCAAAATCCTCCACAGAAGATCTTTTTTTTAAAAAAAAAAAGTCTTTTTTGCTGGTACTTTCACCTTTGGTCTGTTTGAGGTGGAGTCAGGAGTATTGTCTCAATGTGAGGGACTCTGAATGGACTTCTCATGGAAGCCACAGGCTCTGGCATGTGTCTTCATCAAAACCAATGTTATCCAAAAAGAGGGGAAATGCAAATGAAAGAGGATGAATTAGATTCTGGTGAACTAAGAAAGTCCCGGTGCCCATTTTGTTACTGATTGTGAGGCCAAAGAGCTTTGCTTTCAGTACTGTCTTTGTTCCTGCTCCCAGTCCAATTTTTTGTGCAGTGTTTCACAGTAAAGTCCTTGAAAGCAACTAATGTGGCCCTGGCCATAATCTACTTAAGGCAGTTTACACTGGTGGCAATATAACTGACTTCAGGGAAGTCAGTCCTGATACCAGGAAGGTCCCATAAACAATCTCAAGGCCAAGTTCATGCACTGGGATTCGACAGAATTAGATTCAAGCTGTCTTACCCTGCTTCCCCCTCCTTAAAAGACCTTGAAGAAGTCATTTTATCACTCTCTCCAGCAGTACACATCTATAAAAAAGGGATCATAAAAATCCCATCCTTGGCAAAATGACTGTTAGCATCAAGCCAGCGGATAGAAGGAAGTCCTTGTAACGATGGCAAAGACATCCATATAGCCACACGGAATAGGTATTTACGTGCAAGTCCCTTGCTCTGACACCAACTGTGCTTTTAGTGCCACATAAATAATTCCATTTTACTTTGGCATGCTGTTATCTCCGCACATATAGGTTAAAGTGAAAAGGGGGGAAAGAAAAAAAGTCAGGTTTCTTTCTCCCTTCACCTCTGCAAAGGCTGGAGCTGTATAGTGAAATCTGAGAGGAAAAGGATTGTGGTTAATTACCTCACCTGCCTCATGCAAAGATTGCCTTTTCATAAAAAAAACCCTCATGCACTGCAGCTGCCCAAACTGAGACAACCCCAGGCATTAACCCTGAGCTGCGCATCTGACTTGCTTTTTATCTTGGGCTATGCAGCTTAAGCAAAGCTGACCCCATGCAGAAACCCAGGAGAGACACCTGCCTCTGGATGCTTCCCCTGACATGACTCCCACCAAACCGCCCAGCAGGCTGGGGGACACTGCTGTTTCCCCACAGCACCAAACACAATCCACCTAATCCTATCACCTTGTTACCACTCTATTCATTCTTGGCACCAGGCACTGTGGTTACCGAACGCGGCAGAGGTTGGACACTCCTCAAACTCGGGACTTTCGGGAAAGATTTGGATGCATCTTTTCTTCTTTTTTTTTTTTTTCCCCCCCTCCCATACAAGAATCAGCAGTTTCACAAAAGCAATTTGCATTTTCTCAACCCAGCCATTTTTCATATCAAAGAGGTGTACGTGCCAAAACATACGTGAGCCTAGGCACGTAAGAGGCAACAGGAGTCTCCAACTTGCCCTTGAGAAAAGTCAAGCAGTAATGAGCTATTTACTCACAGGGAGAAAAGTTGCTCCCAGTCAATGAACAGCTTCAGAGGAATCAAGGTTTGGTCCTGAATGAACCCTAAGACCCCAGGAGCAAAGGTCAGATTCTGCCTCCTAGAAGTGATAAATCACTATACCTGAGCCACGTCATCAAATGCTATTGTTATCACTGAAGATTAATGTATTGACCTGAGGTCCCTTCAGGACAACAGACTTCCAGCATACAGTTTGCTGAACAAACCCATTTAGAGATAATCTTGTCTCCTAAAGACTTCTTCATCAAAGAAAACCAGTCAGGCTTTAAGGAAGAGCTGAGCACCCCTAATCTCATTGCTTCATGACTGGATTAGCTAATACAGCTCTTCAGGTTCAGGTCCTGAAGCTGAGCTCCCTGAAATCCACCTGCTCCTGATGAATCTCCTGGGGCCTGGCCGCAGTAACCAGCCACATTATGGAGAATTCCTCCAGCTCAGAGCCTTCACTCTCCTTGAATGCACTGAGGTTTATAAGTTTTCCAAAATGAACACTGCACCATCGCAATGCCTACATGCAGCAAACATGCAAGGTGGAGCAACTGAGGGTCATCTGCTCAAGATCATGCAGGCATCAGTGGCAGAGCTGGGAACAGAGTCCCAAGCTCTGGACACCAGCCCTTGTTTTTTCCACAGGGGATAGCATAATTCCAGGGTTAGGCAACTTGACTTGCACAAATCCAAACTGTCTGCTGCTCCCACCATAAAGAATGCTCTTGCCTACTCTCCATTGTATGGTCTGGATGGCCATGGGTTTGGAAGGAGGACAAATCAAAGACAAAGGAACAATGTGGTGGTATAAGACAGCAGCCTGGTCTCTCATGTTGTCCTGTCTCCTCAGCTGGTTATAATCTTCCACAAAATGAAATAACAAGAGGATGACTAATGACTGGAAGATGAGAGTGCCTTGCTGAAGCAACACAGCAGGGCAAAGGACCCTTGCCAAGGGCAGTGGAGAATCTTATTTCATTGCTTCCATGAACATAGCAGCCATTTACCTATCTTACCAGATCCCATCGTGCTTTCAGTAAGCTGCTGCAATGAAAAGAAAAAAACCCAGCCCTTGCCTTCCACTGATTAAATGGCTCCCAAAACACCTTAGTTGCTCTGAACCCATTTTCCCTTAATGAGCTAAGCCAGATCTATGCTCTTCCACCACAGCTGTTCACAAGCACCTACTAGAGATCTCAAGCACCCAGAGAAAGCAGCATGAGCAGTATCAGCCAGGAAATCCCCAGATGGCCTAGGGGAGGAAAAAAAGGCTGCATGATGCAACCTTGTGCTGAAGTAAACCTGCCCTAACCAGCTCCCATCCAGAGTAATTTCTTCCCAGGGTAAATGAATTTCTTCCCGAGACAGCTGTTCATTCATGTACAGATGTCCAGAGGCAACTACCTCCATGTTTCTGTTGCCTTGTCTCCACCACTTATGCCACATGAATTATATCTAATGTTGTTTCAATCCCTGCTTTAATCAAACGGCTCTTGTTTCAGAGAAGGACACTCTTCCCTCTTCTACTTGTTTCACCTCCATGTTTCCACATCTTGCACCAAGTCTTTGCTGTCTTGCTTCTGAAAGCAACATTAGTTTGTGAACCTGTCCTCCCTTCTGCTCTGATGCCAAGTAAGCACTAGTTCAAACCCATTCCATAATCAGGACTCCCACCTGGCTGAACCTCTGGGGACTACAGTTATTTCTGTA
Organism: Microhierax caerulescens; assembly: GCA_035590215.1. Classification (NCBI taxonomy): domain Eukaryota; kingdom Metazoa; phylum Chordata; class Aves; order Falconiformes; family Falconidae; genus Microhierax; species Microhierax caerulescens. The sequence goes on from JAVJGJ010000061.1 coordinate 26,804,778, forward strand.
GCAGCTTGGTCTGAACTCGAGAGTTGTGCTGTGCTGCATGATCAAGAAACACCCGGAGAAAGGGAACTGGGATCAGGGGGCTGAGGAAGGAACCAGGAAGGTCTGATAGATGTCAGCCTGACGTCAGCAGGGACAGAAACAGCAGCAGCTCTTGGGAAAATGTAGAGAATAAGAAAGAAAAGGTTTGACAAGCCAGAAAAGAACTGCCTTAAAACATCCAGATTTCTACCGGAAAACTCTTAGACTGGAGGAGGATGAGCCCAGTTCTAGCCTCTCTTCTGCCCAAAATGACAATGAACTGGTGGATTGGTGGATCCTTCAGGGAGCAGAACCGAGGTGGTCAGCTGTCCAGGGGACCAGCACCAATGAATGCTTACAATGCAGTTCTCTGACATCAAATTGATAGTATTAAAAAGATCTCATCTGCCAATTTTCACAAAACGAATAACATAATTTAAATGGCTTCAAAGAATATTACACCAGGCATGTAATAGAAAGACTGAAACATGGGGAATTTCACCACCTACATTTAAAAATATGCTGAAAAAAATCACCCATAGGACCTGACTTCCACAGTCAGTCTAGAATGATTGACAGAGGCTATATGTTTGCTTACCACCAAGCCTTTCCTTCCTGAGCATTACCAATCCCCAAAAGCCCAGCCCAGCATGGAAATACCCAGAATCAAGGTGAGGCTGGAAGAAATCCTGCTGCCAGACAGTAAAGGACTTTGCACATCCAACTGACGGTGCAAGAAAGCCAATGAATCTCTAATAAATGTCACCCCTCTAAGAGACCTAATGCTCACAGCAAATGTAGTAACACAAGGTGGTCCACAAGGTTCCCCTTCCAGTCCCCTGCTTCAGCTTCCCATGCTTACTGCAAAGCATGTGACCTTCACAAGGGGAGCACAGATGATGCTCACCCCAGGATAAGGTCCAGAGAGACCCAGAAGACAGAATCCCCTGTGACGGGAGTCTCAGCAAGTCATCTCCCAGAGCCAGAAACACTGACTAACTAGAAACACCTTTAAATCCCCAACTGAAGAGGTGCCTGAAAAAAGCCGAAACATAACAATGATGATACCTGTAACTGCTCTTACTACCTTTTCAAAATGTTGACAGCAGCTCTTAGCAAGTACGCACTACTGAATAGCTTGCATGCACTAATTCTCTCTTAAAAAGCACGTTTAACCCTCAGAGTGAGCACTTCTCTATCCCACACGCAACCTTAGGAATTGCCAAAATTATTTAAAACCCTAGAAAACAAGAGCTCTTGGAGGTGATGATCAACCTCCTCTTGCCCACACATGACTCTCAAGGTCTGCTTCTCATGCTCTACAGTTTCCAACTGGGACGCATCAGCAAGTTATCAATTGCCCCTTCCATACAGATGAACAGGTAATTAGTAAAATGACCTAATTAATATTAATACACTTGAGTGACAGAACTAACTAAAGCTTGATTTTTAAGGGTTTTTAAATGTAGCTCTTTCCTGAGACTGGGCTTGATTGTTGGTTCTCCAGCGTCTAACACTGGCTGAGTTTCTGCTACAAACCCATCAGGAGAGGTGAACAAGATGCAGTCCCACTATCCCGCAACTCTTTTCATAAAAGCGGTAGGAAACTAGTGTTTTAGAGCTCCTTCCCTCCGGTGAATTTTCTGGTTCAAAAGTTTTCAGGGTAGCCATAGAGACAAAGATAATCCACACGTGCCCACACACAAGGCTCCTTTGGAAGAAAGCCAGGCCCAAAATGGGACAGCCAGTACATTGCTTTAAAACAAGAAAGAGAAGTCTTTACTGAGTGCAAGAGCTAAACAAGGCCCATGTTTGCACTTTAACACCCAGATGCCCTCCCAACAGAGTTAATATGGCATGGTACACCACAGAGATGTTCAGCGGAAAAGATCTGCATTTTGACTGTAGCAGGTGCTCCAGATGCACAAAATATGCATGCACATGACAGGGATCAAAAATGTATGATTTGGGAATTTTAAGGGGTGGGGGAGAGACAAAGAACAGGCACAGTGAATCCAGCCTCACAAAACACATGCACACACTCGTCTGCACTAAGCGAAGACGCCGAGAGCTTCAGCGTCAGGTCCTGGAGCAGCGCAGGGGATCCTGCCTGCCCTTCCCACCCCTGGGGCTCAGGCGGCGACATGAACAAGCAGGAACAGACATGTTATGGAGCAGCCCGTGGGGAAGCAGAAAGCCAGTTGCTCACCTTGCAAAGCCTGCAGGCAAGGCTTGCTCACCGCCTGTCCCCAGCTGCTGTGGCAAGGAAACGTGGACCCTGCATGGACGATGCCAGCAAGGCAGCACCCCAGGGAAGGAGCAAAGACAGGCAGTCCCACACAGAGATGGGATGTTTTACCCCCAACGCTGTCCAGGCCTGGAGGTGCTCCCACGTATCCATGACTTCAGCACATCCCACGTGGAGGAAACCCAGGGACAGGGCTGGATTAAGCAGGAGGAATTAAGTTTGAATTAACTAAAAGCAATTTTAGGACCCAAACAAAATACAGCGGATCGGGGGGACCTTGCCGGCTGGCTGGGCTGGCCACTCTGCAACAGAGGAATTCAGGAGCAACTACTGCAGGTGAGAGACCTCCCAAGTCCAGTGCCAGCAAGGAGCAGCACTTGCTTCTGTGCCCCATCACCCAAAAGGCCATCAAACTAGTCAGCAATTCAAATATTCTCAGTTTGTGCTCTCCTCAGGCATACCCCTTTAAAAACCCCACCGTGCGTCACATCTCCAGCCTCAACCCTTCAAAAATGAGAGGCAGAGGGAGAAGAGAGAGAAAGGAGAAAGCTGTGTCAGGATGGAGGACACAGCACAGAGGATGCAAGCACAGGCTCGTCTACAGCCCCTGGGAAAGGGGGGATGGTGGCGGTGGGGGTGGGGTGGTGAAACACAGCCCAGGCCTGCTGCTTAGCAGCTGGGATTTTAACACTTGTTGCAGCAAGAGAAATTAGTAACAGAAATCAGCACAGGGAAAGATGAGGGTGTCAGGTACAAGGCCTGTGCTGTACCAAGGGAGAGCAGCAAAAGCGGTCTCTAGGGAGTGGCAGACTGGCTTTGTTCTGCTTTGGTTTACATTTTTGTGAACAGTTCTTCAGACTACTGACCACAGTCCCAGGAAATGTATACCCTCCCTTACATCTTCCTATTCTGCCATCTTGGTGTATCTCCAAGGCATGAACACCCTGGAAACAAGAACAAGTGAATTTTTAGTATTTTCTCTGCTGGAGCTTTTAGGCAATCAAAATAAATTACTTTTATAAATGGCAACAGCTAGCTTTGTTATCTGCAGTCCTTTCCACTGATCCTTGCAAAGTATCAAATGGAAGGAGTAAAATGAAAATAATAATCCATGTTACCCCTGTCTCACAGCAGTTTGGCTCCAGCCCACATACCACAGACATCTGCACCACCGCCGTGAATCAGAGCCAACACGTGCGTTGGTGCTGCCTGGGCATCTCCCACTGCATGGATTGTTCAGCATGAGGCAATCCCACAGCTCCCTCTCTATCCTAGGGCAGGAGGAAGCACATGGGCATGAAGGTTATCAGGAACCACGCTGACCATCGCCTCAGGACAACTCCCCCATATTGCTGTTGCACACTCAGCAACCATTGGCCCCGCGGCAAGAGCAAGGGCACAGGAGGAGCCTTCCCTGCTGCCCCATCGGGGTGCACGTGCACAGGATCCCCCCGACCTGAGAGCAGCACTGGTGCAAGTGCATTTGGGGTGGCACAGGGCACTCACACCCTGCTCAGCACCCTCCAGGGCCACAAGCTGAGCCATGGCAGCCACCCCCATGTGCGTGTTGAGCCTCAACTGCACGTGCCCCCAGGGGTCTCAACACATCCCACATCCAGCCCCGTGCTTCCATTCCAGTCAGTTCATAAGAAACTCAGGCATCTGGGGCAATTTAGGCTAAACCACTTCGTCTCACAGCTGGAGGCAGAGCAGGCTTGGGCTCAGTGGCCCTGCTTGCATCAACAGGAGAAGCCTCTGCCCTGCATGACACCAGTGCTCATGCCTACACAGACTCAAACCCCATGCGGGTTCCTAAGAAGTGGAGGATTATTTTTACATGGAACTGATGAAGCAATAACCTGTGCCAAACTATGATTTCAAACTGATGCTGCATTGGGTTTGCATAGCAAGGTTTTGGTAGCAGGGGGGCTAGAGGGGTGGCTTGTGTGAGAAACTGCTAGAAGCTTCTCCGATGTGCAATGGAGCCCGTGCCAGTCGGCTCCAAGACAGACCTGCCACTGGCCAAGGCCGAGTCCATCAGCGACAGCACCTCTGGGGTAACACAGTTAAGAAGGGAAACCCCCTGTGTAACAGAATTGGGGCCGGAGGGA
>JAVJGJ010000061.1:26809455-26827839 GCA_035590215.1 Microhierax caerulescens
GGGGCTGCGCCCCATGGGGGGACCCCGGTCTGGGGCAGGGCTGGGAGTGAGGAGCCTCCCCCTGAGCGGGAAGGGGGGCAGAGACCGGGGCTGAGGGACTGACCCCGGCCCAGCACCCCTTGGGAGAGACACCGGGAGGGAGGTTGTGCCCAGGAAGGAGGGAGGGGAGCGGGGGACGGTGTTTTACGAGTTGGTTTGATTTTACATTATCCTAGTCTGATTTGATTGGTAATAAATTAATTTCCCCAATTTGAGACTGTTTTGCCTGTGACTGTAATTCTAGAGTGATCTCTCTGTCCCTATCTCAACCCACAAAGCCTTTCACCGTATTTTCCCCCACGGGGCCAGCTGAGGAGGGGGCAGGCAGAGCAGCTGAGGTGGGTGCCCAGCACCCAGCCCAGATCAGATATGTAGCACAGGTAGGTTCCTATTTGACATCTAACAGGTGCCAGAGCTCTCCCACATCAGGATAAGCAGCAAACACCATCTCACATCTGAAATTGTTTGAACAAGATAAAACAGTGATCTCAGCCCACCCATCTGAGCCACTATTACAGACCTGAGGGCTTTTCCCAATACCTTTGGGCTGGGACCGCATTCAGGTTATGGCTGCAGAGGATCACACAGTCCTCTGAGATTTCTTCCTGCAAGGAATGTGAACCGCTTGAAAACGCTAGCAGCTTTCCCACACAGATGCAAGAAGGGCAGCCGAGACACCAGGCAACCACAGCCTCTCAGAAAAGAATTTGTGATGAAAAATGATGGCTTTCCTCCTGGCAGGGACAACCTTAAACTGGGAGAGACTTTAGACCCACATTTTGCACTGCAGCCACTTGCTCCAAGCAGAGATCTCAGAGCATGCAGGGTTGCCAGATCAGGACTGCACCTACACATTAGGACTCTTCCTAAAGCATGTCAGTCAATGAAGAGACTCAGCAGGAGCCTAGTTGGGCTGGCAGACAAAAGGGAGGGGGCAGGGGAAAACTGTGACAAATTGAAAATTCAACATGGATTGTTTAACTGCATGAATAATTCCTTTCGAACCAAAAGGGATTCCTGCAAAAGAGGTAGTTTGCTGCAGTCCCTCAGCTCTGCTTAATAAAAGAACCCCCAGACAGTTGCATGGCTTTGTTGTTTAAAAAAAAAAAAATAATCATATAACCCTATCACAAGTTGTAAGATGATCTTCATCAGCAGAAAAGAGCTGGGGGAATCAAACAAACAGGTGACACTGGAGACTGATTTCCCCACCCTGGCTGGAAGAGAAATTTGCGCAAAATGGCAAAGATGTTCATTCCCTTTTGCTAGAAACAATTTTTTGTTAACAAAAACAATGTAAGACACATTCATAGGAGAGGGGGGAAAGATCTACTGACAAGTATTTCAATAAATCTCAGTGTTTTAGAGAAAGCATGGCATGACCTCCCAGCAGGAAAGAGGAATTGGTTAAATAAAGAAGGGAAGGCTGGAAAAGCTGGGGGTGGGGGTGTGTGGGGAGAGTCCCAACAGTAAGATCTACTCCAGTTATTGAGTGGCATGCCCAGTAGCCGGTGAGCCCTCTCTCTCAAGCTACAGGATGAAAACCTGGAACCATTCAGCACAAGGGCGGGCCCCCTCCCCTGCATTTCCCAGCTGCCATGGCAGGGTTAGGCTTATTCCACGGGCAAAATTTAACCCTGCAATAATCCCTTCTGGCCACATCACCCCCCAAGTGAGAGTGATCTCACTGTATTCCCATACAACCCTAGAAGCAACCAAACTGACCCAAGCCAAAGGCCCATTTTTGCCCTGCATGCTGACTCCTACCAGGGCCAACTGAGATACACAGAAGGATGTCCATACACTGCAGGACCAAGAGCCACCCCGAACCCCTGGGGCTGACAGTATCCTCTCAGCAACAACCAAAATGACCCTTCCTCAAAGGCAGCAGTCCCCAAGAGGGAAGGAGGTGTCCAAAGCATTCCACCTGGTAAGAATAGGAAACTGGGAGGTGGAAGAAGGGGGTAAAGACATCCCTCAACTGACAGGAGACCATATTGCTCTCTACAACTACCTGAAAGGAGACTGTAGAGAGGTGGGTGTCAATCTCTTCTTCCAAGTGATAGGACAAGAAGAAATGGCCTCAAGTTGTGCCAGCACAGGTTTAGATTGGATATTAGGAAAAATCTTTTCACCGAAAGGGTAGCCAAGCACTGGAACAGGCTGCCCAGGGAGGTGGCTGAGTCACCATCCCTGCAGGTATTTAAAAGGCCTGTAGGTGTGGCACACAGGGATGTGGTTTAGTAGTAGACTTGGCAGTGTTAAATTAATGGTTGAACTCAATCATAAGGGTCTTTTCCAACCAAAATGATACCATGATTTTGGTGCTTACAGTGCATTGTTTCCCTAAGGGAGAGCCATCCACCTCAGGAGCAGCGCTACCCGTGAGTGCATCTTGGGCACAGGCACCCATGTAGATGCCCTGATGTCTAATATGCCAGTTGAACCCACACTACAGCCTTCCTCTCCAAGCAAGCAGTGGCAGGGCTTTTCCTCCTCTACGTAGCCAGTGATTTTCATGAAACTTTCAGGAAGGAAATCATTGGTCAGACCTCTGCATCCCATCTGCACGGAGTTGGTCAATGGATCCAAAAAATAGTGGGAAAGGGAACACCTTTATAGAAATCAGGCTAAAATGCATTCCCTCTGGTGGGATCTATAGAAGCCAAGTGCACTGGCTTTAGAGTTCCATCCTTGAATTCCACATCATATTTTACACTGTTTGCCCAGAACCAGACCCCCAACTCCCTGATAAATCCTCCTAATCCACTGCTTCAAGGCCAGGACTGGAACCTACTATTCCACAAGTTCCTCCTCCTCCCAGGCAGTCCCAGCTTCTCCTCCTCTTCCCTGAAGACCAGCCCCCCAGCTGCTTATTCACCATGTTTCACCTCCACCCCACTTCCCCTTCTTCCCTCTTCTTGCTTCTCCCAAGAAAATCATGAGCCCTAACTCCCCTCCTGGCCAAACCCAGGTCCCATTTTGCTCAGGAGAGCCTGAGTATCTACCATGAACTCCAGGACCAGGCATGAAGATCAGAGAAAGTCACAGGATGGCAGGTTGGGTGGTTTGGAGGCTGCTGCTCATTGGGAAGGTGGGACAGCACCAATCCCTTTTTCGTTGCTTGTGTCTCCATTTGGGAATATGGATGCACAGAAGAGGTTCAGGACTGCCTCCTTCTCTAGCCCCTTAGTTGGCAGAAGCAATTTTGCAGGTCAGTGCTTCACATCTGCTCAGGGCGGCTCTGAGCACCCACACTACTACCAGGAGATGCTGTTCCACATGCTCCCACCCCACTCAAGACAGTGCTCACATGGCAGAACCAAGCCTCTTCATCCTCCAGTCTGGCTCAGCTGGGGCACAAGTAGAAAAACACACAGCCTGAGCCCCAGCTGAGGAGCAGCCGTGCCGCACCAGCACTGACTCAGGCATGAGCAACGCCAGCACGAGGGCACTGCCTGCCCTCGGCATCCAGGGTCCAGACAGCCCGCAGCTTCAGCCCAGAACACACTCTGCCCAGTGAATCACACACCAATCCCGGCAAGTCCTTTCAAGACCCATCAGTCACTAGAGGGGAGAAAAAAAAAAAAAAAAAAAAAAAATTACATGCATACAAAGTAATTAGAGGTGTAACCCTCTCCCCTCCCTCTGTGCAGGCTTAATGCTCCCTTTGTCCAGGCATGTTTGCCTTGCTAAGTTGTGCCTCAGGACAGCTTTCTTGACAGAAAACAAAGGTTAATTAATAAAAAAAAAAAGAAAAAGCACAAAGAGAAACCCCTCATTAAAATGGCCACCCTCCCAGCAGAGCTCTTTACTCAGGCTGGTCCTTCCTGGAAACAGAGGCACTGACCCATGGCCGTGACCTCTCCAAAAAAGCCAAATTACACACACAGCCAACTCAGAGCTGTCTCCAGCAATGGAGGGATGGGAAGCCAGCCAGTGGAACAGAACCAAGATGCAGCAAGGTGCAAACCTGATGGTTGTTATCCACCTCACCCACTGAAATCCCAGCCTCACGGACCATTTGTCTCCAGTTAAATTAAAACCTTCCCCTGATAGCTTGGTGGCACACATACCGTGACTTACTGTAGCTTTTTGAAGTACATTACAGAGGATGGGATATCAGCTATCAAAGATGCTCTGCTCCCATCCCTCCTCACCTAAGCAGCTGAAACCACAGCAGACCTCACTTCCAATTTACCACCTGCATTATCAAATGCTTCACCTCCACAATCCAAGTCTCTCATTACAGCACAGACATGACAGACACAAGTACAAGTCTGCTTCAAACCTGCACTCTGCAAGTGCAAAAACATATCTCCCATGTGCTCGAACACACATGAGCACTTCTGATCCTGTTAGCTAGAGAGGTGGTGAAAGCACACACGCACGTGCACGCTCACCAGCCAGCTCATTAAATCTAATTAGACAGTGTTCCACAGGGAATTTTGAAATGCATATCCAGCAATTGCTGTGCGCTGCTCTTTCCTCAGCCCTCTGGACGTGTGAGCATGATTACTCACCCCATGAAAAATAAAAACTAATATGAAACTTAGGGAGCTGCCATATTTGCACATTAACAGAGGTGCACTGTAATTTAATCAGTCTTCCTCATTAGAGACAAATATGGTGGCAGCAATACAGGGAAAGAACACCCATGCCTCAGGTTTGGATCCAAACCTCTCCAGGAAACTGACAGTCCAGAATACCAGAAGTTTTCCCCAGTAACTTTATCAAAAATTTACCCTATTGACCTTCTGATATGTAAGGTGTAGAGCCAACACACATGTGCACAAGACCACCAGCATCATGAAGACAGCTAAGCCAAAGTACAAGGGACTGAATTTTGGGGGACTCAAGGAAAATGAAAAAATCCTCTCCATGAGCTGCATTCCTGTACTGCAAGTACAGGAAAATTGTGGGTTGAGACCTGATGTAACATGCATGGGATATATGAAGGCTAAGCGCTGAAATGGAGGGTCTAGGGCATTCCCCAAAGCGTTCTCCATCCCCAGCTCTGCCAATGTTGCCAGCCAGCAACAGTTAATGCCAGCTCCAGGAATATTCCCTGTGCTCAGGACAGAAGGACAGACATCCTTTACAACTTCCACTTCACTGCATCAATTCATCACACAACAAATCCGGCAACTGCCTTGTTTACACAGGAAAAGTTTAATCTGAATTCACTTCTACAGTAGAGTAGCTAAACTGTGTTAAACACGCCAACTTAATACAGAGCATCCCTCCTTTGAGCATGCCTTCTTATATGCAGGCAGAATTCTGCTTCCTTTGAACAAGAAGCTTTTAAATTCTCAATAGGTGTACTGCATTAAACCTTCTACAGATAAAACTAATCCAGACTATATACACATCATTAATTCCTGAGAGTCCCTAGGCATCCAGCCTCCCATCATGCCTAATTCATCAGATCCCAGACGGATTTGGTAAACTCCTGGTTTCCTTGTTTGTGAAAGCACCCCAGCAGATTTGACCAGGAAATGCCAACAGCACTGCTCATCTGCTGCAGCTTACGGAAGGTACTCAGGAGACTAAGTAAGCATCTCTTCTGAAGCCCATCATTACTCTATGTTCCTCATCAGGGTGATTGGTCACCTAGAACTGCTCTACTGAAAGCAAAGAAATGGTGTCCATTGCAACCATGTATACACATGTAAAATATATAAATAAACATTATTTTGTATTGCAGGGGTCATAGTCTGGTCTTTCGATGGTCAAGTATTCCTGTATGTACTCTCACACAAGAAAAATCATGGAATAATGGAATACAATGAACTACAACAACTATCACTCATTCATATGGATAACATAACCATAGCACTTGCCTTTCTTTTTCCTGCTGGTTAAATATCTGTTGATAGTAAGAAATGCAAGTCCTAAAATATGCAGGATGACAATATCCAGCTAGGGTTACTGCACATGGCTGCACTGTCTGAGCTGTTCAAGTTTTATAATTATTCCAATGATACAATTTTGTCATAGACATTACAGTTTCAATTTAAAAGACATCAGAAATTAACTGTGAACTGCAGCACATAAAGCTAGAGATAGCTGTCAAAACAAGAAAGAAAAAAAACCAAACATAAGACCTTTCAGGAAATGATCCAAGATTTCAGCAGTCCTATAGCCAGTAAGTTATAGTAATAATAATAGGAAATTATACTTAAAAAAATTCCAGAAACTAAACCCAACAGCTTTCTGTAATCTTTGTGACCCTACATTAGATGACATTTTGTTCATATCAGAGACAGCAGAAATATATTCTCAACTTTTTTCCATTTTGGTCTGAAAACTTCAAATTGTAGCAAAGACTTTGAAAAAAAGAGAACCTGTAGAAACTGAGATGCAATGCAACTGAAGATTTAGCTGTATTACAGTTCAGAGCTGGCTTTGCTCTGTAGAAGTGCTGTTTCAGCAAGAAAACAAAAAGAAAAGACAAGACGTTTATTCCAACTACTGGAAAATACAGATGTTAGTTCTAGATTATATCCTGTTAAAAACAAAAGCTATGGGAGGGAAAACACTTTTTGAAAGTATTGGAGTCATGACAGCTTTTTCACAGAGACAGAGAGAAGCAACTTGAATATAAATGTGTCCAAAATAGGTCAGCGCTCTTTTCTTGGCCACTGAAGTTCGATACTTTTCACTTGAGGTTAGCCTGGACAGCAGTGGCACACACACTGCAGGGACAGAGGCTGAACCCATGGGTAGCTGCTACCTCCGTGCAAGCCCCCATGCCCCACACGCAGCCCTGGGGTGATGGGCCAGGGCAGGCTCAGGCAACAGCCGCACGCTTCACAGTGGTACCTGTGTTTCCCCTGATTATATGGGTTTCCGATACAACGTCACTCCCGTTCCAGGAGGGTTTTGAAATGCTGTGTGCCCACAGCTGGGTTTGAGCCTATCAAGTAAGAGGCATCATAACAGACAGAATGTTTCCTGCAGCCCCGACCAAGACCCAGCAGCTCCAGCATCCCAGCCACGGCCTGGCAGGAAGCAGCTCCTTGTGCCAGGGCAGAATTGGGCCCTGCACCATCCAGATATGGCGGGCAAAGCCACTACCTCCTCGCCAGAGGCTACAGCCCCTTAAACCAAAGCAGAGAGCAGAAATTAGTCCATGAGGTGCAGATCGTGCACCTCAGCTGCTGTGCTATTGCTTCCATGGGGGAGGTTGGTGGGAGCGGTAACACCAGGCTGCAGTAGAGCCACAGATTTTTGTTCTTTTTTTTCTATTTTTTTTAAAGGAAAAAAGTGAACAAGTTATTTCTACAGTATTGAGAGCCATGCCTGCCAGTCCAGCCTCAGCAGCATTCCTGCCTAGCTTGGCTTGTTTACCACCAATAAAAAGCCCATTAGTTGCACAATGCGCCTGTTAAAAATAACTCAAAAAAAAATCATCACTGGCAAATTAGTAAGACATCAGGACGCACAGACACCTCAGCGTGGTGTTATGGAAACCACAAAGGAGTCAGGCTTCCTAAAGAGCTTTTCCCAAGGAAGAGGAGACCAAAGATTTCTCTCCCTTTGAGTGGACCCAGCTAATTTGAAGGGCTCAGGACCAAAACACAACAGCCATCCAGCCAACCAGCCCCGGGTTTCCAATCAAGTGACTTCCAAAGAAAGTAAGCTCACCGGGCTCAAATGCCACTGGTTCATGCTAATGAGAGCCCGAGGTCTCCCTCGCCCAGGTGCAGCCAGTGGAGGAGGCTGCAATGCTCTGAGTTTTCCCCAAAACTTCATGTCCCTGCCCAGGGTCTGATACAGCAGCAGCCACAGGTGCTGACTCAGTAACCTCCCCTCCGCCCTGGCCACCCAAGGACCCTGCTTTAAAAGCACTGCTGGTGTAAAACTAAAAGGGGGCACGGGATGAATCATAAGCTGCCCTCCTGTAGGAACTGGTCACTTCTCACCAGACACCTATGGGCACTGCTGGCACAAGGACATTTTCCCCATATGTTTTAACATAACTGCTGTAAAAAAATATCCAGCTCCCAGCCCAGTCCCTGATCAAATGACACACAAAACAGCCTTGCCACCTGCCATGCACACCATCGCTCTCCAGCTCAGAAGCCCACAGCAGCACAGTGCAGACCCTGCAGACGGCGCTTAGGACTGCCTTTTCTGATCACTCTCCCCAAATGTGTGCAATTCAGGGGTCACTCCAAAGCTGACCCTGCGGTTTACACAGGCAGTGGGAAGAGCGGAGGCACCTTCTGGTTTCCCCACAACCCTCCTCGAGCACCCAGAGCCTAGGACACAAGGGGAGAGGCAGAGTAAGTTCAGGAAGGTGCTGCCCTAGTGGGTATGGACAGAAGAGCTGAGAGTTCTTACAATACCGTTCCCTCTTAGCAAACCCCTCTAGAGATGCAGCAACCCTGGGAGCTGCTATTAAACTCAAGAGCAATGTTGTTTTTCCTCTTGAATCCAGCAGATTTACATGGAGGCTACCCTAGATGAACAGCCCAGATCCCTAGCATCACCACCAACCCCACCATTAACTGGTTATGGAAAACCTGAGGATACCAGTTTGCAAGGTTGTAACCAAATTTTATTTGCTGTCCCTTCCCACAACAGCAGTGTGCCTGTGACTCTTCTGCAACTAGGGTACTTCTGCCTTTCCTCCACATAAGCACTCACAACCCCTTCCACAAGCTCAGACATTTCTCTCCACAGCCCCCCAAGAGGAAGCTCCTTTGGGAACATGCCAAGCAGAGATACACATTGAGGACACTGCATTTGTGAAACAAGATGAGAGGCCTCTTCTGCTCACAAGCTGGTAAAAGGACACTTCAAAAGCAGCTGCAAATATCCAAGGTGGTGATTTAGACTGACCTTTTCACAACAGAAAAATTTCTCTTCGTGCCCACACAGGAGAATAAACTTATTTTTCAGACATGCGCACTCAATCCTGCAGATTTGTAAGAATGAAAGTGGAGTCACACAACCAGGTGAGCAAGCACTGCATTAAAGCCTGGCTGAAGATATAATCTCTCGATATAAGAAATAAAAACATCTATTAGCACAGTGGGTCCATAGTATTTGCATTACTACTGCTACTAGCAATTCTTCTACAGAACCCTGAACATTGAAAATTCCCAGGCAAGACCCAAATGCCATGTCAGAAACATTCACCATCCTCAGACTGAAGGACAGTTGGATAAACCACACCAAGAGACTTACATCCAAGGGAAGAACAGCTCTGCTCACCCCGGGAAGGAAAAACAGCCAACCAGCCACCTTGCTCCCACCCAACATTTAAATTCAGGTGACGCTTACAGAGACAACAGAGCTGTAAGAGCTGCAACCAAGCTACTAGCTGGTGTTTTGCCTGAGATTATGAAGATGCTCATCTGCTTCAGCTGTGATTGTCTCCAGCTGGAAGCAGGTGAGAGCCACTCCCCTCACAGGGTCTCTACTTCTGAAACCTGTGTTACAATTTTAAAGCTATGCTCAGGAATAGCTCCCCCACTGCTGACAAGCCCCTTCCACAATGCCTAGATCAGTAACAGCAGCGAGGTTACACTGAGGATGTCTGGCCTGTTAAGGTCCCTATCAGACACAGGAGCTTCAAACTGAGCCACCCGACTGCAGTGTGCTTGGAACACCTCACAGGGATGGAGGTGGATATGGCTACATCAGAACAAGCCACAGCCAAGCTTTGCTGGACCACTCTCCTCAAGCAGACCTCGCTGGCCATGGCTTGTCCTGGAGCGCCATCACCTCCCACCCCACCAGAGTTATGTATTCCTGCATCAAATAAATAGCTTGTGTCAGGGTTTCTTGAGATGCTAACTCCACCCTGAGGGTGCTTAAAATCAGACCCACACCACAATGGCCAGTGACCCGCCCTGCGCTCATCCCTGCTGCTTCTAATGTGTCCAAAACAACTTTGGGGGAGAGAGCCGGAGGGGCGACTTCACTCCAGCAGGTTTCATGCCAGACAGAGTATCACCGCATCGTCTGCGCCGCTGTAACGCGACGCTGGCCAGGTACCGTCAGCCCCGCCGCTGCAAGGCAGCGCGCCAGCACAAACACCGCGCCGGGTGCTCCGGCTGGTTCGACAGCAGTGCAACCATATCCTCGGGCCGGCTCCAGACCATGACCTGCCAGCTGAGCCAGACATGTGCATCTCCGGTGCCGACGGCCATGGAAACTGAGCCTTGGTTTGCCCTTGTTAAGCTGTTTTTGGGTGCAGGGCCGCCCTCCAAAGCAGCGCAGGGGAGGCAGGGGTGCACACCCCAGGAGCTTGCAATAAAGGAGATCTGTGTGGCTGGCGAGTGCTAGGTCTCCTGGGAACGGCCCTTTTACTGGACTCCAGATGCTGTGGAGTGATTGCTTACATGAAGGCGGGGGAGGCCTCTGTACTGTTTCTCATTTCCTCCTTTTTTGCTCACACTCCCCCCCCTCTGATTTCCTGGTTTTGTTCAGAAGCACAAGAGAGTCATTCATCATTTTTCTTCCAGCACAAGGAGCGCTCTCACCTCCTCCTCATCCCTAAATCCCTCCCCACCAGAAAAGGGCATGCATTCGCCAGCCAAAAAGGCTCGCAGCAGGGAAGGCAAAGCTCCCCAGCTCCCGCAAACAGCTCCGGCACAAAGGGCCACATTCTCAGCTGGGTTCGGTGGGTGCCAGCCCCCAAAGGGTGAAGGCCAAAACTCAATGACAGCAGAAACGCTAAGTCAGAAAATGGATATCAGCAGAGGAGGAAAGCAATTTGCCCTGGTTTGAATTACGGGCGATGCAAAGCAGAGAGGAATTTGCATGCTGAAGAGACAGACAGCACCTCAGGTCACTGGAAAAAAAAGAGCTAAGAGGTGAATGTCCGCATATGTCTCAGCCTGCATGCCCTGATGGTCACCCAAATTGCTGAAACCTGGGAAAACTTTCCTTGCAGAGTCGCCCCCCAACCCTCTGGAAATTGGACTGGAACCAGTCCAGGTGCAGTCCAGGCACTGGGTTTGCACTGGTCTATGTGACAGCAAGACACCAGCCCCAGCTTTGGGATGGGCTTCCAGGAAAACTGCTCATTTTGCAGGAGGGGAGAAAAGGGGTGTCTGCAGATGTAGACATTTAACCCATCCTAAGGGTCAACAACAACCCCCCCAGGGAAACTTCATTGTAGGGCTTTGCTCCAAAGTCCACTTGGCTTCACAGTCACACTGCTCTCTCCATAGCTTCTCGATGACCACTTCTTGATGACCACTCCTTGCCCCATCTTGGAGGGAGAGCACCAGGAGTAAAACATCTCAGTACAGCTGCAACAGAGAAAAGAAGTTCTTTCCAAATGCCCTTGAGAAAGAGTGAGTAGGAAAACCCCAAAGTAGTTCAAAATCTTGCACACCTTTCTATAAAGCAACTGTGCGTTTGCATGAAAACCAAGACAGTACAAACACCTGGTGTCTGTTTGGGGCCTTTTGGTTTGGCTGATGACCTGGGAAAAAAAAGGAAATAAAACTGGACACATAGAAAATGTTCCAGGTTTTGGTTTTGTATGGGTTTAATAACAGTAACAAAGTCAAAAAGGTCTGATTATGGTCAAACCCAAGGCTTCTTTTTGGTCACTTTAGAAGGAAAAGAAATAGAGGATTGTGGTACTGGGGCCAGTTGTGTGGAGGGGAGCCTACATACCAGCAGCTCCACCAAGAGGTTTGTTTACGGCACAATTTCAGCAAGAACTGGAAGAGCAATGAAGGTACAAGCCACCAAGAGCCTGGCCATTTGGAACTAAACTCTTCCACACCCTCTGATCCTGGGGCTCCTGCAGCTGCTGCTCACAAGGCTCACCAAGCCAAGCAGGATCACTGGACTCCTCCAGGCTCTCCCCCAAAACCCACCAGCTGCTTATGCCAACTGAAATATCGTTTCATGAGACCCAAGTGTTGCCATGTGGGAGCCCAGACAGCCTGTGTTCATGTCTCAGGCAAAGGAAGAGTTTGAGGACACTTTTTTGCACATCCTGTGTCACTGGGTAAACTGGTGGCATGCTCTTTGGGGCCACCTGAGAGTCTGGCTCTCAGTTCATTCCCTTTGCTTTCTTTAAAGATGCTCAAATGGTAAACATTTTTTTGAGGCTGGTCTCCTTCAATATCTTTGCAAGCTAGTTTTGAGATTCTTTTGTGCTCCCAAGGAGAAACACCAATATTTCAGTTACCTGAACAAACCCATAGATTTTGCTTTTTCCTTTTTTTTTTTTTTTTAATGATTTGGCAGCCAAACTGAAATGATCAGCCGCAAGCAGGAACCAACATGTGGACTCTATTGTACTCCAAACCCAGTGTGTCACCTCCACAACTCCCAGACGTGCTCATGCAGAGCTCTGCCCCTGACCCTCCCACCCCGGCGGGATAGCCCCCGACAGCTCCTCTCTCTGGCGCAACAGCAGGTTTCAACAGGTCTTCACCGAGCCAGACATGTCAAAATGAGCCTGCTAGCACCTGCTGAAAATACTCAAAAGTAAATCTGAGAGCAGGCACGGGGAGAGAAGGTGAGGCTGGCAGAAATGCACCAAGGGAAAACAAGAGGAAGAAAGAGAGTGCAGCACTTTATAGCAGGAAAAAAATAAATTGCTGATCAAAAAAATGCAACGGGAAGAAGGTACAGGGCTCTAGGGGAAAAAAAAGAGCAGCAAAGCAAGAAGGCAAGAGGGGCTGGGATGAACACGCTGGTCTGAATACACATGGTCAGCATGGGTATACTGGTGCATATCCTCTTCTCAGCTCCAAGGAGATCCCAGAGCCTTTTGCAAATCAGGAGCAAGCTCTTGACTTCTCCTGAATGCAGCAGCTGCTGGATCATTCCTTACCTGTCGGACCCCCATCCCACAAAAGTCCAGGCTTTTGGTGTTGGAAAAAGTATTAAAATAAACTCAGAAATATCCCAGGGAGTTTTGCTTTGGAGCCTTTTCAATGTTTTCCTCACCTTGGCATCTTCAAACTAGGTGACATGGGGCACCATCATGGTTTCTGTACTGTTCATCACTGGAGCAACTAGCAAGCTGCTCAGTCTAAGAAACTTGCTCTCCTGAGATACAATCCCATCACCGAGTCTTCCAGGGCGAAAGGATAAGTAGCCCCAAGAAGAATGCACACAGTGGTACCTGCCTCAGTTTCCTTCACTTCCAGGTAGGACTTTTACAGCGCAGCAGGGGCCACATGCAGGTGTCTGTGGCCAGGCTGTGCCTGGGGGCAGCAGAACCACAGTTGGGGAGGGATGAGATTCATCACATGAATAACAGAAAGCCAGATGCCAGCCCCCATCCCACACAGCTCAGACAGCAGCACAGGGGACGCGGGAAGGAAGAGAGCAGCTCAAAACCCAGAAGAGCTCCCAAATGAGGCCACTCTAACCCTATTCCAGCTACAGACCTGCATCTTGGCCTTCACAAGGGCCAGGAAAAGCCCTGCACATTTTCTTTAGAAAGGAGCACAACCGTGAAAAGCCCCCAGTAGGAGGGTTTTCCTTTCAGCCTGACCTGGACCGTCCTGTGTATCCGCCACGAGGGCACGGCCACCGGGAGCCAGCTCGCCCGCTCGGGGAGGAGAAAAGGGAAGTTAATTTTCACAGCCAAAAGAAAATAGGGAGCTCTTTTCAGATGGCAGGAATGTAACCGTGACGTTTAGTCGCTTGCTATTGCTGCTTCCCGGGTAAGTTGCTCTACAGGAAAGCCCCCAGACAGAAGTCCCTCCAGGCAGCATTGCAACGTATGTTTGCCCAAAAGTTGGTGTCTAAACCTGCTCCGAGGTCCCCACGCTGGCTCCTTGGGAAGCTGGGGGGGGGGGGGTCGGGGAGGTTCAGTCATGCCCAACGTGCACTTTGGCTGCCTTAAAACAGATGCATGTGCCTAGGCGGAAAAAAAGCAAACCTGCAACCCTGGCCTAAGGCCACTCAGGGTCTGACACACCAGCAGAAAAGAGCAAAGCCCCACTCTCTCTGACACGCCAGCCAGGACAGCACTGCAGCCCCAGGTACCAGCGTCAGGCAGTCAGCCCAGCTCAGGTCATGCTGGCGACACTGCTCAGCCCACGACTTCAGGGATTTCCAAAGCACAGCCCAGTTTGCCGGCGGTTCACAGAGGTACCTTCTTTGCCATGTTACTATGCAGTCTTGCACTGCAGTCTTGCACTGCAGACACTTTTCTGACACACAGCCTGAAGTCCCACCCATCGACAGCTCGCTCTTGGACAAAATTTTGGGAATTTCCCCCATGAAAACGTTTTGTAAATCTGATGGGAGTTCACTGCTTCAAGAGAAGAACTGCAAAAGCTTACTGCACACTCTACAGAGCTTCTTAGGATGGCAACTCTACAAAGTTTCTTAGGATATAGTTTATATGGCAGTGGGCAGCCCACAACGGGTTGTAAACACTCCCACTAGAGCATTCACAAACTCAACACTGAGCTCAATGTCAGTCTTGAACATGGGTAATGAAGATGGGAGACAGCAAGATGCATAATTTCACTGCCAAAAATGCTGCTTCATCATGGGATGCCATGGAGGGGATATGCATTCAGTTGACTATCCCCATATAGACTGGGAAAACGAAAAGAACTAGGGAAAAAAAACAAACACAGGCTTAGTTAAATATTTATAGGGGGCCACTGCATTTCAGTCATAAGCAGTTTTTCACGTCAGCTGAGACATTTCAGGTCTCATACGTGTGGATCCTCCTATCCCAAAGCTTCAACACACCGCAACGATGTACACAGCTGAGGGTTTGCTTGCCTCCTCCAGCGCCTGAAGCCTTACTTCTAGAACTCAGGAGGGCACCTCACCCAACAAAGCAGGTACCTCCGTGAGCAGCCAGCAGACAGGTCTGTGCTCTAGAAATCCCTTAATCACAGGCTCAGTGGCGTCAGCAGCATGATGGGTTTCCACAGCACTGTTACCACCTTGCAAGGCTCACTCCATAAGCTTCATAAATTCCAAATTTGAGCACTGCTGACTACCACCTAAGGCAAGTTTATGGGCTTGATGGACCTTTGGACAGATTGGTCTGCTGCCTGGTCATATCTGCACTGCCCAAGCACTTTCAGCATGGTCTGAATTTGCAAAGGTCAGTTTCAGCATGTGCAGGACCAGCCTAATGGCCAGGGGTTAAGGTAACAAATCCTCAAAACTAGCCTGATAAAAAGAATAAACACAAAGATGGAGTAAAGCAATGACTGAAATCAGTAACAAACATTACTAGAAAGACAGAAGCTTTCCAGTTGTCTGAGATTAGAAGAATCTATGTCCTAATTATCATTTTTTTCCTCTTTTTTTACCAGGCATACTTTGTCATGGCTGAAAATCAGCCCTTTGTCAGCTCATCTGGCCTTAGTCCCTGCAGGATGAAGGTCACGATTCTCAAGAGGACTGAGCACCAACCAAACCATGCTTTGTGCAGTGGGACCTGCAGGAACTTTACCGCTTCCCCAGTCTGCTTTGCTATGTTGAGCTCACTTCATCAAAAACAAGGTGGGGGGTGGGGGGGATGGGGGAAGCAAATAAGGCAAGCCCTGGTTCACAAAGATGGGGTTGAGCAGAAAGGAGGGGCTGGACTCAAAAGGAGAACCCCCTGTCCAAACACAAGTATCTGAAGCAATATTCGTAAAGCAAACACTGGAACGACCATCAAGCAGTGTGCATTTTGCACACCTGCCCCTTACCAGCAGGCAAATGTCAAGAAAACATCAGCACTTCTAAAAAAGGATTAAAATAAAAGCACACTGAGTCCATGGTCAACCTTTGTTTAAAAGCCACGTGAGAGGCGCTAAGTTTCTACAGGCTGACTCCCTGAAAATGTAAGCAAGGGAAAGTTACGAGCTCTGGGCTCCCAAAATATTTACTCAATCTAATGTTATTCTGACTACCCTCGAGCAGACCTTTGCTGTCCCATGCTGTCATTTTTATGGCATACCCTTGACCAAAACTCAAAGGCAGAGCACCCTTTCTCACAGGTTTTTCTGAGCACTTTACTACCACAGAAGCAAAGGGTGTCCTTGCAAGACAGGAACGGTGCTACAGAAACCCAGCCCATGGCGAGAGGAGGCTGAAGGTGTGCAGCCTCCACTGCATGACAACCAAGGTTCAGACCTTAACACTGCAGCAAACTGAAACCATGGAGGTCATTAAGAAGCCTAAATGAATGGCTAAGTCTGAGCAGGGGCCAAGAGGCTGAGAGAAGGCACCCTCACGGAGCAGGCTGGGGTGTTTCAGTGGCTGCAATTGATCTCAAACTTGGTTTAGATCTCATCTGGCCAAAAGCCACAGCCTGGGAAGCACGTCTAGTAGAGGATGTTGGTACACACTGCGTGTTTCCTCACAAAGGCCTGGGATACCAGATCTTATTTTTAGTACTATATTCATTTCTTCATGTAATGAGTTCAGTGTTTCAGGCAGCCCTGGAGGAGCAGGAAGGACATGTCCTGTAATAAAACTAATTATTTCATGTGGAATTTCTAGCCATTATTGTGAAAGTGGCCAAATTCCTCACTCCTGAAAAGCTGCCAAAATGGCTATTAATCTGGCTGTGGTCATGAGCAGGATTCCTGTGGCCTTCTGCAACACCCCACCGGCCCCTGGGACAGAGACTCCAGAAACCAAAGTGGATGTTGTTTCCTCACACCGACTCCCACAGCCTGGGTTTGACTAAACAAGAGAGTTGTGTCAGAGGGCTCCATGCCAAATTCCTCCCAGTGCCCCCAGACCAAGCATGCCCCAGTCATGTGCACAGAGGTCTAGACCTTCCTAGACCTCCAAAATCAGCCTGAATCAGGCATTTCAGCATTATTCGAAGGTCTGTGGACCAGCCATTTCTACCTGCCTAGCCTTGGCCATGCTTTCAGTGACAGGTGCCCTGAGGGAGCAGGGTACCGAATTTGTCCTGGTGACATCAGAAGTTCTATTCCCACCACCCAGCTGGGCATGCTATGAAGCTGAGCTTTTCAGGTCCCTTCTGCAGGCAGTGGGAAGCCAGGCTCCTCCACAGAGAAATTCCAGGCAAGAACCTCATTGACTGAAATCCCTCAATAATGCACAAGAATTAATGGAATCTGTCTTGCTCCCTGCAAGATGGGGGTGACAGGTCTGTGGGCCTGGCAGGAAAAAAAAAAAAAAGCATGGAATAAACTTGTTTTAGCCACTAAAATCAACAGCAAAATTACTCAGCACACCCACAGAGGGCTGACCTGTTGTTGTAAGATTTGCCATAGTCTCATTTTTCCCTCCCAGTTCTGGACTGCTCTTTAAATTCAGTGATGGATCAGAGCGTTAGCCTCTAAATAGTACCTCTGGTGCTGTCCCACCACCCAGTCCCAGGAATGGCAATATTCCCTGAAGACTACTAGAATTCCAGACCTTTGCCCCAAATGTCCTGTGTAATGGACTGTCTGTAACAACCTGCATTTCTAACAGTCTAACCAAAAATCCTCCCAAAACCACCTGTGCACAAGCCGTGAAGGCAGCACTGTTCACCATGGCCAAAGGAAGAGGTCCCCTACCACAGCCAGTCACTGCTTTAGGGCTCCCAGTTTCCATCACAGCAGGTGATTTACCTGTCCATTCGCATCACTGTCAGATCAAGATGGTGCCGCAGTGATTTCCCTGCTGTTATATCAGCCTGGTTCATATGACGTTCAGAAGAAAGGGCAGTGCCCGCTGCACATCAGGGATTGTATCAGACTCACAGCCCTTGGTTAGTGGTGGGTACTTATGCTAGAAAATGAACAGCTGTTGGAGCCCAGTAGTGCAGAGTGAAAGAAGGTTCCAGCACAGGAACATTGTCCTTGACCAGCTGGACTAAGAGGTGCCTTTTCAGAGCCTGGGATGGAATCTGGAGCAGTTCTTCAAGACTTCAGAAAGCAGTGGTAAGACTTGTTATAATGTTATTGCTCAGCATTTTCCTCACACTGGTTCCGCTGCAAACCTAGAAGAGCAAAGCAGCTACCACGTGGAGTGTGGATTGCAGCACCCCTGACAACTGTCCCCAAGAAGCAGGACATAATTCACCAATATAACTGGAATTTGTCTTTAGCACAGGCACTGCGGGGTGAGTGAGGGGGACCAGGAGGTACAAACAACAGCCACGGAAAACCCTGGAACTCTTAGGTTAGCTTCACTGGGAACAGCAACACCATGGTGGCCAACCACTCTGACCCTACAACCTCCACACCAAACGCCCCCGGCAGCCAGGACCCACAGGACACACACGAGGCATCCCGGGGAGCCCCTGAGCCAGCTGCCCTGGATTATCCACAGCCTCTGTAGCTACACATCCCTGCCAGGGCTACAGGGCCGAGCCCCAGCACCAGCTCCGGGCTCCAACAGTGCGGCAGGATGGAGCCCCAG
>JAVJGJ010000061.1:26850656-26869874 GCA_035590215.1 Microhierax caerulescens
GTCACAAATCACAGCACCCCCCACCCCTGACCCGCATAGCTCTGCGGGTAAAAGTCTGTACCATGGCTGTGGCCAGAAACATTAGACATAACAAATATATTTTTAAAACAAGGGGGAGGAACATTTTTCAGGCCTAGGGGGTAGAGGATGTTGGCTTGAACTGCAGGAGAAAGTTCAAGGTCAAATCCTCCCGCGTGCAAACCAGCTCCTCCGGCAATGCTTTGCACCAGCGCCAAGTATCAGCCCCTATTCTAACATCTTCCACACAAGTACCTTTCTGCTTTCGGCACACATACATTTCTGAAGAATATCAGGCTGTACATCAGCTCTTCTCCTAGCTGGTAAAGTTCTCAAGGTAAGGATAGCGTCCAAGTAATACCTGAAAACCACGTGACAGAGCCAGGCAATGCTGCCTTTCTCACACTGAGATATGGGCGCATCGGCCTGTGCTTCTCATTCAGGATCCCAATGCAAGGCTTGGCCTTCATGATTTTTGTTATCACCTCTCTTCCAAGACTGGGACAGACAGATGGACAGGTAGATCATACATCAGGAAAATGGATCACATTTAGAGCACCTCTGACTCTTCACCATGGCTCCATCCCACTGGGAAGCCAACCCAAAAGACCTTGGATCTCTCTCAAGGGACACCTGTACAAAACTCCTTTCCCAACAGACATTGCCCAAAGCCTTATTATTTGTAGTAATTGTCCCAACCAACCCAGAGGCAGTCACCCTGGGGTGGCACTTGGCAGAACCCTCGGCAGGGCTGAGTGGAGCACCAAAGCCGGAGGGGGAAGCTCTGGACATCTCAGGGGAACATGCTGTCAGTGCAGCAGCATGCCAAAGTCAACACTCGTGCTGACCTTCAACTGTGAGCAAGAAAATCCTCTAACAGAGACCATGCCACAAACATCTGTGCTCTTGCCGAGGCCAGGTGAAATTATTGTAAGGGCTGCTAACTGGCCTCTCCCTGAAACAGGGACAGCAGTGTCAGGGATTGTGTGGTACAGGAGGAGTTCACCAGTGTGCTCTCCATCCAGGCAGCCTCACTTCTGCTGCTGAAACTATCTGTTCACCAGCTGAGCTTGCAATGGTCACCTTCAGGCCTCCCAGATCAGCCAGGGTCACCCCATCTCCAGCGAGGTCCTTCATCCCAGGACTCTCCATTTGGAGATCTGGTGGGATGAGCCACCCTGTCCTCCAGACTGCCCACAGAATCTCACCAGTGGCTGGCTGGCCCACAGGTGCCTTCCCTTGATAGCTTATCCTGCCCTACAGACCAGATCTTTAGCTGGTGCCTGGTGATTAGAGAGCTGCTCCTGGTGCCAGTTCTCCTCCACTGCCTGGCTGTATGCTGGGACACTCTGGCTTCATGTCCAAATTTTTCAAATATTTTGCCTTGTGGTTTTTCATGCAGTGCTCCAGATATTTTGCAAAAGGCACCTTATAAATTGACTCAATAAATACACATAAAACACCACGTTTAATCCTTCCTTTCACATTCTTCTTTTCATTATTAAAACGTCCCCAACCTACCAACTCCCCACCCTGTGTTTAGGCCAGGCCAGTCCAACTTAAAATACTTTTGGCTTCTACAGGAAGACTGGAAAATTACTATTTTATTTCAAGGAAGCTTGTTTTGGACTAAAATCAGGCCTTGTAAATGGTTGAAGCAAAGAATGCCTGTAAGGACTATCACATCAGGTGCACAAAATAACAAAAGTATGGTGATGTTTTCATGCCAAGGGACCAAGTCCCATACAAGACCTCCACTCACGAACCCTTCCTCACTGGGCATCCTAAATGGGAAAAAGTACATAGAAAAGAAGAACAAATTCTCAGGAATAGAGAGGCTAAGGGACACCCAGACATGGGTTGAGCAGTGTGTGTACAGCTTTGGGGACAGGCAAGACCTGCCCACACCAATGGTGGGTCTGCCTCCCTTGTATGGGTCAAAAAGGTGCCTGACTGTAGTGAATGACTCCTAAAAGGTAGGTTCAGCCTTTCCAAACACCAGGTCAGATGGGCACTGGTTTGAAATTAACTTTAGAGGAAGATACCTCAAACCTGCTTTGGTTTCCTCATCACCATAGTGTTTGCATCATATACAGCACTGGGGATGCTCAGCCACCCAACAACCATCTGCTTTTGTCAACCTCCAGCTCCCATCTTGTCCTTGTAGCCCAACTGTGCTCAGCACCAATGTACCATCTCCAGGCCCTCCATGTATTAAAGAAGTAATGGGACAAGCCAACAAGGAGAAGAAGCAAAGGTCAAATTGTGATGATAGTAGTTTAGCCTGCACTGGCCTATGCTCTGCACCTCATAGGTTTCCTCCAGCAGCTGAAAGATGGAGACAGCAAAGTACTAGAAGAGCATTTTGTACACCACCAGATAATATCTGAGCATTCAGGATCTCCCCTGCCACCAAATGACAGAGCCTCATCTGAAAAGTGAGAATTAAGCTTTGTTACTTGCACTACAGTCACAGGGCACAGGGAGACTCATGCCATCCACAGGGGCAAGGAGCACCCTCATCTGACAGGGCTCTGGGTGACAAGCCCCAGAAGATAATCTCCATGCTCTCTGAAAAGCACAAAGCTTCTAAACAGAATCTCTTCAGCCAAGAGGTCAGAGCAGCTGAGAGACCACGCTAGCCGAGTTTTTGTTCTTGGAGCCCTAACCCTGTGGTTTAACTTTCTTAAGATTCTTTTAAGGATCACAATGTTCTGGCCAAGAGACCTTTGGGACCTCTTGGGTAAACGTGGGCATTTCTTGTATTCATTACCAGCCTCTGGCTGCATTAATACCTTAGCGATTTCATCACAGGCCTCTCATGCCTGTTAATATGTCTTTTGGACTCATTTCAGCCCACAAGCTTCCCAGTTCCACAGTTTTGCTGAACAGCTTTGTCCTTTTTCAGAAGGAGCTGAGCACTGTGGTCTGGAGGTTAAAGCTCCGGAGGCCTGTGCATGGGACAGCTGGCCTCCATCCCTGGCTTGTGGCAGCTCAGGCACCCCTTTTGCCCCTTCCACCCCGCTGAGCCCAATGGAGAAAACCCAGGAGCAGCAGGGTGACCTGGCTTGTGGTGTTTGTGGGAGCAGGAATTACCTGTGCATGGGCGCATTTGTGTGCACCTGAAGTTCTCGCTTCTTCACTGATAACCCAAAATATCATGGCAGCAGTGAGGCCAGGCACCGTGCCAGCTCAGCCAGGCACATCCAGCACTGGTGAAGCTTTACTAAGAGACCTGAAAGGCAGAGAGATCAGGCTGTTTTGTCTGATAAATGAAGAGATAAACCCAGCTTTTGACGCAACTCTGTTTAAGGAAGGCCACAGGCCCAAATGGGGCTTTGTCTTCAAGGTCTAAAAGGGGAAAGACCTAAAAGTCCTTTTCATGGGAGTTTTCTTTGCAGAAATAGTTTGGTCCAGGGGTCAGGGAGAGTCTGCAAGCAGAGCCAGAGATAACAAACTCGAGCCCGTGTGCTCAACAAAATCCAGGCCTTGAGAAGCAGGCATGGCGATGACCTTCAATGCCTTCTGTGGGAGGAAGGTGTGCAGAGCAGATGAGAACTAGAGCCCAGCCCCTGCTCCATGTGCTCCTGATGGCTTCCCTGCCCATCCCCTAGTACAGTTGTCCTCATCTCCTCTCCCTTGGAGTTGTAGAAAACTGGAGTTCATATGCAACCTGGGGTTTGTCACGTCTGTGCAAATGAATCCCACTAGGCCCAAACCCCCAAGGCTTGGGTCATGGGAGCTGGCAACTAAATGAGTCGGGCTGGCCAGCCTGGATGGACAAGGTTGCAGCTCTGTCACCAGGCTGTTTGAGAGGCACCTTCCAGGCAACTGGCTTTGGTGCCACCTAAGCATGGAGGTTATGTTGCTCTCTAAGGCTTTTAACAGTGGTTTAATGAACAATTAGCCAAGCTGGTCAGGAAGAAAGTTGTTAAAATGTTGTTGGTTTTCTCTTCTACAAAATGTCATTATCCATAACCTCTTTTTAACATGCTGCTCAGATTTAGGGTGAAGAAGCAAAACCTCCAAAGCTTTCAGTGAAGGCACATAATTTTTTTAAAAAAGAAAATAGACTCAGAGTTGGAGTTATTTGGTTGGTTTCCCATGAAAAATCTATGAAAAAAGGTCCTCAGAGAGAAATGTGCCCTGTTGAAATGTTCAGTTTCACAGAAAGGACTGGTTTTCATTGTAAAAAATCAATTTCTGTAAAAAAAGTAGAAGCATGTCTGATGAGGTAGGTCATATGGGTTTGGTTAAATAGGAGCTACTGGATCTGGTATTCTTATGTTCTAATCCTGTCACACTCTTTCTGAAAATGTCAGTAAAGGAACCCGCATCCTATAACCAGGTAACTAAACAAGACTGACATGTCTTTGCTCTTTTCATTATAGACGGGGATTTGTTGTTGTTCCTGAAGGCAGTATTTGCAGTATTCAACAGCTTAACAATTTTCCCATGCCTTCTGCTCATTAATTGCATCAGTGAAAGAATGCATTTGATTTATATCCATCTCTGTCAAAAAACATCATGAGTGACACTTTTTAGTAGGAACAATGTATTCAGCAATAAGAGAAATGTCGCAGTGCTTTTCAGGATGACAATGAACTGATAGATCTTGGAGTTTTCAAAGCAGGGATAAGGTAAACTAACTTGGATTGCTCCTCCTGGTGCCAAGTCTGAAGCTGATGCCTTGCCAAATCCATCACAGAAGTGCAAATTGGTGAGGAAAAGCAATGAAGGATATGAACCTGTCACTTCACTGTTGCTCCAGACAGGATCTCAAACCACCTTCTCCAAAACAGCTGGCTCCATGGCACACACATCCTACCCAAAAAGAAATCCTTGAAGAAAATCTTCAGCCATGGTCCACCCAAAGACACCTTTTTTCCCCAGCTCCCTTCAAGGGAGTACAGGTCTCTCCTCAGTGTAAGCTGCAGGTGATGACTTCAAGGACCTTACCTGTGGGTAGGAGAGCAAGAAAGGAGGAACTGTAAAGGATATCGACACTTCTGCAGGCCCAATGAAACCTTTCACAAGGCCAGAGATGCTGATAAAGTGACTTACTGCTATCCAAAATGTACAGCACCCCTCCTGCCCCCACATTTAAGGTAAGGACGAGAGGTTGCACTAGGCAGACAATGTCTGGTTCAAAAGAACTATCTGACCATGGTTTTACCTATCAGCCAGCCCACAAGATATCCCGATCTGTTTGCATTTCTTCCCATAAACGTTATTGAGCAGTTCTGATCACTGCAAACACATCCATACTGGTGGCTCTGGAAACTTCATCCATTGGTGCTTAGAGGAGAAGCTGGCCAGCTGAACCAGCCAGCCAGGAGCAGAGGAAAGAGGAGCCTGCCTTTTACCAGTGCCCTCTGCAGACACATTTGTTGGGCTGAGTTTTGGAGCCGGGTGTATACAGCTCCAGTATACAAGAAAGAAAAGATGGAGGGGAGGACAGGTTCAGGGATGTAACTTCAGATCTGGAAGTCTGACATTAACCATTCAGCCCATCAATGACACAATCACAGGGTGACTTGGTTGAGGCAATAATTGTTCATATGAAGAAGAGAACAGATAGATGGCTTTTAGCCTGACAGACTGCACCATGATGCAATCCATAGCATAGCAGCAAAATTGGCCAAATTCAGTCTAGAAATAAGCTTGGTAGAAGAAATCACCCATTAGCACAACTCACCGATGGCTGTGGTGGCTTCTCCATTACTGATCGTTAAGAACAGCAGGTGGGTATTTCCTTACAGGATCTGTTCTTGCAGTCCTGAAAACTTCTAGCACTAGGACTATTCAGGAGACTGGATGATCAGTGTCCCCTTCATCTTACTTCAGCCGCTGCTCAGCCACCTGCCATGGACCACTTGAGATGACCAAGACAATCAGTTCATCAGAACGAACTGATGACCTGCATAGGGGTGAAGGACTCTGCTTCAGCACCAGGCTCCTGAACAATGCAACTTGCCGGTCAGGTATTTCTCTCCCTCTGCCTAACCCATCAGTTCAGAAACCAGCCAGAAGAGACCAAAATGATCACTCAGTCTGAACTCTTGCACAAAACAGACCACAAAGCCCGCCCCAGTAATTCCAGTGTGAATACACTGCAGTCCTCCAGAGACACTGCAGGGCTGGAAACAATAACTTTGAAAGAGCAATAAAAAAATTAAAAAAAAAAAAAGGAGGGGGAGAGGGGCAATAAAAGTCATGATGAGTCAAGGAGGTAATTATGTGTGATAGCAGGGTTTCTTTGGCTGGGGACCAGCAAGAGACTCTGTCTGCATCCAGCCCCTGGGATAAGCATGACAGAGCAGTTTGTGCTGCAGAGAATTAAAAGTCTCCAGACAGGAGAAGGGCAGCAATCCGAGATGGGGTCGGGCCTAACTCAGACACACACAAGTCATTAAGCTAATGCCTCTTAGCTAATTGCACACACAGAGACATACCCTGCAAGGAAAACAGCCTGAGAAAAAGCCTCATGGAACAGGCATTAAACAAACGCATTAAGAAGGGGAACAGTAATCCTTTTTCGATGCCAGCAGGGTGTGAGGCATTTCTCATCCGCAGGACTCAACCATCCAGTCACACTCAGCCCATGGGAATCCCACAGAAGCAAGACACTGCAAGAAGCTACAAGCCCCCCAACATTGCTTTGTGTACAAAGGCTCAGGGCAAAGAGGAAGAGATCTGGCTGATGATACATGTGTGCTGTTAAACATACCTCCCTGGAAAGGACTGTGAGCCCCAGGTTTAGATTCAGTTATAAAACCCTGAAATGGGAGCAGAGGAAGGAGGCCAAGACTTCTGGGTATTGTTTGCAGCTCTGCCCGTGTTTGCTCAGTGATTCAACCCATGTTATTGGGTCTTTTAGAAACAGGCCATGAGTCATCTACACCACTGGTTCCTTCCCTCTTGAGAAAACTTCCAAACCAGGAGGGTGAAGATGGGGAAACAGTATTTTTCTCGATGAAACTGTTCAGCCTCCCAGGTTCCCCTATCTTTTCTCATACCAGGTATCTGTAAGCCTCAGGCTCCTCCAGAGTAGAAATGGAGGATACACAGCCTGATGCCCTCAGACATCAGTGCTTGAAAGGTAGAACCTGCTGGTTTTTAAAGCTGAAGCCAGAAGGGACATCAGGAAGATAGTCTGCTTTCACTCCTCCAAGCAGTGTCAGCTCTCTCTGAGAAGTGTTTGCCTAATCTCCAACTTAGAACTTACTACCACCTTACTTCCTCAGTATGTGGCCATCTTTATTGCAGGGAAGACGTTCCTACCACAGAATTCTAGAATTCGGTAACTGGAAAGGACCCCTGGATGTCTCTGCTCCCACCCCAACTCAAAGTAAGGCCAACCAGAGCTACCTGGCCAGATGTTGTTCAGTCAACACCTAACCTGTATCTCTCTTGCTGCAGTTTCAACCATCCCTTCTTGTCAGGTCTGCCATGGGTACAGAGAAGCCTTTCACCTTACAGCAAAATCTTTTGTGTATTTAAAAAGATGCTTTCAAAAAGCATTTCCTTCTTCAGATCCTTCAGCCTTTCCTCATAGGTCATGTTTTCGAGACTGCTGATCTTTTATGCCTGCCTCCCACAAATGCTAGTCTCCAGCCACACAGATCCTGGAGCTGCCAACCTCATGAAGATTACTGCAGCTGTAAATGGGAAGAGTTAGAAACACGTGCCTCCACAGGCTTTCTCCACGGAGAGGAGAGGACAGAAAAAGGGCAAGCAAAGCAGAAACAGTTCATCGGATGCTCTGAACACCAGCCTTCCCTTGGTCCCCTTCTCCTCACATCTCTGACAACCTTGAGCATTAAGACACGTAAAGACCGGAGTGCTCAGTTCAGCTGTTGATAGCTGTAGTACTTCTTGCTGTGCCAACAATATTGAATGTCCCAGCTCTTCCCCAGGGCTAGCAGCATAAAAGCGTGGAAAAACTAACTTACAAGACATTACTGTTACTGTTTTCTAACAGGGCCATGCTAAACCCCCTCCACCCAGAGGAAAACCTTTTTTATGCCATTTACAAGCCAAACAGTCCAACTGCTGACT
The DNA here is from genome assembly GCA_035590215.1 of Microhierax caerulescens. Lineage (NCBI taxonomy): Eukaryota > Metazoa > Chordata > Aves > Falconiformes > Falconidae > Microhierax > Microhierax caerulescens. The sequence goes on from JAVJGJ010000061.1 coordinate 26,858,736, forward strand.
GGCAGGCTGGGAGAAGTGGCTCATGACAAGATGAGTTCCTCAAGATCCAGAAAAGTTAAGATGAGTTCTCCCTTGGCTGTAATCCCTCTCTTGGGTATCCTCTACTCTGCAAATCCCTTAGCTGCGTCACCCCATCGTCCTCTTCTCAGTCCTGCCCTGGGAGCACTGCTTCACCATACTTCTTTGCCTGTCCCCATGCCCCGGAGCATTTCTCGCCTTCTCAGCCACAAGAAAACAACTCATTCAACCTCCCACATTCTCCCCACATCCTCCCCCAAACCACCCACATTTTAGGGCTGAGAAACTCCAGTCAGACAGGAGGTGCTTTGGGAGAACAGGGCTTTGCAGAGAGGGCCTTGCCATGTTAACTAGAGGCGCCTGGCAGCCAACAGCCCAGCCCCTGAACGCGCAAGGAATTTTGACCTCACAGTGAAATTTCCTAGAACTTTAAACCTTTGTTGTTGTTGTTGTCGTTGTTGTCGTTTCTTTGGCTCTCTCCTGCTTTTCAATTTTCCACTTGGCAACCATGTTGAAATGATGCAAGGAAGCAGCCGCTGCTTAACTGCAAATTATTAATTAGATGCCAAGGAGTCTGTGCACGACTGCACGCAGGGCAAGGGGGGCTGTGTCCTACATTACAAAATCAACGGACTGCTTGGCACTGCTTTTCTGCCCAGAGATATAATTCGGTGGCAACTCTCCATTTGCTCCAGAACTGATTCCTAAAAGAGAAGGCACTTGCACAGTCTAGTGGGGGGGGAGAGGAGGAGGGAAAACAAAAAAAGAACTCTGCCCTTGACCAAGGGCTGATCCTTTAGCTGTTGAAACTCTTTCCTAACAGCTTCAATCTGTGTTAAAACAAATACTAATTGTTCTTAGCTAGGGGCTGGCTATAAATAGTCCGGGTGAAGACATTCTGCTGTAAAATACCAATCTGATGAAATTGAGAAAGACTTCAGGTGTTCATGGCTACCCAGCTCTCCAGGTTTTCCTCAGACTTGCTGCCAGTCCAGAGGGAGCTGACACCCCCCTGCTGAGACAGCGTATCTGGCTGCACACATCTTCCCAGCCTGCTGCAGTGCCACCGAAAGCAGGTTTGCACAAGCCGTGGCTGAAGGCGCTGTGGTTTCCAGTGCTTTATGTACACTTTGCCCCAGACACGTCTCTGCTCAGAGGACCTCACAGTTTAAATACTCAAAACCAACAAACATCCCGGTGGGATCTGTTCCAATGGGTAATTACCCTCATTATTAAAAATTAACAACAAAACAATAATTGTAGTGAGCTGGGCCTTTCCTGCCTTTTATAGCAACATTCCCACAGCTCCACAAGAGAGATTCTCTAGGATTCATAACTAAATTTTCACCCCAATTCAGGATAAATCCTTGGTCAACTGTTTCAGATGCTTTCTCAAGAGGGAATGGCCACTTCCCCTGTGGCTCTAGCCACGGCATACCTTCCTGTAGCCACAGCATACCTTCTTGTAGCCATGGCATACCTTCCTGTAGCCATGGCATACCTTCCTGGCATGCATATCTCGAGCAGCAGGACTGGGGGCTATGATGATTGTAAGAGTCGAGCTCCAGACCGTGCTTGTGCACCTGGAGTTGCTGCATCTCTTATTTTCTGCATGTTTTAACCCACAGCATTGCCTGGCCTTGGCACTGACAGAGACATGGGAGCCTTTGGTCACCTCTGTCCCTCCAAGAGGTTGGCTGGTGGCAGATGGCCCAGGGCAAAGGGAGGTTCAAGGAAAAGTGTAAGCATGTAAAAAGCAGCAGCCAGCCAGCTCATCTTCAAGGGGGTAGGCAGAGGTGACCAGGAGATGGACTAAACAACCCCAGCTCCTGCAAGCCAAGCTGATAACCTAGAAGACTGGAAGAGGCCTCATGGGAAGGGTGGAGGGATGTTGGTCAGCTGTGATGATGTGCATCCTACAAAGCCAAAACAGCATGCTTTGCTTGGATGTTCCACAACATTCTGAGTTGTGGAAAGAGTTTTTCAAACCACGCTCATAGCAACCTTTTAGACATTGCACTCAGAGTTATGTAAAATATTTTCCCTGCTTTGGTAGTTGGCAAACTTTGTTTTGTAAGACAAATGGAATTTATTAATGCCAAATATTTATCAAGTCTTGGTACCTTTTTTTTCCAAGGGAGCAGAAAAGTTGACCAGGAGTCTTTCGTCTCTGTTGGCTTCTGAATTTTAAAAATGCAGCTGATTTAGGGCAAGACCACAAGTCAGAGTCCCTCCCATTTCCATACAACCTATTTTCCTGCAAGTGATGGCAAGTTCTCCCTTTCAAAAAGGTACCAATTTCCTGCAGTGATGATGGGCAATGCTCCTGAAATGTATTCTTAAAAGCTTGGGTGATCTCCATCCTAAAGCTGAACAACAGAGGTAGAAGGCAGTATGCAGGATCCTCTGTGCTCAACTCTCCACAGATGGGTAAAACAAGAAGATACTACATGCCTCAAGGATCTCACATCATCCAGGAGGGTGCATGTGAGGTGAGAACACACCAAAAAAAAGAAGTGAAGTAGTGGGAAAGAGGAGGGCAGTACACTGGCCAAATGAAGTTGCCTGATCCCCATGTACAACTACTCTGCTGATCTCCACCCTTTGGAAACAAAAGAAGTAACACAACTGGCAGCTCTACTGCCATGCCTAATGCCTTGGGTTGTTCAAGTGAGCAATGTGAAATGACTTACCAGTGCTTAAGGTCCATGTTGTAAAAACCATCACTGCCTCAAGCTGCTAAGTACCGATTGATTCAGTAATAATAATCTAAACCAAGCTCTGAGCAATGGGCAGGCTGCTGATGGGCTCAGATCACAAACTAGGTTCTTTATTCTTCCGTACCTGTCTGATATGTTTGCCTTCTGTCTTTTCCTTTGACTGATTTCTTCTTCATTTTGATAGGTATCAGCATAGTCTTCATCTGAGGCCCATAAAGACTATCATGGCATACATAACATTTTTGTCAGATAGACCTACTTTGGAATAAACACCTCTGCTTGCTACAGGAAGTTGCATTTACTTCTTTCTTATTCTTCATGCACAAAAAAGAATAAATCTTCAGCTGACTAAGATTTAAAAAAAAATAATAATGCCTAGATTATTTATTTGTTCCCCTTCTTTCCTTGCATGACTTGGGTCTACTCTGAATTTAAGTTTTTTAAATGTTCCCTTTACAGATTTGCCTTTTAATCTCAAATCCAATTTGTTACGGTTTTAAATCCAACAGCTTGAATGAAAACAGATGTGATTGACAGAGACCAAGATCCTATCTTCAAGCAATCAATTCGGCCTCACAGCTGGGATATTGGAAACAATCTTGATTTGCATCAAAACTTCTCCCTTCAAAGGTGAGGCCCAATAGTAGGTGGTGGCTTGGAAGAACTATATTCAGTGAAACAGGCAAGCGCCCTTTTGGTCCACCACTTAACATCTCCTACAAAATAGTATTTATTTGGAGGAATCAGGTCCTCTCTCCACACTTTCAAAGAACTGGAACTGTTCCAGAACTGCCTGAAGGGGAGAGCAAAGCAGTGACTTGCAGGACATTTGTCTCAGGGTGGGCAAGTGCTACAGAATAAAATGTTCTACTTACAGTATGAGATTTAATCAAAGAAATGGAGAGGGGTCACAGAGCAAATTCCTAAAGCCGAAGTCAAGAGTTATAAATAAATCTACCCTCGTGTAGACATATGTTCCTTCAGAAAAGCCCACTGAATCAAGGCGGAAAATATTCCATTCTGATGAATAAAACACAAAAAAGAAGTCACAATTAACAGGAGAGCTATCAGGTCAAGGAGGGGCAGTTCTCTGCTCTCCAGATTAATTGGCCCACTTCACAGGAATGGGTGAAAATCACAACACTCGGAGCAGAGGGAGGGTGAACAAGAAGCCTGGACTACCCTTCCAGCTGTCTCAAGCATGGCCTCTTCTGTGCCAAGGTCTGCCCTTGGTTTTCCAGCCCTCCTCTCATCCCAGACTGCCATGTGATGCACGCAGGCTCTGTGGCCCACAACTCGGTTTCCTCTGCAGCAGCCTCCCTGCAGCCCCTGCCGAGCTCCAGTGGCTCACGGTGACAGAACCGCAGGTCGGCTGCTGCAGGCAGGTACTCGACCCCGCACACAGGGAGGGCAATCTAACATCCCAGCCCAAACACAAATGCTTGCTCCCAAGGTGCCTCCATCAGATGACCGAAGGTCAGGAGAGCATGTCGGAGGCAAGGCCCAGGGAACCTTTTACAGAACTTGCATTTTAAAAGTGCTGCCCAAAGCCTTGACTGGTGCAACCTCGCAATAGCGTGCTCATAATTGCAGGAAAACAAGAAGCCTAGGCCAGCTCTCCCTCTGCTGCCACAGGGGCAAGGGGCAGCTGTGCCCGTGCACACCACAGCAGAGCTGGCGAGGGCAGCTCCAGCCCGTTTTGCCTCCTGAGAAATCCGGTGGAGCCATACAGCCAGCAAAGCCGCAGAGGTGCAGCCCCGCAGGGCTGACCGTGCCCTTCCCCTGGCCGCGCACTGGGATGCTGGACACTTTCCCACAGCAACACAGCTTACACGCTGGGCCAGGAGGTGAGTAAGAGGACAAGAGAAGAAACAAGAGGTGGGCAAAGGTCGAGGGAAAGCCAGCCCTTTGACTCTCCAAATGCATATCCAAGACTTCTCCGGTGAAGCTCAAGGGCGGTTTGTAGCCTGACATACGGACGGATGCCAGAGTCCTAGGAGAAGGTTTTTTTAGGGGCACATTGGTGTTTACAGCGATGCTGCACTGGCTTCTCCCCCTTTCTTTGCTTTGGCAGTTTCAGATGCCAGAGCAGCACTGCACCAGCTCCAGGGCTGCTTCTACACCAGTATAAGCACTGGGAGGGGGGAACAAAAGGGGAGCACGACAGCCTCATTCACTTGCTAATAAGCTACTGAAAGAAAGACATCAAATCTACGATTGCCATGCAAGGATACAGTCCAACTGACTAAAAACAGAGAAAAAAGCAAGACAGGGCAATGGAGAAGAGAAAATGGACTAGGTTTTCCAGAAGCACCCCAAAATCCACACTTCCAACTCGACAGGAGCCCCAGGAGGCTGAGCAGGGCAATGACACCAAACTGTTGAACACCAAACAAGCACTTTTTTCAGCCCTGGTAAGAAAAATCCTTTCTTGCAGAGCTGCCATAATTCACATGCTTGGAGCAACAGTGTACAGAAAGGAGAGGGGTTGGGGTTTTTTTGGGGAAAGGAGGTGGAGAAAAAAAAAGAAAAAAAAAAAAGAGCACAAACTGCACTGGGAAAGCCACACCGATGAGCTTGTTAACATTTGAAGAGACTGCTTGGCGTGATTCCTTACACAGGTCCCTGCCAAGAATTTTCAAGAGGAAAGTATATTTAGCAATCCAAGGCATGCCAAAGCCTTGTCAAGAGGAAAAAAAAAAAAACACATTTTGAATATGTGGAATAGCAATTAGACATTTTCTAAGCAGCCATTTTCAAAATGCATTCAGGCATCTAATAAGGGCACCTGAGGCATATCCACAACCCTGCCACACTCCATGCCTCAAAAAGACATCCGCTAAGGATCAAATACTTGGAAGAAGGATATGTTACCAATGACAGCTGCCCACTTCCAGAGCACTGGGGCTGGTTTCAAGCAGGCGATTCTCTGTCACCCTGAGCCAATGGAAATACACAGTCTCATGCCACCACGTAGCACTTTGTAGCATCCTTTAAGGAATCATTTCTCCAAGAAAAGCTGTGAGCCACGCTGCATAACTAGGAAGCAGAGAGGTGTTACCTGCCCACTTCTTTCATGGCAGCTGGATCAGCAGCTCAGCAATGATGCTCTGTTTCCCCAAGTGGAGCTGCTGAACATCCAAGTGAGATAAGCAGCAGGTAGAAGCTAGGACAATACGTAAAATCAGATGGTCCAGCACTCTGAACTGCAAAGCTACTAATAAACTTCATCACTAAGGCTCCTTTCTTTCTAGGGAGAGACCTAGAAAATTATCCCAGGACACCGTATATCTGCCCCAGGAAGATGACTCACCCGCATCAGTCACTCAATCTCCCTGGGAGGCAGCATGGAGGAAGAGGCATGAAGGAGCTCAGGAAGGCAACGGGCAGCCCTTGATTGTACACAAGGATGAAGGCAGCTGACCGCACAGTAAGGCCAAGACTTTTGCTGTTCTAATGGAAGTTAGAAATCACGCTGGGATATGCTCCTTAAAACATGGTGCCCACCACTTACAACTGTCAGGCTATATTACAGTCAAATCCCTAAAAAAAAAAAGACACAAAGCCAAAAGGGAATACCTGCACATGGGCTGAGTTCACACCACCTTTAAGCCAGGATGCACAGAAGGGACAGCCAGTGCCTGTGGCTGAGGTTTCTCATCGCTGTGAGCCCTAAGCCCCGAAAGGCAAAAAGTCTTTAATATGTTGCATAACACAAACACATATGGTGCCCCCAAGGCTTAGTATCATGATCTCCTAAAGACCAGACAGACCTGTCAGTGAGCAGGAGGTAGCAGCAAACACAAATAGGGTAAAGCCAAAGCAATTATTTTCTTCTGGAAACAGGTAAATGCTTAACAGGGAAATCAGAATGAGGACAGTTGCCCTGAGCTCCTTCAGAGTTTGGTTTCCAAGTTCGTTTGGGCTGAAATGCCACTTTGATTACAGCCACCATCCCCTTAGGTTATATCCTTGATCATGAAAAACAGTCCCATGGGACTGTCAGATTGCTCTGAGAAAGAGGTCCCCTCCTCACCTGTTCTTCAAAAGCAACCAAGATCAACCAACCTGCTCAGCCACATCTACAGAACATTCAGTCCACTCAAAGCCTCTGTTTCCATCAAACCCTCCTCCAATTCCCGCAGCTGTAGCAATCCAAAGGGGTCAGACACTGCCGTAAGCTCACACCCTCCAAGACAGGTGTCAGCTCTTTGCTTCTACGGCATTTGACAGCTGATCCAAGTTCCTGACTGAGGCTCAACAACAAATATACAGAAAGCAGTAAGTGAAATTGCTAAGAATTCCTGTTTTCACCCTAGAATCCCAGAGGAAACAACGAATTTTGAGGATTACCTGGCTAAATCACATAGTTGTTGATACAACAAATACTCCTAGGATACACACAAGGTTTGGACAGAGCAATGATGCAAATTCAGCTCTGTCACAGGTGACAAGCGACCAGAAAATCCCTGCCTCCGACCTCCCTATTCCTATTTCTACCTCCTGATCCCTTTTGGCACAGACTCCTGTTTCAATCTAAAATCGCTGTCATGGTCTGTTTTAGGGGGGAAGCATGAAACGCTGAGCTAAGAAGCTATAGTGGGCGTACAGGTGAACGGGCAGAGGAAGGGGAGCTGACACGGTGCAGCCTTGCAACGCCGAGCAGCAGAGCGGCAGTGTCGCCCGCTGGCCGCTCGCAGCATTGCCAGCCGACCGTGCTCTGGCCGCAGCATCCTTCCTCTTTGCTGCCCTCCCCACCTTCCTCCCTGCTCTCATTTTGGGCCAACGTGCGGCATTGCCAGCCCTGAAGGTTCACCGGCACAAAACGCCTCTGCTCGGGAGCAAGCCAGGGTACCACGGGGCTCTCGGGAGGGCACAACCCAGGACACCTGCGGGCACAGCCCTCGCAGGGATGTAGGTAGGACCACGCAGTCCAGATCGAAAAAAATCATCTCACATCCTTATCTTCTCTTCCTATTTCCACTCTGCTCAGCTTCCACACTCCACAAATATTAATCCTAAACGTAATTAATAGCTTCCTCAGCAGGAATAGAAGTCACCTTAGATAAAATACCTATGCAATCACCCTGGAATATCAACATAAAACATACACTCTGCATCTGTTAATGGCTACTTCATAGCAGTTGAGTGGGCTTTAATTAGAAAGCTGTACTTCTGTTGCAACCTCTCATTAATGCAGGACACACAGAGGTGCACAGAGTCATACTGCAGCACCCAGAACTGGGAAGGGAGAGGGACATGGTAATGTGACCCAAGCACACTGGGTCAAGAATAAAAGGCAATGTGCAGAACACTGCCCTGCTTGTGAAGGCAGCAAGAGCCGGTAACACACGCCTCCACACAGCAGCTGCCACAGCCAGCTACAAGCCTTCGAGCCAGCAGGTAAATCTGAATTTGCCAGGAGCATGCCCACCAGCTTGCTGCTTACATCTGGTTTTAGAGCTCAGTAACTCCAGAAGAGGCAAGGACATGTTTAACCAGGTGACACCCACAACTGTTCCAAGGACCGAGCAGTACTTTCCTCTGGCAGATCAGTGAGGCAACACAGTCCCTGTGGCAGATGGGACGCATCTACAGCCCCTGTATCACTGCAGATCCTTGTGAAGTCTTGCTCCAGTAGGCACAGCTCACATAGGTGGTGCTGGAGTTTGGACCTTTTCTGCAGTGTTTCCCCCTCCCATCCTCAGGTCCACCACCCAGGAAGCTGGGCTGCTGTTTCCAAGCTGTCAGGCCTCAACTGGCTGCATAGTGCATCCTTGTAGAAATGCAGACACCCCCCCAGAGCAACCCAAGCCCCTCAGAACCCCTTCTAGCAGCAGAGCTGTACAGCCACACCGCCAGCAGAACCTTCCCCAAGCACATCGAGTGTTTTACCAACAAAGGCCTTCAGACAATTAAGTAGCAAGTAATCACTACTCACATGGTTTCATCACAATTTCCCAACAAAAGGGCTCATGTGAAGACACCTTTAGTATAATGGAAGTTGTCGTTACTTTGATGCGTTTTAAGAAGCATTGCCATAGCTCACAAACCTTCTTGGAAGGTGATGCACAGATGCATAGCCAGTACCTCCTGAGCTCTCTCATCTCCATGTGAGCTGGCAACTGGAGCAGCTCCCCCACATCCAATTCACCCTCTCCCTGGGGTCCCAGGAAGTACACAGCTGTTTCTGCACATCCAGTCTATACCAGCTCCCCAGCCCTTCCTTGTCACTGAGGTTTTCCTAACAGATGGCTCAGTTACCTGCAAAGCAGCTCCTGGACCACAACACTTCAGAAACTTAGGCAGGAAGGTAAGCCAAAGTCGGGGCAGTGCCCCCTGATAAACTCACTGAAGCAGGCCAGCAGCTGCTTTTCAGACAGTGGAGTCTTACAGTAGCATAAGCCATCCTCATGCACCGTTCACCATGCACTCCTTCAGCTGGAGCAGCCACCAACAGGAGAAAAGCTGGCTCCTTGAGCTGTTCCAGCTATGCACACGCCAGTATGCAAGGCATCCCCAAGGGAGCAGAAACATCTTAACTGAAAACAAAGTTCAAGGCAGCTTGAAGATGGCAACCCAAGAAACCTGGTGAGCGTGAACCAGGACCAGCAACAGAAGTGCCCAGGACTAAGCTGGGAGGTCTGACAAGTACATAAGAAAAGCACATCACATAAGAAAAGCAGCAGCAAAAATGAGTTGAGCTAGGAGTTTCTTGAAGCCACAGGTTTCCTTCATAACCCAGCTGTAACAGAAGATATATGTGCAGGAGGCCATGATGGTGCTCATCTACACACAAAAACAAGCCGTACCTTTTAAGGAATCACCTACTGCCACCTCTGCTTTAAACCTGTCACGCAACTCTTTGACCATGCACTACAGGCAGAATAAGGTGAGTCAGCAGAGAAATTCGCAGCGACCTCTCTCCCGGAAAGCAGATTGTCTGAGACCCAGGGAACAATCCCTCATCACTGCTGGGAGGCGACATGGAGGACAGGCAGGTTGATATTAATGACACTGGATACACTAATTTACTTTAGTATAGGAAGTTTAGAGCACTGAATTAAAAAAAAAATATTAGGAAATAAGTTCATGGACACTGCAGTCAAACTTCTGAGCCACAGCCTTTTTACAGCTTGGGAAAAGGTTCCTACCTCAGTCCAGTTCTGAATCTACCTTTCAAAGATGTCAGGTTCATTAATGATGTTATTGCTGTAGCTCATCACCACCCAAATCCATTTATAGCTTAAGTTGGAGCAAGAGCAAGCAACCACTATGCTACCTGCTTATTATTTTTCCTCCAGCAACCGTCAAGGATAATTAACAAGACTCATTTTCTGACCTGTACTGTTAAGGATTGGAGACCAGTCACCAAAAAACCTAGACAAAAACAAAACTCAAACCAAATCAAAACTCACCTGACAAGCCAGCCATAAAAAACGTTCCAGCATCTTGACAGTCTAAAAGGATGATTTGGAGGCAAATATTAACTCTAACAGCAGCCTTTCCTCCAAGACTCCATGTCCCAGAGTCAGCTCAACATCAAAATTGGTTGTTGCAACTCTGTATGGATTAGACAACTTGAACACAGACATGGGAGCCTGCTATCAGACCTAGGAAGAGCAAGCCATAGAGTGTTCAGGTGGACTAAGCTCCAGATCTGCAAACAGAACACACCCCAGGCTGTAGTAAGCAATTGTCTGTAGCTGGTGTTGGAAATTTACGGGCACCAGCCAGCAACAGAGGATGATAGCTACGGCACCTGCTCTTTTACCATTCCAGTCTTTGCCCTCAAGCTAGTCATGCTGCTCTTTTTCTCTTCATCTTGCAGCACATGCCCTACTCCCCTGAGCCTTCCTCAGAAGTCAAACAGGAAGAGGGAGAGTAATGTTTTACATGTTCTCTCCTCCCCTCTTACATTTCTGCATTCCTCCACTCATGGAGTTCTACATTATTCCTTAAGGCACACCCATGAAGGACATTATCAAGATGAGCCAGGCTTCTTAAAGCTAGTTAAGCTTTCCTCAGATTCACCTCAGCACACTCAAGTAACAAAGTACGCAATTAACTGGAAAGGAAAAGTAGTTTTTAACAGCTTCACCAGCAACAAGAGCCACTCAACTACTGGGTAGCACTATTGTCTCCATAGCTATACCTGTAAATACGGTACAGTGTACGGGGTTTGCATGGTAAGGCTTTGGTAGCGGGGGGCTAAAGGGCTGGCTTCTGTGAGAAGCTGCCCCCACGTGCGATTGAGCCCATGCCAGCCGGCTCCAAGACAGAGCAGCTGCTGGGCACACAGAGGACTCACACCAGAGCAGTTGGTTCCTGAAAAGCTGCACCTCGTGAGAGGGACCCATGCTGGAGAAGGGGAGGAGTGTGAGGAGTCCTCCCCCTGAGG
>JAVJGJ010000061.1:26877822-26896156 GCA_035590215.1 Microhierax caerulescens
GATGAAACACACTAGAGATACAGAAAACGGAAGTTTTATTTTTGAAAACACAAAAAAATAACACTTAATTGATTTTGTTTTCTCTTCTTTAATAAAAAATATATCTTGGCCACCACCTCTTTCACTGTTACCATTACACTTTAAAAAACTACTCAATACGCCGCTTTTTTCTGGGACTCACTGAATGTGTCTCTCCTTCTGTATCGTGCAAGGCACTGTCAGAGTCAAACTCACAGCAAGTATCAGCTGCCTCCAAAACCGGAACTTTATCAGTGTCATCTCTGCTCTCAGAGAAGGTCCTCTGGAAAAGGTCATAGATGGTCTTCTGCTTTGGATCTGGCTGAGAAATCAGAACAGACAGAACCTGCATATATATTGTCATGTAAAGCCAAAAGTGAGCAACAATCAGAGCGCACTCCCCCAACACAGTGCACATATATGCTATGGAGGCTATCACGTCTCCTTACATGCAGTAGGTTTGGGAACTCTGTGGAGAGTTCAAGTCAAGGCATGGATCCTGGGAGGAGTAGGAGAATCTGGTCTGTGGCATTAAAGGCAGAACAGGTGTAAGGTCAGCCTGCCAATCACCTGCCAATTCAGATATACACAAGCCAAAGCTCATTCAGCCTCTCCCAGGCACCATCAATATTCTTTCAGGTCAATTACCTTGGGGTAGTAGTTAGTGGATTCAGCTGCTTTGGAGAAATTGGTTTCTGAAAGACCAGCTTCCCCCAGCACTTCAATTTTCTCTTGAATCATTGGCCTAGGAGAGATAATCAGACATTATTGGAAGGAAGAAAATATCATGCAAGGACACTGTGTCATTTACTATGTGTAGATGAAAACAAACAAACAAAAAACAGATAACAGGAGTATAAAGATGGCTTTTCTACAAAAGCCTGTTAGTCCCTTAACCTGTCCTGCTCTTGTTTATGATGACTGCTGTCCTGGGATACTGATCAATCCAAATTAGATTAGCATCAATCCAATTTAAATAAGTAACAAAAGGAGGATTTCAGGCTATACATATTTGGAGAACAAACACCTCCAACAGGGAAAACAGTGTGCTGAGGCAACATCTCAATGGTATGAAGTCAGAACAAGAAGATGCAGCTAAAGGGAGTCCCAACAGCCTGTGTGTTCAGTCTCCAAGGTAAGCAATGGCAGTTCCCATCAACAGACACATCAGTATTTCTAGGGTATCTCCTGAAGTACTGCAGGAGGAAGACTCCATCACTGGCCCAAAAGGTTCTAGCCACACCTGTGAACCAGACACTTTGAAAGAAGAAAAGGCCACAGCACAATTAATGCATTTACCAAGTAGCCAAGTAGTCTTGTTCTTCTTCTTGCCTTTAAAAAGGATGCCACTGCCCTTCCTTGAACAGCTATATTTACTTCCCTCTAAGCATTAATGACTGCACGGACAGCATTTCACAAATAAAGGCAGAATTACTGTCATTAACTTTCCATGAAATGTGGGCGATGCATCAGTTTTCAGATCCCTGCATTGTAGGGTTATAATTATTTGCCATCATGATATTCTGGGAACTGCACAAGTTCACTTAGTTCACTTGTTCCTTTAAACAAGGTAATAAAGAAGTAATTTTGGACTTTAAATGAACCAGCTGGTGGATAATTTCTTTTCATCATTTGCAGGTCAGTTCCCTTGCAGCACTAAGGATTCCTCAGATCGTCCCGTCCCCCAGGATGTCGGATTTCCCCAGCCCTAAGGACCAGTGTCCACTAACAGCTCTCACTGCAGCCAAAAATTAGGCCACAACTCTGCAGAGGAAAGTCAGTAGTGCTTTTTTAATCCATCTGAAGGGCTCAGTGAAGAGCAAGAGGAAAGCAACGGTGCAGTCCTCTTCCATAGCTCCCTGTCCAAGCACTCAGCAGCCAGGTTGCTCCTCAGATATGATCTATGATACATGGAACCATCTCCAGTGTCTGCTGACTTCACTTGAAAGTACTCAGCGCTTTAAAGCACATGAATATTCTGGGCTGTATCTAAGACAATTCCTTATACAGAGACTGTGAAGGTTTTAGATGCATCAACTCTCCCAGAATTTCTCTCAACAGCCCTTTCTTTGTCAGATAACTACTTTTATTCCTCCTGCTTGTCATCCACTTAATGTCCACTGTGTCCAAGCCATGTCACCAGCTCACAGCAGCTCTGACTGGCAGTTATTTCTCCTCCCCTCATAGGCTGTGGAAGTCAGCACTAACATTAAGCACCTTACATCACATGTGACAAAAAGTGAAAACAGGTAGCAAAACCAAGTGTTTTTCTCACTTCCTACCATAAGTAGTCATCTGCTGTGCCTTTAGCCACCAGGTAGTGAACATTAACAGAGTTGGTCTGTCCAATTCGATGTGCCCGATCTTCTGCTTGGATCAGAATCTTTATGTAAAAACATGACAAAGAAAATAAAACTGCTTACATCTGAGAAATAGTGTAAGCACCAGAGAACAGGGAGATCTTGTTTCTTGTGCTTATCAACTACTATTGATCTGGATCCTGTTAATGCCTGTACCCTCAAACACAGGCTAAGCCAAGAAGTAATCTGGTGCACCACATTCCCAAAAGGCACTGAGCGTTTTTCAAAAGTAGTCAGCACTGATGATGGACCCTTTCGGGTCTTGGCTGGGCAAGCAGTTGAAAGCTCTGTCAAATTAAGAAACAGGAGCATGTTTCCCCCTCACACCATTTTCTCCAGCCAGCAAGCTGTGTAACCAGCCCCACTGGTTCAAGCCCAGGCACCTGAGGGTGCACAGACAAGCAGCCACCAGAGAAAGAAAGAAGAAAAACCCTAGAGAAAGTCCTCTGCCCATTACATCTCCTCTAAGCACCAACGCTTCTGCTCTCCAGGGAGCATTCAACCCCTGTCCCCTCCAGGACGCATACCCCTGGGTTCCAGAAGAGCTCTGCAAATACCACCAGGTCCGCAGCAGATAATGTCAGACCCATGTTTGCAGCAGTGAGGGACAGGACGGCCACAACCTGCTTCTCTGAGAACTGGAACTTCTGGCACAGAGACTGCCGCTCGGCTGAAGGTGTGGAACCATCAATGCGAATGTATTCAACATGCTGTGAAAAGGCAGAAGAAGATACCTTTTAGAGGCCTCATGCTCCATTCCCCATATTGTCTTTCCATGTTTTAGTAGATTCTGTTTCCCTTCTGTGGGGAAGGGAAACAGAACCAGGAAAATAAAAAGGCAACAGTTGTATTTTTAAGACCTTTCCTTGTCTTAAAGGCAGAGGTGCTGTAGCTCAGTATATAATGTACCTTCCCACTCTTCACAATTCATTACTTGCTCTTACGTCCATTGCTCTCCCAGCAGTCCTGAGCAACAGGAAGGACAGCAACAGGCAACAAGTACAGTGGAAAGGCAACCAGCTTAATACAAAGCTGGACACTGTGTACTGATGTTACAGCTGCTACAACCTCCCCAAGTCTGGGAGGAGATGGGATCTTACACACCTCAGACGCTCTGTGGTAGGCTCAGGAAAGGTACGACAAACTTGGGTGATGCAGGGCCAAAACTCTTAAGTGTCCAACATCCTTGCTCTACTGGAGAATGCTGCCACAGAGGCAAAGACACCACTGACACTATGGTTTATAGTTTGGGATATTAACTTAAATCATCCTTCACACTGCCCCCACATGACCCAGAACTCTTTAGAGGCATCGATGGAAGTCTCACACAAACAATTACTCAAGCCCTTCTGAAGTCAGAAAGGTGACTGGCAGATCTATCACATCTCTCTACAGTATCCCAGTTCAAAAATGTAAAACCACCACAGAGAAAGGCAGGCAGCCATAGCTGGACTTGGGTTGTTACATTCTCCCCGTCTGAGGAAAGCCTCAGAGGACAAAGCTGAGATGGCCACACAGGGTAACACTCCACCAAGTATCCACAAGTTCCAAGGCAAACAATGGAGATTAAAGAACATTAAATACAACAAAAGCCACTCAGTTAATACAAAGTGAATCTTGTGAGGCATTCACCCTAGCACCTCAGCTCCCTTGGTTAAGGGCACAGCAGAGGCACAGCAAGCAGAAATTAACTCTGCTACTAACTTTCATAAACTATCTGACTGTCCGTAACTCTGAGGAACGGTGATAAAGTTGACTCAGTCAATTACTTACTTTCTTCTCCAGCTCTGCAACTATTGCATCCAGTACTATCTTGTGATGAGCAAACACCAGGAATTTATCATTCCCACTTTCCAGTAACTCCAGAACATATTCTCTACATGAAAGAGAAAAAAAACAACCCAACAACCTCCATAAAATTATGCGCTAAGAGAACACAGGTTTTGCTCACAACAAATTTTAAAGATACTGCTCATCTATACACAGAGACTAAGAAATCAGCTACCATAAAAAAGCTGCAGTAAAATGCAAGTAGCAACTCAAGACTCCTACAGCTTATAAAAAAAAGACATTGCAGGAAAATCCACTCATTTTTCTTTACTGCAGCTGGACAGCTGCCTACATTTATACTTGAGTATCACCGAGAATCAATTTGTTATATCCTGCTTGAATCATGGCATCCCAGACCAATCAACTAAAATTCACCTGTACTTATTTAACAGTCTCATTCACCCTTCCGTATCCCTAACTTTTGCACAATCATAGTATACTAAAGTAATCTGTATACAATTATTTTTCCTATGTTTAATTAGGATTGTTTTTATTTTAGAAGAAAAGGTCTCTAAGTGCATGGATCAGAGTATCCTAAAAGTAGCTTTCTCTGTAAGGGTTCACAATGACAATTTACTACAGCTTAACAATCTAAATATATCAGCTATTTCTAGGAATTATCCATATGTATATAGGCTAGTGACCAATGAAAGGTACCAGGACTCCTTTTAAACACAGTTAAACCGTTTTAATTAAATGAGAACTCTGTCTTTTGCCATGGATTAATAGCAGAGGCATAGAACCCATTTCTTGTGTTACAATCAGGTCAACTGGAGCCTGAAAAACACCTATAAGCCTAAAATTTGTAACTAAGTATAGCAACAGCCATCAGAACAGCTGATACAAATGTCATCTTTTCTGTGTAATAGCAAAGTTGTTGCTACCATCAGGAATACCAAGTTCTTTGCTAAATACAACACAGCTTAGGTCAGCAGCAACTGTCAAAACACCAAGCAGGATTTCCAGTACTTAAGGTGTATCAGTGCTTTGCAGACAGCTCCCAGGGTTTGTGATGTTCAGATCTCAATTACCGTGACAGTATCATTTAACAAAGAAATCTGGGATTGCTGGATTTGAAAACAAATATTAATGCAAACATTCAGTGTAGCAAGAAGATGCCAAGACATTACAATTATTTGATAGCTCATTCCAATCCTCCCATATTCCATTTAACAAATGGCTAGTCATTTCAATGGAAGCAATGGAAGACACTGTCATCAAGAGTAAGACATGGGAGGTGCTGATGATCATAGGACAGTGCCATTAACTAGCTGGTACCATAGCTTAGCAGCTAATAATAAGTAGTATTTTAAATGCCACTAAACCCCAGGAAAACAACTAACTAGTTCCTACCAGAAAGTCAATAAACAGCACTTCATGGTTTATATTCAGTTCACACTTGCAACTGAAATAAAAAGAAGAAAGCCTTCTAACTGTTCACTAACATAAAAGGAAGAAATTCTTCTACAGGAATGAGCGCTGGGACTCTGGCAGTTCTGTGCCAAACAGGCAAATCCTGCAGCATGGTCTGAGACAGTGAAATCACACACTGCACATCAGCTGGTCCTTACACTCAGAGAGCTGCAGAAAAGTAAACTTTTTTCAAGTTATTATTGTACTACTTATTAACAAGTTATGCTATATGACCTAAAGCAACTCCCTTGCAGTCCCAGCAGAAAGGCTAAGGGCGAAAGAGCACAGAAAGTCACAGAAGGGAATCTTTTCTAGCGAAGACAGAGTGAAAAGTACACCTTTGATGGAAAACTTTTGCTACTGACAGCCCACGTGAGCTCTGTGGAAGAGCCAAGAACTTCAGTAGGGGCTGTGACACCCTTACAGTATGCTACAACTAAAGCTCCATCCCTCTCATAAGCTTTTTGGCTCAGGGTTCCTGCTGCAGTAGGACTGCAACGTTAGTTTTCTCAAATTCTGTCGATACTTTTAGTTTTATTACTCTCCCCCTCCTTAAACTGAAATCGGATCCGGACCAGGGACCTTGATCCAAGTCCCAAACACTAAGTAATTTTAGATTGTTCAAATGACAGTTTAGATCCATATCTGGAATGAAATCAGAAGACTTACTTAGCCTAGGAACTCCGAGAGAAGAAAAAGTTTAGTGCATTGTAATTAAAATCAATTTTTTCTATGCTGGCTGGAGGCTATGCTTCATGTCCCCACACTGTTATCTCTAAGGCACTGTTTTCCTGTTCTGAGCAGAAAACCTACATTTTACTAGGCAGTAATGAAGCAATGACATGCAGCTTACATGACTGAGTGGATTTTAGCTTCTGCTGTTCTGTTGTAGAAGAGGAGAAGAGCTTCCTTCTCCTGTTGTTTCTGCAGAGAGAAAGATAAATAAGTATGAGTCTCAGAATGCCTTTTCTCCTTCTTGCTTACAGATATGGGATGTCTGCTGCTGCCAAATAAACACTTTGCTAGGAAAAAAAAATCAGCCTATAAATGCACAACAAAAGGGGACTGGGGGAAGTCTACTCACCACTGGGTATGGCAGATACTCACACACTCCTATTTCTGACACCTCCCTTCCCACCTCCTACTCAACTCCTACAAGTTGGATGACATGCATATCACAAACATCGTTTTAGTTGAAAAAGCATTTCCCAGCCAAAATGGCAAGGAAAAACTCCAAAATTTTTACAGAACTGTATTAGTAACCTAGGAGCTTAGAACATGCGTCTGCCATCCATACAAGAAAATGCCAAAAAAAGTGAAAATACACCCTTCACATTTTTGGTCGCTGCTGTGTTCACAACGGAGCTTCAACACGGCTGTGTTTGTAGGGTGTATGGGATTACAAGGCAAGACAGAAGAGTAAGTACAGAGGCAGGAGATATGAAAGACAATTAGAAAGGACTAATGAGAGAGAGAAAAAGAGAGGAAATGGTATTTAAAAAAAAAACCCAAAGCAGACCACTTAAAAGGAAAAAAACAGCTGAGCTGTTCTGATTGTGTTGTATACTCATTTAAAGCAGTGCCTTCAACAGCCTTCCACTGCGCCTTCATGAGATGTGGCTCTCACCTTCCTTGGAACTCACGGTACTGTTTTTCCATTGATTTTTTTAAATAGAGTTACCTGAAATACAAGAGTCTCATCATGAAAACAGTTTCTGACTTACATTTCCATATCCTTTGTCCATCTTTTTTGCTTCAGCTGCCAAGACAGCTTTGTTCTTTGCACTAATGACTTCAGGAGCCACTACAACCATTTTGCGTTGCTTTGCTGGAAGCTGGGAAAGCACATCTGATTTCAGACGTCGGATCATGATGGACTCTTCCAGCAAAATTTTCAGTTCGGTTAAGTTGGATGATCCAGAGTAGTCCCAACCCCATGGCATCTTGGAAAGATCAAAGCATTATCAGTGTCAAACTTACAAGAGACTTGTCTGCAGGTGATCCAAGAGTAGAATAAACTGACAGGGAAACTGGGCAAGGGAAGGACTTAATGGTCAGTAAAAAGAGAGATTTGACAAAAACAGCAATGAGACAGAAGTGTATAAACTAACCCATCTAACAGGAGAAGATTACTTACAAACCTCTTTTTTTCCTATCTACAAGTGCTCAGGGAAATGCAGGGAAGAGGACTACGCAGAAAGGTAGGGATCCCTACCACAGTACTGTGACCTGGTATTCATCCTCACATAGCAAGGTGTTTCTGCTCACTACTTGCAGCTTTGGGCAGGCCAACAGAACTCATTGCAGTTCTGTGCACACACAATTACCTCGCCTTTAAGTAGAGACACGCAATAATCTTCTCTAACAGCATAAGGACAAACATCCTTAGCCCAAATGCCTTCACAGAGACATTACACTTGTCTGACATGCCTAGTAAATGCTAGGTCAAAACTGCCTGTTTTCCACCGACCTGTCTCTTGATCTACTCCCTGATAGACTTGTCTCTGCCACTGCCATGTTTGGTTCAGATACAAAATAAATCGCTCTAAGCATTGTCTCTTCAAAGCAGCATCACTTCAAAGCTCCTCTGAACAAACCCTTCATTTACTCCTCCTTAAAGCACTTGCCTCTGAACCTGCCCTATCCTCCAAGATCCTGTGTGCAGACAATATATATCTGTTCAATTAATCTCAGCTCATCGCTCTTACTAGTAACCCCACAGACTATCATTTGTTCTCTGGGAAAGAACAACTACACTGACAAACAGTGGCATCAAAATAAGTACACTCCCCAGAAGAAACATCTTTAAACAACTTTCTTTTGGAGAGGAGACCAATAAAGTTTTTATGCTGAAGTAAAGGATAAAGAGATACCTTTCCCCTGAAGTTTCACAAATAAGCATGTAAAATACAGCTACAATACTGAAAAGCAAGGCGGGGGGGAGGCACAATCCTCCTCATAACTCTAGTTCCAAATCTCACTGGCAGTGTCACCAAAAAAAGCCAGAAGTACCACCTCTGGTCTTGGAACAGCAACTGAACATAACCTTCTACGTATGTATACATACACCCTCCTGAAATGCATATAAGGGAGATGTGAGGATCCTCAGCACCAATGCCTTTGATCTCCTGCTGCTCCACTTTGATTGCACCACATTAATTGCTAAAATAGATTTAACCTTAAAAGCCTGTATATCTTTTATTTGCCTTCCTCAAGGGAAACCTACTACAACACAGACATGGAAATAAAATAGGAAAAAGCTCCAAAGTATTCACTGCACCTTGCATCCTCCTGCAAAATGCATAAGACAAAAAATAAATCATACCAGCCATGAGGTTAGTCACATTACTGACTGTATTAAGGGATGGTGCTCTGATGGAACAGGGATGAGAACCTGCTATGAGACACAAATAGGAGTAATTAGAGAGCTTATAGGCAATTAAGACCTCTCTGATATGTGAAAGTGAACATTCCTACTTCAGGTTGAGACATAACAGGACAATCTGCAATTCTATTGCCATGTTCTACTGATGTGAACCATTAACTGCCTTCAGATTCTGGCACTTATGGCCACCATTAAAACTCATTTTACTTCATCTATTCCTACATAATTATGGTACCATCTGATCATCTATAGCTGCTTCATTAAAGCAGGAAACAATTTAAACCCTAGACAAAAAACTAGCCTGGATCCTGTAGAGTTAAAACTTTGGCTCTGACAACAGCACAGTGGCATACAGCTAGAGTTAAGAAGCCCACCTGGATGTAAGCCAAGCCTCAAAAAGCCAACGTGAGTATTAAAGCTTTGCTTCTGTGAAACTAGGAATGCAATGCAGATACATCCCTCAGGTCTGTGAAAAGCTAGCTCAAGTCTAGCTGGGTTTATTAGCTTTAGGCATGCTGCATGAAAGCTGACAGTGCTGAGCCCCGGTCTTTGTGCCCCCTCTCCACAATTCTTCAGGCTCTGTAGAGCCAGCAGAGCAGATGTACAGAACCAAGAAGGACCTGCTTGGTGCTGCACCCAGCGTCATAAGCCCTCTGCCCACACTGCTCAATGTGCTGGTAGCTAAACAGATCAACGACTAGGCTTCTAAGTAAGACCTGCTATGGGGCCTGGACACTCTCCTCAGGCTACCTCATTCAATTCACACAGCCCAAGTTTTTCCATTTCCATAACAAGCAAGTAATACATATGTTTTGTGTCCACATAGCACAACTCATTTCAGAAGGGTAACATCACCATGATTGAAAGAACAAGGCACAAACAGAGCCAATATACTATCTACTGTCATATTAAAAAGCATATACAGGCAGAACCCTTACAGTATGTTCAGATTATTTCTTTCAAGGTGACTGTTGCTGGAACAATTTGCAAACAAGGAACCATGCTAGTTCTGTGCTGCACCTAGCTAGTGATAAAAATATGATTATTTTTGGACTTATTAAAATAGTTCCGTGTATCCTATTGTGGAAAAGAAGAAAGAAAAAAAGAGGGACATTTATTTTGCCAAAATACACATCTGGCTTTGATCCATAACATTCCAGAACAAATGCTTCCAACTGTGATTTTCTTACCAAAGTGTTACAGCATCTTACATGAGTCAGTAAACTTATTACAGTGTTAGTAGAAGCTGCCAAACTCTTGCAAATTCAGAGCATGTGCTCAGATAGAAATTATTTAATATTTGCCAACATCGCCCAGTTTGAAAAATGAATTCACAGCATGTGTTTTGGGAAACAGACTGGAGATAGTTTGTAAATAAGCAGGTGACATTTCACTTGCTGCATTTTTAGGAGTACAGATGATGGGAAGTTGAATTACAGCATGATAAACTTTTATTTTATACCTTTTCTAATCACATCTGCCAGATATTTTCAATTTTCTGTCATAAAATCTATTATCTTCAAACAGAAACTAGTCAGATTTTAGTTTTAAATTCAGTGGTTCAGGTCTGTCAATTTCTCTTTAATCTTATAATGCAATCAGATTTATTATTAATGCCAAAACATTTTTGCATAGCACCTTTCATCCTGAAAGATCTCCAAAAGCCTTGCAAAGGTTCTCTGTTTCTGTACAATTCCATCCCCACTCATAACGCTGCCACTTTCAGGACAGAAAGAAGAACCTACTGAAGTAATGACAGCAAAAGTAAAAAAAAATAAAATAAAAAAAAAATAGAACAGCTCTTCAGAGAGGACATAACTCCTAACACAATCTCAGGTTAGAGCTGCAAAAAGGAACATGACGGACATAACACAGTCACGAGGGAACAACTAAAATCATCAAAATCCCTTTTAATTTATTTACTGCTGAGTGGATATCTGGCAACCCAAAACTCAGCAGTCCCATTTTTTTCTCTAATACTATTTATATCACTTTGTTTCCAGCAGCCCCACTTCTTCTCTAAATAACCAAATTCTTTCTAAGTTCGCTCTATCATTTACTGACATTAACTGTAGCAAAATGTCCCCAGCGAACACTGAGAAGACCAGTAATGTTCAACTGTCTAGTAGAGGCAGGCCGAACACTAACAAAACTGTACTAGAAACCCTGCAGAGGTTTTGAAGGGAGGCTGATACAGACTGTGACCTACAAGCTGAGTTTCACTGTATGTTGAAAACTCATTTACACAGAATACACTGTTACAACCCAGATTGTGTAAAACATTTTCTTTCTTTTATCCAATTCAGTATCTTACCAGAGGTCCATACATTTTGTAATTGAAGCAACAGCTAGTCATGCAGAACTTTACCCTCAAAGGGTTTATGGAACTCCAAACCTGTTCAGACTCACATGTTACAATTCAGCTTTTGTTTTTACTGCAGAAAACCAATGAGATTAAACTGCATCTCTTCATTTCCCTCTAGGAAACATTCTGGACACTACCCAGATAGGAATCTTTCACCAAAGATAACGAAGCTCAGCAGAAGATTGGCCCTCTCCCTCCACATGATTCCTATTATGATCTATGATTAGAGAAACAGTAAGTTCATCCTCTGCCAGGAAAAGCAATGCTTGCTAACATGAATGCTGTTGTCTTCCAGAACTCAAGCTCTGTATCTGTGATTCTGCATACTAACGGCCTTACTTTAATCAATGGCATCAGTGTATGAGTACCAAAGACAACGAGCTGCTCATCTAGCTTGCACATTTGGACATCCATAGAACAGCACTACACCATCTATAGAAGAAAAAGTGGGCATTCAGATCTAGGAAAAATGGGACTGGAGAACTTGGTATTAGACTGCAGTATGAATCTTCTTGATGGAATATGTTAGCTACCCCAAACAGAGAAAACAAACACAGAAGCCCTACAAACCCTACAAACACCTGTAACTATTTTTATGGCACACACTGATGTCCAGTTCTTCTGTAAATATTTTTGAGCATTCAAACAGTCATTTGGTGTTTCCAACCACTCTGCTGGAAGTTATTGCCCAGTCTTACATAAAATGAGGCACAAGTAGCGCAATGGATTACTCAGTAACAAAGCAGAGCAAGCAAGTTCACGCACTACAGGTCCATGCTTACACTGCCAAGCCATTCTGTGCCACATCCTACCTGCTACATAGCTCTCCTGGAAGAACTGGAGGACAGGCCAGATTAGAGGGCTCTTGCTTCCAATCAGAACTCAGGGGAACTTTGGTTCCCCTGTTTTTGTCTATGTAATGAGCATAGAAGATCCTAGAGCCTCCCTGTACAACAGACAGCAGCACGAGCTCTTCTCTTAGCAGCGTGTGTTCCAACACACACAGCAGCCCTAGAGATGGAAAATGCAAGCACAGCTGAGTTCCCATACATTGGGAGCAAGGCAATCATGGCTGCAAACGCTGGGTTCCTGCAAAGCAAGGATCTTGCACAGGTTGGACTCAATTACTCTGCTGAAACAACTGCTAAGCAGCTGACAGAGATAAGAGAAGTTTATTTTGAAGATACGCTGAGGATCACATCCACTACTTTCTGAACTAGAAGAGGGTAGAATATAAAGATGGACTGTAAGTCTTCATTTTTTACTTACCTGGAGTTATAAAATCCAAAATCACAAGCAACAGAGGCCTTAATTTGTTAAACAGTCACTAAAGCAGACTAGAAACTGTTTTGGGGTGGGTTTTTTTAATCAATTAGCCTAAACCTGCAGCTGCTTAATGGCTCCATAGTTACTCTGCCCATTTGAAACACTCTGGGGGCAAGTTCTTAACATCATAGGCTCCCAACTATGGCTGCCTTTTTTTTTTTTTTTTTTTTTTCTTAAGTTTTTTACTTCTGTGGGTTTCAGAGCAGATTTTGACAAGAAGCATTACTGCCTCCACATCTCACACTCACCATTGCAGCACCTAGAGCTTCTCAGGTTGAGAGCTTTCAAAATGTTACTCTGCAGTGAGACTTTCTGAAAAAAGATGTAACATCAGAATGAAGGAAGGAAGGAAGGAAGGAAGGAAGGAAGGAAGGAAGGAAGGAAGGAAGGAAGGAAGGAAGGAAAAGGAAAGAAAAAACCTCCACATTTTAAAAAAATAAATTGCTGTTTGCAGAGCCCCAATCTGCCACTTCCCCCACTGAAGTACCTTCCTGGCATCACAGTAGCGTAGCCCAAAGGAGTGGAACTGTGGGAAGAAAGCTGGCTGGACAGCTGCGATCTGTGTGTAGAGCTCTGCAGGCCGTGACATGGCAGGGGTTCCCGAAAGCAAGATCACTCTCCTGGCAGCCTGGAAAAGCAAAACAGAGCACCATTATCATACAGCTTACAATACAAGCAGAACCTGCTAAGAATTCATCCCCAGTCATGAAAGAAAATCCCAGAGCCATTGTCCAAGCACCCTAAATGGAAGAGTACTTCACTTTCCAGACTTTTCACTTTTTCCACTTTCACTTTTCACTTTTCAGCCTTCACCTCCTGAAGATACTCAAGGACAGTGCTTAAAGCTTCCAAGAAGCAGGACAAACCACACTGTTTCTTATTCATCATCCACATGCTTTAAGGGAAGGGGACATCAATTTTTGTGACAGTACTTTCTGAACCGGCATTTACCCACTAGACATCTTATGTCTGACTCAATATTTCATTTGGCATCAGATGTCACAGGAAAATGACACACCCTCTCAGGTACATCCTCACCTCCAAAATAAATTCTCTTGTAATAAACCTGCCACAGCAAGCCATAAACAGACTGCCTTCCTCACAAAAGCAGAAGACATCCAAAGAAGCAGGATTTTTTCTTACTTTTGCTTTTTTTTTTTTTTCTTTTTAAATTCTACTAGGAAGGAGAGAAAAATGAAGCTGCCTGAAGCAGGACCAGAGATGCCCATCTGACAGCCATGATGAGTCTAGGCACAGCTGGCTGGATGCTAGAACATGAGTTAATACAAATCATGTAAGACTGTAGAACCTGTGTTGTAGGGGACACAGGAATGGGGTAGAAAACCTGTATCTAAAGTAGGTGCTCCCAGAAAGTGGGGGGAAAAATTACACTCTAGACATCAAAGCCTCCAAGATGCATTTCTACCATCATACCTCCATTATTATCTAATTCTATTATTAGATGAGAGCTATGAATTTCTACTGCTGTAAATTCACATATAGTAGTTAAACTACACATGCCTTTTAATTTCCTGCATGGTTTAATGCCAGTTCGTTAAAATAACAAAGAGATTCTTGAATGACATCTGTACCAACAGCTCATTCACATTTAAATGAAAAAGAAAATGAAATTCTTTATCATTTCACTGCAATCTATTCAGCTGATTCATCCACTCACAAACCAAATCTGGTGGAAAAAAAGTTCAGAGATCAGCTACCGGAAATTAATTTCAGAACTTTTATCAGATATTTACATACAGGTTGTGCTCAAGGTGGGACTTGCCTTCTCCCTCCATCCCTATTAAACAGATCAAAAGGAAATGTAATCACCACTAGGATCAGATACTATTTATTGAACTAAAGAGGAGATGTCAAACCTTTGGACGTGTCAGGAGCTAGGAGTTCGCACAAGACAGAGGTGCCTGTGCTACTCAAAAGAGGGAGGAGTCACAGAGACTAAAAAAATCAGATCCCATGAGGAAAAAAAAGTGATAAAGCAGAAATTAAGTCACTTTTTAAAACTGTTAACAGTAGAGGACAACTGAGCAGAACCTAGACATTATCTGATGACTTGCAGAAACCTTTCAGGAGTAAACTGACACCACCCTGAGAAATCTTCTGAAATGCAAGACAAGCTGGTCCCACACTTGAAATAAATCTCCAAATTAAACTTCTTCCTTACAGACTAACAGAAGGCCACTGCGAGGAAAAAGACAACATGGAGGTCATGCAATTACAGACAGCTCATTTCAAATAACTGGATCAATCTACTGCAAGAGAAATTAATTCAAACCAGACCAGGGACATATTAAACACAACATAAACCCAACTGTGTTGAAAGTTTTTATATCATTCTCAAGGCTCCTCCTCTTTACAGGGTGTTCCCCAGGAGCTACATGAGATCAGGTTGAACACTAATTCCCCAGTAGTCAAAACAATCAGTCAGGCTCCTTCCCAAATCCCTAAGTAGATATCAAAAGAGGGAACGATGAAATTACAGGCTATTTGAATTCTAAGCTTGTCCAGCTGCAGCTTTGCTGTGCGCAACTTATTTCTGAGCAGATACAGTATCTATCCACTGCAAGCACTTACCAAGAACTATGATACATCTCCTATAATTAACCATGTTAAACAAATCAAGAAGTAAAAAACAACAGTGATGACCAAAAAAAAACCAACCCCACACCCAGCCCCCCCCAAAAAAACACAACAAAAAACTCAAAAGACACTATTTCTATAAGAGCTACAAAGAACTTGAAGAAATTAACTCCAGAAAATTGTGTGGAACATAGGTGCTCTCATTCATTATCGCAAGAGTCCTTTTCAGTTTTAAAATCCATGACAGAAGGAGCCCAAGAAAGAAAAAAAAAATCCCAGGAAGACAAGCTTCCAAGTGTTGAAGGCTTACTTAAATTCTCGATGAAAGAAACTGCTTTGATTCACATTTCCCTTTCTAGCGGCAACTCATTTTGAATAGATGCCAATAAAGATTTGCTCCTGCAGAGAGGTCTCTGCTGATCACTGCTTAATTCTTGTTTCCTGCTGAACCTTCTGTGCTGTCAAGAGTGAGAGCTCACCCTCTTTCTTTTGAGGTATCCAAGAATAATACAGAACAGCAACACAGAAAGTAAGATTGCAGGGACCAGAAAGGCCTTTCTAGCAAAAAAAAAAAAGATCTTAATCAATTGATCATATTTCCACATAGAAGAAATAACATTAGCTGCTCATCGGCATCTAGGCATGAAGTTTAATCTTCCCCAGAAGCACACCTTTCCCTCACGTGTCCTTGTGACTGTTCTTACAGCTACTTTCTCATGAGATTTCTTAAAGGAACTCTGACAGTGACTTAACTAGTGGAGACCTGGTCTGTAGCTCTCATTTATTAAGTAACATAAGACAATTGTGAATTTGCAGCATTACACTTCCACACACAATACTACCAAGAATTAATTCTCCAGCTGTTATAACATTTACAAAAATCACTTTCGAAAGTCAAAGAATAATTTATGAAATGGTAAACTCCAACAGCACTTACTTTAGAGGTCAAAACTCAGCACCCAACTGATTTGAAAGGGAGCAGGTGAGGAGGGAGGGTTATGCCACAAAGAAGTAATTGAACATGCAAAGAGCCTCATTAACATACAATGACTGTCTTTGTGTTAAATGAATTTCACAGCATGAGCTCTACCATATGCTAACAGACTGACACACTTTTTCAAGTAAGTGTGGCTTGTTTTGGCTGTACAGTTATTTGTGTCCCCACTTTTTGCTTACTCTGTCATTTTGAACTGCTTAGCATAATACCTTACCCTGTGAAATGAAAAATCTGAGAGTGGCCATAGTGTATAATAATCACCTGTTGAAATAGAAGATTTGATAAAGGGAAAGGGCTGCAGTTGAGGAGTCTGTTTCTCTACTTGGGTAAGACAGATAGGACTCTGCATTGCATAAGATGATCCTACAGTGGTTATTCCAAAAAAAATATAAAGGCCTTTTCCTATTCTTAAGGGACATCTAGACAGAGAATGCGAGTCAAGTGGCATTAGCTATCGCTGAAGCAAATTACACCACCTCCTTGTTCCAAGAAGGAAGGGAAATAAGAAATAAGAAAAAAAAAAAAAAAAGACAAATCTGAAGATACAGCCTTGAGGTCCCACAGCTTCTCCAATTTCAAGATGAAGTTCCTTGTCTCAGCAGATGACAACAAGCAAAGGCTTATTTATCCAATCCACATGGATCTGTAATGCCTACAGACAGCTACTATTTATTTCCCACTGAAAAGGGACATTTTTGTGTTCCCTCCTCACCTCCCACCTTCAGCATTGCCCTATTTCCCTCCATAATTTTTAAGCAACTCTTTATTAAAAGAAGCACTAGGAGTATTAGATTCCAGCCCTACAATGTGTTTTGACTCCCATAAAAGAAGACATTCAACCTGCAAACATCAGGATGTGCATCATGCTATGAACCTGAACAGCAACCTAATGGGAACAAGCACATTAGTAATATTACCCAAATGTTGTGAAACAAAGTCCACAGACAGCACAACAGAAATAAGACCATTTCATGCCACTGGAATCTTTGATTAGATGCTACTTTTTATTTCTCAGTTTCTAACCAAGTTCTCCACTAAAACCTTACTGTTGGGCTTCCAAAAAACTCATCCACTGGGACCTCTGCCAGTTTCTACTGTCTTGCAGTATTCCATGCAATTCAGAGCAAACACCATATAGCACCAGCTTGTCAAAGGCTTTAGATTCCTTTTCATAGAATCATTTATGTTGGGAAAGACCTTTGAGATCACCAAGTCCAATTGTTAAACCAGGACTGTCAAGTCCATCACTAAACCATGTCTCTAAGCACCACATCTACACAGTTTTTTTAAACACCTCCAGGGATGGTGACTTCACCACCTCCTTGGGCAGCCTGTTCCAATGCTTGACCACCCTTTCAGTGAAGAAGTTGTCCTCATATCCAACCTAAAACTCTCCTGGAGCAATCGAGGCCGTTTCCTCTTGTCCTGTCACTTGTTAACTGGGAGAAGAGACCAACCCTCACCTGCCTACAACTTCCTTTCAGGTAGCTGTAGAGAGCAGTAAGCGCCCCCCCCTGCCCCCCCCAGTCTCCTCTTTTCCAGGCTAAACAATCCCACTTCCAACAGCCACTCCTTGTAAGACTTGTGCTCCAGACCCTTCATCACCTTCATTGCCCTTCCCTGGACACACTCCAGCACCTCTACATCCCTCTTGCAGTGAAGGGACCAAAACTGAACACAGGATTTATGGTGCGGCTTCACCAGTGCCCAGTACAGGGGAACCATCACTCCCCTTGTCCTGCTGGCCACACTGTTTCTGACACAAGCCAGGATGCTATTGGCCTTCTTGCCCACCTGGGCACACTGCTGGCTCATGTTCAGACGGCTGACAACCAGCATCCCCAGGTCATTTTTTACTGGGCAGCTTTCCAGCCACTCTTCCCCAAGCCTGTAGCATTGTGTGGGGTTGATGTGACCCAAGTGCAGGACCTGGCACTTGTTGAACCTCATACAACTGACCTCATCCCATCGATCCAGCCTTTCCAGATCCCTCTGCTGAACCTTCCTGCCCTCAAGCAGATAAACACTCCCTCCCAACTTGG
>JAVJGJ010000061.1:26897231-26918368 GCA_035590215.1 Microhierax caerulescens
GCCTGAATTCTAACTGGGCTTTCACCTCTCTAATCTTTCCCCAGCATAACCCTGTGAGATCCTTATAGTCCTCCTGAGTTGCCTGCCCCTTCCTCCAAAGGTGGTGAACTCTCCTTTTTTTTCCTCCAAGTTTCAGCCAGACCATTCTTCTCCCTAACCAGCTTGTCTTTCAGCACATAGGGATGGCCTGCTCCTGTGCCTTTAAAACTTCCTTCTTGAAAAATGTCCAGCTTTCCTGGACCCCTTGGTCATTCAGGACTGCTTCCCAGGGACTCTGTCAACCAGGCCAAAATTGGCCCTCCAGAAGTCCAAGGTGGTGATTCTGCTGACCCTCTTCCTTACTTCTGAGAATTGAAAATTCTTTCACCTTATGATTGCTATGTCCAAGATGTCCTCTGACCACCACATCACATACCAGTCTTTCCCTGTTTGTAAACAGCAGGTCCAGTAGGGCACGTCCCCTGGTTGGCTCACTGACCAGCTGGTCACTCTGGTGCCCAAGAGATCCCACCGCAGCTCAGTGAAAAACTTCCATTTTGCTGTTTCTTCTTCATCTACAGTTTTATGGCTATTGGTAGCATGTATACTCCCTCTCCTATGTTCATGTCTCTGGGCCAGTCTAATCTTGGATGAAAAAACAAAAATGCTTACAAAAGGCATAACACCATGACACTTTCTGCCTCTGAGGGAGGAAGATGCAGGGCAGAGGCAAAGGGAACAACCAGCACTGTCAGTACCCCCAGGAGAACTTAGTCCCAGTCATGAGACTAAAGAAAACAGCAACACGACAAGCAGGTAGTATTATTGATTGCCTCAGCTCCGGATTAGGGGCAGGGACAAGCCAGGCCTGATCAGGCATTTTGGTGACTCAACCAAACCTCAACTGGATGAGGCTATTCTCACTTTAATGTGCATGAGAAGATGACAAAAGGACTACTTTGAACACAGGAACATCTAGCCCTCTTGAGCACGAGAGACACTGGAGCT
Source organism: Microhierax caerulescens (assembly GCA_035590215.1). NCBI lineage: Eukaryota > Metazoa > Chordata > Aves > Falconiformes > Falconidae > Microhierax > Microhierax caerulescens. The sequence goes on from JAVJGJ010000061.1 coordinate 26,898,219, forward strand.
GGGGACAGATCTCACACAGCTGCTAGCAGACTGGACAGTGTGAAAGCTGGCTGAGCTTGAAAGCAGGATTTTTGCTACAAGCCAAAACATCAAAGGAGAGTTTTCTACTACAGCTTTCAATCCATCAGCTTCCATACTGTTGGAGGGATGCACAGAGACTATACAAACTCTGCCACCTGGTTCCACATAGGCAGATGAAGCATTCTCCCCCATGTACAAGTTTAAACATCCACAAGTTTGCACATCCACTGGGAAAGTGAAAGGAGTAAGACTCCTGGGATAAACATTTTGCTGCTGCTATTTCAGCTCACCCTATCTTACTGTTTGGGTAATTATAAGTTCCTCACAAAGTTCTGTCCCACAACAATAAAGTGGGCACAGTGTCTATACAATTACTCTAAACTAACGATAACCTGAGGCAACCTACTACATAGCGAGCAAGGTCACTGCACACATCCAGCCATTTTAAAAGTACAGTAGGATGTCTTTCTGGTTACACTTACCACTGTCCCAAGCAAAAAATTCCTAAATCTCTGTTAGGGTAGCAGCTAAGTATACCACAAAAGATAATGAATACTACATGCACCAAATACCGCATGTTTGTGGGGTTTTTTTAATATTATAAAAATGTTTTGAAGTTCCCAACTGACAAACTTAGGCCACATGTTTAAAATCTGGTTCTGCTTGACAATTCCTACCACACTTACTCTGCAATATATGCAAGACAGCAGGAAAAGATGAATTTTTACTGAGTGGCTAAAAATACCACTACATTTGAAAACTGGTCAATGTCAGATATTAAAACTAAAACCAGCCTTTAAATGCTGTAACCATGGGTTAAATATTTCAGAGGTGGAGATTCAGCTTGGCTAACTAGGCAGATCTGAAATTAATATCCAAGGTAAGTCACCTTTATTATAAATATATTGAATTAATCTGATCAGTATGCAGTTCTGTCTAAACATTTGCAACAATTTTTATATTTTAGTTACTCAAACAGAGAATTCACAGGAACAGATTCTAACAAGATAAAAAGAATCCATTAAGTACAGACGGAAGTGACAGAAACACTTCAGGCTCAGAAACTTTTTAAATTAGATCTATCCACTGTCACTATGGACTCATAAATCTTTGTAGCATGTAAGGACCAAGGATCACATTTCTTAGGTGGTTTTTGTTTTTTCTTTTCTGTCCCCAAAAGTCAGTTCAAGGCTAAGTTTTCAAACTTCAGGATGCTGGGAACCTTGTAGAAAATACAAGCAACTATAGCCCTTTCAGAAAGCCTAACGTACTACATGATAACAAGAGAAGTGGCAATGCTTAGAAGGTAGACAAGGCATGAGTTGGCTCCAGGAGCTCTGGTTACAGCACTGGCATGGCTTCACACTGTGACCTTAAGGTAGGGACCAAGGTGCTAGTACTATACCTATCAAGGTCTTGCTATGGCTACAACTTGTCCTGGTTTCAGCTAGGATGGACTTACCTATCTTCTTAGGAGCTAGTGCGGTGCTGTGTTTTGGCTTTGATGTGAGACTGTTCTGTTCCTCAGGCCTTGCTAGCAAAAAGGCTGGAGGGACACAAGGAATTGGGGGGGGACATAGCCAGGCCTGCCAACCTGAACTAGCCAAAGAGGTATTCCATACTTTGGAATTTCATGCCTCATATATATACCTAGGGGGCTGGCCGGGGTGAGCAGATTGTTGCTTGGGGACTGCCTGGACATTGGTCAGGCAGGGAGTGAGCAGTTGTATTGTGCACCAACGTGTTCCTTTCTTCCTTTCCCTCTGGATTTTATTCTTTCCCTTCCCCTTTTCATTATAACTGTTATTGTCATCGTTGTTACTATTGTTTTTTTCATTTTGATTCTATTCCAGTTATTAAATTGTTCTTATCTCAACCCTTGAGTTTTACATTCCTTTCCAACTCTCCTCCCCATCCCTCTGGGTGAGTCAGTGGCTCTGTGGTACTTAATTAACCAGCTGGGGTTAAACCATGACAACCTTTTTCTGGTCTCTCTAAAAGCCCCAATACTGGCCTAATCCTTTTAATATAAAGGAGGCAAGAGCAAGAATATTATCCTCAGCAGCATGTTTATCAATGCCTCTTATTCAATAATCCCAAATTGTCATGTAAAATACTGAAAATACTCCCATTTTTACTCCATTGACTATTTACTACAAAGATGTCACAGTACAGCCATTAAATCCAGTATTTAAGTGATGAAAACTCCACATAATTTGGCAGTTCTTTCAAGTACAAAAGCATTGCTGTAATGTGCTGTGCCCGTAGTGAACAGAGCATCACTCACTAGTAGTTGAAGACAAAGCTGCCAAAGGGGCTAGTTTTAGAGCAACACACCTGTATTGGAAAGCGAGGAGGGCAGAAAAGTGGCTAGCTACTACAGCAAATATTCGCTGCAGAAGTTATAGTCAGCAAGTAGGAGAATAAAATTACCTGAACATCTAACACAAAACATCTGGTACTGTATGCTGTTTGCAGGTGAAATAATGCATGATAGGAACATGAAACTCAATACTTTAAGAAGACTGAAATTCAGTTTCAGAAACACCAGTTCTCAATTCTTTTAAGACCAGTGATGTGACAGCATAAAACTGTCAATTCTCAGTAAGTGCACACAGGCAATTAACCTCTGCCTAACAACAGCTACCATTGTTCACTCGTATCTTGTAGCCTGCAAATGATTTTGACAAGCTGATCCTTACAAAGCTACTAGTAGGAAAGGATGAGACCGCTTTTTAAGCATTTTTGTAATGAGGTGAATTGGTTATTTTCCACCATTTTCAGACATACACCCTAATTATTGTACCTCAAACTACTCATAAAATTTGACCTCCTACTTATTTTCCAAACATTAAAAGCCCAAAGTGACTTGAAAGCCAAGAGAAGACAAGAGTCAGGCTTTTAAAGAGAATGATGAAGTTATTCAAGGGTAACCACCTTTGGCTTGCCATTAAGAATCTTGCACATAAAAGCTGGTTGCTATAAGGCCATCACAGATAGAAACTTCTCTTTATACACACTTAGTGGTAATTGCTGAAGAACATTTACCACGTTCTAATGTATAGACACTGAAGTGTCTAGGAACTACTCATAACTAATCTGCTAGAGACTAGCAGAGAGAGTTTGATTTTGATCCCAAGGCAACAGGCAGAAGTTAAAACTTGTATTTTTCCTGTTATCGGATAAATGATTATTGCCTCCTTTCTGTGGGCCACTTGTGTGGCTAACCTCACATTCTGTCATTTCCTACTAGCTCTGCACATTGAACCAGCAGGACTGTTCCTGAATCCCAGCCACACAAATACACTGGAAGCTTGCAGTAACGGAGTAGAGCCCAAAACCAAAGCCAAGGAAAGGACCTAGGCAATGCCATTTTGATAAACAGCAGTGATTTGTGTGCTAAGAAGTTGCTGATAACTATTATTTTCATTAAACAAGCTACATTGATGCTACCATATTCTTTTTATTCTTGTTGAATTTGTACAGTAAGTATACATTCCTTCCCCCCCCCACCCCCAACACCATAAAACTCAGTGGCAGTACCAAAATTAGATCAAGGGAGCTTCTGAAGTTCTTTTGTTGAGTCTTATCAACTAACATTTGTATGGAAGCAAGTGACTCAGCCAGAGACAAATTTTGCTCTTGGATCTACAACATCATCTGGATTTCTACTTGTACAACCACCAAATTCAGCTGCTAGCTCCTAAACGTGGTAAATGTAGCAGCAGTACTTTAGGTGCCTGGCCTTAGCTGCTGGAGGTTTGGCACCCAGCATACACACCTTGAGTAGAGGCATGGCAGCTCGACATCGTGCAGTTTTTATGTTCTTCAGGAAATGAGATTCATCCTGAAACAAAACAAGCATGAAAGTGAAGCCAGTTCAGATCCATAGTCCAACTGCAGGCTACAGAACAAATTCCCAGTATTCTCAGCTACCTAATATTAGAGGCCTATCATCCCAGAGGATATTTCAAGTGTTGGGATAGTCACATCAAATTCTAAACAAAAATGCAGCATGGAGAGTAGTAGGCTTCCTACATTCAAACCCACAGCTGCAAGCAAATGGAATAGAAATCAAACCTTAAAGCCATGAATCTCAAACGACCACAAACAAGTGAGCAGAGGGGGCTGGAGAGGGAATGAGAAAGAGGAACATTATTTCCACCACTGATACTCATTTGCCCCTATGTGTCCTTTAAATGCAGCAAACATAGGAGGCCTATACAGTGCCACTTCCCTAAATAAGAGGTTAATGAAAACAATAAGGAAAAAAAAGAAATCTAATTAGGATCCAACTGTTCTCGTGATAGGGCTCACCAGGTGGATAATAGCCTCCTACTTGAGACATCACCCCCAAACAGGCTTCATTTCTACTGCTGTAGCAAGGCAGAACTTAGACACAAAAAGTAATCAGTGCCTGCCAAGGGTACATTCTCATCTTTCCATGTATGGCTGAGCAAGCAACCATGCATGCAAAGGCAATACAACTGCTTAGCCTCTCAGGCACAGCCTTCTCCCTCCTGATTAACAAATAAGCTACATAAATGTTCCCAGTAACCAAAAGAAGATATTGGAAGAAAAAGCAGGAAAGCTCAGCACTCAGCAGGACTACTCTCATCTATAAAAACATATACAAGATCCAAATTTGAACATAAAAACATAAAGAAAGAACATCTGCCAGCTCAGGGCTATTAAATAGTTCCAGGGCAGTAGTCCTAGAGCTCAAGTCCCTTTATCCCAAGTGCCAGCATACAAAAGTAACAATCTGCATTGCCACCCTGACAGAACATCATGTCAGAGAGTAGGCAGGGGAAAAAATATTTAAAAAATCAATTCCCCCATAAGGAGTTTGGTCTCCAAAGAACTCCATCTCTTCCCACATTCCCATCTGATGCTGAGAAACAAAAGGATAATTATGTTGCAGTTGTCATGGTCTTAGGGACAGGTGCATATGGGTGCTGAAAACCAGACTGAGAACAACAAATACTCATAGCAAGCTATGTATACACTTTTGGTATCTATCGATCCAAGCTGGAATTGAAACACTGATGTTTTGAATTTCAGTAACTGAAATCTAGAAAAACGCCTTTTACCATGGCTCTGTAAAAGGTTAAAAAATGGATTTTGAAGTAGTTTACAAAAGAAATGATACAAGTGATCAAAGGCAGCTTAACGCAGATTGTCAGTGGAACACAAGCAAAGGAAGATTTTTTTGATGCTTTAACCTCTCAACATCAAGTATCTGGTTTACTAGATAAACACTAACATCACCCTAAAGTCTAGCCACCTTAAAAAAAAAATACAATTCCAGGACTATTGTATTGATACACCACATTAAACACCTCTCTCCCCAGCACAGGATGTGCCCAAACACAATGAAATCAGAGGCATCATAACCAGTAAAAGAAAACACGGCCTCAGGAGTCAAAAAGGAATTCAACTCAGTTAGTAATCTCAAAAGGTTTTAGAGAAACCTCCTGCTTCTACTCGTGAAGAAAGCCGTGATCACAGCCACAATTACAAGATAATTTCAGTCCTAAATAAAGCCCACTTCACACTTCTCTGCTGTGCAACACAAAGGTTGCCCCATTTGCAGCATAGCATTGACTTCAAAATTTTAGCATACCACTTACAATAATAACTACTTGGAAAGTGTTCTTAAGTTGCTTGTCCATCTTGCTGAGGAGGTCAAAGCTGACAATGTTGATCAAGCTTGCTGTTAGGTTGTCTTTGCCAGTCACTATGACATTGGTGCTACCTGGACTCAATGATGGAAGCCACCTGTGAAATGCCTGGAGGAAGAGGAAAGCAATTAATTGCATTCTGGTGCTTATGTCCTCTGTCAGGATTCCAAAGCCCTTCACAGAGCATCCTCCTGAATGCTTAGAACATGAACCACCCAGCCACCATTAGACATCAGCTGCAAGCCCAGTAAGGGTGAGCAACCTTCCAAAAGCAACAGTCCTGGTAATAGGAAGATCAGGAACAGAACTCAATCTATAAGGCCAAATCTACCTTCCACAGCTAAAAAGGCTCAAACATGCTCCACTCTTGCTTCTTACTGTAAAAAAATCTGATCTGTTTTAGAAACGTGCATAACCTCTTGACGTTACCTGCTATGCTCAGAGCATGAGAATGCAGTGACCACTAATAACAGGGAAATTCAGCTTTCTGACCTGACAGGAAACCTCAGGCTGTGAAACAGACTTCTAGGCAATAAACATCTCTCACTATAGTGACGTTAACTCCACACTTACTAAAGTACAACTCATCCAGATCAATAAAAACTCTACCAAAACCCCCAAACAAAATTAAAAGATCAAGTTGACAACATACCAGCTGCTCTATGACAGCAGCTAAAATACATGTGGTGATAAGTCATTCAAATCAACCTCCTGAAACACTCCACACACCAGAGCAAGATATCCTCCCACAAATGTATCTGTTAGCTACTGAGCACCCACCATTTCCCTTGTAATTGTGACCCCAACAACACCAACCTCTCTGCAACACTTGAGTTCTGCTGTTGTTGCTTTGCAGGGAACTGCTGGGGCTTTAGCAATCAGGATCTGGTCACTACAGAAATATATCCAAGTGATGATTATGGCATCTCTGCCTCTAAGCCAGTCACTTGTGGAAATTCCCCTAAGGCATTCCTCTCCTCTCTTCAGCAACCACTTGCAGCAGCCAGAGGAGTTAGATATGCGCGTCGCACCTTTCTCAGTATGTAAGAAACTAACAATTAACTATCCTTCACCACTAACAGTAAGCACCACAACCAAAATGGGCCAACATGTGGGCAAGGTTAGATCCCAATCAAAAAGTGTGGCTGACACTAAGCCAAAGCTTAAGACAAAAGTGGCGGCAGTGGGAGAGTATCTGGAAGCTCCTAGCTGTGCTGCTCTCTCCTTTTATAAAGGGCTCATGACTAATTCACAACATAGAAATGATCCCACATTTCTCACTCAGTGCTGACATTTATCCACAAGAAGTGCTCTGAAACTGCCCTGACTGTTAATTACTTAAGTTTCAACACTGAACTCCAGATGTACTTCGCTGCAGTATTTCTCACCCAAGAGTACCTTGCATCTTCCTTCTAGCTTCCTGTGGCACCTTGAATGTAAAGACACTCAGTGGCCTGAGCCCAGAAAGTCCAAACAAAATACCAACAACTCTGAAATGAAGACAATTTCTGGCAATCCAGACACATCACAAAAGCTTCTACCATTACAGTAAAACACATCTGTGCAAGAATGAACTGAGTAGATTATAGACCATAAACTCCACCTTCTTTCACTTTCTGTGATGCATTTTTCTTAGACCTGCATCCTTTACATATCCACAAAGCAACAGAGATCATTCTAAAGCAAATGTCCTAACAAAACATCTCCCATAACAGCCTACTGGGGAGTCAGAAGCACAGGAAAGAACAGGAAATCAAGCACTCAAAGCAAAACATCCAGAAAAACCACCAAACACCAAAACACCTAATATTGCTTAAATCTCTTGAAGCAGGATGTAGGAGTTTAGCTACAGGTGCCCAGTACTTCAGAAAACCAGGACCCAAATTGTTCCCAATAGGTATCCCACAGAAGACATGGATTCAGGTTAGGTGTTGACCCAGAGGTCTATGGGCCTTCGAAATACCAAACATGATTAGCATCACTCCCTTGTTCAATAAACAATTTTGTTTTCCTGTTGCCCTGTACTACTGGACATGAAAGCACACACCAAGATGCTCTAACAACCTGATTACAGCACAAAACCAGCACGTCCCAATCAATAACACTTCTCATCAATGTAACATTCCAGGGAAAGCTAAAGTCCCACCCTCTCCTGCTCAGGCATGAAGTTACTGACCTAAAACGTCTGGTTCACCTTTTTCTCCCACAGCGAACATTTCACTAGCCTCCGGCAACCCAACAGCCTGCATGTGTAAGTCACGACAGTGATTTATTTCAAGATACATTTCCCAACCATACAGGCTTTCTTGGGCTTCTGATCAGCATTAATAAAGGAGTCCGTGGAATCAGAGGCAACAGTGGACAGGCCAAAAGGCATATTATGACAGACAATGATGATGATAATGATTGAACAATGTTGAGAATCCCAGCATCTGGGCTTCTATTCCAGCCAAGGGACTGGCAAACACTGCTGTGAAGTTCTTGAATGCAACTACTGGTCCTTGACACTGATGAGTAGAACACCCCCTTGGAGTCAGCTGACTTGTGGGAACAAATTTAACAGAGGGTCAGCGGAGATACTTTCTCTAGATCTCCCTCTCTCCAACAGATCAGCTGGACCACAAAAGGAAAAACAGCTAACAAAAGAAAATAGGCATATACCATATAGTCAGTGCCAAGCAACTCCCTCACCCCTCCCCTCAAGTTTCTTAATGAGTACAATTTTTAGTTTCTTCCCCTTAATACACATCTTTTTAAGTTTTTAACTATTACAGAGTGCAACATAGCATCACCATCACACATGCCTCTACTGACCACCTGAACACACTCAAGCCCACAGTACCTCTGCCCATGTAAACCTCACAGAAGAAGGAGTCACCACCAGCAGGGGCCATTCCTTTCGGTAATACGCAGCAATGCAGATCGCCTGGATGGTCTTGCCCAAGCCCATGTCATCCGCCAGAAGTAAACGTCCATTTCTTAAAATTGCGAAACTGGAGAAAAGAGGGGGGAAATAAGTAAGAGTCAAGAAATAGTCTGTCCCAGCAGCTAAGATGAGCACAACTCATCACCAAGTCTATAATGTGAATCACCTGAAAGTGATCTGGGTCCTTCAGTAAACCTGGATCTTCTCCCTCAGTCTTGACACAAACAAGCAATGCTCAAAAATCTCTCAAAGCTTGGAAGCTCCTGAACAGAGTGGTTCAGCCCAGTCCTTAAAGACTTTGATTTCATATGAGGAGTAGTCGTCTCAAGACCTTGTAATTATTTAAAGCACATTCTTTCCATGACATTGCCCACATTCTGTCCCAGAGTTCATCCTAGCTTACCTAATAATGTATTATTAACAATGTCACTTTAACATAAGTACAGACCTTCCTGGATTGCAATCTGAAGTCAACAACTAATGACCATACATGATGGGGACAGAGACACTTGAAAGTTTCTCTCTACATACAATCAGACATTTTACATCTCTCAGAGTCTGGGTTGCATTTCCTGGCACTACCCCATGTGTAGTTAATATTTTAAAACCAGGAACAATAGAGATGCACTTGGGGGGGGTGTGGGGGAAGATGACCTAACAAAATAATAATTAAAAAAACCCAAATCATACGACAGTTAGGTACATGCTGAATCACAAGAGGGAAATCAGAGATGTATAATTTGAACAACTTTATAAGACTAACAAAATGCTACCTTTCTCCTGACTCATGATGAAGAATTCTTACTAGAAACAGAATAGATGTGTTGCTCAAAAAATCCACAAAAATTACCCTCAACAAAACAAACCATACCATACCAAACAACCAAGAGCTCAGAGTGCCAGAGCATAACAGATGAAGATCCAGGAGAAATGTGGAGCCTTCCACAGAAGAGGATGCAGCCTAGACACCAATATAAAGTACACAATTCTAGGCAAGGACTAGCTCTTAACACCATGCAAAAAGGACATACTTCACACCTTCCCGCTGAAAGGGCATGAGGCTCTTCACAATTTTGGAGTCCACTGCTGAAAGGTCAGCGTCAGGAATGTCTGTCTGTGATGTAGATCTCTGTATTTGAGCAGCAAAGGTTTGTATTACTGCCTCAGGCAGTGGCTCCACTTCTACTGACACAAGGCTCTGTAATGCTTCCACTGCAAAGAACAGAGCAGTTTGTTATCAGATGGGGCAACATACACACAACTTACATTACAGATGTCAGAACACAACCCTCGACCTCATCAACAGTACTATTTCCTATCCTAAAATAGCTCAAGAAACCACTGCATCATGCACAGGTGCTGGCCTGCCCTCTTTCCTGTGGTCTATTTCAGAACTACATGATGAATCACATCTCCTCCCCTCGTATTTAGACTTGGTTATAAAAAACAAAAAGTCTGATGCCATCATTTAGAGATGATTGCTACTAATACAGCTGGAGCTGGATTATTCACACTGAGGGCAGCTTAGGGCACACTTTACTCAGAAATAAAAGTGTGCATTTGAACAAAAGAGCTCCTGAAGCTTAGAAACCAGGGGCATCTTTATATTGACCTGGGGATTCTGCATTAAAAACCCCTGAGGTCTCTATCATCACTGAGTGATCAGGAGTGACCTGAGGCACAATTGCCTAAATATACATCTCCAGCTTTGAAAACTCTCTTCTCCTCCTGTTCCCCAAATTCACACAGGTTTGTCTCTGTCTCTACTTATCACGCCTCATGCACCATGTTTGTATAAGAAAACAGGAAGTACCCAGGACTCCAAGGAACAGCTCTTGTAACACCATCAGCAGCACTCTGACAGCCACCCTTCAGGGACATGGTCCCAATGACAACTCCCTGCTCAGCTGGTATGCACTGCTGTTCTCTTGGACAAAAGTAGCTTGCAGGCCAGAACAAGCCCCCAGGCAGCCACTTGAGTCCTTCAGCACTACTGTCGTTTCACCCATGAAGCTTCTCAACTTTATCTGCAGCATAAAACCTTCCTGGTCAAATTAAAGGGATCCCCAGCCTCCATTACACAAAGACCTTGAAGCCCTCATTTTTCAACCCATGCATCACAATAAGCAAAGTCTCAGGGCAATTCTCCTCCTAGACAACCTTATTTCAGTCCCCTCCAGCAGCCTCTCTATCCCATTACAAAAAGATAGAAGTATTTCTTCTTAATCTAATAATACATTTCTATGAAAACAAATACCAGTTTAAAACATACAGTGAGCCGGGACTAGGAAAACATGTTTAATAATCAATCTTTGACCACTGACTGAGAAACAAAAGACACCTCTACACTAGGAACACAAATGCATGTGCACAGATCCTTTATTGCAGGAAGCAATGGTTGGTTTATGTATGAAGTCAGGAAGACATAAACCAACTCAGTTTGCAAAAGTAACTGAAATAAGAACTCACTACACCAGCAGTAAACGCACCTCCAGAATTCAGTTAGGTTTATTTCAGTTATCTCCAAGAGGAAAGCTGCAGGATGGACCCCTGCCATATGAAGGGGGGAAGCAATTCCAAGAAATATACATATGAAAAGATTTCCATTTGTGTTTGGGCAACAACCAAACTTTTTAAACTCTCCAGTTTAATTTATTCTTCCTCAATAGCAGGAACTCTTTCCACCCGAAGTACAGCACAAGCTTGTTATTACACTCACAGACTGAGCTATGCGTTAGCATAATTGCTACAATTTGCTCACTGATAATTCTGTTGCTATTGTTCTGTACATGAGCTGGGAGAGTGATTAAGATATATCTGCCACCAGCATGATTCATCCAACAGACATTTTTTACTGAAGTGACCTTTATATAAAGATGACTGAGCAACTAGGCAAAGACATTAACCTCTACAAACAGTTCCCAGCTATCTCTGCTGGAAATGGCAACCAGCTTTTAAAAAGTCTTTTCTTTTTTTTATCTTGACGTAGGTAAATGAACAGGCACAAAGCAAATGCTGTTCCTCAGAAAGGCACGTGCTAGAAGCCTCAAATGCCCTCACAAATTACACCCTGCAAGCAGATTTATAGAAATTCCACCCCACCCCCACCCCCACCCCGCTTTCCTCAATCTGTGGGATTCTGAATACTTCATGCAATGTACACAACTGCCAGCCAGCATGGCCGAGAGTGACAGACTGGAATATGATGTGTTTGTTCAGACTGCCTAGCATGTGACACAGGATCAGGCCCTTTCGACATCCAAAAGGCTCTTTTTGCAAACTGTGAGAGATCATCAGCTCTCACTGAAATCAGGGCCTGTTAACATCCCAGTCCTGGAGTTTCATAACAGTCTCCACTAAGACACGCTCACTTGTTTTCAAGATCTGGCATTCCTACAAGGCTCCACCATGTGGCTTTCAGCCCTACAACAATTATTAATGTTATTAAGACATGCATCATAGGAGCATGCAGGTACTCAGTTATTAGATGTGCTTCGGTATCCCCTGGAAACATGAGCCCATGCTGTAAAAAAACTACTCTGAACAACTCAGAGCTCTGAAACTCAGTAACACTTTCTAAGGATGTGTGCAGAGCACCTTGCTTATTATCTTTTTGAAGCTTACCCCAATCAAATTCCACAACCACATACACTCACGTGAGTACCAAGGCAAACACTGCAGGCCGACTGTGATGATTAATAATAATTATAACACTTAAGACCTGCATAATGCTATTCATTTCAAAGCACTCCAAACTTAACAAAAAAAACTGAGAAGCAGACGTGCTAGGGGCAGGTTGCTGACACTAGATTATTCTGCAGTATCATCCATTTTTTTTTTTAAAAAAAATCAAAACACAACAAACCACAGTTCTACATTTCAGTTCAGTGAGTCAGTTTCACTGGCATTACACACATGCATAAAGGCAGGAGTCTACTAGGCCAGCTTCTACCAAGAAGTGAACATTGTAGCAACACTATGTGCTTAGATTCTACTTGGAAGAGAAAATATGATGCTCTCTTAAAAACGTTTTTTGCTAAGCTTTCTTTTAAGCATCCGTCAACCAGTACCAAAGTATTTTAATAGAGTATGAAATTCTGCTCCAAGAAGAATGCCTCCGCTTCAAGCAGATTTACACACTTCTGCAAAAGAAACAAACAGATCATCTTCTTTGCCCCAGAATCAACTCAGCTACGGAAGCAACCTGAATTTTAACCTGCCTTGTACATCACTTAAAAAGTTAACAGTTGTGTGCTGACTTGAGAGCCTTTATTACCAGCAGTAACATATGATGCTGAACAAAATCAGCTAGCGGAGGAACTGGTTGTTACAGAAATCATCAGTTGATTTGAAAACCAAGCGCTCTGACCTGAAAAATGAAATTTTCTGGGTGTGAAATGAAATAGTGCAACATTAGAGAATTTGAAGTAAACCAGCCTGATGTATGTTTGTTTTCTGAGCAAGGGGTGGCTGTGTCAGTTTATAAATTGATATACACACAAAAGGGAGCAAGGCAGGCTGCCACTGAGTATAAGAAGAGCACAAATAAAAAGAGTCAGTAAAATAGAATTTCTGTAAGGCCAGGAAGCCTTGGCAGCCAGCATGCTGACCTCCTCAAATGTGGCAAGTGGGAACAGAGGAATCCATTCTCCTGCATCTCCTCAGTTCAAGGAGAGCTGCCGTACATTACAAGCAGAAACTTTGTGATAGTAAATACATCCATGTGCTCTAAGAAACAGCACAGAAATTAGCACAGAATCTGACAAAACAAAGCCACCCTTTCAATGGGCCCCTAAAGGACTGCCACGAATAACACACATTTGCAGAGTTCTGAGTCTGGGCAATGTAAACATCTGACAAAACAGGAAGATACCTGCTTCATACTTCGTTAGCAACTTATCTTCCCAGAGTGAAAAAGCTTAGCCCAAGAAATGAAGTCAGAATTAATTTGGCAGAAAATAGCCCTAGCCAGGAAAACACAGGTACTCACTTAGTTTGGGATAGTCCTCCAGCAGGAAAGTCCACTTTCTGGTGTTCATATCTGCAATAGTTATAACAAACACTGCTGTAAGTCTCTTTTAAAAGACTGAATTCTCTGCAAGAACATCGCTATCCATCAATATCCTCTGCATTTCTGAACTGCTTTAAAAGAATTCTTACCTTCTTCAGCAATCAATTATCCTCTGTTTGCTTTCATGTTAAGCAAACAGTTTGAAGAAATGTTCGAAGTATGAGCACACATCTAGAAGTGGTGGTATCACTAGAACAAGCCAAGGTCAATGAACCATTATAATGAACCCACCTGCCCAAGGATTTTGGCAACCACTTCCTCTTCACTGCATGAAGGGATGAAGAATGTGTGTGAAGGTTCATATTTGTTAACCAACAAATTCTGACTTCAGCCAGTAAGACAATCACTTCTGATTTTACCTCTGTACTCTACAGAGAATGTTCTCAGTACAGGACAGAGTAAATTCACCAATTCATGAATACCCAAAATGTAACATGATTGCCTAGCATGCTTATCTCCCTGTAGCATCTGCCTACAACTTCCAGGAAAGGCAGAGTGAATTCAGAGTTACCTGAAGACACATGAGCCAGGTGGGGCTCTGCCCAAAGAACAAGAGCTCCAGGATTTCTTCCTCATGCTGTCACTGATGTGCTGTGACACTGTGCAGGTCATCTCATCACTCTGTGCCTCATTTCCCACCTTAAAAGTGGGAAAAACTGATGTTTACCATTGAAATCTGAACACCAACATAGAAAGTGCTCTACAGCTCCACTTCCCTCAAAAACATCAGGAAAGCTGCTGGTAAACTCAATCTGTGCAGGCAGTTGCAATCATACACCACACTAAAAAAGGAGAAATATAAGAATGCCCAACTGCGTTTGACAACAAAGGCAAGAACTTAAGCATGGTCTCTGTACTGCTGCAAATTATCAGCACAACTCACCTCAAAAGTAAACATAATTATACTGAGTCCTGAAATGCCACCTTGGCTAACAGGCCCAGAAGAAGCCATGCTCAGCCACCAAGCAAAGTGCAGGACACAGACACAGCACTGTAACAGAACTACAGGAGCTCTCAAAATCTTCACCAAAGTACATCCTCTCATGATCTTTCAGAGGGATGTAGTCTCACTATCTCTCTCCTCTTAAGTATCCATAGTACACCAAGAGCAGTCCCAACAATGTCATTAGAATAAAGCAGAAACAACCAGAGACTCACCATAATTCCTGGAATTCATCTGTTTGAACACACTAATCACTTCAGCAGAATACCCAATATCAACCTCGAACCGCAAGCGAGAGATCAGCACGCACTTCCCCTTGAAAAGGGCTGAGGGTTTCTTCCAGTTCTTACACATCTTCAAGAGAGATTTCACATCAACCCTACTGCCAATGAAGTGAGAGCCTGATGCCAAGTCAACTGCATTTTCTCCTTCCAGTGGCACCAGAATTACTGAAGAAAGTTGATTTGCTGCTTCCACTAGGGAGAAAAGCAAGAGATACAGAGAAAGCGTTAATAGCAAAGAACACAAACTGAAGATGCACGGGATGCTTTGGGAAGAGAAAGAACAAGAGGATGACAAACAATCCATGGATCTTCAAGTTTAAAAGGAACGATGATACCCTGCTTTCACTCACAGGGACAAAGAATAGAGAGACTGATGGCCTGGAGGGGCAGGTTGGTGGGATTTTCCACAGAGAATACAGCAGGGGCAGAGGGAACACGACAGTAGATGAACAAGTGCCTGTCCAGCACTGTCACTGCATTAGGCTCCCTCTCATCAGCAATCCCAAAATGTGGCTCACTAGGCCAGAGCAAGCAATCTGCAGAACCACATTCAGCAGTAAATTGTACACAACCATACAGCATTTTCACTTAAAAAGTCACAGCAACAGGGGCATGGTGATCAATAGCACATGCCTGAAAAGATGGAAGGTGTTTCTGCAAAATGCAAAGGAAAAAGATCTAAAGTATCTGCCTCATGTCAATGCTGTATACTCACAATACTGTAGGAAGGCTATCAGGAAGGAAGCTAGTCCAGACCCCTGAATCTCCTTTATTACCATTTAAGTCCATCACCCTTTATTCTACTGTGTCTTATAGTTAAGACATCTGCACTCCTATCTTACTAACCACCAGCAAGTACCTCTGTAATGATGCCAGGACATGAGAAGAGACACAGCACTTTACAGCTGTTAGCCTGAGACCACAGCTATCCACACTAACAAAACATTCCACTTTTCCCTGGGTCTCTCTGCTAATCTATACGCACATGTTGCTTTTATTATTATAGCTGACTGTGATGATTAAGGAACAAGAACCATCTTTTCTTGTATTTTTACAGCACCAAAGTAGCTAAGTTCATTCCTAAGACTCCAGTTCAGGTACTACAGTAACACAGATTCATGAACATCTCCAGAATCCATTAGACTCAAGAGCAGAGGACCACTAAGCACATTCTGCCTCTATGTATTTGTAGAGGTAACCTCCCCTATCCAGCAGCTGTTCAGAGTAGATCCAGGTGAAGCCTATCCTTTGAGTGTTGAGCTGCACATCATGATCCACCCTGCTTCTTTTTAAATAGCCTGGCTTACTGATATGCAACAAAAATGTACAAAATTTAAGCTCAGTATTTAAGATTTGAAAAGATGAGGGAGAAAAAAATTCAGACGCTTTCTTCCTACCAGCTAATATATGAACCATTTGGATTTAATCCAACTTTATTTTAAAACAGTAAGTGACTTCCAGAACCCAAGGATTTGAGATTTCTACTCCAAAGAAAAACTTTAAAAGCATCAAATGAAGGTAATTTTTAAAGTAAAGGACTAAAAACCCACCAATTTAGACTTTCTCACAATGCACCAAACAGAAGATTTCACGGTACTGTTTTAGCTTTGCAGTTAGATCTCACCTCTACAATTAATACTGAAAGAAATTGGAAAAAAATCCTCATATTTTACTCTCATTTCAGCATCTGGCTCTAGGCTGGACTGCATGTTTAATTTATAGTACAAAGAAACATAATAGAGGACACCATTATTCATAAGAACGAAATTAACAGTGGGAAGTTTTAAAATCATTAGTTTTACACTTACAAGACTTCAAACCAAGGGCCTTTTTAAGTCACTTTTAAGATCACATATTATCTTCACTTGTCAACAGAAGCTTTCCACAGAGAACTCATATATTTGATAGCTTTAAGGAAAAAAACTGATTTCTAAAAACTATCCTTTTCATTTCTTGCAAGCTCCTCAGTGCAGTCTCTGCTCGCATCTGTACTTGATACACTTCAAGCAAACCAGCAGCATTTAAATTATAAATGTGTGGCAACCCACATGGGGAGCTAAAATACCAGCACTGAACTGTGGGTTTTTCGAAGTGCTCAACACAGGCCTAATTCTGTTCCCACTGAAATCAATAGTGATTTATCACTTACTTCAATACAATGTGCTTTTGAAAAGCTTACCTAAAGTGTTTGCCTCTCTCATCTCTTAAATCTTTCTAGAACAAAATGATGGGGGGGGGAGGGGGGGGGGAGGTAAACCCATCCTTGTTATGCCAAAACAAGGTAAATCCATTTTTTCATTCTTACTCAAAGCCCTAGAGAATTATCCCTTTTCCTTTTCTGACCCCTAAAATTAACAAGAGAAAACATAAAGAAAAAGAAATAAAGAAGAAAAAATGATGAGCTGTTTAAAAAGAAAACACATGAATGGACCTAGAAATTAAGCATAATAGACTCAGTTCTCAGTACTAATTCATATGAAGTACTGCACAGCAGATATTTTTCCTGTTACCAGGCTTGTTGGTTACTGAAAAACCTCAGAGCGGTACGTGAAAAATAAAGTTATTTCTATTCAACTACAGAATGTCAGAAGAATGCTATGAGCTAGATGCCTAAAAAATGGGCATTATGTTTGAGTAGCACTACTTTTATTACTCCAGACAATAACAAAGCTAAATAATAATTATGGAAGGCAGGAGAAGGGGGTCAAGATTTGGATTCTTTTTCGTCATTCAACAGCCCATTTACTTACTGAAACTGCTGTAATCTTCCAGGCTGAAATTCCATTTTTTCATAGCAGGATCTAAAATAGGGCAGAACATGCATCATTTGAGGTAGACAAAAAAAGTGGTGGTGTGCAGCATTCACGGGATGCAAAACAGAATTCAATCTAGTCATACAAACTTTATGACACACATCTGAAAAACAGTATACCCAAGTTTACAGCTACATGACACCAAAAAAACCATAGGGCACATCAATACTAAGACAAGAAGAATGAGGCAACTGTTCATACGGAACAGCAACACATGGCAAGGAAACAAAAGTAGACTATAACATGTAAAGGCAGGAGAAAAGACCAGAAGCAAGCCAAAAGGTGGAAATGCCACTGCTCTCAGTAAGAGTTAACAGAATCAGCTCATCAACTCTGAACTACAGCCGAAGTGACCCATTTTCCTGTACCAAATTATGAGTAACTTCTCCTCCTGCACTCCCAAAAGACTGACCAGCTGCCATCACTAAACTTCTTAGAGCACTGTTCATAAAGCAGGGCTTCTGACTTGTTGGCTAAATCAAAACTTGGGCTACTTATGCATGGAATTTCCTTCCAATTTCAGATGTCTTTACTTTAGTCCCCCATTAATACCACATACCACCCCAGAAATAGCTGCACTGCTAAAAGCATATAGCAACTACAGTTCCATCAGACACTGAAACTTCGATCCAATGTAAAACAGAGGTAACAGCAAACAATTCTTACCATAGCTTTTGCTTGGTATCTTCTTAAACACAGCAATAAGTTCAGCATTATACCCTATTTCGACCTGGAATCTGTCTTCCCCATATTTCACACATTTTCCTTTTGTTACACTATTTGCTTTCTTGCAAAAGGCAGCTTCAAAGGTAGCACCTGCACCAGCCGAGCTGGTCAGCTTCTGCATCCTACCACTAGCCTGAGAGGCATCACCTCCCCCTTCTCTTTTTGTTGGTCTGCTTGTGTTCATCAGCATTTCTGAATCAGTCGGGGTGGTGCTGCTTGGCAGAGAAACATATTTTATGGTAGATTTGTTCTGACTTTGTAAATCTTTACTACTATCAGGGTGCTCATTATCAGTTAATCTAGGATGAGATAGTTCTATAGGGTTTTTGAAAGCTGGGTAGCATTTGGGCTGCTGGAATGTACCAAGATTAATTAAAGCTTGTTGTCCATGTTCTTGGCCACCAACATCCATGTAATGTTTATGGGAATAACTCAGAGAATTTGGGATTGTTATAGGGAACTGCTTAATGCCACTTGCTTTTTCTGAGTCCTTTGAACAATCCTTTTGTTGCTCTCCATGTGAGCCAGCCATCTGTTGGTTTGCAGTGTAATGATTAGAATCTTTCTGAAGATAGCTCTTCTGGTCCACAGGACTATTTGGATTCTGTTGGTGCTGGCCAATGAACCTGACATTATTGTTTTCTTCCTTCAAGTTTCCCTGATTGCCTGGACTCTGTTCTTTCACCTGAGGTCCAGCAATCCCCACCTGCCCAGCTCTCTGGGCTGCTAGCCTCTCTGCTCTCCTAGCCAAAGCAATCCGGCGGTTTTCTTCAATTCTTCTCTTTTGTTCCTCTGTAAGGCCTGATGACATCTTCAACAATTCAAACAATAAATCTGAATCACAGAGGTACCTGCGTCTTTACAGGGAGACCAGCCTGAAAAAAAAAAAAAAACGAACACAAAAAAAAAACCCAAACCAAAACACAACAGAGAGAGGCAGTAAGTTTCAACTCTTTTGCCCCCAAAATAGTTATTGCATTGATAACTCAGTATTACTGTAACTGATTCTACACAAAAACTTAGTAGTACAGCAAAGCTGTCAGACCAACACTGAGCCATTAATAGCAAGCAGACAACCACTGTCAGGCCTTTGAGTGACAGTCCCACATAGATAAAACATAAAGAAAAAGGAGAAAACCGCTACTCCACCACCATTCTGAGCACTATTCTCCGCAAATCCAAGCAGAACTGATAAAATAGCCAAGCCCACAGACACCCTGCACTGCAGAGCCAACCCTGCAAAGGCAAATGCATGTAAAGCAATACACATCTGCATAGTCTTGCATGGATGCATTTTGTATTTCTGGTACCTAACAGCAATGATGAGACAACACCCCATCTTTCCTAATCACCTTCCAGTTCCTGGGCCTTTCACAGCATGTAGCAGATACATAGTGAACCCCAAAGGGCAAAATCTGCTCCTGCCTTGACAAAGGTCCACTCGCAAGTCAAGGGCCTTGCGATAAAAGGGAGGCCCCAACTCCCACACACCTCCCAGAAGCTGGCCTCACTCCATCTACTCCTCTGCACATGCCCCGGGGGCTGCCCGCCTGGTCCAGCGCTCAGAGACCCACTCTCCTCACCATCCTGTAAAAAATGGAGGCTCGTTCCCCGCGCCGCTCCTCTCCCAGGCACCAGGCTCCCCGTCCCAACCTCCACTGCGGGGGGGGGGGGGGGGGGGG
>JAVJGJ010000061.1:26918432-26935785 GCA_035590215.1 Microhierax caerulescens
CAGCATGCCGCTGGGGCCCAAGGGCCGCAGACCTCAGTCCCTCCTCGCCCCCCAGGGACCCCACCACAGTCCGCCCTGAGTTCAGCCCCGGCCCCCGGCTCAGCCCCGGCCCAGCCGCTCCCCGCCGCAGGCCCGCACACCCACCGGCTGGCAGAGGCCACTGCCGCGCGGACTACAACTCCCAACAAACCCCGCGGCACCGCCCGGCGGCACCAAATGGCCGGCGGCGCGCAGCATGACGGGAATAGAAAACGGCGCGCAGAGCGCTCGGCACGCTGGGAAATTAGTCTTCCCCTCACGGCACCGCCATCTTAGGGGTTCTGAGAACTGCGCGGTCTCGCTGTAGGAGTCGGGGGGTTAGGGGCTGCCGCCGCCACCACCATCTCGCTGGGGTTCATGGTGGGCCCAAATACATGGTGCTAAGACCCTGCTGTCGGTCACGGGCAGAGGCTTTGTCCTAAACAGCACGTAGTGCTGCATGGCAGGGGCAGAGCTCACTCACCAGCTGCCCCTGGTCTGTGGGGTCTGGCATGCCAATGTGCGTGGCTTTGAAATGGGTGACGATGAGTGGCGAATAAAAAGTGGAGGTAATACATTAGAAAGGATGAAAACACTGTTGCCGTTAGTGAGGAGGGAATCTGCACCAGATTGCTGAGAGCAGTGGCCAACATTGGTGCAAGGCTGCTGTCTGTAATCTTTGAACAGTGGTGGAGATGAAGGGATGACCCTGGCAACTGGAAGAGGGCAAACATAGAGCTATCTACAAGCAGGGACCGAAAGAGGACCAAGGAAGAAACTACAGACCCGATAGTTTCACTTCAGTCCCTGGCAAAGTAGTAGTAGAATGAGTCTTCCTAGAAATTAAACCAAATTAAGCAGGTGATTGGGAAAAGCCAGCACATATTTACCAAAGGCAAATCATGCCAGACTAACCTGATCATCTTCTACAACAAAATAATATATTCCATGAACATGGAGAGAGCAGTGGGTGTTGTTTACCTGAACTTCAGCAAAGTGTTCAGCCCTGTTTCCCACAGCCTCCTCCTGCATGAACTGGCCAGATAGAGAGTGGTCTGTTGGATGGGTAGGAAATTGGTTCACAGGCCACATGCAGAAAGCCATGATCAATGCGTTTTACTCAGTTCTACTCAGGCTAGCAGCTTGTCACAAGTGGGGTCCCTCAGGGGTTGATAATAGGCCCCATGCTGTTCAACAAGTTGCACTGGAAGAGGTTTCATCTTGATGTAAGAAAGAAATTTTTTACATTGAGAACAATCACTGGAACATCCTCCCCAGGGAAATTGTGGGGTCCTCATCACTAGTTTTCAAGGTGCAATTGGACAGTGCTAGGTAATCTCATCTAGGGTCCCTTTCCCACAAAAGATTGAGCCAGATGATCTTTCAAGGTCCCTTCTAACCTGGGCTGTTCCATGATTCTGTGAACACCTTCATAATAAGATAATTAATTGTATTTGCATCAGAGTTCTGAATAAAAGGGTCTGCCAGGGTTTTGATTATACATGGGGCTTGATTATACACGATAAGCCACCCTTTCTGGATAGCTGTAATCCCTATGCGCATGACCAGAGCAATACCTGGGGAGAAAGCAGAGAAAAGGCCCTGGGGAGCACCAAAACCCACTCCCATCTCTGACTTTCACTACCCTACCCAGTGGCAAGTCTGGAGCCGCCATCCCTGTCTCCAGATGCCATTTTCTCCCGACAGACCCTTTGGCTGGGGACATCGAAGCCAGCTGGCTTCACAATGTATTCATTCTTCTCTCTGCTGGTTAATTAGAAAAGGTTATCCTTAAATTGCTTCCTGATTAAGCAGCAGTGACTGCCATTAGTCAGGAGCTTGTCAGCCCAAGAAAAACAAGGCAAACAGCAAGAACAAAGTGCGACTCAACGTGCAGCACAACACTGGGAGTGCACACACACAGACATGAGCGCGCCATGTGCACTCAGGTGCTTGCAAGCACATCACTTTGAAAGAAAACCACAGGGCTGTGGAGAGGTCTGGTCCAGGGTTTTGTCCCAGCTTCTCTTAAGAAAAAAAGTCAAACCATTTTCCAGATTCCAGGTCCCCTCACTGCTGAGTGGGTTTGCTAGGAAAAGATGCTCAGCCCTGTGGACTCTGTTGAGATCCTCTGCCATTGCTCTTTCTTCCCTTGCAAGCCAGCGGACTCCAGCTGGCTACACAGCTGAGAGAGAATGGAATGAATGAGACACCTTTTTTTTCTTGTTCTTGTCACACTTTTAACTGCCTAAAGCTAAACCAGATCCCAGTGTCACATATGGGGGAAAGAGAGAGAGAACAGGCAGAGCATAACCCTGCAACTGTTTGCAGCCAACTTCTCCCTGCCAGCAGCCATCCAGTTCCAGGTCTCTGGTGATGGCTCCTTATGCTTTGGGAGATTAGGGGGGAAAAAACCAAACATTACCTTGGGAAAAGTGGAGAAAAGCCCTTACCCAGGACTGTCCCCAACTTACGAAAATGCTGAGAGTGGAACATCATTTGCAGAGAGTTCTGGGGTTGCATGGTCAGGCAGACACACAGACAGACGTTGAAGCATTTGGTCCATATGGCACAACTTCAGCAAGGCACAAGGAACAGCCCAGCCATGCAGAGAACAGACCTACAAAATGAAAGGCCATTTGCGGGCAGTTTGCTGGTAGCACTCCAGGTGTCTTTTCAGTCAGAACATGCTTCCAGCAGAGGCTTGGACTCAGTCTCCACATACTGGGTCAGGGAACAGAGATGCAGTACAAAAATCCTGGGAGGACTGGGAGTGTTAGCACACCCCAGCTCTGCTGCAGAGGAAATGGTTCACACACTACCAGAGAAACACTCTCATCAGTGAAAAAATGTAAGGAAATGGGGTTCTCAGTGCTGTTCTTACCAGGTTCTTTCCATCACTTGGATTGTGCTCTCAATGTTCTTTCATGGGCTGGGCTGGCTGGTCCTGACTGCTGGCTTCCAAATGAGGACAGAACTGCCTGTGTTGTACACCTTGTGTGAGCAGCAGCTAATACCCAATATACGAGTGACCCAACACCCCAGGGCTATTCTGAAATCTCATGGAGTGTCCTCTGAGGGGTTATGAGCTGCTCTTGAGAGGTTCTACTGTAGTCTACATATTGAATGTGTTCGCCCCACTCCACTACCTTGCCAACACACCTTGGTGGTTCTCAACATGGACAGAGCTGGCTGCCTTCATCCTGGATGTATGGCCAGCCTGCACTCTCTGCTGGAGCTGAGCTGCATGCAGAGCTGCTGTGTGTAGTAAGGCCATGCAGCAGGCAACTAGAGAGCAGCGCAGGCTAACAGCCCCCAGATGTCTCAGCTTCTTGGAGGGTTTTGGTAGCCCACACTGAGCTCAGAGACACCATTACCAGTGCCCAAATGTGCCAGTTTTTGATTAGCTGTCGACAACTTGTAGTTGCGTCTTCTAAAATAAATTAATCCCATGCTCATGAGCCTTGTCAGTTCCTTCCCAGCTAATACCAGTCAAGTGGCTGGATTGGGGGCATACAGGTCATCTCTTCAGAGAAGGTCTTGGGGCAGGAGAGTCAGAAAAAGGCCCCTGACTTATGTTTGAAGAAGCCCTTTCTTGTGGGCTTCTAGGGTCTGACGTGGATACTTTTTACAAAACCTGTATTCTGTAGGTGGCATGGTTCTGCTTCCTCTGCTCTGGTTTTAGTCCTCAGTGGGGTCTAAGCTTCCTAATGCGGAACCAGAGCCCTGGGCTTGGAGGGCCAGTGGGTGCTTGGGTTTGGGGGCATGCTGACCCTACACTCTGCTGCCATACCAGTTCTTGGATTTCTTTTATTGGACAGCTATTAATGCCCTCTACTTCCACTCTGCCATCAAGGCATATCGGGGACTGTGGCGTGCTGGCCCATTTGACAGCCCAGCTACCACCGCTGAATCAGGCCCTTTCACTGAACGTCTTTGTTGCACCAAAGACAAAATTTGGAGTTTTCTGAATCCAGCTTCCCTTGAAACTCTGACAAAAAAGGACCTGCAGAGAGTTTTCTGTGAGCTTTTCCAGCATGAGAAGGTTGCTCCCCTCCTCTGACTGCCAGCTCAGTGAAGACCACTTCTTTTTCCCTGCTCTTTGACCACCCGGTGCAAGGAAAATTAGTCACTCTTCACTCTTTTTAAGCAGCCTCTTTTATCTGTGCAGCTTGTTTTTCCCTGGCACGCTGAAGCCTTCCTGCTCTTGTTTATAGTACAACCCCTCCAACAGATTGCAGAGTCTCTTTTCTGCCTTCTGTCCCTCTTGGCTGGATTCCTCTCCACAGCTCCAGTCCAGAGCAATGGTCTGCACAGCACATGGCCTCCGCTTTGCTGCCAGGCCGCTGCCAGACTCTCAGAGGGCTGCTGCAAAGCTGAGCCGTCTCTTGATCTTTTATGCAGTGCAGCACAGGTGTGTGGGACAGTTCATTTGCACCCAGAACAAAGATTTAAAAGAGAAAATAAAACCCCACATCAAACATTGAGATGCAAACATTGCTTCCGAAGCTTCTGTGTTGCCAGCATTTAATACAACATGAGCTGTGATCCAGCTGCAGTGAGGGCATTGGCAATGTGGACTCTCCAGTGTCTCATAGTGTGCTTAAGATCAGGGCAGAGCACATCCCTCTGCTCTACACAACTGGGTTTATTTGTCCAGATACTGAACAGAACTTTATCATGGTAAAAAACAGTTGAACTGGCAGAAGGGTGCAAAGTTAGAAGGAAAAGCTTGTGTGCACACAGAGAATTTAACTGGGTGAGTGTTACTACCTTAGGAAACCAGGCTAAACAAACCAAAGTTGCATTCCCAGTTCTGTTCTAGAGTTTAAATTACTGGCCTGTTTTTTTCAAGCTCAGGATAAGCAGCTAATCCTATGGCCTTAGTATTGATGTGAAGCCAACTTCTGAGATACTGTTTGTTAAAGCTAGCCACAGTTCTCTGCCCTTTCTCTCCCTGGTGCATGAAAGACACAGAGATGCAGAGAAATCTTTTAAGCAGGAGCATCAGAGGTCACTGATGTTAAATAATTAATCACCCATGTAATATTAGTGGTCCTTTGCCCTTGCACAAGAGTGGCATCTCTCCTTGGAGGATCTCAAAGCATATTCCAGATCAGGAGGAGTTGGCAGAGCAGCTCTGGACTTCTGTGGGATTCAAGCCTGATGCCAAGGGGGCTTTGAAGAGATAGACCCAGGGCTGTGGCATGCCCAGGACTTTCCTAAAAGCCCTGAGCTTACAGTGGGTTCTGATACAACTGTTTGCCATACTCTGCTGTGACTTGGATGGGAGCAGCATAAGACCACTGCTTTAGTTAGGAATGTGGACTTAGCACAGGACTCTCTTTTGCCCTCAGTCTTCACTCATCCAATGATGCAGGAAGGTTGCTTTTGTCCTAGAAACCTTCATGAATGCAGTGCATGGGAAGTGAGCCAAAACCTGGCCTTGGCAAACAGGGAAGTTAAGCACATGCTTAACTTGAAGTGCGTGCTTAGGCTTGTTAAGCCTTCTCCTTTAGCAGATGATTCTCCTTAATGTTGGGAGTCTCATCTGCTACAGAAGCGGGGAGTCACAAGGTGATTTGTTTGTTATATTTTGTGTAGCAGCCTGATCTAGAAAACATTTGCTGTCAGCTGCAGTATTTTCCTACCAGCTTGTCTCCGTGGCTTCCACTGGGCTCCATGGGATAACAATTATTCCACAACAGGGAGTGCTCTTGAAGTGTCAGGGCAGCCTGCTTGCAAGGCACTGCTGCAGTCTGCCTGGGTGGTGCTGTTCGTCTCTCATTCTAAATAACAGGTGTCATGGGCACTGGGAATGCACGTGCCTTTATTTAGGCAGGGTATTTCCCCAATTTGATCACAGTAAAAATTGTGATAGCCAGATCCTGAGACACAGCTACAAAGGTTCTGTTTAAAAGAATGTGACTACAGAAAGCAGATGCTCATCAAGTTAAATAAGGAATTTAATTAGCCTGCATTTTATCTTGTTTTCAGCAATATGATGACAAATCGCATCTTAATAAAGTAACATTAGGGAGCAGCACAATTCCAGTGCTTCAGGAAATGAGAAGCAGTTTAAGTTATAGGCCTGTTCCCACTGAAGAAGTCATTCTCATTCAGAAATCTGACATGATGTTAAGATGGATAATGCTTTAGCAAAATGTTCCTCTAGCATTTGGAAGAATTACAGCCATGTTTGGCTTTTAAAGGCTTAATATAGGGTGATGGGGGAGAAGGAAGGGGCATGAATAGCTCAAGGGACTGGTAGTGCAAGTAGTATTTTTTTATTCCTATGGTGGCACAGGTATTGGGGGTTCTTTACAGGTGAATAAAGAGTTGTCCTTTCCCCAGTGGGGCTATAACTAGACATTATACATTGTACAACAAGCAGTGGGTTTAGTGTTTGTCACGTAGTCGAATATGTCCAAATTCAATTACAAACTCGCATTTGATCTTGGAAATTAGTTTTGTGTAACATCATGAGGACAAGTCTTGCTTCACCTAGAGAAAAGTTCATGAAGGATCCACAGCAGGTTCTCTCATCTCATGGTTTGAGGGCTGGAAAAGTTTGTCTAAGTTCACTTGTAACTTCTGGGACTCGAGAAACTAGTGTTTTTGGGAATATTTCTGTCTAGTAAAAAGGATTACAAAACATGAGAGCTACGATAGTAAAAGATTATGAGGTTTCGCTTCATTATAAAAAAACAAAGGAACTACTCGACCCATTCAGCATGGTTGTCCGCTGAATCCTTTCTTTTGTCTGTACTGGGGAACAGATCCATGTTTTAGGTGGTAGATCATGGGGTTGTCACATAGTTGTCCACTATAAAATGTATAGTTTGATCCTGGGTGATATCTTGAGGCAATATATTTCACTTGCTGATCATATGTTGCAACAACAGTTATTCCTGATGGTCTGTTTGACATTTTCCATCTTTCAGCTTCAGCGGTTGCTCCATAGCTCCTGTATTAGGAAAGGAAAAAAGTGCAAGAGTTGTCTGATTGGATCTCTTGTCATGTGAGGGTGCACACATACACAGACAGTATGCACATTGAGTTTATAAATGTATATCTATTTTTGCATATACAAATATATTTATTTGCTGATATGTTAACTTTCTGGATTTGTGATTTAATGTATTAATCTGAGATTATGCTGGTATTGCTGAGGACAGAAATACTTCAGAAGCTGTTGATGAATTTGGAGTCTTTGCCAGTAACTTCCTGGCCAGCATTTAGTTCAGGTTGATGAGGGCTGAAAGCTGTTGCTCTCTGGCAGCTGTTCACTGGTGTATGTGAAATGAGCTTATAATTCTTGATCAAGGTCCTAGAAAACAGATGTCCATACTGCAAAACTCACCTTTGCTATTTAGACTTTGCTATTAGACAAACATTGTCTAGAGGGGTGGTGATGAAGCTCTGCTCATTGCTATGGGGCAGCCTTGAATCAAAAGACAGTGCAGAAGTATGGACTGGAAGTGAGTCTCCTCTTTTAACAGGCAGCAGATTCCTTTTAAAATTATCTTGCAGGAGCTAGATTTAAGACTGAGTGTGGAAGGGTGAAGTTTTCTATCAGTGGAAATTTTTAAAAAAAATGTATTGACCTGGAAAATCCAAGCTCAGAAGCAGCAGTTGGGTTTTCAGCAAGTCCCTTGTTTCTTTCCCTGTTGTCCATCTGGATTCACTGTAACACAGAGAAATCAAGTGCTGCCTCTGAGGTCAAGTAAAGTTTGGAAGCGGCCACCATTTCTGTACAGTTTTGCCAAGGATGGGTGGTGCTGCCCTGTGCTCTAAGAATGCTGCTTGCTGGATATGAAAGGCTCAGGCCTGGAAGCACTGGTGGAGATGACTTTTCTCATTTGCAGAACTGTTTGCAGAATTGGACCCTAAGCCCTTCTGGAGCAAATTGTGAAGCAATGCACAAATCAAGATGCTGACTGACTGCATCATACCACAATATCATGCTGACAGAATTTGAGGCTAAAAGCAGTGACATCCATGTCTAGCAATGTTGAATACATCATATGGTTGTAAAGTGACAGCTGAGTCCTGGAGGGACAAAAACTAACCCCTGTATGTCCTGAGAATATTTTCCAGTCCACAGCCAAGTTAAAGACCAGGTCTTGAAAACCATTTGATGCAGCCCCTGAACTTGATCTCTTAAAAGCAGAACAGGTAGTTCCCTCTGAACTTGCACATACTGTCAGGTTTTATTCATGGTCATGACACCATGCAGAATTAATATTCCCTGTGGATGCAACCAACTTATTTTATAGATTTTCCAGTCTTTCATTAATTATCTAATTGGTGCACAGTAATATATGAAATTAAGTGTATTCCTATAGGACAGTCATACTTCAGACAGGCACCAAGCTATTTGCAAGCAGAATTAAAAACAAACGGGAAAAACTTTTTTAGTTGTCCCTGCTTCATCCTTGATTTCAGCAACAAAGCTGATATATTGCCAGGTACTGATCCCACTACCTGGAATTTGTCCAGGTTGAGAACTTATTAGTGCTTATTTGAGCGAAGAGGGGAGAGAGAGAGAACACAGCTTGTATAAATCAGATTAAAGTATTGACAAGTCCTAAGTAATGCTCATTCCAGGAACAAGCTCGCTATGTGATAACACCACTACTATAAAGGAAGTGCATTTTGAATGCACGCCACTTTGCAAATACCTGGTGGGTCATGAGTTCTTGAGGCTTAGTTCCTAGAAGAGCAAACAGGATTGCTGAAAAAGTTAAATGCTTTAGATGGAGATTATCCTAATGATTTCATAGGTGAGAGACTCAACAACCACTGGACTTTGTTTTGCCTGTAGCTGATGGTTCAGAACCATCTTGGGTCAGAGTAGAGTAGAAATTGTTACAGCTGATACAGACTAAATGACAAAATCAGGATCTTAACCCAAGCCTAGTGAGGAAAGAACTCCACAGTGATCTGTGATTTGCCTTGGCTTTCACATTCAGTGAGAAGGGGCATGGTTAAATGCAAACCTAGAAGAACAAACTCCTGTGTCTCTTCTCAATGTGGTTGCTGGATGTCAGGACCATGAAATATCAATAGTCAGCGTGTGTTAAGAGTCCCCCTCTCCACCTGATCCACAGATAATGTGCATCTGTCTCTGCTTTCAGCCACAGAGCTCAGCTGAGGACTCCTGTGCTTTTCACTTGGGAGCCCTCAATGCACCCGGCAGCAGGGCAGCTTTGCCAGTGGTGTGGAGTCTGGGCTTGGCAGATGGCTCCAGTGTCCTGACTGTCACCCTGGCATCTTGTATCTGTGCTAAATCCTCTTGTGTTATTTTTATTTGATATATTAGTCTCCTTTTTGCCACAAAGCAGAATGTGAGCAAAGGGTTGGAGGCAATGTGAGATGACCAGAGGAGGGATGGGTAGCAGGGTAGTAGGAAGGAAAGGGGAGAGCTACAGTTGCAAGCAGAGAGATCTTCAGTGGCTTGGAAAAGGGGATGGGGTGGGGGGTGGGGGGGTGGGGGGGAAGAGAATGGGGAGACAATAAATGGAGATTAATTTTTTTTCCTGTATATGTCAGGATTTCATTGGGACAGCAATTTTGTAGGAGCACATATTGCCGATGGCACCGCAGGAGCAGCTCTGTGTCAGAGAAAAGAGACTGGGTGGGCAGTTTCCTTTGCTGAGATCCCTCATGGTTTTGATCCTTATCAGCCTAAATGAGGGCTCCCCAAAAGGCATCAGAACTGGACAGGTGTGAGCTCAGTAGCTGGGTCCCAGCATGGCTTCAGATAGAGGAGACACCATTTGCCTATGCAAACTCTCCTGATACCACACACCCAAACCACATCAGGGAGGTCAGGGGGAGGCTACATCTCAGGGTACTCTGGGCCAATTCTCCTCTGATTTTCCAATTTTAGAGTAAGCTGGTGTGTCTAGAGGAAACTCTTCTCCTCTGTAGTGCCACCATGTAACTGAAAAAGCAGCATCCCAAGGAAGAGGTTGTTGGTCTGCCTGCTCTGCCTTTTGTCTGGATGACCGGGACTCCAGCCATGGACTTCACTTAGCATATGTCAGCAGCAGCTCTGCATTGTCATAATGTACATAAGCACAGTCATTGCTGCAGCCCTGGCAGCTTGTGGTCTTCCTCTGGGTCTCATGAGACCCAGGCCCATTCCCAGAGTTACTGTGGGTACCACAGCACCATGCCCTGCAGGTGACAGAAGCTGCTCCTGCAGTGAGCTAAGCCCACCTTGCCCCATGCACCTTCTTGTGCAGGGAGTCTGGTCCGACACCCATGACATGGCCACTGTGCTGGGGCAGGTGGTGGCTAGGAGCAGGGGAAACAATGGCCACCAGCTTTTCCAGTGAGGTCACAGTAAGTTTGAATGACCTTCCTTGCTGCTCCAGGGGTAGGTGGGGAGGATCTGGGACACCATGCTGCTGGCTCTCCTGGCCTCCATGCCTGGCATGGGAGCTTTACCCAAGACCACAGGCAGGTTCAAGGATGGGATGAGATTCCAATTTGGCCTGTCTTATGTGTGGAAACCTTCCTTTTTAGAACATGCTGGAAACTTTTTTCCTAAGGCACTATCTGTCCTCCAGGGCATCCTTTCCTCCTTCTCATTGCTAGTTTCTACACAAATGCGCAGGATCTTTGGTGCTTAGTCACTCTACTGTTCCTGCTGTTTATTGCGTCCGATGGGCGTAATTCTCTGCTCAGGAGACCTTTGCGAGTTGCTGTGGAGGAGCCGTGGGCTGTTGTCATCCTGTTTCCAGGGGGCAATAAACAGCAGCAGTAAAACTTCCATGGAATAAAGATTGTGTCATTATTCAGTCATAAAGAGAGGGAAGAAAAACAGATATATATTGCATGTGTGCTTATTTGCACATCACACAGGGATGTGCAAATTCCTCTCAGAAGAGAGTCTTGCTGTGAAGTAAAATAGGTCCCTTCACGGTTGACTCAAATGAGTGAATTCTCCTGCCAGTGCCTCAGTTTCCCTATGCAAATCTTGTAGCTCTTCCCACCTAGCTTAAGTGCTTTCAGGGCCAGGATTTTATTCATGCCCGTACTGAACAGGGCAGGAAGACAAAGATGTGCGTTTGGGAGTGACTTAGGGAGGGGAGTATTTCCTGGGGTTAAGGGCTTGTGTTTTCCCCCTCTTCTTGAACGGTAGCAAACATTTGTCAGTGAGGAAGATCCAGAGAAACAACATTAGTCTTAAGAATGAAAGGGCTGGTATTAGACGCAGCCCATCACCATAGTCACCTGGATCTGTCCTGAGGGTTAAAAAACTATCACCAGGGAGAACTAAAGCCTGTTAGGAAGGAAAAGCCCCTTCAACAGCACGGAATTGCCACCTATATGCATACATGGCTCAGAAGCAAGTGGTTTTGAGGTTTTCCTTTTGGGGGCTTTGAGACTGAAGTCAGTCTAGTGGGCCCAAGTCATTAAGAGCTGCATGACCCCAAGGACCAGAGGGGATTTCCAGTTCATCAAGGGTTCAGCCCACTGGGCGCTCAGCACCTTCATGGAGGTGTTCAGTGCCTGGGAGCATCCATCCTTCAAATGCTGCTCCTGCCATAAAATGTAATTATAAAGCCCTTTAACTACATAAAATTCTAAATCAATGAATTATATTGGCAAGAAAATGTGTATGGTTTTGAAATCTCCCTTTAATTAACATAAAGTGCATTAGGAAGCAGTAGATCTAGGCTATCACTTTGTCATAACAGTCTGTCACTTCATGTGCTCCTGAGGCCCTGGGAGTGTGTCAACGTGATGCCCAAGCTCCCTTTCAAATGCTGTGTCTGGGCCACATGCAAGGCCAAGACCTCCCTTTCAGAACAAGGTTTCCCCTCTGAGGTACTATTGAGGTACCCTCCTTAGAAGTGCAATGGTCAAAAATCAGCTCCTGTTTCCACTGGTGTAAATCCATTAACTTTTCACTGCTCTTCCATTTCTCTCTGCTTTCATCACCAGCAGTGCTCCATCTCGGACAGCCCTGCCTTTAAATCCATGTTTATCCTCTTATCTCTGTCTTACCTCTCCCTGTTGGAGCCTTGCACCGCACTTGTCCTTTGTGCAAAGGTGTGGGGACAAGTCACCAAGGAGAATGATACCTGTTAGTGAAATCTTTGCGCACTTACTAGAGACAGTTGTGAGCTTTCCTGTATTTCTGATGTGCACTAGAGCATATTCAGGGCCAGAGAGAGAGGCAAAACAGTATCTTATCAGGCTGTGGGTTAGCCCGGTGTTTTTTACCTGTCATTTCTAGGCAGATCTGGAAACCTACTGACTGTTCTTGGTGTAAAAATGATGTGGAGCTGGTGCATGTGGTGGGTGCTTCTTCAGCACAGGGAGAAACTAGGATGTCCTCCTACAATGTTCTTCACTGTGTGCCTTTCTCTGATCTCGTGTCCCCTCCCTTCTCAAGACCCACTATATGCAATGAGGGTCACTTAGGAGACACCTAAAATGCTCTTCTCCTCATGTCTGGACCTTGAACTCTGCCAACATGAAAACTCATCTACTACAGATGAAACTAAGAAGATTATCTGGTTTGTAAGTGACTTCACTGCCTGCATTGTATTTACGCAGCATGCGTGTATTTGCCTGCTGATCCAGAAACAAGTTATCTGGGCAGCCTGAGATGTTAAATCCCAAGATTTGGATTTGTAAGAATTTAGGGAAACAGTCTCAAATGTTCAGGATGCTTATTATACTGGAGCAGAGCTGTAGCTCAAGAGGGATCTCAGCTCAGCACAAGATTCACAGGATCCATCTCCTGGACATCCTGGCATGGTGTCACTACACATGACCCTTTTGTGCCACAAATGGGTCCTCCTGAGGACAGACTTATTCTTCCCGTACAAAGTTACTCCCGTTTTCTTAAGCTGACTATGGCAGTGTGTGCCACAGTATAATCATGATGGTACTAAGGGGAACATCTTCAGTATTGCTGTGTCTGATCATGAATCCTGGTAACTAAGGAAATGCCTGATGACATGCTAGATCCTCTGAGTTCACCTTGATTTGGAGAGCATGGCATATCTCTCAGGATCAGCCCCTACTGGGCTTGTTTAACAACATTGTTTTCTCTATAAATCCCATGTCAGATGAGTGAGAACTCATTCTAGGACTGTTGCATGTCGCTAAAATAACATACATCTGAGAATGCAATTGGAGACCTGAAACAAATTTGACTTGACTCAGGAGAGTAGTGAAAATATCCAAGGGGCCTGTGATTATATACTTTCTCCTCTCTCTTTTTTTGTAATGTCTAAATTCCAATTTTAGGTTTGGGATTTCATGACAATTACTACATTCCTGGATAGTTAAAACCACTCAGGATTTGGCTAAATGCCTCAGAAGATATCCTGAAATGCACCATCTATTGCGGCTGCTCTATTCAAGTCACAGTTCTGACTAGTCACCCAAGGGGACAAGGAATTCCTTTTGTAGGAGTTAGTGTAGGACTTGTTACCAGGAAAGCTCTATGTTTGGGGTTGTCTAGTTCTGAATAGAAGTGCTGTGGCTTTGCAAGTTTGAATTTGAAATCAAATCCTAAAGGAGGAAAGGTGGGGGCTGTCCTCATCAGCAATTGTATCATCTCTCTCGCATACTCCTGCACATTGACTGGCCTCAAGACAAACTCATTAAAACTAAGACCTGGATTTCTTCCTGAACCCAAGGAAAGAGATGTGCAGTTCTACTTCTTTGCTTGGACTCCTATTGTGGGACATGCCTGATTTTTCAAAAAAGAACATTTCCTTCTCTTTCCTTGGCAGAGAGCAAGCTGACATGGAAGTAGAAAAATTTTCTCTGTATCAACTCAAAGGCAGACCGTGATCCTTGCAGAAAGAGAGGGAGTGGAAGTTCGGGCCCTGCCTGGGGAGAAAGCAATAGCACGGGAACTCCTTGTGTGCAGGGTACCATGCTTTTTGCTCTAGCCCAAGGCAGCAGTTATACCAAAGTTAAGCGCTACAGAAATTATTTCTCATTCCTGTTGAGAAGATCATTCTAATCAGTGCATTGATTATTTCTGAATACTTGGAAGATGCATAACCCCCACCTGCAGAGCCCATCTTGCCAGCAGCATCCTTTGCATCAGCACATTTACAACTGCCCAGAAAGAAAGACAGACCAAAGAAAATGTGACAGAGCTCCCTCCAGCAGCCGGCTGCATCTGCCCACAAGCTTCGTCAACTGAGTTATGGTAATTGCATCACTTGAGATTTATTTAGTATCTCCATCCTGGAAAAGGAACCAGGAAGTCTGGCTGTGACGAGCAATCACAGGGTACTCAGCTGATGAGCAGCTCCCCATCACTGAGAGAGCAGTAGGAACCTTCGATGGATTGGATTTAAGTAATGGTTTGCCAGAGTGATGGGGCCCACACCACAGCAATCAAAGCTCCTCTGCACCATTAATGAGCTGTAAGTGGAGCAGGAGGCGCAGTGCAGCTATTGACTGAGTAGGTGGGCATGAAAATGGGTTTAGGTAACTGTTTACTTCCTGAGAGATGGAAAACACAAAGGGATGTTTCTCTGGCAGTTCTCTGGCTCTCTGATCCTGGCTGTCCACATCAGCATTTATATTGTCTGTCTCTCACATACTCATGCACAATGACCAGTACGCTGTGTTCAGGGTGTTCGGCTGCAGTCCATGCAGAGCTTTCCAGCTTGTGTTTGCTCTCTCACTATCTCTGCCACTTTTAAATCTCTGACCTAACAATAAAAAATAATAATAATAAAAAAATCTGATATCATGTTATATCAGACCACCACATAGGCAGTATTGTTGCAGCTCTAGCCACCCTCTTCCTTCCTTTGTCTACCACCTCTGTACTGAGCGGTGGCTTGTACAGAGAGGTCAAGAGGAGGCACATAAACAGCAATACTTTTTTCCTCCTTGTTGAGGTGGTAGCTAAGGACCAGTGCGCCCACACTCTGCTCTAGAAGATCAGGATTAGAATATCTGCTGCGAGACCAACCTGCAGCCTGACACCTGAATCCGTCCTGATGCAGGATCTATAACAAACAGGCATGCAGGTCTGCGCTCAGATACCTGGGCATCTCCCCTTCTGATTTCCCAGTCAGTAGCTCAGATGTAAGTAGTCAAGAGGAACCAGTTCTCCCCTCTCAGGTGGTGGATCCATGTTTTTTTAGTACCTCTTTCTCTACCTGAGGAAGGCAGGGGTAGTGTGTGCCAGAGCTGATGCCTCCCTATGTTAACCTCATGAATATTAGTGGGATCAAGAGAGACACCATCAAAACTCCCAGAGACAGGCCCTTCTGCAAAAGGAAGTGATGCCCATCATTTGCTGTACGTAACTTCTTGTGGAACAAAGTCTGGAAGGCTGCACTGGACTCCTGGCAGCCCTCTGCTTTCACTGGGATCTCACCGAAGTGTCTTGAGCCAACTCTTTGCAGTGTGAGCATTTTAAGCAAGGCACCTTGATCGATACCAAGGGACCTGAATGCAGCATCCAAGTGTGAAAACGTTGGCTGCTGGCCCATTTACCAGAAGAGGAATAATAGTACCCACTCACCTCTGGGAAGCATATGGAGCACCTCCGATTTATTATTTGTTTTATTTATTTTGTCACATTTATCAGCCATTCAGCTCTCTGGGCTCACAGCCCATACATTAAAACCCAGAGTATAATACAAAGATCTCCTCTACCCTGAGCATTTTCTTTCTGTAAAACCAGGCATGGGCAGGAGGGAAGGATGAAGGATGCTTTACACAAGAAAAGGGTGACAACAATATATTTTTATCCAATTGTGTTATTGATGGAACCATTCTAAAAATGTTGGCAACATCAAGACAAGAAGATGGGATGAGGGCAATAAAAAACAGGGGGTGTGGAAAGCCATCCTGGAGCATTGGCACAGAGATTCAGCCTCTAGCCACTCTGTCTCATGCTCAGGAAGTCCCTAAAATGCTCTTTCAATTATTATTCCTCTAATGACCACATTAGACACATGAAATCCTGAGCAGCCTTAAATATGTTGTAGAGAGCCACCCTGGCAAATCTGCCCAGTTTTTGTGAGAAATAGCAGGCTGCAGTGATAAATGTTTTAGCTTTAGA
Source organism: Microhierax caerulescens (assembly GCA_035590215.1). Lineage (NCBI taxonomy): Eukaryota > Metazoa > Chordata > Aves > Falconiformes > Falconidae > Microhierax > Microhierax caerulescens. The sequence continues at coordinate 26,934,526 of JAVJGJ010000061.1, forward strand.
GCATCCCGATGTGTAATTTATTTGCTGGAAATTAATTGCATGTGCTGTTTTCATTTTCCTGTAGTGAATAATCAGTTTTGCTCCTTTTTTAATTAGGTAACAACACATTCTTCTGCTGATCATGGCATAGTGGTTTATACATGTCACCTCTTATTCTGAGAGAGACAATTTCAAATTGTCTTCTAGGGCCCAGCACAACTTTTGAGTGGCATTAGATTGTCTGTCAGCTGTAACTCCCATGTCATTGCCAATGAAGACTTCATGCATAAGACCAGCTAGAGAACTCAGCCTGGGCGTTGGTGTATGCTGTATCCTACTGGAGCAGGAGTTTGAGGATACCCTATGGAGAAACTGAATTAAGGAGCCTGAAATTTCAATGGCATTGACATGATGTGGGACCAACTCTGTGTTACCAAAAGGTGTGTCCCATTTGGCAGGTGTCCACTGGTCCCCAAGCTGAGATATTGCATGGACGTTAGCGGCATTGCATAGACTTAGAAGCCTTCAGATCATCTGTATCGATAATTTTCGTCCACATCAAACCCATCACCTTTGTCAGCTGTCCCAGCTGGGGTGGCAAAGACAAAGTTCCAGTGGAGAACTACCTTTCCCCTTGTATTTGGAAGCTGGATGGGGCTGCATGGACAAACATAGCAGGACAATGTGGAGAAAGCCACCTCTGCTAATACTTGCAGAGAAAAGCTAAAGGAATCTAGCAATGCTACCTGCATTTTCAGATAGGCTGAAGAGAGTGAAAACTATCGGCTTTAGCAGCCATTGGTTACTTTCAGAAAATCGCTAATTAAGCGATAGTGTTCAGTCATATTTACCCTTCATTGGGCTACAAGGAACCCATATTTCTACTGAAATATATGCTACTGAAACACAACAAATCTATCAGTGAGGAAACGCTGCTGGAGTGAAATGAAAAAATATTATCATAGCTATTAAACCATGAAATCCCCTGCAACTAATTAATCTGCTAGGGAAAAGTTTGTTAGTGGGATTTCGGCTTCCTGCTGGGAACCTGTAAAGCAGGCACCATTGCCCAAGAAATCACCAAATTCGATCCCAGCCACCTGCCCCTGAAAGTTTCCCGATTTCCGTAGGTTCCCCGCAGCGGCCAGTGGGAGCCGGAGCGCAGAGGCTTCGTTGCCTGCCGGCGGCTCCGAGCCGGCGGGGCCGCCTCCCGCCGTGCCCGCGCTCAGCAGGGCGGGCTGCGGGGCTGGGCAGGGCTGGCTGCAGGGCTGTCAGGGGGGC
>JAVJGJ010000061.1:26938420-26967035 GCA_035590215.1 Microhierax caerulescens
GCCGACTCGGCAGCCCCGGGTGCCCGCGCGCGGACGGGCGAGGTAGCGCTCCAGCCGCTCCAGCGGCGAGCCGTCCCCCTCGAGGGCGGTCGATTGACCGGCGACCGAGGAGGCCACGTCCTGAAACGTCTCCACAGCCCGTTCGTGCTTGCCGGCGACGTGGTGGTACATGCTGCCCTGGCCGACGCCCGCGCGAGCCAGGACGTCCCGTGGACTGGTGGCGGCGTACCCGCGTTCCCACAACAGCTCGGACATCGCTTCGATCAGGCGTTGCTTGGACGTCATGTCGGTAGTGTACATACTAGTAGGTACACACGTCACTCATGGCTCTGAGTCCGTCGCCCGGGGCCGCCGCCGCGTCTGCCACCGCCCGAGCTCCGACCCAGCCCAGCGGCGCCTCCCGCCGCATCATTCACGGGGGGAGGCTGCGGCGGCGGCGGCAACAGCAGCGCGGGCACCCGCTGCCACTACAGCCCCGCCGGGGAGCCGCCCGCCTCGCTGCCCAGCAGCACCTCCTCGGATGACTTCGGCAAGGGCAAGGCCGAGGACCGCTATTCGCTGGGCAGCAGCGTCGACAGCGGCATCCGCACCCCGCTCTGCAGGATCTGCTTCCAGGGGCCCGAGCAGGTGAGCACGCGAAAGGCGGGGGGCGCTGGGGATGGGGGACCACGGCGGGCCCGATGGCAGCGATGCTCCAGCCTGCGGGAACTGGGGCCTGCTGCTTGCAGGGGGTCTTCCTGTCACCTGGAACAGGACCCCAAACCCAGAGGGGCTCTGCCAGAGCTCTGCCCAGGTCCTGTGCTCCAGGATTTTGCGCCTCAGCGGTGTTTTCCAGGGAAATGTGGAGTGGAGGGTGGCTCTGTCTCTTTCTGCTGCTTGGCAGCCTTGCCCCCAGGTGCTTGCACGGGCCTCAGAGCCATGCAGCTGTGGCATGGGAGGGACGCGTGGACTACTCCTTGTATCAGAGCGCATCTTGGTGATGGGGGCTTTTTTGTCGCCTCGTGAGTACCTGGTTGTGATGATCCCAGAAGCGATGCAAAGGATGTGTTTAATGTGCTGACTGCTTTTAAAAATACAACTTCAATCTGTGCAAACACGTGGCAGGACACAGCCCCACCTCACTGGTGTTTCCCAGGGGATGGCTAGTAGGAGCTCTGTGGGTTTGCCACAGCTCCCATGCTCCCAGTTGCATGAGCTGGAGAAGGAAAACGGCAGGTTACAATTGTACCTGCTGAAACTGCAGCACTTAGATGCTCCTTGGTATGGACTGGGGTTAGGCCAGTGAAGTTTCCCTCCACCACCCAGGAGAATGAAACAGATGCAACCTCAGTACAATGTAAGGTGCCATCCTGGGGCATTATTCTCCCTATTTGATGACAATTAAAAGCAGTCCACATATTTTCAGGCTGGCAGCTTCCTTACAGTGATATACACAGCAGCATTTGTACCTAACATGACAGAGCTGCAGGCAGCAAGGAAGGCTGCAGACTTCTGCTTGTGGGATCAAGCCCAGATATGCAGATAGGCTTTGTTACTCTGGGTAGTCCTGTTACCTGTGATAACAAGAGATCGTTGCACAAGAAAGGGTTGTGAGGTTCGGCTTGGCTGATACCTGTTTCCATTTTAAGCACAGATCCTAGCATGTAAGGCAATATGCTGAAATCCTGAGCAAAACAGGTTTTGCCCCATGTCTTCTTTCCCCTTTATGGACCTGTGTGCTGTGCTAAGGAAAGCCAGCGCTCATCTGAGAGTGGCCACACTCTGGCACACATTCTGCCTGTCCCAAGGCTGCCTACTTCTGTAATGCAGTGATCGTGCCTTGCCTTGTGTTGGTCTAAGGACGGTGGTGATGGGGACAGGGAGGTGGGGAATGCCCTCCCACTCTTCTTTGGGAGATGCAGGGCCTGCCGCCAACTCATCTGAATATCTATAGTCCTGCTGGATGTGTCGTACCAAGGGTGTCATAGCAGAGCCTGATGCTCAATGGACTGTAGCCTTCTCTAATGGTTTAGGCAGCTGACCGATAGCTGTGACACACAGTTTTTGCCATAGGCTTTTAGGTGGGGGAAGGGTGGGCAATCATTCTTTTTAGGGGATGCTGTATGCCTTCCTCACTTGATTTGTCTCCTCCCTGTCTCTTCCAAAAGTTGGAAGCCATGCGACTCACTCCCTGGGAATTTGCATTATTCCACATTTCTAGTACTCTTCCCTGGCTTACCATTCTGCCTGTGTACACGAGTTGTAGTGCCTGCAAGATTGGCTTACGTGTCTGAGCAAACAGAGCCTAAGCAGAATTAAAATAGAGGTAACTTGCTTCCTTGGAGAACATTAATGCTTGAAAATAATTAGATGCTAATTTTCACACTGAAAACCTGTGTAGGTTGCATTGTAAAAGTGGGACTATTTGCTGACCATCTGCCAGCCTACCTGAGTGAGAAGCTGCGCAGACGTGTCTGGCATTTAATAGAGTTCCACCAGGATTTCTCTTTTTTTTGCCTCTCACCAATATAAAACAGTTTCTGACCGATATATTAAGACACAGATGGGTTCTGCCACTCGTCCTTGAGCGGTACCTTCTTCTGCAAATAAATTTTTTCTTCACCACCAAGGCTTGAGGAGTATCTGAAACCCTTTGCCCTGTGGCAGCTAAGAAGCACAAGTCATTGAGGAGGCCCAAATCATGGGGTTTTAAAGCACAGCCAGATCCTGACACAGCTTCCTAGAAATATGTTTCAGAATAACTGAGAGCTGAATCAGTGCAGCTGATGTCAAGACCTGCAGTTTGGTTTATTTGCCCCTTATGTCAGTGGAACTTCAACAGGGCTAAATCCCAAATTCCTTGTGCTTATTTGTTATGGTGGTTATTACTGGTTTAGCATTTCTCTCCCATTTGTTATCCAACTCAACAGCTGGGCAAAGACTCTTCATGTTTTGGACTCTCTCAACTGTAAAAGTCATAGGTGCACATTATTCTATACCACTCCTGCCAAGATCATCATGAAAATTTATCCACTTGGAAACAAAATACAATTGCTAGTTCCTTACTCTGCAGATTAATAACAATGACAGATATAAACAGTGTTTTATTTACCTGTCAAAACCATCTGAAACTGCTACAGCTGTGGGCAAATTTGCAGGGCTGCATCACAGTACCAAGAACAAAAGCCTTCATTATAAATTGACTGTTAGGCTCTCTAAGCTTATTTACCCAGATAAAATGACAGTGAGTCTCCGAAAGATGTTTTAATCCTGTTTTGATTTTTTTTTTTAAAAAATACAACAGGCAAAAAGGTTTCTTAGTAATCTGGCTTCACAAGTAGGTTTTATTTAATATCTAATGCAAAACAAAATCGGTAGGGATTTTCACTTTAAATTTATGTTTGCCCAACACACATGATACTTTAGGCTACTGAATTGCTTATATCTTAAGCTCCTCGTGTTTGCTTGTGGCTCTTACGGGTAAGCTGATTCTTTCATTTAAAAATGTGCCGAGGACCATAGGAAGGAGTAAAGCTCATTATTATGAAACTGTTTTGATCCTTCCATGTTCCTCGAGAGAAACCAGGGATGCAGACAAGAAAGAGTGCCTCTGATGACCAGGTGATCACAGTATCTGGGCTCCTGTTTTGAGAGCATGAAAAACAAGGTCTGCTCAGGTCTGACAGTTGAAAGAGGCAACTGCTTTTATTGAAAATGAGAGCTTAACATGGTGACAGCTGATGGGCTGAACTCTGGGCTTGGTAATGGCATTGCCTTTTGGGGACTTGCTTGGCATTTTCAAAGGTTTCACTGACTGAATGTCCTGCACCATTGTGTCAGCTAATTCTGAGACCCTGGAATGAATGGCAAAGCTCTGGGGAGAAAGTAAGAAAGAAATGCTGGATTTTCTTCTGGTTTTGTTAATATCAGTGTTTTCAGAATTTTGTCTGTTTTCCTGGATCTCTGACAATGTTCTGCAAGAGAAAGAAACTGAGATGAGCTCTGCTCTCACAAATGTTTCATAGTATTTGGTATGGTTCCAAGTTGAAAGCAAGTCATGGAGAGTAGCAGGAAAAGACATGGATGAAAAGTCCCTTTACATCAGCAGATAAACTGTTTGCCCATGTCACAAGGAGTTAGTGGTATCATGGAGTTTAGGATCTCAGAGCTGGTGCTAGCTGTGCTGAAAATAAGTAGGAAAGTGTTCTTAAATGAAACTTAAGATCATTTGGAAATCAGTCTGTCTCAAGGGTTGCTTGTTAGACTGTCAGTTAGATGATACATACATCTTTTCTTACCCATCAGTTTCTGCCTGCGTTTCTCTATTTCTCTGTTCTGGGGAAAAACGCTGTAAAGATGGAGATTTGAGAAGTAGTGCAAATAGGATTGGTTGGCTAAGAGGGATCAGAGAGAACAGACTGTGGACTCTTTTGCCTGCAGGTGGCTAGCTTGGATTTAGCTCAGTATTCAATAGAAATGTTTGAAAATAAGACTATCCTTCCCACCAAAGTCCCCTCCAGACTTTAGGGACACCAACTCATTAACATGAGAACATGAAAACCTTCAAGGAAATTGAAAGGGAAGACAACTTGTAGTGGATATTAGAGCATGCATTTCCATGGGATGTGTAATTAGGCTGTGGAGCTCCTTGCTGCAGGAACAGGACAGACAACTAAGTTTAAGGAAAGATTTTAAAGCCATGTGGTTATTAGGAATATCTAGAGTTGTTGCAATGGATAATAGCACTTCAGAGTTTTACTTCTGAAAGTAAAATTCATGCTTCAGGTCTGAAGCCAACATAGAGATCAGGGTAGCACTGAAGAGAAGCAGAGCCCTGGCTCTGGTCTCTAGCCTCACAGCTCACCAGCCCATTGTGCATGGCTAGTGACATCCATCTTGCCAGCTGCACATCTGGATTTCATGCACATGTAATGTAATGTCTTCAGCATGTAGGCATCTGCCATGCTCAGGACCTCTCTACAGCTAAGGTGACCCTAAATCACTCAGTCTGGATTAACATGCCGTTCTTGGGGGCCCTGTGTAGGATCAGTGAATTGTTAGTACCATCAGATGGCTGGTCATCAGCATACATTGCTTGAAAAAACTAGTGAGAATCTCAACCCCGCTCCTGTTACAAATGCAGGCACAGGCCAAGCCTACACTGCCAGGTAGTGTCTGCAGAGAAGGCATGAGCTAAGTCAGGAAATATTACCACTCTATGCACTGGTCTCTCAGCAGCACAGAGGAGTGGAGGAAGCCTCTGGGATACTTGATTTCAAATTTACAATGTTGTAAGATTAAGGAGAATCAGGTACCTCTTTTCTGGAGTGAGACAAAGAGGAAAAGAGGTAGCCTGTAGCAGAATTCAGGGTATGAGTGTGATAATGAATGAGTGGAAGAAGAAATAACTGTGCAACCAACATCACAAGCGTGTCCAAAGCCAGGGGAGCTCAGAAAGGGGGATGAAGGTGTTTGGTGGAGTCTGTCCAGACTGGCTAGACCATCAGGACACTGTTTTCAAACATGTGGAATCACATAATGATGATGCCAGCTTCCCATCCATGTCTTTTTCATAGGTGTATTCCCACAGGATTCATTTACTTGGTGTTAGAAGGAGAATCATTTATTGGCAAACAGCCCTGCTAAAACTGAAGACTAAGAGATGCTGGGATGCGGCCCTTTAGATTTCAATCTGTATATTGTAATTTTGACAGAAAGACAGATGCTTCCTGTGACATTCAGTCCACCTCTCTGCCTTCCCATCTTTGAATCTTAACACCTCTGCAGCTAACTGTGCTGTTTCATCTGTCCCAGGATCGAATCTATACTTGTGCAGGCAGAACATTTTTGGCTTTGGCAAAAGCTTTGCTTGAGCCATCAAGTGAATGGAGCCCAGGATGTCATCTATTTTAGATTTAGACTCTGTTGCCACAGAGTTGATTGGCAAAGCTCCCATTAATTTCAACAGCAAAAGGGTAGGCATCCAGTAGCAGGGACTTGACCCCTGTATTTCAATAATGTTGTGCACACAGTGGGTTTTCTATAAATAATAGTGAAGGCCACTAATCCCATTGACTTTTAATTGCTCCAGGAGACAGGGTTTTCACCTTTTGTGCCTGCTGAAACTCTGATGCCTGACCCATTTATTTCAGTGCCACTAGCTAGCCTGAGGAGCAGTTTTTCTTTTCTTTCACTTTTCCCCATATAAAAGGCTTCATGAAGGAACTTGTCTGTGTTTGTGTCACTGTTTCTTAAATATACATTTCAGACTATGATTAACAGTGGCTGATGTCAGTTAGTGACAGAACAAGCAATGCAAAAGCATGTAGCTCCATTGTTTGCATCTGTAGAGTCACTGTTATTTCCATAAAGGCAACACTTGCTCCTCGAATGGCTCTGTTCATACAAAACTGCATTGCGTTCAGGTTGTCTTTCAAGCAAAAATTCGTTCCCAGTGAGGGCCTCCTCTGTGGCAGCCTTTTGCTCACATTGGTATTTTTCCATTCAAGGTTGCCCCAGTCCAGAAGTGAGAAATATGGTTGTGCCTAAAATCAGTGATTCTGAGTGTCATATGTGTCTGCTGCACATGTTTTCATCACTCCTAGGCCTGCAGTAAGATGTTAAGATAGATAATCATTATTGGTTCATATCTGTGGCCACCTCATCCCTTTTATTAGCTGATTGCTAAAGGAATAAAGCCATGTGATGGTGTTAGCTATTAGAGTTTATGCTCATCAGCCGTCCTCTAAACCTATTGGCCAATTTCAGCCAGATTTGGCAGAGAGTGGAGATCTGAAAGGCATTAAATTTCAGCAAGTTTCATGAAAACTATCTAGATGAAGAAAAGAAAACCTAGAAACATCCTGTTGTTGGAGAGATTATAGCATTGGCTGCACTACACACTGTAAAGTCCATGGAGGACAGAGCTTCAGCTGGAGAAAAAGCTTTAACAGAAACATGTATCCCATTAGGAAAAAAACCCACCAAACCAACATGATATGGTTTCCATGGGAAACCAGACTCAAATAATACTCACAGAATAGCTTGTTAACTTTTTCTCTTTCTCTTTTTCCTTTGTTAAACAGGGTTACTTGCCTAAAATGAATTGCTTGATGCTAAAGACTTTCCTAGCCTCCCCCATCTTTTCACAACCAACCTTTTATCCTCTTCTGATTTATCATTGGTTACAGTAGAACAGATTACACTGTTGGCAGTGGAGAGTGATGACTTTCTTCTGGTGTGGAAAAAAACAACAAGACCTGGAAACCTATGTAGATAATAAATGGACTGTCCCCATGCTACTCTGAAAAGTGATGAGGCAAAATGCTGGTGGACAGACTGGTTCCAGTGATAGGTCCAAGATCTTGAAATCCTCACACATCTTTTCTTCTGTCATTTTATTTCTTCTTTACAGTTTTTGGTGGTTTTCTCTCACCTCCTCTTTCTTCTCATCTTCTTGGCCAACGTCAGTTGACACATCAGACCTTGGTCCCACCCATCCTACTTTTCTCTACTCTGCACCGGTTCTCCTATGGCCTATGTAAAATCTTATCCAAGCACACTCTGCAGCTTGAACACTGGTGGCATCACTTAAAAAAGACACACAAATTTAACCTGCTTCCCTGGGTGGGAGTGAGGGAAAGGATGGTACAGAATGGGAGAGTGAGAAGCAAAAATATGTTTTACATGTTGTCTTACTCTTTCCTACATCTGATGCCTTGTGTTTGCTGGAGAAACCAGGCTGTGCTTGGGGAAAACTGTGTAAGCTCCATGGAGGACAGGGTTGTTCAGTCTTGAATGGATTCCTGAGAAAGTTTTGTCTCCTCTGTAGAACTTTGTAGGGAATTTCCATTTGGTTGGAGAATAGGACTGTCAGCCACACTTTTTACCATGGAGTCACAGACAGATTAGATGGGCAGGTTGACATATAGAACAACTTTGCAGAACAGGAGAGAGAAAATTAATTTGATATTCCACCAGTTTGGGAAGCCAAAGACTGATACTGTCTTTGTGGTGCCACATTGTGCCATGTTGCTTCTTAGCAGAAGTGTACCAAGGGTTGCCCAGTTGGCAGTGTGTTTATGTTGAAGGTAAGGCCATGAGGTCACCTTTTGCATGCAAAAAGCATGTGTCATTAGCTAAGAGATCCATGTAGGAAGCGCCTTTAAAGTCTGTAGTGTATTGAATATTAGAAGGTGTTTGCCCTCACTGGATGCAGATAGTCCTGTAGCTGCAGCCTCTGTGAAGTCTTTCCCTGTGACTACCAATGTAACCTCTTGTACTGTGTGGGTTTAGCTTCTCTTACTTAATTTATGCACTAATCATGCCCAAGCACTGGGCAATGCCCTGGTCTCCAGAGATCAATCAGTCCACCCATCCAAAATCCTGACAGAGGCTGATCTAACCAGTTCTTAAGAGTGATCATGGTTGGAGACTCCATCTTTCCTGCTGCAGCTCGTTTCTTCTTGCCCTGCCCCTTAGGAGGACAGCAGGTTATTTTTACCATTTCCTTTTTTCTAAACAGTAAGTAATTGAAGGTATGATCCAGTAGTTGCCTGTAAATACAAAGAAAGTTCATCCTGCAGACTTTACAAGTTCAGGTGATGACTGAGGCCATGACACTCCCTGTTCTTCTCTAGGTGAAACAATTCCAATTCTGCCTTTGCTCTTAAGACGTGTTTTCTAGACCTCTAATCATCCTTGGTGTTATCCTCTGAACTCTCACCAAACGGTCCATATTTTGCTTTAAATGCGCTGTCTAAAGTTGGAAACAATTCTCCAGCTGAGTCCTTGTCAGTGCTGAGCAGTGCAGAAAGGTTTTGAATCCCCTTTAACAGATAACAGATGCCAGCCATTCCAGGGTGGTTTGCTGTCTTCATTTATTTATTTATTTATGGAACAGCAGAAGATTATTGATTGTTACTAAACTCATGATCCAATATAATCCCTCATATCTCTCAGAACTGCTTCCTGGCCAGTTCTCCTCCATCCTGACTCTGTGCAGTTGGCATTACTGCCTTGGTGTAGGAGCTGTCCTTGGCCCTACTGAATTGCATTCTTTTTTCCACCCCCAGTCCTCCTCCACAGTAGCAGGCCCTTCCAGGCAGGCTTGCAGATACAGTAAGCATTAATTTTATTGAATCTTCTGTGTCATTAATGACTTGAATTCTTCTGCCTTGACTCCTGAGGAGAGCTGGGAGGAAAAGGCTGGAGGAGCATTTGTGCTTTTCTTTAAGGATCCCTTGACTGCCAGAGATGAGACTTATGGCTGAGGACAATCCCGTCTCTGCTCGCTTACAGCCACGTGGAGGAGGAGAGAATGGATCCTCATTACTTCAGTTCAGGTGTCTGCTCTTTGCCCCCAATTAAAGCCAGTTTTAGCAAGGCTGAATATGACCTTTCCTGGCAGATGCAGGCCTCTAGCCAGTCCTACCTGAAATGCCTCCCCCACCATTTTCTCTCCTGCTTCTCCAATCACTGTATCATTGATGGAGTGGCTCACATTTCCTCCGCAATCCCCTAATGGGATTCCACAATGATTCTTTCTCCCTGCCCTTCCCATCTTTCTCTAGCTTGTCCACTTTCTCCATTATGTCAGCCCTTAAGGCTAGCTCTGCAGGCTTGATTTTCTTCAGTTCAACCCCAGACTCCCTGACATCTGTTACTGAATGCTGTGGCATAAGCTCAGACACCTTGTACCCAGCATTTTCCTCCATGTCCATCTTTTTTCTGCCTTCCTCTTGTGCTAGCACTGCCACTTGGGGCATTAGCCCTACCCTCAGTTTGAGCTTCTTTCCTCTCACTTCCCAGCTATGTATTCATGTTGTGCCCATATATTTGTTTGCTTTCTTTTGGGTTGCACAGACATTTGCTTAGATCCTCATTTCTTGCCTTCATATCTGTGATGCCTTTTCTCCACCTTCCCAGCACAGGAATTGCCCTGCTTCAACTGAGTCAAAACCAAGGCGTGAAGATCATATATTTGACGGGTATCTTGATGGAACAAGTGGTTTCCCTGAGGACTTGCACGTGCATCTCCCCTCCTGCCAGCATTCCCTGTCCTTACCCGTGTAGATCCTGTATAGTTTTTTACTCCAATTCCCAGTCTCTGGGAGAGCCTGGAAAGCCCTGTGGATGGATTTGATGAAGACATAACATACAGCACTGGCATGCAGGAATCCTGCTGACACTTCACGCACATCATGTCAGCACCTACCCTGGCAATTTCATGCAGGTGGCGAACTAAAGCTCAAAGGATGATTTGCACTTTCTGCAAGTACAGGGCTATGGGCTACAGCTGCCCCTCCAAACACCCCAGCACTTTCAGTTGTGTCAGGTCATCTTCTCAGCCTGTCTGCTGTCTTGCATGACCTTGCCCTGTCTAATGAATGAAGCACTTTCTCCCTTTCCTTTTTTCCTTGTTAAGCACACTAGGACCTGTCAGGATTAGAGGTGCTGGAGAAGTACAAGCAGATTATTATCCCATTCCAAGTGATATTAAAAGAACATTAAGATGAATCAGATGAGCATTCACGAAAAGTAGGTAGTAATAAAATACTATATCAGAGAGAAATAGCAGTTAAGTAATTAAAGAGAGGGTTTGCACAAGAGGCAGAAGTAAAGTTATGGATGCTTCTGGCCTCTAGAGCATTCTTTATTTTAATACTGTGGTAACCTTTAGAGGATGTCAGTATGTCAAGCAATGCATCAAGATGAGAAGAAAAGGCTTTTCTTGCCCTAAAGAGTTCACATTTTAGGACATAAAACCCCAACGTTTCCTTAACATTGGAGAGAGGTGAATTCTTACAAGATTTAGGGCCAGAGGGCATTATTGGGCTAGTCTAGGCTGAAGCCCTCTATAATAGCAGTGAAATAAGTTCCCTCAAGGAAATTCCTGCTTGAAGGTTAATGGCTGTGCAAGGACTGGAGAAGAAATACCACATCTTGATTTTAAAATCTCCAACAATAGGAAGTTGTTGCAGTGCCCAAGGGGAAAATCTGGGGAATCAGAGAACTGAAACTGTCTTTGCGTATGAACTTTTGTCTTTTCTGTCACAGAAAGGACTGTTTACAGTGTGCATCCTCAGAAAACAGCTTCAGAAACCCTTGAACGGGCTGGCAGCGAAGATTTCCCTCATGGAAAAAAGTTCTGTGTTTGAAGACAGCTTTATTCCACATCAGATTAAAAACAAGAACTTTCAGCCTGGGAAAACATGCATGGGATTCAGCCAGTTAGGAAAAACCAGTTCATTGCCTCCGCTGACATATGAGAGCAGAAGTGCTGTCACCTACATTTAACCCACATTTGGAAAATTTTCTTAATAGACAGGATCGCTACATCCTTTCTAAGAAAAACATTTCTACAGCCCCCATAGCTTGCAGTGAGGACTCCTACATAAGATCCAGTTTGCTAAGCTGCCATGACCTGGACCAGCTGCCAGCGTTACTCTCTTTCTCAGTCCTTATGGATTTATTTCTTGCCCTTCTTGCAGACACGTGAAAACCTGCAGGATTGCCCCTGGCCTTCCCATCTTACAGCTATTCAACAGATTTCTTCTCTCACCTTTTTCTTGGTGTTGCCAGACGAGAGCTTTGTCTCTTTGGAGGTGTGCTCAGGCATGTGATGCAAATGTCAGGTGAAGATGACAATTCTGAGTGTTATAGCTCAGGTCAAACAAAAACACACACACACAGAATAATGTAGGATGCAGGGACCTCTGAAGGACATCGTGTCCAACCCCCTGCTCAAGCAGATCTGACCAGGTAAGGTTGCTCTGGGCCTTGTCCAGCTGAGAGCTGGATGCCGCTCCAGCTCCAGATGGTCATTCCACTCACCTATCTAGACCAATATTTGACCTCCCTCATGGTGAATTTTTTTTTTCTGATTTCTAATAGAATTTCTTGTGTTCTTGTGTCTGTTACCCTTTGTCTTATAACCTTCAAGAAAAGTGTGGCTCTCTTTGCTGTACCTTTCAATGAGATTGCTGAAGACAGCGATAAAATCTCCCCTTAGCCTTTACAGGCATTTTAGGAGGAACTGTGCAAAAGATAGGATTAAATGTCTGCTCTAGCTCCCCAGGGTGGATTTGGACAGGGGCTGAGATTTCTGTAATGGTAGTCAGATAAATACCAAGGGAAAATAGCCACCCAGCCATAGATTAAAAAATGAGAACAAACATTGCTAATAATAGCAAAGACTCAGATATTTCTGTTTGTCATAGCCAAGACACTTCTTGATCCAATAATCACCAAACCTCCAAGAGGTGATACTATTTCAAATCTGAGTCATACAGAGATACTGGTTGTAGAAAAGCTTGATTGAGCCAGAACTGTTTCTGTTTAAATTGAACAGAAGGATAAGCAAAAAGAGATCTGTAACTAAGGTTTTCAACTTTGCAAAAGCAGATTTTGAAATATTAGGAATCTAGGAATCTTTAAAAACATACAGTATAGCAGAAATTTATTATACGTTGTCTAATGACTACCAAAACAGCCATTAGTCTCTTTATAACAAACAAAAGCATTCTGTTAGAATTGCTGCTTTCTGGAAGCTCACAGTCATTCTCCCTTCTACAGGCTATTTTTGCTTTCTGCCTTCAATTAATTTTTCTGGAAAGCTGTTCAAAACCTGTCCCAAGATGTATTTTAGTAAAAATGAAAAATATTCTTTTCTCTTTTTTCTAGTTTGATTCCCTAAGCATTAGTACTTATCCATGTAAGTTCTGTTTATAAGTCCATGAGATACACTCAGTGACATTTAAACTTCTTTGCCAAATTCAGCCATCTCTGATAAATAAAAGCTGCAGAACTCTTAAGCTCTCATGAGTTGCATGAAAATATGTGGCCAAGAGAAGCATACCCCTCCAGTGGGTTTATGATGCTGTGGAGGAGAATTGTGCTAAGAGGTCCACCCCTGCTAGACATCAAAGAAGCCACCTTACTCCCAGGTACAATACAGGGGGAACCTACACTTTGGCTTCATTGCTTTGAGAACTTCTGTTTTTGCTGTTGTGTTTGTCCTCCATTCTGTTTAAAAAAAGGCAAGAAAAAGGTCCATCTCCCAGCAGAAGCCGAGCCTAGACAAGTTTGAATGCAGTACTAGAGCATTTCAGAAACCTATACACTTAAGAAAACCAAGGAACTGCCTAATCAAAGTTTTAGAGTCTTTTCCACTGATCATAGTCCAGGATCTGTTATTTCCGTCAGCCTCTTTCAAGGGCACTTCACAACAGGCAGATACACCAGCCAGTGGTGTTTGCCCTTCAGGTAGCACAGCATGGAGGAGGTTGATGTAGAGACCTAGGATGGCCTAAAAACCTGAGCAAGCATCTTTGGTAGTGGGCTGATGGCAGCACCTCTTCCCGAAGCCTGCAGAATCCCGTGTGTTGCTCAATTGCTACAGCAAGCCCAACTGGAATGGAGAGCCACGTGATTGGGGAAATTATTGTAGACCAGTTAAGTGAGCATGAATGACAGGGAGAATATCAGAAATATTTCTGTGCAACTTACTGAAAGGAGGAACTTTGATCAGAGGCAGCCAAAGTGCATCTGTCGGTAGGAAAGTGAACTAAGCTGCTGCACTCTTCAGAAGTTGTTACTGTCGTGGCAAGCCAAAGGGGTTGCAGAGATGTCTACAGGCTTATGAATTTCCACAGAGCAGTCCTAAGAGGCTCCATATCAGAGATTATTTGCAAATGCAAGGCGTACAAACGTGTGTGTGCATGTAACCAAGCTGCTCTGTGTGTGTTTAGGAGGATCAGAAACATATGGGGCAAATGTTGCAGTCTCCTCTGAAGCTGGCAGGCGGTTTGCTATCATAGCATGGCTCTGTTTTCTGTTTGGGTTGGATCCAGTTATTTTTCCCTGTAATGGATGTGAGGAGGCCACTGAGATTGGGTTTCTCTGATGAAACAGAAGATGAAGGTGGATGGTCTTAGGAAAGAAGAAGCTGGAAAACACGTGCTCTGCATCTCTGATCAGCACAAGGTTGTGTTGCATCTGATGGAGCCTTACTTGTTCATTCCTGCAGGTGATCCCACAACCACCAAAAAAGCCCAATGACATTCATCTGCTCCTTGCTTCTTTGCATCACTCCCAGTTCTTTTTCCCCACTTGTGTATCTCATTGCATAGGATTTATAACTTCATCCCTCTCCAGGTGACGTCTGTTCAATGGGGGAATGTAACTCTCTGACATTTCTCACCAGATAATCCTCTGCTCCTAAGCACTGTGATCGAAGCAGCAATACCAGACCACCTAGACTACAGGGGAGGTTTTCACCTTCTCTGTCTACATCCTGAATGTTCCCAGTTTTTTAGCATGCTCTGCATTTTGGCCTGATTAGTCTATTTGTTCTGTTGTGTTGCAGAGACAAGGAGTGGTGCTTAGGCACAAGAAAGTATGTTCTCTCTGTATCCTGTAAAATAAGAGAAAATTTGCTCAGCTGGAAATGAAACAACCTGGAGTTCAAAACTCACTTCCACTGGCAGCTGTTTTGCATTTTCATGGACTGACCAGCCATCAGTACTGGCCAAGGTCTTTACCCCTAGGTAAATGCTCCTAAGGCACTTAGCTATTTGTATGGTGGAGATACTGATGAATCAAAAAGAGGCTGTACAAACACATGGAGGTCAGCAAAACTGTCCAGATCCCTGCCGTTCAGCCTGCCTTAACCATGTCTGGGACAAATATGCACCCCCTAGGTCCCCTTTCTCAGACTGCCCTGTGGTATTTGGTTCCCAGGGGTGAGAGAAAACCCACCAGTCCTCCTGGTTGACTCTTTGGTAATCCTCTGACACAGCTTCAGATGTAAGGGTGGGCTGCAGCATGAATAATAGACCTTCCCTTAATTTATATCCTGTCAAGGGGGAGGGAGGGATTTTTGTCAGATACCTGTCTACCTATAAATGCATATGGCATAACTGCTGGGACACAGCTGCACTCATGTGACTGTCTTTAATCTGTTTCCTTTTAAATCACTGTGTCTACATTGCCCTGAGCTGTTACTCTTCCCTCCTGAAATGTGCACAGCAGCATAGGAGGTAGTGCATCGCTCCACTCCCAGACTGCACACCCTCTGGAGCTTTCATGAGCTGGTTGGAGGACCGTGGAGGTGAGGGACCTGGGCTCCCACTAACGCATTCCCTGACCCCTCTATCTTTGGAGGACTGGCATGATTTCCATGCAGCAGCCAGCCGTCACACAGTGCCGCAGTGTGCTGATCCCGGAGCTCACTATTAGGCAGGGATTGACGGTGCGCGTATTTGCAGCAGTGAGGTGGGAGGCAAACGCCAGGTGTCTGAGACGTTGGATAGATGAAGTGGCCACTTGTGGGTCAGTTTTTCCTGCAGAGGGCAGCTGGGTGCCATGGTGCACATCAGGGCTGTTGAGCAGGTGCAGCAGTTTCAGGCTGCTGTAAGGCATTTC
Source organism: Microhierax caerulescens (assembly GCA_035590215.1). Taxonomy (NCBI): domain Eukaryota; kingdom Metazoa; phylum Chordata; class Aves; order Falconiformes; family Falconidae; genus Microhierax; species Microhierax caerulescens. The sequence goes on from JAVJGJ010000061.1 coordinate 26,953,826, forward strand.
CCTGGAGGTGCCTGTAGGGCAGGAGGCACAACACACCAACCAAGAGCTCTCCCAGCCAGGGACATTCCTGTGCAGAAAGTGGTTCTTTGGAAGTGACTACTCTTTGCTGTTGCTGGTACTTTTTACTCATAGATCAACACTTTGGCTGTTTCTCCCAGTCGCCTGTGCTTAGCATGTCCAGTCCAGCATGGTGATTTGTGGTGTATCACAACTGGGCTGAATCACAGCGGCCCATGGATCAGGCCTGTGTGTCTTCTGTTTTTTCAGTTCCCATACCAGTGCTCTGTGTCCACCCACAGAAAAATGTCTTTCCATCCACAGTTACCTATGAGGTTCACCAAGTCATAAAAACAGGCTGACCTGGAAAGAGCCAAGATATGAGGATGTTTCAGAACTTAGGCTTGAGCACTTTCTGACACTGGAATGTCAGGACTGTGACTGTGGAACAGTAGTGAGCTCTTGCTAAACAATACAAGTGGTAAAGAAAACTTCCCGGTCAAGGCAGTATTTAACCCGTGTTAGAAGACCTCTATGCAAACAGCACACTGTGATATCAAGGAAATGCTCATGGCCTGCCTCTGTGAGTGCCTGGAGAGGGGCACCTCTGCTTTCTGAGGAGCCAGGGTTTGCCTTTCTGCTAGAGAAGAAGAAACAGACTGAAGGGTGTGAGGAACTGAGCAGCAAATGCAGTGCTCTCAGACCAGAGTTACCCTAATGTTGTGGTTTAACCCCAGCTGGCAACTAAGCACCACGCAGCTGCTCACTTATTCACTGCTTCCCCCACAGAGGGATGGGAAGGAGAATTGGAGAAAAAGGTAAAAGGCAAGGACTGAGATGAGAACAATTTAAAATAATAATAATACAGCAAGGAGAAGGGAAAAAACCCCAAGTGATGCACACTACAATTGCTCCCTACCCGCTGACTGCTGCCCAGCCAGTTCTTGAACAGCAGTCAGCTGCCCCAGCCAGCTGTCCCCAGTTTATATACTGAGCATGATGTTCTATGATATGGAATATCCTTTTGGCTAGTTCGGGTCAGCTGTCCTGGCTGTGTCCCCTCCCAGTTTCTTGTGCTTCTCCAGCCTTCTCACTGGCAGGGCCTGAGAAGCTGAAAAGTCCTTGACTTAGTATAAACACTATTTAAGAACAACAATGGTGTGTTGTCAACATTACTCTCATCCTAAATCCAAAACAGAGAATTGTACCAGCTACAGAGGAAAAAAAAAATCTCTATTCCAGCTGAAACCAGGACACCTAGCATTAGCAAACCCCAGGTGGCAGCTCGGCCACTGGATAACAAACAGGTCCCAACCCAGGTGGAGGCTTGCTCATTGGCTCTAAGAGGACACAGTTAAAGGAGTTCTCCCTTGGTGACAGCTTGACTAGAGGAGGTTCCTCTTCCAGTTCAAGTGGGTGAAGGAGGATGAGCAGGATCTTGGCTTCTCTGAGCTTTGTGAACAAGCCGTGATCCTGTGCACATCCCCAGGACAGGACACGGCTCCAGACTGCAAGCACCTCGATGTGAGTGCCACAATGTAGGTGTCTGCATGTGGACTGAATGTCTAGGCAGTGAAAAATCAAGAGCTTGAATCATGCCCACACAATGATTTCTTAGTGCAAAACATCTCAACGTAGGTAATCGTGCCCCTAGGCAATACAGTCAGTGGAGCTGCAGTGCTAGACACCTACATTTCCTCAGCTGACTCACTCCTGGGGCTCCGCTGTCAACATTGACTAGACCTCCATCGATTATATGGGAACACGGATACCCAGTGCACATAGAGCTGCTGCATGTAGATATAATCCATCTGGATTCAGCTGTAGGGATACATATGGCTCTTTCATGCCACCATAAAGCAGGACTAGAAATCTTCACTTCCTCCTAGGAAAGCTGTAAGGCATCCTTGCTTGACTATAACAAACCTAAACCACTTCAAAGCTAGGTGCTCTGCAAATGCTGAGTGTTCACGTTATTATAAGTAAACAGCATTTCGGAAATGTATGCACAATATAGAAGAGTAGTAAACAGATGGGAGAAATTGCCAAGTAAGGCCATGCTGAAGCAGCGAGCAAAAATAAGTTAGAGACACACTGACTTTTTTATAGGGAGACAGACACAGCCAGGATTTGAAGCATATAGCAATGAAATGGGGTCAAGGAGGTGAGCTGCCTTTTTATGGCCAAATTCTCCTGTGGGGCAGTCCCTTCTGTGCTCAGACAGCAAGTGCTCCTCATTGCTGGTCTGGCTGGGAGTTTTCAGGATAATCACAATGCAACACAGCTCCAGTGGATAAGGCAGGAAAAGCAATATTGTTTATGATGAGCTGCTGTGCAGGAGAAAAGAGATTTTAAACACAGCCTTGAAGTCACTGGGTTACACCAGCACTGGGCTGAGTTGAACTGACAACTACTAATTACTGAGAGAAAAATGACTCACTAAAACCCAATAATAATTGTCTTACATCTAATTAAAACAGATGATTTACAGTCAAATAGAAAACTAGTCTTGGCACAGGGGACATGCAGAATGTGATGGACAGCCTGCAGCCTAACATATTTTTTACAGAAATAGTGTTCAAAAGTTGTGCAAGACACTGTATTTTTAATTAACCAAAGCCCAATGAAGCTGTTCTGCAAACCTAGGCAAAAACTGCACGAGGACACCATTCTCCTGGCAAAACACTGAAAGTCCAGTCTAATGCTGTTAACAGCAGAACTCTGGCTTCTGAGGATTCACTGTATTCTGTTTTCCATTATGCAACTGGAATTTGCTGCTAGCAAGTCGCCTGTGGGGAGGGGACAGCATTGGCAGAGAGGGGCTCCGCAGAGAAATAGTAAGACAGAGCAATTCTTGGGGACTGACGTACTAAATGTGTGACAGGCACTTCTGAAAATTCATGTGTCTGTCAGAGATGTTAAAACTATTTCCTGTTGGTTTGTTAAGAATGTATGAAATATTTGTTGGGGTTTACACAAGTATGAATTATAAGGAAAGCTCTTGTATTTTAAGGGATTACATGCTTTATTACAGTATATGCTGCCTAAGTAGTACTGAAAACAGTTCTCATGTGTGCGCTACAAGGGAACAGTAAGCAAAAGGCAAATGGTTGTTGGTAGTCTTAGGTGTAATAAGGGTGAACAGACATGGTTTTACTCTTTTTGGCATCTAGAATGATCTTTTCACCTCCATAAAGTAATCTGAAGTCTGTCTGAAACCTGAGCTGGTGTTGAGGCTCTTCTTGTATGGATGTAAATGGCTCCACCATGCTTCTTGGGCATTGGAGCTCAGGGGATCTGTCTTTGGTTCCCAACCCACTTTTTAACTCTGAGCATGTAATTTCCAATCTCTGTTTTAGGAGGGGCAGCTCAGCAGACCTTGGCTCTCAATTTCAATCTGCTGGGCCTGCTCAACAGACAGCAATATCTGCTGGGGAACGAGGCACTCAGCATCTCTGCAAATGGCACCATCAGTTGGATGTCATTTTTAGTTTTTTAAGAAAAACTTGGCTTGGTTGGCTTTTGTGTTACTGTTACCTTCCCATGCATATGTTGATAATTCCTTGTTATTAGGTCATTTCTGTTTGTAAAGCACTTTAAGTACAGCTCAACACCAGTGTGGGACATAGTCTTCCCTAAGGTGGTGGTGGCCTCCTGTTTGCCTCGCCTTCTCTTTTTCTTTCTGTCTTGCAATTGCTTGAAAGTTCCCTTGATCCCTTGCTTAGCTTGTTCACTCTGGTCTCAAAATAGTAACAGCCTTAATCCAGGGACTTCTCTAATCCTGGGGTCGGAGCGGGTGGCATGAGTGATTGCCCTGAGCAGCAAACCCATTTATGCAAAGTGTTTCGCTCTCTGAGCAGCATCATTGAGGAAGGATGAGATTAGAAGGATATCACTGGCAAAGTGACTAAGAGATTTATCTTATTCATAGGTTTGTCTTGTACTTAAGGAATTTAAATTATTGGGATTTTTCAAAATCTGAGCTGGCTGAATCTATCCTTCTTCCAGCAGTGTCACAGATATTGAAGACTTGTTGTTTCCTCTCTAGTTCATACCTTCCAGCACCAACACATCACTCCCATTGCTTTCTCTGTTGCTTTTCCACACTTCTTTTCAAATGCCAGGAGTATCACAGCCTCTCGCAAGTCCCTAGAAGATTATCATAAGGCCATTCAGTGTCAAGACATTTTCCCAGGTATTCAATCTGTTTCTTCTTTTGCTTAATTAATTTCTTCCTGATTTGTCTAGTTAATACTGTTGGGAAGGATTAAAAGGGATGCATCTCCCTCTAACACTGACAGGTCCAAATGTTTATAACAAGAAAGAGTTAGATCTCCTTGAAACTTCTAGGTCAGAGAACTCCTCTAGAGAGGGAGCTGGGCCAGATCATGGGATGGAGACAGGTATTTCTGTGCATCTGTCCTGAGAGAAAATCCTTGGGAGGACAGACCTCAGGGAGACCTTACCCCAGCTGAGGTCAGGGATGCCAGAATAAGGCCCCCAGCTTGTGACACCGAGGGAAGTCCTGGAGTGCCTTTGCTCCACTAGAACTGCGTATTCAGCCAGACTACTTGGGAAATGATATTCTTCTTCTAATGAAGACTGACACCTTGCTGGGGGCTTAGGGGAGGTGACAGGGCTGGGCTGGCTGAGGAGTGGGGGTGGCTAGGTTGGGCTGGCATAAATGACTTGCTCTGGGGAAAGGCTGTGTGGAACAAAACATGCAATGCCAGAAGGCAAAATGTCCACAGTGAGCAAAGTCAGGCTAAAGTCAGTGCAGAAACTGTTGTCCTCCCAGCATGGTGTCTCCCCTGCTCAGCAATTGAGCCAGGAGTGGCAGGAGCAATCTCAAGGGGGAAAAAAAAAAGGTGTCACTGAAGTTGAAGGAGAGGAGGTTGTTATCACTGAAAGAAGGAAAAGTTTAATGTACAGACCTTTCCTCAGTGCAAGAATGACTTTGTGTTCTCCTGGTGGTGGTGTGTGTTCATGAGCAAGCTGAGCCAATCTAAACCCATGCAGCTATAGTAAGCAGCAGCCTCAGCTCTGTATTTCCACCCTTTCCGAGCTGTAGCACCAGTGACTATGCAGACAAGGACTTAATCCAACAAGAATCAACTTTTTTAAAATTTAGATTAGCTTTCATTTGGGTCAGTTCCCCAATCTGACCACCCAGTCACCAACACTGCACCAGTGAAGGGGCAGAGCAGCACACCTGGGAGAGCAAGGGGAAGGGGGGGATGGCAGCACAGATTTAGGTATAAATTGTGCATGGATTTACATCCCGATGCAGAATTTAGCAACTCCCTTCTAGCAACAATGATGTGTAAGGCATTTGAAGATATACCGCAGCAATTTCAAGGGGATTATTCTAAATTCAGCCAATAAAATAAAGCAAATTTTGGGCTCAGCTCTTCAAGAAAACAAGCTCCCTACCTGGCCTGATATCTGAGTGTCTGCCTCAGGAGGGAGTCCCTTTTACCTTTGTAAAAGCAAAAAGAAAATCAGTGGCACCTTTAGGCATCGAGCCATGGCATTTTCATTTTCATATACTTTGCCATTTTTCCTATGTGACAATGAAGTTGTTCCCAGATCAGGGATGCGATGTCTTCTGGCCTGCCTGGGAAGAAGTATTATACTAGGGCTGTATGAGATGGCTGCATGCTGCATTTTTAGAGACTTCTTTCTTAGCACCCAAAGACCCCCAGTACAAAAGAGAGATTGACAATCCAGGCTAGTCTAGTGTGGACTGCTAAAATGGTGAAGGGGCAGAAGCACATTATGTGTGAGGAAAGGTGAAGGGAATTGGACTTGTTCAGTCAGGCAACAAGAAAATGAAAGGAAATATGCTGTCTTCTGCTACTTAAAGTCAGATTATATAAAAGTCATTATATAAAGTCAGATATATGAAGTCAGATTACAGAGCCAGAGGGGGAGCGGCACAGCAAAGGACAAGAGGCAATGGCACAAGTTGCAGCAAGGGAAATACTCGTTCCATATACAGAAATGAACTTTCACGATGCGAGTGGTGCAGCCCTGAGACAAGGGCCCAGAGTATGGTAGGATCTCAGTCCTTGGAGCTCTTCAAAGGTCAGCTAAACAAAGCCCTGAGCAACCTCGAAGCTAGCCCTGGTTTGAGCAGGAGGTTGGACTAAAGAAATCCAGAAAGCTTTCCCAACCTAAATTCTGTGACTCTATGAAAACCACAGGGTGAGGGGGCTGAGAAGTGGTTGCAATGTCACTGCTCATAGGACTTAGACTTCTTGTTCTGTAGAAGGATGTTGGAGGGGGAAGATTTTTATACATGCAGAGATGTGTGCCCACCCGCTTGCCTGCCTTCAGATGCAAAGTGCCTGCAGCCATCTCAGTGGTGTCCCAACTTGTGGCTTATTGACCTTTAAACAGCCAGCTGGCCCAGCATGAGAGCCTGCCCTAATGTGCACAGCACAGACACGGCCTCTTAAAGCAGTGGCAGCAGTTGGTGCATCACTGGTGCCCAGAAGGTGCCTGTGCCTGGCTTCCCACTCATGCTGGGGGGGTGTTACTGCCATCCTTTACCTGCTGCACTTTTAAGTTCAAATTAATGTAGAGCCAGTGAAGACTGGAGCTGGAAAGAGCCAGATAGAGCTGCTGTACACCCACCACCTGCCTTACCTGTACCTGTAACATGGCCCCTACCTATCCCCTGCATAACTCCCCATCTCCCCTATCATCCTGATTCTCTCCACCTCATGGCCCTCAGCTGATTCCCCACTACTGACTTTTCTCCTTGTTTCCAAGCATGACTCTCCTGCCTTTTCCCTCTTCTCTCCCTCTGACCTGGTTCTCTGACTTGGACAGAAGGTGCCTTCTGTCCTCATTGGGGCTAGCAGCAGAGTGGAACTGGTGACAAAGCCACACTCTGAGGTCTGCTTAGCTCCCATGGTGAGATCACTGCGTGGTGAGCCTGAGGCTGGATTTGGTGCCTCTCTGCTGATCTCCTCCCTCCCAGCAGAGATGGAAATAGCTTCCTCCAAGCCTATCTTGCTTATGGGACCCTGGAGTGCCTGGACAAATTGTGTGCTCACACTCATCCCAGCGCTGCTGCTGCCCTTTCTGCATCGGGGATCAAGAAGGGGAAAGCTGCCAGGAATGGGAAAGCATTTATTTGACCAACCTGGTTTACTGCAATTTACCCCAGGTTCCTCCAGTGTAACATCAGACCCCTGCTGGGGTTAATAAGCCCTTTACTTTCAGTATTATTCACCCGCCCATCTTGCTGGGACATCCCAGTACCTCATCCCCAGTGACTGTCACCTCAGATCCACACTTAGAAGCACCTCTCTTACACCCCTGTTTCTCAGAGACCTTCCAAGCTCAGTACTGCCAACTCATCACACTTGTGACTGTCTTACACAGGGCTCTTTCCCCTCTGACACATCTCCTTCACCTGCACATCCCACACACACACACACCACCTCTCCCAGCAGCTCTCCCAGTCCAGCCTCCAGAAATGATCCTTCCAGGTGCCCTCCCTTCATCCTCACCTTCCTTCCTGGCAGGAGTGTGGGAGGATAAGGCAGGCAAAACCTCTCCCCGTAGAGTGGGCGTGCTTAATTTGGTGTTTGTTTTCAGTGCCGTCTGCTCAGTCACTGCTTAATGGAGTTCATCTGTGATGTTCAAAGACAGAAAGAAAAAAAGATATATCTATGCCTCACTGCAGCACCTTCTTTCAAGGGAAAACACCTTCCCTGTTTGCCTGTGGATGCTGGTTTCTGCCTGAGAGGTTCAGCTACCAAAAGGCTTGAGTGTGGTCACTTGAAGCATGCTTTAAAATGCTGCGTATTTTCTCCTTCAAGGGAGCAGGTGAAAGGTTTTAAATCTGGTCTTGTTTAGCCAAGGGAGAAAGTGATGCCAAAATGCAGCCTGCCCTAGTGAAGGAGCTGGGCAAAGAGGACAACTCTGGAAAGGCAGCATGGGCTCACCTGGCCAGGTCTGGCTGTCACAGGCAACCTCTGTATCTCCTGAGCAAAGCCAGCACCAGCAGACGGGGAGTTTCTTCCCTGCCTGCTTTTGCTGACGACAGCCCCTGAGCATCCCTGTGTTCAGAATGGCTGGGCAATCTTGACTGATTTACAGCCTGTCCACAAGTCCAGGCTGCTTGAGACACATTTGGTTTTGTGTCCACAAAGTTCTTTATTTAACTGAAGTCAGACCTTCAGCCTCCAAAAGTGGGAAATAGTTGATTCGCATTCCTTTAAAATGCTCTTAATTTCTTCTTATAAAATTTTCCTCCCATTCTCCTACGCTATCTGAGTTCAGATTACATGCCACAACCAGCCTGTCTGTCCCTGGACAGGGGCAGCTTTCCTGGTCTTTGAGCAGGGTTTGGTACCAGACAGCTGGTTTGCAGAGGAGCCATTTTCCCAGTGGTGGCATGGGCTTCGACTCTTACCCAAGCTGCTGTGAAAGGAGTGGCATTAGGGAACAGCTACGAGGTCTCCAGAGAGCCAGACCCAAGCAGAAGTGTGAAATGTCACTGTGCCAGCGGGTGAAAGGAAGAAAGTGTGTTAATGCTTTCAAGAAGCACCGTCAGGCCACAGACTTAATTTCTCAGGCATCCACCTTGCTGCCCTATTTGGCAAACCACAAATAGTAACACCTCCCTCCCTCCCTCCCAGGAGCTGGGAGGCAAAACTAACTGCTGCAAAGCCCACTGGGCACATAAAACAGAGTCCAAAGGGTCCATGAAAAAGCCTTTCCACGATTTAAATTCTCACTTGCAATGTATTTTAGGCTTTTCAGAGAATTAAAAATAAAGCACGACAAGCCTCCTCCCAGCACTCAGAGCTGGGTATGTGTGCATGGCAGATTTTATCTAAAGGCAGATGCTGCTCTCCACAGTGCGACTTGAAGGAGCAAGCCCAGCTTCGTGTTGTGCTTTTAGCTCAGAAGGATGGATTCTGAGGCTCATAGCACTGCCTTCCCCTGCCACTGTGCTCCCCCTGCCACAGTGCTCCCACCTTCATTACAGCAGAGCACGCTGCCAGGAGCAATTAGGCAGAATGAGTTTTGTTCTCTCCCAAAGTAAGAACTCTCTCATGGTGAGGTCACTTCTCACTGCTGAAATGCAGCTTAGCTCAGGAATTTGCCATGGTTTTTGAAGCGGTGTCACCAGGCAGGGTAGGACCAACAGGTTTCATTAGAAAGAGGATGAATGCAAATCTGGGGAGGGGCATACAGGCTGGTGAAAGGAAGAAAGGATGGTGCCAAGATGAAACCTCGCACCTGGCACTTGGAAGCCTGTAGTGTAAATCCCTGCTCTGCCCCAGAGCTCCTGTGTGTCCTCCATCACATCTCTGCCCTCACACTGGCTCCTGCCTGGGCACTGGGGGGACAGTGCTGTCCCTTCTCCCCAGGTAGACTATCAAAGTAAAGGCATCAACAATTACACAGCCCTCAGACACCATGAAAAAAGGAGACACAGGCACACATGCCCAAGATAGCCACTATTAACCTTGCCTCATTTTATCTATTTTTACAGCTGTAGCAGATGTCTCTGTGTCTCCCTGGAGGGAGGTTAGGTACTTACAGCCCTTTCAGGGCAGGCAGAGCTGCCTAGAGGAGCTGAAGGCTTTGGCTCTGGCTCCACAAGGCTCTCTCCTTGCAGGCAGGCTGATTGAAGTCGGTCGAATTGTCCCTGCCCTGAAAGGGACTTGTCTGTGAGAGTGTGGCTGGGTTTCGGCAGCTGGGTCAATGTTGGCAGCTGCTCGCCCAGATCTAATTGCAAACTTGGGACATAAATAAGACAGGGGATAAATAGGAAAGGATGTGCTGGGAAGCCCCACAAGAGGAAATACAGATATTATTATTGATTAATAAAGATAATAACAATAGTAGTTATTGACTTGATCTTGCAGTATCAGGCACACCAGCCATGTTGTGCTAATGCAGGAGAAAAGAGAGATGCAGCAACCCCTGCACACTAAGCACACAGCTCATTTGCTCTCACAGAGCTGAACTAGAGAGAGCACGTTTGTAAAATGTAGCCTGAATATCATAAGCTAAAGTGACCTGTAGGATTTTCCCACTATGGTCATCTGGGGAGCTGTTGGCAGCAGTAGTCCAGAAATATTTCTCCATGGCATCAGCCCAGAGGGTGGTGGCGTTGCTGGGAAATGTGCTGAATTTGGAGAGCTTTGGAGCTGGCTGGAAGAGTCTTGCAGAAGACAGGGAGGAATTGGATTTTGGTTTCAGGGCAGTGCTGGCTCCCAGTACCAGGCTCTGCAGCAAACTGGTCTCTCCCTTTAAGCCCCAGGCAAGGGAGTTCTGGGTGCAGAGAAACCCATCACCCACCCTCCTGGTGGGCTCTGCACATACTCATGGGATAGAAGAAAACACCTGTGATTTTCACTTGTGTCATAGCAATCTCTGCTGTGGCCCGAAGTGATTATTTTTTTCCCATCAAAGATTATTTCCCTTGTTCCTTCCTAGCTGCCTGCTGCTTGCCTGGCCCTGGCCAGGGCTCTCCCTCTGCACTGCATACGTGATGTCCGAGCGTCACTTCTCTGGGCACCCTAGGTGGTGGGTTAGCCTGGCTTTGAATGGGGACTTGAAGCAGCCAGGAGTGCGACACTGTGATGGGCAGCTCCATCACCCCCTTGCCCTTCTCTTCATCCCATGCATGGCCCCAGCACGGGCCACTCAGCCCTGGTCCTGCCTCTCTGCTTTGCCTCCCCATGTTCTCACTGGCTTAGCTTGCCAAATGCCAGTAGCTGCATGGAGAACCCCTTGTAAATTTCCCAGCTTCTAGACTTGCTTAATAGGGCAGGTTTTGTTGCTGGACAGCCAGTGTCACTGGCACATCCCATCTCCCTGCAGTTTCCAGCCATTCCCTTTGCTCTGTTTGTGCCTTGTTTTCCACATATATGAAGTTGAAATGAGAGTAGTCAGTTCTGTTAGGCACTAGGATGCTTAACATATTAAAGAACACATGACATCTGGATAGCCTTGGATCAAAGCACATGGAAAATGGCTCCACATTTTTATTAAATGCATTTTCTGCCATTCATTCTGTGCTGCCTCCCCAAAGCCACCAAATCCCCTGCAGATGAGGCAGAAATCTCATACTGAGCAGCCAAGCCAGCTGCAGGGACCTGCTGGCAGCAGAGCCACCCTTGGGCTCACCGTAGCTCCCCGGGCTCAGGCTGGCACAGCCATCCCTGGAAATGCCACGTGGCAGGACTTATCCCTCCTGCCCTGGCTCAGTGTGCACAGCTGGACCCCCAGCCTTAGTGCCAAGGCAGGGGATGCTCTCCACGGAGGTAAACACTAAACATATTTGCTCTCTTCTGCTTTGTGGCCCCCCCAGCCACCTCTTCATTTGGCCCCTTTGCAAGGCAGGAAGCTTTTAATAGGGGAAAGGACTACCAGGACACTGCAGCAGCTGCTGGTTTGGAAAACAAGTTACAAATGGTCCAAGTGAGAAAATGCAGAACTCAGGTAACCCTCACCTACATGGGTTGTGGGGTGGACACAGCCCTGACCTGGGTAAGAGGCTTATGCATGGTGAGCATGTGTCGTGCTGCACAGAAGCAGCTGATGTTTGCTTTGTCCTCTCACCCCCTAAATCTGATTTAGGGTGGCCTCATCTATGAGGAAACCTGCTTATTTCCCATTCCTTTAGTCTGTTTGAAATCACCCTGCCGGCCACCCAGCTAGTGTGCGGATGCATGCGTGTGTAGAGGGGTGTTAAGCCCTTTAAAGCATGAAATGTAATCGCTCTCCCTGCATGCAGTGAGCTGGGGCTGCAAAGGGAGATGGAATTAATTGCACCAGTAGTAGAAGTTGATTGACAGTCAGCATCGTGGCAGGGCTGTAAAGGCGTGAGCTTTATCAGAAAGCTGGGAATTGGCTTAATCGAGGGGAGGTGTGGGGTGGGGTGGGGGGGTGTTCCTCAGCTGGTAGCTGGACAGAAAACAGATCTGTTGGCATTTGTGCCTGAAGGCATTTGCTGGATTGGAGGTGTGCAGCAGGGGAGGGGAGCACAGCAGCCCATTGGGTTGGGTGCCAGCCTGGGCTCCCTCCAGGGCAGAGGGAAGGGCTGGTGGGAGGGCAGCTGGGATGTGCTGTATGAGAAACCTGGTTTGATGTGACTGCAGGAAAGAGGCCGCAGACAAATTGCTGGGATGCAGTCTGTAAGTGGATGCTTGGGACTCATCTGAAATACTGGTTTAAAGCTGAATTCTGGAGGTGGCAATTTCCAGAAGTAGCTGCCCATGAGTCAGAGGGTAAGGGGCATTTAGCTGCTCATCCTGCCTGAGATTCAGCCTGGCATTTCTGGTCCCAGAGCATGGAGCTACTGTGAATCCACTGTGCCAGGGCAAGGTAAAACACAGTGCCAGTCAAAGTTGTTTTTACTGTGCCATAAGCAATGCTGACAGCTAAGCTCCAGCCCCCTACTTCACTGTGGAAGACTTTATTAAACACCTTCATAACCCCAAACCACTTTGTACAATATCATGGTCCCCACTAGGGCCAGATCCTTGGTGACTCCAGTGTTGTCTTTCCCTTCTCAGTGCCACGGAGAAAGGTTTTATTTCATGCATTAGAGATGTGACCACCCAGACTGATCAGTCCAAGGCTGATAGTCACCATAATGATAAATTACCCCATGGCTCTGCCTTTTGTTCCAGGGCTATTGCCACCATGTCTGTGACTTACAGATGAATCATTCTGCCCAGCAGTAGCGCATAACCTCCTCCAGAAGGGCTGCTGGTTACTCATGCACAGCAGCAATACGTGCTGGCTTACTGCTCCAGAAGTGCCATCTCCAGCTACCACCTCAAAAGGCAAGAAGGAGGTGATGTAGACCTGCCCTGTGCCAGGGATGAGTGGGGCTGAGCTCCTAGATGGATGAAAAGAGGGGCAGCAAATTGTCCCTGTCTCTCCATGGAGAGCAGCGTTGCTGGGAGTCTCTACTGAGCATAAGGAAGAACCAGGATTTCCACCCTCCCATAAAGTCATTTGAGCTGCTCTCAGTGGGCAGCGGGACTGGGCAGCAGGGCCCCTGAGCCTGGTATTCGGCTTGTAGCTGATTCACTGCCTGACACGGAAAATGAACTAGGGCCTGGCTGCAGCAGCGAATTGTCCTGTGTCCAGTCCGGGGGGGGGGGGGGGGGGGGGGGGGGGGGGGGGGGGGGGGGGGGGGGGGGGGGGGGGGGGGGGGGGGGGGGGG
>JAVJGJ010000061.1:26975610-27019388 GCA_035590215.1 Microhierax caerulescens
TGTGACTGGAGTGCAGCAATAGATAGCTACAAACTCCTCAAGGGATAGACAAGCAAGGAAGGAGTGTGGGGTAACCCTGTATGTCAGGGAATATTTTGGCTGTTGTGAGCTGAATGATGGTGACAGTAGGTTTGAGTGTTTATGGGTAAGAATCAGGGGGAGGGCCAAGAAAGTGGATATCCTGGTGGGAGTCTGTTATAGAGCACCCAACCAGGATGAAGAGATAGATGAAACATTCTAAAAGCAACTGGGAGAAGTCTCAAGATCGCTAGCCCTTGTTCTCGTGAGGGACTTCAACCTACCAGATGTCTGCTGGAAATACCATGCAGCAGAGAGGAAACTGGAGTGTGTGGATGATAACTTCCCAACACAGCTGGTCAGTAAGCCAGCCAGGGGAGATACCCTGCTGGACCTGCTCTTTACAAACAGGGAAGGACTGGTGGTGGTCAGAGGATGTTTTGGACATAGCAATCATAAGATGATAGTTTTCAATTCTTGGAGAAATAAGGAAGGGGGTCAACAGAACCACTACCTCGGACTTCTGGAGGGCCAACTTTGGACTATTTAAGAGCCTGGTTGACAGAGGTTTAGATTGGGTATTAGGAAAAGTTCCTTCTCTGAAAGGGTGGTCAAGCATTGGAACAGGCTGCCCAGGGAGGTGGTGGAATCACCATCCCTGGAGGTGTTTAAAAAATGTGTAGATGTGGTGCTTGGGGACATAGTTTAGTGCTGGACTTTGCAATCCTGGATTAATGATCTCAAAGGTCTTTTCCAACCTAAATGGTTCTATGATTCTAGTATTCTGTGATGTGGTGATGGCTGGGTGACAGCCCGGGAAATGCTTCCGGTGTGTCACATCATGCAATGGAGAAGTTGTTGCAGGATTTTATGTATGGTGAATGAAGTTTAGCAGATACAAATGGTACATGTTAATTGGGGACCCGGTTCCCTTTCTGTGCTGTTAGTACAAGAGAAGTGAAAGGCCTTAGGTAGCAGAAAAACTCAGTTACAATGTTCAGATGAAAAAGTTAATCCTTATGAATGCTAAGAAAAAGGAGGTGCCTGCCTGTTTTGTTATAAATCCCAAGTAAATGTGTTTACTTACAGTCAGTCAAACATGTAACTTAAAGCTGAGTAAATTTCTTAGTAAGCAAGGAGAATATTAGCTGTCTGTGCAGGAAGAGTGGATCAGAGTGCTGATCCTTACAAGTCAGTGCCCCTGTAGTGGTGAGAATGTCCCCTCTGTGTCCCCCTGGGCTTCCACAAAGCACACAGGGTAGAGTGTTTCATGCATACTTAAGGTCATGGGTGATAACTTCATGTCTCAGGGGACCTGTGAACACTAAACCCACTAACACTACAGAAGGGACTGTTAACACTGAGGAAACCTCACACACAAAGATACTCTTCCGTACAGGAATCATGGGTGTTTACAGTACATACATGTATGGATTCATGTTCCTTTTTGCACCTTACAAACAAAGGACATGAGAAGGTTGGGAAAACACAAGATGTAAAAACAAAAGATAAGAGAAAAGGAAAAGAAAACAAAATCATGTGTAACAGAGGGAGTGTTGCAATCTCTCCATCTCTGTATGCTTGCAGAATAATCACCAGCACTGTAGTCCCTGCGTTGCTAGCACAGCCCTAGCCACGGCTGCTGGCACAGTGGGTTTTGCTTATCAGGTTTCCCAAGGGGAAGGAAAAGCCTGACTGAAGGGCAGAGTGGCTTGGTGGGCTATTACAGGAATGCACTAATGAGATCTGCTGATGACATGAGGTTCAGAGTTATTGGCCGTGGAGAAAAGAATGAGAGTCTTAGCTTTGGATTACCCTGGGTAATAGAAATGACATTAAATGGAGGAGGGCTACAGGGAATAACAGCCTGGACTTACAGTGTTGTAGCTGGAATGGCGATGTTGGAGCTAGCAGGCCTGGTGTTTCCTGCAGAGACAGGAAAATCATGTGGCACTGGCGAGCCCTCCTGGGTAGGTGAGGGCAGAGGAGGGGTTTTCTGGGATGGGCACAGGCAAGGAGACCCCGTCAGATGAGAGGAAGACACCAGCTATGTGGTTAGCCTAGGAAAGCAAAGTCTGAAGGAGAGATGCTGAGCTATTCTAGCTCTGCTGGAGGTGGGAGACCATAGTGTGAGGGAACGATGTGCAGTAGCAGTCAGCACTGATTCTCAAAGGAGAGAAATTCAGAAACAGCCTCTCAATAGGAATAGAAAGAAGAGGAAAACTACTTGTAAGAGGAGCCCAAGTCCTTCATTTGGGATTGAGGTTTACCTTGGAATCATGCAACTTGATCTACGCAATTTCAAAGTCTCCCCTATAACAACAGTCAGTTCAGAAAAGTATTGTGTAAATCACCCCACTGTTTTATGTCCCAGAGTCTGTAACCCTACTGTTCTTCACACACCCAGCACCCATTTGCCATAAATAGTAAGAAAGATGGCTAC
Source organism: Microhierax caerulescens (assembly GCA_035590215.1). NCBI lineage: Eukaryota > Metazoa > Chordata > Aves > Falconiformes > Falconidae > Microhierax > Microhierax caerulescens. Next base: position 26,978,072 of record JAVJGJ010000061.1, read on the forward strand.
TGGTAAGAAGAAGGCAGTATAAAGTTTTAGCCAGGAGAGGAGGATTTGAGCCTTGATTCCAACAATAGGTATACAATTCTATACATACAGCTGGTTAATCCCAGCTGGATTTGTTTGTTTTAGTCATTTGAGACTCATCCTCTAGCAAAAATAAAAATAACTTCCAACTTATGACTATTTCATCATCTCTGGTTTCTTCTCCCTGATCAAAAACTGGAGCTGTAAATCAGACAATTCATCTTTGTAATTTACATCTAGTTAAAGAAATGTTATCCTAGGTCTTAATCAAAGTAAAGCCTCCTTTGAACACAGACTATTAAACCTGGGAAAGGCCTAAATCTCCACGCATGCTTTTCATCCCACCTAAGTAGCCAGGTCTGCTGTCAGGAGTCAGAGAGAGGAGATTTGCCCTGGTCCAGCTCCTGCTTTCATAAACAAGGGCTCAGCAAGTGCAGATACCAAGACCTTGTCTTGGCTTTGTCTCAGTTCTCATGGCTTTATAGAGAGAAGAGAGTTAAGATGCAAGTCATTCAGGTCAGTATTTAAACTTCCATTTGCTGTCCAGCTGGTGGTCTGTCAAGACATGGCTATCTGAGGACAACCCCAACCGATCATTAGGCAGCTAGGTTTGGCATTAGCTGTAGCTAATTACCTGTTGCTAGTGCAGGCTCAGCCCTGTTGTACCTCAGCCATCTGTGCAAAGCAGTGCAACCTCTCCAGCACCTGAAGTTATGAACATATCTAATGTTCTCTGCTAAGAAAAAACTCAAATACTCCCACAAAGTGCAGCTGGGAATTAGGGTCCCTTCCTGGCCTGACCAAGGGACAGCAGACTTTCCAGCTGGTGTTCAAAGGGCTTACAGAGACTATTTTTCCACTGAGAAATGTCAAGGTCTACTTTAAACAGGTAGCTTCAGATTTCCCGAGATCTCATGAAAACAGGGAAAGTACAAGCTGGACAGTCATTGTGGCACCTGGTCTCTATGGGAAGCAGTCTCCTGTTGCCCCATGCAGTGTGGCAGACCCTCCACCTAGAAGTACCTCTAGGCACCTCACAGCCCCACAAATCAGTGTCCCAAAAAGGTGACAGGAGGGCAGCTGAGCAAGAGGGAACCTTGCTATGCTTGCTGGTCCATCCTGGAGCAACTGCTTTGCATTTCTCCTTCACTCAGAGGAGGTTGCTGGCCTTCATCAGCTCCAAAGCAAACTTTACATGCAGTCATTCCTTCAGCTGTCGCATGTGGTATGAGATCACATGGACTCTTCAAATGCCTCTCATTCAGCGTTCTGTAACATCCTTTCCCCCAGTCCTATTTACATCCTGCACATAAGAGTTGCAGCTCCTGCTGAGGGTCTCCAGCCCCACTCCTGCCTTGCTAGCACTGCTTTCCTGGGGCATGACAGACCTGTACAGGCTACTTTGTTCACCATCAAAAAACAGTCCCCAGTCTTCTTTGTCATGGCCCCAGTGCAGGTAGAAAACCTCCCCTCCAGCTCCAGTGGGCCTGGAAAAGAGCTTTTAGTTCTGCACAGCTGAAAACGTGGTGGGTTTGAACACACCCTCCCTGAGCAACCAGCCCCGAGACCATGCTGTGGAGAGGCATAAATTGCCCACCCAGCTCCTGCTGGGCTGCACAGAGAGCATTAAATGACTCACTAGGCTTTTCTGCCAATTTGTTGGGTTTAGTTTTTTTCATTTTATTAGTATTTAGCCTCCAAAAGCATTTTTCATATCCTCTCATCTGCTTTTAATGGAATGCATTTAGGTTTTAGGGGTTTTTTTTGTTTGTTTTGTTGTTTTGGTTTTTTTTTAGCCAAGACTAAGGCATGATTTTCTGGTTTTAAACCTGGGCTGGTCATTATCTCTGTCAAAGTTTTTGGTAAGTCTGAGGTTTCTTCTCCATGTGCGTTAGGGAGAGCAGGACTTGAAGCAAGAATAGATGTCTTACATTTATTCGCTGTGCCTGCCATGAAAACCATTCCTGTTTGAAACAAAGTCTTGTTATCTCAAAGATGCCTCTTCTGCAGTGGCAACTGCCAGAGAAAATGCATTACGTCTCCAGCTTATGCAGGGGGGTTGTGGCTGCGTGTGTGGGAAGGGAGGAGTATTCTTTCTGGAAGGACCCTTCACCCAACTGCAGATGCCTTTCCAGCACAAAATACTTGCTCCTGTGATGAGGGACACCAGGAGAAGAGAATGTGGAGTTTGCTTCTCAGGAAAACATGGGAAGAGCAATTGAGATGAATAGTGTGTGTGTGTTGCGTTTTTAGGCAGTCTCTGCTGTCACTTGGCTCCCGCAAAGGCTAATGTGCTTTTCTGGTGGAGCAGAGGGCCTCCGAGAGGAGCAGCACAGCCCGCGCTGCCCACCTACATGACAGCGCATCAAGGTCTCAGTCCCAGCCTTTCCCAAAGCCTTCGCCAGCCCTGGAGGTGGAGGCGTGTGTGGATGAGACGGGTGCCTCTCTGAGCAGCTCTCCACATTACGTCACTGGAGAAAAACAAGGAATATAGGCGGGGTGCTGGGAAGAGAGAGGGCGGCAGACTGGAAGGGTGAACCCCAAAGAAGGCAGAGGAGAGGGGAATGGCTGGATCCCAGAAGCAGAAGCAAAAAGAGCTCAGTGCTGTTGTTAACCCGGGAGGGTCGGGTGAAGAGCATGGGCATCCTAAGGACTGTGTGTGACTGTGCTGGGACACGTGGGTGTATTTGCTATCTGACAGATACTGCATAGCATCTTCATCATCCCTATCTAATATATTGATCATGATTAATGCTATTACACGGCATATCTGATTAATTAACAATGGCTTCCCACTTGCAACCGCTCCTAGCCCAGCAAGTGCATCAGCTCTTGCCTGACAGATGCTGGCACTGGTATTGCTGGTCCCGACAGTGGGGCTCCCCCCTGCCTACTGTGGGAGCACGGTGAGCAAGGCACTAACAAAAAGACTGGGGGAGATGTGCAAAAGCACCATGTTGGTGGCAAGCAAAGCTTTGTCACAGAAAGAGCAGGTCATCCATTGTTCCAGCAGAAACTATAGCAAGGGGGAGGATGTTCATCTGATCAGATGGAGCAGGAGACTTGGAGAAGTCAGTTGATCCTGTGCAGGGCCTTCATCCTCCCCACAGCTGTGGTTCCCAACCACCAGGCTGTAGGCTTTAATCTCCCTCCAAATGGAGAGCTCAGCACTATTTGGACAGGAAGGTTTGAGACTCCTCATTGCCTCACATCTCCTTCTTTGGCTTCAGTTGTTTTTTCTCTTCTATGAAGTTCTCCAGCCTTGCCAGGGAAAAGGTGCTATGGGAACTTCCTCACCCTGACCTCCATGGCAGCAAAAATCAGGAGCCTGCATGTCTGCATCTCCTCTCTCCTGTGCTCAAAAGCTGTCTTGATCTACAACCTGTTGGCATCTGCATGGGAACCAAGGGAGAATGGTGAATTTTTGCAGCGTCTGCTACATGGAGGATGGCCCTCTTCTGCTTTCCCCCTCATCCAGGGGCAAAGCCTTCCTTTGGCAACCCCTTCCCTGCTGTGTGTCTGTCCTCCCCCACCCCCCGCCCCAGTGCCATCACTCCTTGTGATATTTTTTTTGTGGATGGTTTTTGATAGCGGATAACCTGTTACCATGACAACCAGCCTCTGTTGTGACATCGGTCTTGAAACAAGCCCAGGCTGATGGTTTTCAAAGTCCCTGCATGTCTCAAGTGGTCAGAGGGCTGCCTTTTTGCCCTCTGTTCATCTCTGGCATGTGTCTGAGACTGAGAGGAGGAGTGTAAAGTTTGCCTCTAATGAGGGCAGTGGGTGCTTGGCTACATTTTTATGTATTAGTGAACCAGAGACAGATTAAAGGAAAGAGGCTCCACTAAAGGATTAACAGATCTGGGTATTCAACTATCTCTTTAAATGATTATCCCTAATTATGGGTATGATGAAAGTCCACTTGGTGAGGGATTAGAAGAGTCAGATGCAGCTCTTAGGGCTCGTGTGCTAGTGCCTAGCTCTGGGGAAGATCTCCATGTCATGCTTTTGTGTACTCCACCCTGCTCTTTCTTGTTCAAGTGAAGAACAACTCACTGAAAAGGGGGCTGAAGTCCTGGTGTTTCCTTTCCTCACCTCTGGACCCAGTGAGGTGTCCCGTGTGTAGGAGGAGACAAAGGCAAGCAGGACCCCTGTCCTCTTCCTGGCTCTTCATCATCTCACTTTGCTTCCATTTCTGATTGGACAGGATTTCTTTGTCTTCCCACACCACAACATGATCAAAGCCTTACTGTTGTTTGCAAAACCCTTTGGGGTCCTCACATATGGTCCAAATAGAAAAATTATTAGTATTTAAAACCCACTCAGTCTTTGCTACATATAGATCTGCATCTACTACATTGTTTTCCACTTAAAGAGCTTCAGAGTGGTTTGCCAGGACAAGACTAGGGCTCCTGCTGCGTCTGGAACTTGTGGTGGGAGGGTAGAAGGTCACTGTCACCAAAGACACAATGGCTCAAATGGGGCCAGACACTGGTAGTACTTGGGAAATGGGAGAATTGAAGGACAGGGATTTCTTCCTATGAAGAAAGGTGAAAATTGAGCAGGAGATAGGGGCTAACTTACCTATGTCTGGAAAGTGCACACAGAGGTTTTGCGTCATTTGGGGTGTTGTTTTAGGAGTGCTGAACCCCCATTTTCCTGGCAGGCTAGCACATTCCTTCCTGACAGCCTGCGGGGTCTGGAGTGAGTCAGCCACCTTGCAGAGCTGAGCATCGGGGACCAGAAAGGGGTCTAACTTCAGGGGCTGAACTAATTAACCTCAAACACCCTCTGGGGAAAGGTGATGCTGAGCAGGACTGGGGAGGGGGAGAAGCAGCTGTCATACAGGAGCCTGGGTTTTGTCAGAGCCTTGGTGGTGCTAATCCTATGGGAAGAGCAGACCTTGCTGGCACCTGGGAGGAGGACCCTGCAGCACTGTGTGAACTGTGCTTTGGGACAGCTTTTTGGGAGCCCCAAACCTGGCTGCAGCAGCCTGGTCTCTCTGTGGCTGTGGTGTTGCACTACATATTTGACTGAATAAATTCTTTTTTGGGTATTGTGTGCTTGGGGGTGGGGGAGGGTAGGGTAAATCGCTGGCAAGAATTTGAAATACAGCAATTAATAGGATTAAAGTGGCATGTTTTACAGGACTGTGTACACAATTTATAATAATGGGAATTGTAATTATAAGTTCTCCCAATTGACAGGGAAGGCGCAGCTTTGCAAGTCAGAGTGCCTTATCCAGCACACCACAGCATCTTTTTGTCATGGGGAAGAAATAAGCAGCAGTGCTTGATAATGGCATCATTTTGGGGGAGGAGTTTTTACAATAGGCTTATAGAGAAAACCTGAGTGGTCCCAGGTGGGGAATGGAAACTACATCCAAGCCAAACATTGTCAGGGCTGCAAAGCTCCAAGTTATGTCCTGGTAACCACAGCAGTATTGCCCCCAGACAGTGATAACTGTGGCTTTGCTGAGCTTCTTGCTGAGGGGAGGAGGAGATCAGAGAGGACGTGAGAAACCACATTTTGATCACTATGGGTCAGCAGAAATATGTGCTTTGCCAGTTTCTCTACAGTGATGACCTTAGGTTTGTGCATCTGGTAGAAGAAGATTGAATGAGTAAAAGGTGCTCTACGTAGCAGGGGCAGCAGTGTAGTGAATCGAAAAGGCTCCTTGTGCAGGGCTAGAGCTGGTGCCCCAGTCACTGCCCTGTCTGCAAGGCTTGGTGGCTGTGTGGTCCATGTCTCAAAGGGAAGGTCTTTGGAGTATGTTCAGGGTGGTTAATTAATAACATCGTGAGCCAAGAGGTGTCAGTAATTGGACTCTGCCACATCATTTCATCTGCAGCATGTAAATTTGGGGGTTTGGTGCCAAGCAGGGCTGGATTTTTGGAGGGTTTCTATGTTGGGGACCTCTCTGAGGTTGGCCGCAACATGAATTCCTCTTGGGCCCCTGCATGTGGCTGGCACACAAAACTCGTTCTCCTGCAGTCCCATGACCATGGGCTCAACTGCTTCCCAGCAGGCAGGAGGCAGCCCAGGGTTTTATCATTACCTGGGTAAATGGTGCATCCTGAGCAACGGTGTGTTGTCCCCAGCCTGTCTGGCGTAGAAAGCACTGGCTGGGCAAATAAACTAAGAAGAAGCCTGAGAGAGGTGATCTGACCACTAATTCTACAAGCTTCACGTCACACCATTAACAATAGAAGCTGAATTTTACCTGTTAGTTTGCAATCCTGGGACTGGTTTTGTGGTGCTCTCATGTGGTGGCAGGCTTGAATTCCGCTAGGGTGACTGAACCAAGCCCCTGTTCTCTGCATCATCACGGTGATTTAGACAAGCTCCAAAGTCAGTGTTGTAGGAACAAGCACATTCAGGCAGGATCTGCCAATTTGTCTGCCAGAAAGCAGTGGAGTTTCCCGTAAATTGTTCCCTCATTACCACAAAGTCCAAAAAGTCTCACTCTTCCAGGAAAGAAGCCAGGATTAGGTTCCCCATGAAGTTCAGCCTTGGCATCACCAGGTCTCCACTTGAAGAAAGAGTCAAGCCAGTCCCTACATTGTCCAGTATGCCAGAGCTGTGATCTCTGGATCAATAGTTCCCAAATTAGAGGTCCTCTTAGCCAGTGAGGTCACAAACCCCTTGGAAATACATTCCTAGAAATACAAAGTATGGCTATGAGATGAACCCAGTGGTGCTGTAGTGAGTGGATCATCTATGAGAAAGTCTGGATTCAACAGGGCTAGAAACTGCTACTACAGAGAAACCTGAGATGGTCGCTGAGGGGGCAACGGGTCCCCTTGGCAGGGGATGTAGCACAAAATCAATTTCTTTTAATTTCTGCGGGAGACACCCACTGTACACAGAGAGAAAAGCTGTGTCCTTCACCTGACACTAGTCAGCAGTTACCACTATCTGTATTGTAAAGATCTGCACAAAGGCACTGCAAAGTCTGAGGGATGCCAAGGGCAGAGGGTGGGCTAGATTTACTCAAATCCAATTTAGGAGAGATTTTTGTATGTGTTGACTCTGTAATTCACAGCAAGGACAGAACAAAGGTTATGCAACAAGAAGGCCTCAGAGGAAAAATACACGGGTGAGCAGCTTAGCATAGTTAGTCAGCAGCTCAGTATAGTTAGTTCCCTATCGTCAAGCAAAGCTGGAAAGCAAACTTCCTCCAGCTCATGATGCGCCCACCTTTCTGCCATGCTGGTCTGTATCTCCTAGCTCAGTGCAGTTGTTGCTTCTACACCATTTCAACCGGGACCTTGTAAGTCATGTTTACAAGGTGCTGCTGGAAGCCTGACTCATAGCTCTCAGCTGAGGAACTGGGTCTGCATTCAATGAAGAGCAAGAGTTAGGAGCAAATGTTGCCTCGGGCAAGATCAGTTGTTACAGGTTTACATCTTTTTCAGCTAGATTTATGCCCCTGTCCAGCGCTACTTGGTGTGTGAGGGTTACTGCTGCAAATAATTAAGTGAAAAGCTGGGCTGAGATTCCTGTATTTAAACACAAACCCACTCCCTTTGGGGCTAGTTTTCTGATGGTTGGCAAGGAACAGAAAAAAATCCAACCCCCCTGTCCCTTCAGCTGAAGGCTTTCCCACCATGTTCCAGTAACAGTGTTCAAAGTCACCCTCTTGCTGATTTAAATGTTTCACAGCTTGCAGGGCCTTAAATGGGTTGCGTATTATGAACAATAAATTACATCACAGCATGTGCAATTGGGTTCAGCCTAAACATGAAACACTCCTTTTCCTCAGTCAGCGAGTTTTCCTGGATAACATTTAAGGCCATTTGTGTTTAAATGTCATCTGCGCAGAGGATCTGGAACCTGCCTCCCTGAACACTGAGGTCAATAACTGCTTACTGGATGCCGGCAAGAGCAATAACGATTTTAGTTATCCACACCCCTTTTGCCAGGGAGATTATTGCTTTGTTCACAAAAGTTGTGTGTGGTTGGGGGTATTATAGCAGATTGCAAAATATGCCAGGAGATTGCAGTGTTTCATGGCTGGAGCTCTGTACTGGGTCTTGAGTCCTGAGTTTCACTCTTTGAGTTCATATTTAGTCCCCTGAGGCACCTGCTCTTCCCATGCCTCAGTTTCCCCAGCACTAAATTGGAGACAGTGGCTCCCCCTCCCTATAAAGTGCTATGAAGTCACCCTGAAAAACAGCTCATATGAGAGGGATTATATTTTCAATATGGTGTTAATAAATACTGCAATACAAATCATTCAGTAGCCTTACAAATAATTATATGCCCTCCTTAATTATTGATCAGATGCTTTAATAAAACATGCAACAAATAATTCAAAATCTATTCAAGGAAAAAGATGTGCAAAAATTCCTCCTGTAAATATGTACGAAAAATAATTTGTGTATTATTTAAAAATCTGAACCGTTCTTTGCTCTATCTATAGAGAATAATTGAATAGAAAAAATATTGAAGTTAGTAAACAGCAAATTAATAATTCACATAGTATTTACAGTCACAGTACACCGTATTTTCCACCAAAAGTGCATGTTCTCTTTTCACCAATGGACTGAAGAGATGCAGCAGTCTAAGGCACTTGTGTCTGGGCACTTCTGTGAGCTGCTTTGTGACTGGGGGATGCTGCTATGAGCGACTTGTCAAGTTGTTCAGCTGACATTGGGTCTGATAAAAACCTGCCAAGATGGAAAGCCAGTCAGTCCCTGACTAGAGGTCTACAACATTTCAGCTCCAGCATTGGGAGCATCTTACAACTCCTGCTTTGTGTGAGGACTAGCAATCATATTTGCATGATCTGCATCCTGGTCCTATTATTACAGATGGAATCCAGTTTATGGCACACAAACTGATTTAAAATTATTTTCCATGCTCCTAGCTCTGCAATGGTCATTTTTAGAGGTGATTGTCCTATGCTAACATTTATTCTTCTCTGGAACTGTCTGAAAATCTATTACATGGCCTGTACCACAATCTGTGTGTTACCTAGGAGAAATAAGAAGTCATTTAGGGGTCTCATTCAAAGAGGAAATAGGAGTAGAAACCAAATTTCACCACAGACCTCTGAGATCTTGGTGAATCACTCAGAGCCAACCTGAAACCATCACTACAGTGTGCAGATTTGGGTGGGGGAGGGGGGGAAGGAACAATTTGGGTCACCTGCTTTCCTGATCCCCCCGCCTGTCTCCCTGGGGGCAGTGCTGAGAGGTGTGCACCCTCAGCACCCAGAGATTGGGTGCTTAGGGTCTTCAGAGTTGACTTAGCACTGCTGCGGGGGTGGTTTGAAAGCAGGCACTCGTTGTGGAAACATGAGATGGTGTCTCTGGAGCAGCTTGTAGACAACTGGGTTGTACCCCCAAAGGTAGCTCTGTTTGGCAGTGGGGGCATCACCTGTCCACCCCTGTCCCCAGCTGTGATACAGAGGAAGGTGTCCTCACACCTTGCACACAGCGGTGCAGGAGCAGACATCCCAAGGGCAGTGCTGGGCCATCCTCTGTAGGCAGCTGTAACCCAGCTGCCAGACACCACGCTGGGGATGTCAGTACTCACCTGCAACCCCCCGCCCCCCATTAAATCAAACCCTTGCAGCTACTGCTGGGGAGGCATTTGCTTTGGGTCAGGCCATTGCTTTCAGCTCCCATCCCTGCAAGAGGCTGAAGCCTGAGAACCAGACAGATTTACTGTGGGCAGCCCTCCGGAGAGGGTTTCAAACCTGAACTCAACAGCTTTTGGGCCACTTCAGTTTGGATCGGCTCCAACTTTCCACTTTTTCTAATGACACTGTCTCTAGAGGTGCTAAAACTTGGGGGAGAAGGGCTTTTCAGAGGCTCTTTGAACAGGTGTTTCTAAGATCTAGATTTCTATTGTGTCCCTTCCTGTTCTTCAAATCTGAAAATTAAGTGCTGTCTGACCTGCAGGAGTTTATCTTCAGAGCTGTCAGATGTTGCGTCCTTTGTGAAAACCCAAAACATTCACAACATCTGTGATCTCAGGGGACTGGAACTGGGGAAAGTAAGTGTTTTTTCCCTTCTAGCTCATTGTTCTAAATCCTGGTCAGCAAATGCCCAGGTGGGTGGTCCTGTTAGGAGAAGAGCTGAACCTTGTTTCTTGTCCCAAGCCCTGAACGAGGCAGCTTCAAAGGAGCCAGGTGATGCCAAGATGTGCTCATAGCTAGGTGTTAGTGGGGCTGAGATGAAGTCAGGGAGCTTTTGGGGGAGTCGAGACGTTTGGTGAAAGGGGAGCAAGTGACAAGTGGCTCTCTAACATAGGCTGTGCCCAAGGAGAGGCCAGGAGCAAGGGAAGAAGCTTTCAACCAGGAGATGAGTGCTAAGCCCAGAAGGTTAGAGGTGTCTGTGCTGACCAGGGAGAGAAGGAGCCACAGCCACGTTTGCATGACTCAGACATTGGCCCGTAGGGATGCATCTGGGTCCGCTGATGAGGGTGAGGAGGGAGTCACTGGAGATCTGCATCAGGGTTATTTCTTCAATCAGGTTCCTCTTGCGTTTCCTCCCGGGAGCCCCTGACTGACAGCTCTCCAGCAGGGATTCATACAGCGCTGTCAGTCATTCATTACTGGCGGAGACGTTACGTGCTGACGGCAGTCACCGATGAGACTGCAAAGGAGCAGGGGGTGTCTGAGGGACAGGAGGTACATTTTACTTCATCTATCATTCCTTGCTGGGGCTCACATGACTTCATATCTGACAAAGACAGAGGTATTATCTTCAGCTCTGTGACCAGATTTTAATGAGGCAATTCTTTTATTTCTGCTTTACATTCACTGAATGCCTGGATGCGGAGAGGAGGCATTGCAGAAGGATTAAACCATTATCAAACCTGCCAGCAGTGGCAAGCTGGAGCTGCTATCCACGCTTCCCATCCCACATCTCCCACAGAGGCTGTGATGACCATCTTGCCCAACCCCATAGTCAGGAATTTCAGGAGGTGATCTTCAGGCAGTTTGGGGTGAAAGTTGCTCATCAAAACCAACTTCTTACCCTTCAGGGTTAAGACTGTAAAACCGTGGAGCACAGAAGGCAGTCGCGGGTTTCACAAACATTGCTTTGCCGTCCCATCAGGTGAAGGATCAGGATACAGGTTATGACTGGAGACTCTTATGTGGTGAGGGCTGGTGCACTTAAACGTAGAGATGTGGTCAGGTACCCACTGATGCCAACAGGGACTAGCCCTAGCCTGCTGCAGATGAGAGCAGGGAACATGGGTTATCCTGAGGATGCAGCGTGGATGTATGTCAGGTCCATCCTGGCCGAAACAAGTGTCTCAGTTCATCTCTTTTCATGCATTTTCTTGGACACTCACAGCCACGTTAGGGAAAGCAGAGGAAATGGAAAGGATGGTATCCACGTGGCAACACCTGGTGTTTTGACTTCTCCATGCTCTCTCACATTTTTAGTTCCTATCATCTGTAACTTCTTGCTCGAGTAAGGTCCTCAGTCATGGCCTTGCCTTGGTTACAGGGCAGTGCCTGGCAAGAGGTGCTGCAGGCTTTGTGCGGTTTGTCTCTCCGGGCACCCCTGCAGTTGTCCACTCATGGGTACAGTCCTGGCATTGTCCCACTCTTTGGGTCGCCCATTGGCAGGTGTCTACAGTTAGGGCCTGGCTGTTGCTGGCAGCAGTATCTGTTCTACCATCCAGGTGTGACCATCCTTTTTTTCAAGGGGATTCTCTACTCCTTTACAGTTTTACCACTAGAGATAGACTCCATTGCGACCATGAGGAAGGACCCTTTTCTGGGCCTTTGGTATGTGTTCAATATATTTAACATCTGTTTCATGCTAATGCTGCTGGTTTCTTTTGCTCATGAGAACACCAAAAAAAGAACTGAAATAGGATACAAATTATTTTTCTTTTTTGTTCTCCCCAAAATATAAATGACATTATTCACAGTAAAGATATTTAAATCAACCGAAAAAGAAAGTCTGTCTCCCCCTCTATATACATATAATGCCATTTCAACTTTAAAAATGAGGAAAGTTATCCCTGTAAAAGCTAATTATACTCAAAGGCAATTAGTGTAAATGAGGCTTCAACTGATCAAAAATATTTTTGCGTTTATAAAAAATTTAAATTCTAGTCAGCCTGATAGTGCAGGAAAAAGCCTAAAAATACCACATCTCAGATTTCTTGAGATATAATTTCTGCTGCTGAGATCGGAGAAGGGAAACTTCCAGGTGCACAGGGGAAGGTGAGGATACTGCACCCCATATACCTCCAAAAACATCTAGAAACCAAGCACTATCCCCGTGGATTAATGATAGATATGACACAGCGAGGCAGTGTCAAGACCAACTCATTGGCTGTGGCTGGTTAATGGTTACTGCTGTGGCTCCCAGCCTGGGGCTCGCTCCTAACGTCAGTGGCATCACATCAAAAGGCAGGTGTCCACATCTGCCTCTGCCTCCATTACAGACAGTGGGCTGTAGGACAGGCATCATCTCACCCAACATTAGCCAAACAAACCCTGCCCTCTTTTAGCTGTCTTGACTCACCCCTAAACCAGGAGCCCAGGGAGACTAACTTAGATGGAGAGTCTACGCGGGAGCACTGCATGTTAGATGTGATAAATCCCACCCTCAGTGTCTCTCAGTCCAAGTGTTTCTCTTGCTTTCAGTGCCTTTCTCAATGCTCCTCCTCTCTATCTCAGGTTTTAAAAAAGGCTGATGTTGTTACTTTCTCTAAGTCATGGAAATGAAACATCAATTTTTTCTTCCCCAAAATACACCACCATCCTTTGCTGCATTTCTAGAAAGGAAGTAGTTAAATAACTAACTCACCTTGGCCTGGCAAAGGAATGATAGTGGCGATTATTGGGTAGAAAACTGTAAAATCCAGAACGGACTGGAGTGCAAGAACAACGAACAGTTAATTATTCACTGCTTCTTCCAGTACAAGAGCCAAAGGGTGCCCAGTTCGTAGCTAACAGGACAAAAGGCAGCAAAAAGAAGCATAATGCATCAGCTGGGCAGCTCATTTCCTCAGGATGTTGCAAGAGGAAAAAGAATAAAACACCTGAAAGAGGGATTAGGAGTTATTAAACTCAGTGGTCAAGAAGTGACCTCTTTCAATGAACTTTTGGTCTGACTGTTCTTATGAAGACTGTCACTGTGAAATGTTAACCCCAGCCACTGTTCCCAACCACTGTTTCAACACCAAGAGGAATACTGATTAAAACACAGTTGTCTGGTCCAGGGCAGACAGCGCCCAGTAGTGATGGGAGGACATTCAGCAGATACTGGTGGGTTTAGAGGCAATACCATCCTCTGTCAAAAAGCAAAGGAGCCCATCTGGACTCTAGGAAATGGAAGCTGATCTGCTGCATGGCCTCCGGCGGACAGTCTCCTTGGTATTGCTCCTGACCCTGATCTGCCCGACTAATTCGATGGTCACCCTGTAGAACAGGAGCAATCTTTTACTATTTGTCTGTTCAGTTCTTAGGAGAAATTGGCCTATCTCTCAGGCAGTGCCTCTCATTGTACTTGCAATAGAGGCCCAAATTGGCAATAATTATGTCTATTATGCAAAAAAAAAAAAAAAAAAAATCCATTCCACTGTGTATTTTACTCTGCATATTTGAAGCTGTTCCATTTACAGACACCCTCCATGTGTCACTCCACTTACAGACTGATGCAGATGGTCCAATTATTTATTAATCTGGTTTTAAAATATCCTCAGAGTGTTTCAGCAGGAGACACTTTCTTCAAGGTCCCAATTTCAGCAGAGTCAATCGGTGTTTTGCTGTTGCATTTGCTGGAGAGCAGAATTGAGGCTTCTTTTGTCCTTTCTGACCTTCCCTTTCACATACTACTAACATCTCTTAGACCTGGGAGAGGCAGTTATTGTTGTGGTGCATTCATATTTTTAGAATGTCTGAAATTGAAGGGATTGTGTCTTAAATCTTCACCTGCATCCCTAGAGTGCCTTCATACTCTCATAAGCCATTGCAGCATGAATAGGAAAAAGCATAAAAATTTCTATCAATTAAGTGTTAAAAGAGCTGAGCTTTTTTCCCTTCTTTGCCATATGTCTCAGAAGGTCCAGGACATATGGGATGTTGGTCTGAAGGAACTGGTTTTAGTGGCAGCTCCTTGGATTTTGCCCCCCTCTTTACAAATTCGTAAAGCCAAGCAGATGATTCATCTAATCCATGCACCACAGCTGAATCGGACATCACCGTGACTCAGGGTTTTCCCTTGCTGTGACATGGAGGATGTCTCACTGCAGAATAAGTGCAGTTAGCCAGTCTCCATTAGCCAGCCATCAAGCTGGCCACCAGCCACATTCACAGGCTAGGACATGTGTGCTGCACTGAAACTCAAAGGCCAAATTCATCCAAACCATAGGGGACTTCAAACATCAGCTTGGGGACTGCACCATTCCTTTGCAAAAGCAAAGTGCTGGGAAACACATTCCCCGCCTTGTTGCTTCTCCAGCACCACCAATTGAGCACCGTTGCCTATGTGCTCAGGGAGTTGGTGCACTGAAGGGGTCCAGAAAATTCTCCAAGATCTATACCTGCAACCTCCCACTGGCTTCACAGGATGAGGTCTGAAAATAGCCATAGCCTTCAAAAGATTGCAGCAGAAAATAACACACACCAGACTTTCCTCCTGTGCATCCTGTGAACCTGCGGTCATGGTACGACACTGCTATTGCCACAGACAGCCTGAGCACACCTGGGAGAAGAACTGCCTTGTACTGAACGGCACCAAGTGTACTTTAGAGGTCTGAACCTCTGCCTCCAGTTCAGTGCTCTGCCCCATGTGCAGGAACAGATGGAGAGATGTAGAGGAACAGGGCAGCAGGTTTCCCCAGGATGGGTCCTTATTGGGCCTCATATCCTGGCCTGCCTCTCAAAAGTACCTGTCATTCAAATCCCATCATTGCAAGGTTAAGCTCCCTTTTGTTGCACCAAGTGAGTAAATTTAGAAACAGTTAGTTAATCGGTACATTTGTCTTATGCCTATTAAATTACAGCACAGCACAAAAGGTTTCCCGGGAATAAAACAATTATTTTTGAAAATGAAAGGAGCTGTTTGTTTAATTCCCTTTTGTAATGATTTGTTTGGACAATGCGACATTTGAACCAATGAGCAGGAAACAAAGGAATTCTGCCATTAAAGAGAAGTGGAAGTCCTCCCAGCACTCCCCCTCCCAGCTCCATGGCTTAGCGTATCACTGCATGAAAGTGCTCACTGCACCTCCGGTCTCGGAGGGAAACACAGACTCCGGTCCCTCGGAGGGACACCAAGGGCTTCTGCTGTGCTGAAGAAAGTCTTCGCTTCATCTGGGCTTTTGCTGCTGTGTCCTTTTGTGCTTTTCCTCCATACTTTTTGTAGCCAGGGGTTTCTGTCATTTAAAGACCCTTTGGCATTAGGAATAGCTCATCTCCTTACCCTGCTGCTAAAGCAGGCAGGATGCAACACGGAGGGTTTGGTCCCAGAGAAGACTTGGGCAGGTCTGGAGCTGATCTAGCATGGAGCAATGCCAGAGGTGTGGCACCTTCTTATAAAATCTCTCAATTTAATGCACAAATACTAGAGATTTGCATAAACTTGTGAGGTTTCCACCTCAAACAGGCAGGCTAGCCTCACAAGGCTCCAATATATGTTTTCTGCTACAAGTAATATTCGTGCACTTGCTGCTGCAAAATCCTGCGCACGTCAGGAGCAGAAAGGTGTGCTTCCTAGTGTCTGACATTGCTGCCCCTAGAATAGAGAGAAAGTAACTGAGCTGCTTGAGGAAGGCTGGTACCTGTGCCATACAGACTTGGTGGCACTGAGCATACGGTGATTTTGAATGACCAGGGTGCTTCTGGGCTGAGAAAGGCAAGCGTGATCCTACAACAAGGTTTTCACAGGGTCTCCTCCACAGGTCCCATGCCATATTGACACCTCTGTCTGGCTGTGTGAAGGGCTGGGCTAGGACAGCATGACGAGCAGACCACCCATGCTCAAAGGGAAGGCCTTCACCTCAGAAGCGGTGCAGAAACAAGCTACACGTAACCACAGCAAGGTGGTCCCATGAGCAGGAACTTGGGAGCCTAGGAAAAAGAAAGAGCTGACAGGGGACCTGATTTATCCCTGTTAATACACAAGAGGAGGGAAAGGAGCTGTTCAAGTCCCCCCAATTATTTTGCAACAAGACTACTTAATATAGATAGAACTGAAGTGAATTTAGGGTGAGAACTGTAAGCAACTTTCTAAGTGACCAAGTAGGGAGGTTTTAGAGGAGCTTTCCAGAAGGAGTTGGGGCATTAAATTGAACTGATTTTATAATGGAGCAGAGCACCAGTTTGCAAGCAAATTTATGTGACATGCAATAACAGGAGGCTGGAGCTGGCTGTTGAAGCGATCTCTTCAATCTTATATCTGTCTGTTCAAAGCAGGCTCCCATTTCTTAACATAAAGGCATTTACCTCAGTTAACAAGGGAAGATGTATGGCTGACCGCCAGCACAAGAGCCTCTTCCCGTGGCCCAGATCTGCTTCCTATGCTCTCTTTGTGGTTGGGCCGGGGGTTCCCAGTTCTTAGCCTAAGGAGATACTGCCAAGCTACTGTGCAAGGCAACAAAAATCTCTGTACCAAAGAAACTCCTTCCTCTAAAGTCAAACCCAACTGTGCTCTCTTTCTGGAAGAGAGCCCCTTGAATGCTTTTAGGCTTGTTTTCCTCCGACTACAAGAATAAAGGTGTGTTCTTCCTAAAACAGAAGCAATACAGAAAAGGCATCCACAGAAACAGTGGAAGTATTGTGGTTCATGACCCCTAAAGGCTGGGCCAGACTCTGTGTGAGGGGAAGACCCTTCCCAGCCCTGGAGAACGTCATGCAGGCTAAGGTGAACCCTTGCCATGTGGGGAACTTTTGTTCACTTTCTTCCATTGCTTCTCCTTGAACTTTACTAAAGAATCACGCTCCATCCCTGATCTTGCAGCTTTCAGCAGGCCATGCGCACAACGGGGCTACCTGTTCCTCTCCATCCTTATTGCTGACTTGAGCATGAATATTCTACTGTGCTAAATCCCCTCAGGGTTTTGTGAATACAAATCTGGACAAGCAATCCTCACATAAGCATGATCACTGAAAACAACCAAGCTCCAAACTCACACACACATGAGGGAACAAGTAAGCCTCAAACTGGTAAACAGCTTATTGCTCATTTAATATTATCACTCAGCAAAGCTCCCAGTTTGCTAATACACCTGGGTGATCTTGTTACAATTACTGCTGAATTGCAGAGGAACAGCCTCCAAAACAGTTCCAGGTAGGTAGGACTTGCCTGGCAGACAGCTCTGAGTGTCTCCCAAGTGAAATAAGTACTGTTTCCACCTAAATAAGGATCTAACGAGCCATTCAGGAGAATAGAAGAAAAATCTTTGCCCTGAGGAAAAGCATCCCAAAGAACTCAACAGCAGCTCCAGCCTGCTGCTGGCAGTGCTTCTCTCAGACAATACAGGCTAAGATAGTTTTCTTAAAGTGTAAAGGAAAACACAGAATTAGGTGAAGGAAGTGAGTGTCTTTGGGTACAGATTTCATAATTGTTCCCAAGAGCCTCAGTCTTCAGTTTCACAATATCTTACCCTGTCATGCTTGCACAAAACATGGTTAAAGTTGGATTGTGGTGGTCCCAGAGCCCGCTCCCTGTGTTTGACAGATCAGAGCCGAGTGCTGTCTCATTGCAGGCTCGCAGTAGTGCAGGTAGCAGCATCAGTGCTGCCGACAACTACTTCACAACTCACAAAAGCACGGAATTATAACAAAATCACAGAGAAGAAGTGAATGCCTACCTGAAAGGCTCCTACGTGGCAACAGCATGTTTCCATGAGCCTGGGGGTAGGGCAGGGAGATGTAGTTCTCCATGCAGCCCTGTGTCCCACAGCAAGGTCTGCAGAGAGCACTAATGGATTTCACCAGCTCAACTGATACAGGTGAAAAAAACTAGCCTGACCCACAGAAAAACCTATGTCCATACAAGCCAGATACAGAGCCTACCATTCTTTATATCTATGGCAGTCCCATTTTCTAGTCCTGTAGTATGCAGAGCAGAAAGTCTCCTCTAGGGACTGGAGAACCGAGGAGCTTCTGAATCACAAAAGCTTAAAGATAAAATGCATTGAGCATCATGTTAAAAAGCTCATGTCGGCTCCCTGCTCACATTCAGTCATTAATTTGCTCTTGAGACACTTTATACCTGAGAAACATGCAGAGTAAAGGTGGTTGCAGGAGGAATCCCAGTCAGATCACTTCAGAACTCATGTTTCCACTTGCACCTGGCTCCATGGTGGACCAGAATCAATAGTTCTGTCCCCACAGCTCCAGAGTAGCCCCTGGGGCTGCCCAGCCTGGGTGCATGGGTATGCACAAATTCCTTGATGGTGGGCTTAGGTGTTTTCTGGGCACTGCAGGCTGCCAGGTGACTTTTTTATTTTTCTTCCCCATGACAATAGCTGTGATTTAGAAATACAGTTATTTTGCATTTTGTTAGTAAACACTTAAAATACATGCCTGGGAATGAGCTCACAGAGCACATGCAGGCACTGCATGCCCACTCAGAGACAAGCAGAGGAGACAGGGGAAGGGGAGGCTGAGAAAAATCAGTGGCACCTGCTGTTCATGCGACCACAAGACTGGCAAGCTTATCCTTCTAGAAGGGAGGTGCAGTGTAGAGGAATGAAGCTGGGTTAATTAGCATTGATAATATACAACTGTGGGCTGGCTTCAGGGGTGGTGGGTTGGCTGATTTAGACAGCTGTGGGTACAGCTGTGGCTGGTTCTGTTAAATGGTTGGGCAGCCAAGGAAGAGAGAGGAGGAAGAATTGAAGGGAAGAGAGTGCCTTGGGTGAGGAGAGATGAGGAGAAGGCAGCAGAGGGACTGGCATGAAGAGTATGTTGGTATGAGATGGTAAAAGACCTTGTTGCAGCTGGTAGTTTGGAGAGTGCTGCGACAGTACAGGTTAACATTGTCACTCTACCAGGGAAACCAATCTTGCATGACTCACAGTAGCATATCACAACCCCCTGAAGTGAAATCAAGGCCATAACATTGCTGCCTAAAAGGCATCACAGCTTCCTTCCACCCTGCTTCCAAGGACAGGTTCCCTTCTCTGTATCTATCCCTGCCCTGACCCCAACAAAGACTTTCCCAGGTTGGTTAGTTTTCACCCAGATAGCAGAGCTGGACAGTGCACAGCCACCCAAGTGCCACCAGCAGCACCAGAGAGCCACCAAAAACCTCTCACGTCTTTGTAACCTCACAACAAGCCTATGCTCGGCCACCATTCTGCTTTAATAGAGACTTTAAAAAGTACCTCCTCACAGCTGCTCTGGGAAGCCATTCAGCTGTAGAGGCTCTACTCATGGGACCACCGCACAGAACTCCCCAAGAAGAGACCCTCATTCAAACCCTGAACCTGCAGTCTTGCTTTCTTGCTCTTAAAGGGTGTACATGGGATGCTCAGGTGTGTCTGATAATGAGGAACAGGACTGTGGAAATGAGCCAAATGGCTTTCTGTAGGTGTCTTTAATAACCAAGTTAAAGGGAAGGCTTGAGTGGAAGAAGTTCTGGGATGCTCTTTAGAGAAGTGCACTGCTGCAGCAGCTGTGGGTAGGCTGTGATGCTGTGTGGTCCCTGCTGAGGAGGTCTGAGCTGGAGAAGTCTCAGGTTTTCCCTGGGCTATATTTTAGGAAACTGGCAACGTTTTCTACTTTAGCCAGCATGCTTTAAGTTTTAATTTGATATTAATTTTTAAAGAGAAAGGCTGCAATGGGACTGTTTCATGGTTTAGGGCACTTTAGGATCCTACCTCCACTGCCCAACGGGAACAGAGAAGCTTTTCTATGTGTGACAGTCTCTGTAACTGAGTGTCAATGTGCAAAAAGCCTGGGTGAACCTGCACCCATGATGGATAACAGCATTCCCCTTGTGGGCTATTTCCCTTGTAGGCCCTCGACTCCTGTGTCTGTCCCCTGATGTTGCCCCCATCACCTTTCATGGCTGTACAGTATGATGTTTCCCCCAAGAGAACAGTGCAGGTGGATGTGACACAGCATAAGAAGTCATTTATTGCCATCTCCTCCTGACAGTCCAGGATGAAAAAGGAGAAATCGGTGTATGTGGAGAGGTCATGTAAAGGGCAGGCAGGGAGGAAAGGAAAGGTTATGGCAGACTCAGGCAGGCAGGTTTAAGTGACTACCTTTGCATATCTAAGCTTGTTTCATAGTGCAGGGAAAATTCTGGGTTTGCTTCCAGAAAGCAATGTGCAAGGGTCTCTACAAACCTGGGGAAAGGGCAAAGCTCTGCTCTGAAGAGCTTGTGCCCCAGGACGATGAGCAAGTAATCAGCCCTGAGGTCACCTGCCCCAAGTCCCATGGCCTGAAGCAGGTAGGCAAAGCATCACCCAGGTCAAGGCAGGACTGGATCTGCTGGCAGCCTTGAGGTGGCGTGACTTTAACACGTCCAGTTCTAGCAGCAGTTTACCCCTGCCTCATAGGGAAAACGAAATAACATCTCTCCCCGGGTTGCCGCCCGGCTGTTTCTGCACAGCCGGTGCTGCTATCGACTGCGGCCAGCGTGCAGGCAGCACCAGGCAGGGCTCAGCGCGTGCTGCCAGCCTGTGTTTACTCCTCACACCACAGCTCTCCACATCTCTGTTTCCTTTGCAGTTTCACACCTCGCTCCCCTTCATCACATTCTGCCGAGGTGACCGCTTCCCCTCTGCCTTCCCTTTCATGCGCTCCAGCTCAAGCGCTGAGCGTTGCTTTCATGTGGCGCGAGTTACCTGCAGGCTGTGCAAATAAAATCATTCCTGTGGTGACAAACGTGCCTGTATTTCTGGCACACCTGGGGGAAACTCACTCAGCTTATGTCCCTGTTTCCTTGAAATCTAATCAGGTAAAGGGGGAGGCAAACTCCCCTCTGTAATGATGGGCAGATCTAATAGTCACAAGCTTGGATTATTAATTTTTTTCCTATTAAGCAATTAATTTAACCAGAAAACAAGCTCGTCAGGAGTGACTTGGGCACCCTGCTCTCCGTTTGTAATACAGCCAGCCCTGAAACATGTGGCAGTGCAGCAGAGCATGTTTCAAGACCTGCCCCCTGTGTGCTCACATTCATCGTTTGTAATACAGCCAGCCCTGAAACATGTGGCAGTGCAGCAGAGCATGTTTCAAGACCTGCCCCCTGTGTGCTCACATTCATCGGCGCTGTTACCGGGCAGACTTCTGTCTCTGACATCTCAAAAAAAAATAAAGAAAAGAAATTAATTTAAAAATTTAAAGACTGTTGCTCTCCTCCCAGCAGCAGGAGGGCAACCTTGCTGGAGACCCAGAACAGTGAAGCCCAGGACACAGAGATCCCACTCAGCTTCTCCCGCTGCTGGCAGAAGCCAGGGATGGTGGCCGAGCATGAGGAGAGGATCTGGAGGATGCAGGAGCATTTCCACCTGCCGGGCCCTGGGGCTGTCAGAAGTCCTCCAGCTTCTCTGGATGATTGCAAGTACCCTTGCCGGCAGGCACCACCAGTTTCATTTCCCACTTGCTACCACTCAAAAAAGATTTCCAGGTCAGTTTGCTGCCTGTGGAAATGGGTGGATAAAAGAGATGAAGGCAGACACGGCTTGGGCAGGAGCCGTGGATGCAGGTGCTGTGTCTCTGCCAAGGCACCTTGACCCTGCACTGCCATCTCCAGAGCCAGGGACCTTGCTGAGCACTGGCATTTCACAGAGGCTTGCATGGTAGCTGGAGGTACTTGTTCTGGAAATGAAGTTTAAAAAAATCTTCTCCCACTTCCCAGTCCTTTCAGTAAGGACACAAAAGTCAGACTGAGGATTTGTGTGCAAACGTATTGAGTAAGAGAAGCCCCCTGCCTAGGCTGATGTGTAGTTTCTTTTCCCTCAAAAGCTGTTTGCTTTCATGTAACACTCTTCAGAGCAGGGGGTTCTGGACACCTTCCACTTAAACATGCCTGCAGGTGGACAGGGCTACTGCAAAGGGCAGGACTTTCTCCAGGGTAGATGTGGGCTGCCCCAGTGCTCAAAGCTGGAAAACACTCCAACTGCCAGAGTGGCAAAGGCAGTCAGTGACGATCAATGTCCATGCAGACCAGTGGCCAGCCACGTTTAATCTCAAACTTGTTTATTTCAACATCTTAAAGCCCTCGACAAATACAGATAAGTGGTCTCCAGTTGTCTCTGCGTGTGGTGGATAAGAGTCATTACCCTGGTACACAGAGCAAGGATCCCCACATGGAGATTGCCCCAAACCCATCCCAAACATGTCATCAGCGGAGCTGCAGGAGGGAGAGCCAGGGCCGGGACCTGCCGTGCCTGTGCTGACCTCGGGCAGCCGTGCTTCCCAGTGAGCTGCAGCCCATGAGGAGTGGCTGTGGCTGCCACAGATATTTCCCATTCCTGGAGCATCGCTGTGAAGGGTGATGGCTGGGTAATGAGTTTCTTTAGTCTTGCCTGAATGCTCTCGCCTCTGCAGACACAACTTCTCAGCATTTGGCACCAAAGAGCAGATGAGTAGCTGATTACACACTACCCTGCCCCAAACACAAATCTCAACAATTATTGGGACTCTTTCCAGGTAATACACATCTGTGAATAGTGATCATTTCTGTGCTCATCTCTCTACCAATGCCAGTTCTGCAAAGGCAAGAAGACCCCCCAGGAATATTCAAAAACCTCTTAAAATCTTCCTGGTATTTCAAAGCCCAGGAGCATTGCACTAAAAGATCTCAACTCTTGGGACTTTCAACCCCGGCCACTTTGCACCCGTGACACCCAAGGCAAGGAAATGAGAACAACATCCCTCTTTCCTCTTCTCTCTCCGATGGCCCAGCTGGTGATGCGGCATGAACAGTAGTGAAGAAGTAGTTCTGCCAGCAGATAGCAGGTCATCGTCTGGGAAGCAAGCTGGCCCAGCATCACATTTCCACGTTGCTTTTAGCTTGATGTACCAGGAAGTGGAGCAAAGCAGCCGGGTGGATGTAAAGGACAAGCCCATCCTAGAAGCTGACTGCAGATTAGAAAAACAATAAAATCTCCACCACCGGAGAGAGTGGTAGAGTGGGGTCTCTGTGCAGCTCAAGTGGCTGAAGCCTGTGGTCGATGCACACCAACTTTTCATTCCCCACACTGTCCAAGAGCGCACTGAGAATGGATTTCATTGCTTGTGCCTTTGGCTTCATTACCAAGGCAAAAGAAAAGCCTGGCCAGGAACAGGTGTTTGACCCTTCCTGTGTGGAGGCACAACTCACTAAGGGAACTGTAAGCTGTTATGGAGGAGATGTGTTGTTTCAGAGGAAGGCAGCCTACCTGCAGGCTAAAGGAAGATGCTGGAAGACCTGTCACAGCAGTCTGATTGGACGTAGCTTACTGAGTTAAACAACTTAATCCAGGTATGGTAGGAGGAACCTCATGTGGCAGAAACAGGTTCTGTATCTGATACAGCAAATCCCGTGTGGAGGGAGCAGGAGAAGCAATCTGACAAAGCACAATAAAGATCAACAACAGTGAGGATAATAATTCATATTTCAATAGGGCATCTTTTGTGCTGAAGGATACAAATGATTTGGCCACTGTTTGAAATTTAGCCACCTCTGGAGTGGAACATAGCCATGCATAGCATCTGACATTGCCTCAGCGTTGCTGTATTTGTTAATATGCAAATTGCCAAATCAGTATAATTTCAAAAGGTTATTGCAGAGTCAGATAATAAATCAGCCCTATGTAATGCTGAATATCTTTACACTGTCAGTGCTGAAACCTCAGAGCCCTGGCACTGTTTATATACACACACACACACACACACTAAACCTGGTATTGTTCTTGTGCAAAACAGAAGACTGAAAGAAAAAACAGAAAATGGCCTCTGTAGCCCACTTTGCTGATGTTACGGCTATTCTTACATTTATTTCTACCTTTTCACCTCCCTGATTTATATTCTGCCTGGGAAAGGGAAAGCTGGATTCCCAGCTGGAGTAGGAAAACACAACAAGGTTTTTCACCAAGAGATACATGCAGGCAAGGACTGAAACACATGGATTCATGCAGCTTCTTATACAGGAGGCCTTTGGCCAGGGCAGCACTGAGAAATCAGAATTACTGTTGTGCAGCTTCCCCTGGGGACAGTGCAGCCAGCACCACCAGTACCTTCAGCTCCATCCTCATGAACTGCTCTCAGCTGGAAAGTTGTCATGCAAAGGCAAGGAGATTTGGGGATTAAGCTGCCAGTTCTCCTTTCCCATGGTTTATTTTTGCTGCACTTCAACTAAGTAGACCTAAGGGTTAGTAAGATCTGGACCACGTTCCTGCAGTGGGTGGGGAGGATGGTGCTTACCCACCTCCTAATCCCAGCCTTTCCTCAGGGGACTTCACCTGTTTTTCCAGCATGCAGGATGCCTAGAAAGTAGAAAGTGAAGGGGCAAAGTGACCACTCTTGTCATGGCCAAGTGGTTTGAGACTCCCTGCTTTTACCCCCTCCCTTATCCCGTCACTTGCTCCAGCTGCTCCACGCTGCCACTGACTCTCCCATGTAACTCGCAGCCCCCTGACTCCCTGTGGCATGACCCTGAGCTGCCAGCCCTGCGGACACCTCCCGCCCCAGCCCCGTGGGTCCTTCCCCAGATCCCACGGGTGAGGTATGGCCAGCGGTGGTTGGTTTGGCCTGTTGGGGTTCCTGAGCGGTACCCATCACCGCTGCGCGAGTGCAGCCTGCGAGCAGCTGCGCTGCTGCCGCTCCACTTGCCCTCTCTGCAGATACCTGCTGAAGAAACACTTTATATTTATGGCTGGTGTTTAGCGCACTGCCAGTAAAGGCAGTTCCGCCTCACTCTGTAACCGCATCATTTCCAAAGGAAGTGCCTCTGCCTCCAGTGCACGTTTGTGCCAGCAAGCATTTTGACTTTCCGCCAAACATTTCAGTGACCTTATGGCAGTATTGGAATGCAAGGCTCTGGAGCTCCACCACCCACAGTCCCTGAGAGCCTCTGTTCTTCCCTCTGCTGCCTCCTTCACGTATTTTTGTTCAGCGTCTCTGCATGCAGGGTTGCCCGAGATGTTAAAAAGAAGTGCCTTCCCCTCTAAGACAGTCTGTAGTAATAAGGAACTTGATCTCACATAAATTGGGATGTTCTGAGAACCATTTTAATTTCTGCTAATCGGCAGATGAAAAATGAATTACTTCAGATGTCATGTCCTACTGCACGAGCCTCGTAACATTTGGAAAAGCCGTAACAGAGTTACCCAGTAATTGAAGGGCTCTACATGAGTGAACTTTGTAATTGCATATTCTCCTTGAGTCCAGGAGGCAGAAAGGAAAAGCGGGTCAGGCCACGTCTTAATGAAACAGCTCAGTCCTGCAGTGCTGCTGAAGCTAAAAGTAAACAAACCACGCTCATTATTATATATCACAGCTCCCCGGCTGCCGCAGCAGCCCTGTGTGTGATGTGCTGTCTCCCATTTCACTGCTCCTCCACTGCTTCTGCCTTCAACCCCATGCCAGGCTGCCCGCAAGCCCCGGCAGCCGCCTTCACCCCGGATGCACCCGAGGCCAGCGGCTGCTTCCACCCCACACTGCCCTGCACGGCAGGAGACGCAGGCTGCTTTGGAGACACCCATGGCTTTGGAGGGTTTCCATCTCAGAGCTGCTGGTCCTGATCGGCCCAGGTGGAGCAGGAAAGCTCCTGCATAACCATCCCCATCAAGACCTGTTGGGGCACCCCCTCCTGCCAAATCCCCACTCTGCTTCCAGCTGGGAAATACTGCCTTTGAGTACTGGAGTCAGGCTATGCACTTCTGTCTGCACCTTGGTATTAGCTTCTGCTTATTGAATGCCCACACATCTCCCCGAGTTCCCCACCCTGCTGCCCTTAGTCCCGGCTCTGGGTCCCTTGGGGGTCTATGGCAGATGGGAACCCCCCAATCCTGCAGTACTGTCATTTTCCACTCCCCTCCATTGATGAGCTTGATGGTACCGGCACGAAGTAGCTCTTAGCAGTTGCTGCACTCTTGAAAGGAGCATCTCACTGCTGTAAGGCTGCCAAACAGCACCTGGCCATTTTCTTGTTCATGGAGAAAGTGGGAAGATGAGGCAAATATTACAGAATACAGATTTTCTTAGCTCTTATGTTGAAGGGGTTTTCAGTTTTCTCGGGGAAAAAAAGAAGAAATAAAATAATTCTATTGCTCTGTTTGTTTCACTGTCTTTCAGAGTGGGTTCTATCATCTTGAGAGTCAAACCATCATCCATTTCTGTGGATTTTCCATGGCTGCTCCTCAGCGGCTGATGGCATAATGTTTTCTGAAATGGCCATTAGCTGAGTATCTTTATGAACAGCTTCCCAGGGAAGTAGCTGCAAAGTTCAATTTGCTGAATTATGAGTACATATCTGATAAGAATTGCATTATATGGTGCTTGCATGCTGAAAGCATTAACTTTGTACTTTGAACTTTTAAAATATGCATTGATGAATCTGATGAGGACTGGAGAAGTAGAAAGGTGAAGGTCCCCCAGGAACAGAGATAATAAGGAATAATTGCTATCTGTTTTTTTTCCATGAAAAAGAAGCTGTATACTTAGAAGAATTCTATTTAGCTAAGGCTTTTTCCATTGAAAAAGCCATTTGTACAAAAAAAAAAAAAAAAGGAAAACCTCTTTAATTGGTTGAAAATTAATTACAAGCCATAACTTGAGGGCACTTGATTTGGGCTGAAGAGCTGTTTGGCTTTATGAAGTTGCATCAGAGTTACCCCAGCATCCTAGGGAGCAAAACTGAACTCACTCTTGTATCTCACACAGAATAAATCTAAGTGTTGTCTTAAATACATCTAATTTTCACTTAAGAAGAACCAGAGTGAAACAGTGGATTTCTCTTTTGGAAGGGACTAGATTTTTCTAGCTCACAAAATGGATGTGGTCTGCAGTAAATCTCCAGAAGTTTAAAGGCTTGATACTTTGAGTGAAAGCCCAAGAGCCGCAGACTAGGACACTTCCCTGGGATGCTGAGACAGCTCTGCTCCGCATTCGGGACAACTGTGGAGCTGAATTCGCTCTAACACCCAAGTGCTCAGGGGTATTCGGGTATCTTGATTTCACATGCCTAGCGCTTCGATTTCTATGCACTGAAGGCTCTTCACTTAATCGGTGCTATTATCACACCTGATGAGGCACAGCAGGTGATATTTGAGATGCTTGCCTTTTGATTCCTTGCAACTGAGCAACATTTAGTAAGAATTACTTAAATCAGCTAATCAAAAACATGTTCAATGACATTAGGATGAAGTGGGCTCTAGAACACCTAAGTAAAGTTATTTTTCTTGTGCAAATCCTTCTGTAGAGAGAAAAGCAAATAAATCCCATTATGATCTATATATTGTAAGCTCTCTGCTCTTGGGCTATTGATAAGTAATTCCTGAAAATCCTTTGTTATTCCATATTTCAGGCAAAGTTTGACTTTGTTCTGGTGGAACAGGTTTTTACAAACCTCTTCTACTCCTGTTTTGGTGGCATAGCTGAGACTGGCCAAAAGCCTGTGTGATAGCTGCTGGAGCAAGGGCATGCATTAAAGCCGAGCTGCCTTTCAGCTTGCACCCAGCCTGCAGGCAGAGGGATACCTGTGTTTTGTTGCTACATTAGTCATTGCCCTGTCAGAGGTAAATGCCCCATTTGCAGGGCTGTAAGAATAGCTATTACCCATCAAAAATTGCAGAAAACCACAAAAAAAAGCAGATCTGTGTCGTCATCATCACCTCCGCCCATCTCAGAGTCCCCAGGCTGCTGTGCCCAGCTGTGGCTGTTCACTTGTATTGTCGTGGGGATGAGGAGCCCCAGAGAGGGACCCGCTTCTCTACCATGCCAGAGCCCCGCAGAGGTGTAGTCCTGCCCCAGGGAGCTGCCAGGCCAAGATCCCACACCAAAAATTTCAGCCAAGCAGCCGCAGGCTCAAACCCATGGCTTAGCAACAGGAATAACTGTCCAGAGCAGGGTTTTTCTCCAGCACCTTAGAGGGCTGCCTCTTCTCTGGCTGCTGTGTGCCACAGGGATGCCTGGTCTTGCAGGGGAGCTGTGGGATGAGCCCATCCTGGTCACAGAGGTGGCATGGCAGCAGTGGTGGCACCTGGGGGTGGGAAGGGAGCTGCAAGGAGTCTAGGTTATTTCTTTTTATAATCACTCATATAAACTTTCCTATAGGTTCCCCAGGGTTTAGGGAGTTTCCCAAGTTGGGGGACGCCCCCCCCCCCCCCGAAAGACTCTCTCTGAACTGCTGCCAAGACAGAAATTGGGGTTAACACCCAGTTCTCTGCTGGGGTCCCTGGGGAGATGCCACCCCACCACAGAGCCCTGTACATAACTGTGTCCTGTGCTGTCCTGACGCCACAGGAAACAGAAGCCCACAGAGCCCGTACTCTGCATCAATCCCCCCCAGTGCTGGAGAATTTCATGCAATTTACATACATGTATGTATACACACACAGAGATACTTATTTCATGTCCCTTCCCTTGTTGTCTGTTGTTGGCTGGCACAGTGCTCGCACACGGGAGGGTACTCGGGAAGCATTAGAGATTCTGATAGTAACGTGTGTTTAGTTTGCAAGGATGGAGGGGCAGCTCTTCTAAGCGTGTGTGAAGATAGAGTGATTATTAGTACGTGTTTATTGAAGTTTACCAGCTCTGCAACTGGTTTTGGGTTTTTTTTAATAAAAGGGTTTCTATTTGCCAGCAGACTTAATTCCTCTGTAATTATGTTCCTAATGCAGGAATCATTTGGCATTTATTTGCCATAATAAAACTTACCATTGCCTCTAAATTCAATATGAAGATTTAAGTGTATTTAGGAGACCTAGATGAAGACTTGAAATTAAATATCCCTAGTTTCCTTTTTCCAAACAAGGCAAACAGATAAATGCCAGTGGTCAGATCCACATGTGCAGCTACTCCCTTGAGCAGTGGCAGCTGCATGTGCATACTCAGGAGATGATAGCTCTTCTGATGTGGGTGACTCTTTCA
The DNA here is from genome assembly GCA_035590215.1 of Microhierax caerulescens. Classification (NCBI taxonomy): domain Eukaryota; kingdom Metazoa; phylum Chordata; class Aves; order Falconiformes; family Falconidae; genus Microhierax; species Microhierax caerulescens. The sequence continues at coordinate 27,007,110 of JAVJGJ010000061.1, forward strand.
GCATCTTCTCACTGTCCTTCTCTGGTCCAGGGCACTGGTCCTGTGGGTGATGCTGATGGCTGACACTACTTTGTACACCTGAGCAGAGAAAACACACAGCTGAGGAAAAGCTTCAGTTGTTAAGATCACCATCAGCCATCCCGGTTTGCTGTACAGCTTGCACTGATTTTCAAAATGTTTGCTTTAATAGCTGTGGTAGCAGGATGTTGCTAATGTGCCTTTTTCCACCTGAGCTGGTGCTCAGGAACAGCCCGGGCAGCAGATGTAGGTCAGCACAGCTGGAGCTGGGAGAGTTCAGGAGGCCACATCCTGGCCCAACGACACCACTGTACCCAGCCCTGCCGTGTTCAAAGGAGACTGGGTGGGCAAATTTGCTATACTTAATTTCTAATTAAAACAACAAGCCTGGGAAACACATCCCATGACTGCCTGGGGGTGGGTGAGCAGCTGCAGCTTTGGTAGCAACATGTGGATGTGCTCCCAGGACTGGTAAATGAGAGATAAAATGGCCAGGCGAAACATTGACCAGCACGCAACAGGGGTGATGCTGCTCCCAACGTCATGATTTTCTCCCTAGATGTACTGAGCATCAGAAGCATGTGCTGGTAATAATTTTTTTGCCCATTCTTTCTCAGAACTCCTCCCAGCAGGCTTAAAATAGCTGGGCCTAGATAATCATTAACCACTTTGACGTATTTCAATGGGCACAGATTGGGAATTCATAAGGAGATGACGGAGCTGGAACAGCCCCGCACTCCTGGTTCATCTCCAGCAGTATCAGCCTCCTCGGGGTAAAGCCAGTTCAGCCTGGCCTTGCCCGTGCTGCTTCTAAAGACAAGCTCCCATCACAGCCAGAAATAAGGAAAGAATATTATACAGAGTTGCTTAATATACTACTTTTCACAGAAGAGTAATACATAGGGAAGAGTATTTCATCCGTATGCTGAGAGGGTTATGGCTGAAGCCAGAGCACCCTTCCTTTTTGTTAACTCTGGTCTTCCACCTTCGACACTGTCCTGGTTTCAGCTGGGACAGAGTTCATTTTCTTCTCAGTAGCTGGTGCAGTGCTGTGTTTTGGATTTAGTATGAGAATAATGCTGATAACACACCGATATTTTTAGTTGCTGCTTAAATAATGTTTACATTAAGTCAAAGACTTCTCAGCTTCTCAGGCCCTGCCAGCAAGAAGGTTGGTGGCACAAGAAATTGGGAGGGAGCAGAGCCAGGACAGCTGACCCGAACTAGCCAAAGGGATATTCCATACCATAGAGCATCATCCCCAGTATATAAACTGGGGGGAGTTGGCCGGGGGTGGCTGGTCGCAGCTCAGGGACTGTCTGGGAATCGGTCAGCAGGTGGTGAGCGATTGTAGTGTGCATCGCTTCCCCCCGCCCCTGCTGAGCTTTATCCCTCTCTCTCTCCTTTGCATTACAATTGTCATCATCATTATTATTAATTATTAATCTTAATTATTAAATTGCTCTTAACCCTCGAGTTTTACCTTTTTCCTGATTGTTCTCCTTGTCCTGCTGGGGGGGGGGGGGCTGTGAGCAAGCAGCTGCGTGTTGCTTAGTCACCAGCTGGGGTTAAACCAAGACAGACGTAACCCCAAATTTAGACTTGGATAACAACTAAAAGAAAAGGCAGGTGCCCTGAGTCCAAAGTCCACGTAGTTGTTTCAGGGGAATAAGGTGGTGCTGAGCAAGCTGAGGATGAAATTTGCAGCCAGGGAGTGTTTCTCTGTTGCTGACAAAGCAGAAATGCTGCTTAGGCAGATCCAAGTGATGGGATGGAACTCTACAAAGGAAGATTGCAAAAATAGGTGTCGGGAAGTACACCCTTCAAAGGGACTTTGGAGAGCAGTCCCCAAAGTGAATTGGTGGGAGTGCTGTTGTTTGAAGCACTGGTGAAGATGTCATGCAGAGCCATCTTCTACAAACTTACAGAAATGGGCATGGGGATTTAATTTCCATCTCTAATTGCTGTGATCTGCACCTCATTTTGGCCTTGCTTTTGTGTCCATGAAGCTTTTAGCAGAGGTTTCTGTGCAGAGAATCCTTCATGTGTATCACAGCCAATGGACTGCTCCTGGGCTCGCTGTACAGCCGCCTTCTTTGCTGTATAAAGGATTTATTCCTTTAATATGTCCCTGGTGTTTATTTTTCTGCTGGTACAGGAGTGCATGTGCATGTGTGTGCTTGTGGCAGTGTTTTATGAATGCCTGCTGTGGACAGAATTGGGCTTCACAGTATGCAAAAATAGCTGTGCGCCGCACACAAGGATGTAATATTTCACATGGCTGGAGAAAATGTGATAAATCAGGGTTTTGCTGGATTTGCAGAAATCAAGAAACTGGGGGATCCATCTCCACAGCTGAGTCCTGAGCTCTTGCAGGAGCTGGCAGGACTGTCTGTGCCAGTGCGTCCCAATTAGGGAAGGAGAACTGGGTCCCCGTGGTGGTGTGGGATGTCTGTGAACAGTCCTTGGCTGTGAAGAGACAAGCAGGGGTTTCAGGCTCATTTATTACAGAGCCCAAGAAGCCAATGTGAGTCCAGGCTGCAGCTACAGCTTTTCTCTTCTGCCTTTGCTTGGAGGTTGTTGCTTGTAGTTCCTGCTCCGTTCTGCCCCATCCCTGATCCTTCATCACCAGTGCCTCCAGCTGCTTGTTAGACAAAACCCAGGTCCCTCACTTGCCTTTTTGAGCCCTGCAGGAGACCCCAGTGTGCAGCAGGGTGGAAAGGCAGGGATGCTGTAGAGCTGGGATATTTCTGCATTACCTGTTTGGTGCTGGGCTCACACTTGTGTGCTGAGGAGTGAAGCTGCTGAGAAAATAAAGCACCAGGGACTGAAATGAGGAGGCTGGACCAGAGGCACAGAGCGGTCCTTGTACCAGGCTAGCTCTTGGTGTGGAAGAGGTTTATGAGCACTGCCAAATGTCAGTGCTTCTTCCCACATGCACCTCCCTTCCATCTAATCCTTCCCTGCTTCCCTTCTGGCTTTTCCTGTCGCACCTTTCCAGGTGAAAAGGGCTCATGGATCCTACACCCTCCTTGTTCCCCCTCTCTCTTTGCATCCTCTCCGGTGTGTAATGAAAACAAGTGACAGGTAGAGGTGAGCCTGGTTTTGTAATATAAAAAGTTATTTACAGTTTTGTTAAAATTTCATGGAAGATGACATTTTTAGGTCACCTAGCCAAAGCAAATGAAATGATTAACATGTTTGTGTTAGGCTTCATAAAAAAAAGTATCACTCTCACCCAGCATGGTACTCAGTTCTTCAGGTCCTGAGACCTGATGTGGTACCCTGAAAGGTAAGACGGTTCCCTACCAGGGTTAGCAATCTGCAAACCTACCAGGTCAGGATCTGGTTTCCTAGCCCAAGATAGCTGGCATGGATGTCTTTTACTGTGCCCAGCAGCCTCAAACACCAGGATCTGTTTTCCTGGCTCTCCGTCAGTGATAATGATGGGGCTGATCTAAGGTTGTAAGAGGAAATATCCTCTCCCAGACACTGAAAGTATTATGTCAGCCTTCCCCATCCCATAGATATTCTTATTCTGCCTTTAAAAGCTTTTAAATCTTGGAGCACAGCTAAATACACTATTGGGGTCTATACTCTGGCTTTTAAACACTAAGAGAGAGAGAGTAAAATGTAATGGCTCTGTTCTTCCCTAAATAAGCAATGGCAAATGACTGTAAAACCAGTTCCTGAGCATGTGTGTGCAGAGAGGAATTCAGTCCCACCATGAACAGGATGATAGCAGATGGACCAGAATAATACTGGGTTTTCCTGGATACCCTCCCTGTTTAAAGCTACACCAGAAACAAGGGAGCGAGCCAGGCGGTTCAGTGTTTTGGCCGCCACTCACAAATGTCTGCGTGTCACTAGCCAGGACACAATTTGTTCTCCATCTTGCTTGCTTCTAGGCTGGAAACGGCCAGCCCTAAAGGCAACGCAGCAGTATGACTCACTTCTGGGACAGACTGTATGGGAGAAGTGGACGCGGAGGGGGGTGTGTGTGGGGGGGGATGTAAATTTGAGGACCTGTGCCCTGCCAGGCTATGGGTTCACAGGGACCTGGACCCAAAGTACACCCCTGCCACCCACAAACGGATTCTTCCATGCAGGGGCTTGGGGAAGGTGAGTGCTGTGCCTGCTGCAGCAAACGCCCACTGGGATGTACCGCATGGTGCTGGGCTCGGTCCAGCTCCCGGGGAGGAGTGGCACCTCCACAGCTGGCACAAGCTGGCCTGCGCAGAAGGTCCGAGGGCTGCCATGTCTGTGCTCCTCCTCCTGCCTGGCTGGGCTTGAGGAAGCCACCCTGCTCTCTTGCAGCTATCGCCACCACGAACCTCGCTTTCTAAAGTAGGTGAAACAGTGGCATCTGGTTGCCAACAGAGCTGTGAACACTGGTTATGGTCTAGTGTGGAACCTCTGGTGCTAGTAAGAGTTATGTTTGTCTAACTTTTCCTTCAGCAATATTAGGCATCTTTTATCTACCCAGCTGTCTCTTTCCACAAAAAAATGTAGGACTCAGGTACCTGAGACCGCTACACCCCAGTCAAACTTGGTTCACATCGAAAATGGATGGAGGCAGCATTACCTAAGCCAAACCAGGTCAAAAGGAACAAAGAGTAAATGGGTGATGATGGAGCTTCTGCCATGCTGTGCCGTGCCTGTGGGAGGAGGGAAGCCTCATTGGTGCTGTCTCTCTTTTTCAGGGGGAGTTGCTGAGCCCGTGTCGATGTGACGGATCAGTGAAGTGCACACACCAGCCATGTCTGATCAAATGGATTAGCGAGAGAGGCTGCTGGAGCTGTGAGCTGTGTTACTACAAGTATCACGTCATTGCCATAAGCACAAAGAACCCTCTGCAGGTAAAGGTACTAGAGACATTTCAAAGTCTATTTTTTCTCATTTCTGTTTTTGTTTCTGGGAGCAAGTGAATTCTACCTGCATGGGTTTTCCTTCCCTGTGCAGCGATCCGTATGTCTGAGGCTCTTCAAAAGAGTTGCCGGGGGTCCAAAGAAGCCCCCGTGTTTTGCTTGGTGATACCAGGGGCATCCTTTGGGAGTCTGCTTTTGCTGTCCTTTGACCATTCCCACATTCATTTGCCTCCTGTTGAATATGCCAGTGTGACCATGATAGTGCTGTGACACCTCACAGTCCTTCAAATGTGTTCATCCACTGGAGACACAGGCATGCCACTGTCTCCAGGGGCAGACGAGGATGGAGCAGTTACAGAATTTGCTACAACAAAGCACACAGTCTGTGACAGAGCAGTATCCTGAGGCTCCACGTGTCTATAGCTGTGCCATTAAGCCTGATCTCCTCCTGCTGAGCCTCCTCTGTGTTGGCATAAGGGGTGGAGGAGGCAGGTGGAGGGCTCTTACAGCTCTCTCATCTTGCGACCCTTTTCACTTCGCTGCTCCCCCATGATCAAATACACCCTGGCATGGCACAAGGGGTGTTGGCTCTGATGCTCTGATCTCTCCAAGCCTGATTCTTGGTGGACATTTACAGATGTGCACACAACAGATAAAGCACATCTTGGTGTAAGTGGCTCTGAAAGGCATCAGAGGACCCACCTTCTTTCTCTTCTGAGTTCAAAAGCACTGTGGTTTAATAAGCTCCACTGTAGGCTGGTAATTTAAAATCAAGATTCAGAATGGGGAAGACTGTGTGACTGTTAAAAAAGGTATACATTATCCTTAATAGCTATTGATTTATTTCTGGGGCAACACCTGAAGATGAATTAATTGCTGAATGCCTTTGCTGAGCACCATTAGTGCCTTGGATGTAAGGAAGCCCATAATATCCAGGCACTACTGCTTAATTAGCATCATCTGGACTGGAGACATGTTATGGCAGCATGCTGTGGTTTAGAGACTGGGGAAATGTCTAAGGATGTTGGTTTGTCCAGTATCTGGTGGAGGGCTTTGGCTCTTTGCCGGTTGCTCTGCTTTCTAACAGGAGGCAAGGATTTGCTAGTAATGGTGCCCAGTTGTACAGTGGTAGAGGGGGAATAAAAACTCCTGCTCTCCCCTCCAAACTGCAGTCTCTGTGTGTCTTTTTTCAAGCCTGAGGTCACTAACCACAGTGAGGAAACAGGGACAGCCATTTAGGACTCCAGACTTAAATGAAATAGCGAAATTAGTGGAGCATCCTGGGGAAATTTTGCTAGGGGGAAGGAATAAAACTGCCTGCTCTCTGCAAGTCCCTACAGCTTCTGATTCAATTTGCCTTGTGCCATGGGCTGGAGATCAGTAGTTTCATCCCAAACCCCAGACCCAGGGTGTTTTTATTTCCTGGCTCTAGTAACAGAGCAGATTGATACACAGGAGGAGAGATGTGGACAAAGCAGCATTTGTTTGTTTCTTGAAAGCTGGTCCATGAGCGCCCTAATGCTCAGATTAGGGGTGCAATCTGGAGCAGCATTGAAGGTCTGTGGGTGCAGATTTGTGAGTGTGTAAGTAGCCAGCACTGCCTTTAATGAATAACCTCCAATTCTGTACCTCCAATGCTCTATACCTTCCGGTGACTCAGGGCAACAGGTCAGCGATTTTCCTCCTGCTCCTCACGCAGCTAAAATTTGTTGGAGCTATCCACAGACAAGCTCCCCTCCCACACACACAGTTCAAAAGCCTGTGCAAAGCATTGCTCTTTCTGGGCTCCTGTGTTAGAAAGTGGCCTGATCTGCTGGCCTTTGCCATCAACACAAAAACTGAGTGGCAGGAGCAGCTGAGGTAGAGAGCTCAGCTCCAGAAGCGAGTGTCCCAGAGGACCGTGCAAAACCTGGCTCAGAGGCTTTGTGTTGCTGGCATAGATGTCACAGCACTTCTCGCGGAAGCACTGGGAGATTTGGAGGGTGGGAAGAAGCAACTGGAGTGAAAAGCCCCTTGATCTGGAATAAATGCAGCGTGATAGATGTACAGCTGTGTGCTGGGGTGCCCTGACTGGTGCCAGTACAAAGGCATTTCTGGGAAGCAGATACTACACTAGTACGTGAAATCCCGTGGGAAGTGGCTGACATACCAGGCCTGGACTTCCCACATGGGCTATGGGCTCAAGCCCCCCATAACCCATTGCCATGCACGTCTCTTTCCTCAGCGGCTCTCACCAGCCTCTAATGCTGGGAAAGGGAGGCAGAAAGGACCCAGGGGCTGCAATGTCCTGACACTACGTGCCATAACCTCTCACAGCACGTGCAGGCAGGAAGAGCATCCTTTCTGCTTGGTATTCACCCCACATGCAGATAACAGGGGCCACCTGGACATACAGGCATGTCTCTAAAAGTAAAGTCATAGTCCCTGGCTTTTCTTCTCCAGGGTCTGCTAGAAATTCTGCCCAGCTTTATTCTTACTAGAAAGCTCTGAATTTCTCAAGGACAGATTTTGGAGTGCAAAAGTTGTAGGAAGTAACAGTTGTCTGTTTATTCCAGACCAACTGTAACACAGACAAGGACCATGCAAACCTCACCTCCTTGTCAAATGAAACCTGTTTGGGTGATGCTCTGAGCCTGGCTAGATTTTGACGAGCCACGTGGCCTACCTAGCCCCTGTGTCCTCTCCTATGACAGACCACTGGGAAGCCAAACCCAGGCAGCTGGCAGGTCCTGTGCTCCCTGAAGCATGTCCCATTGGCCTGAGCAGAGCAGCACACCCAACACCCACATGTTCTCTGGGGTCTGCGTGTTTCTTTGTCCATTTTGACATCTGCTGTGCATTTTGTGGAGTGCCTAGGAGCACAACATGGGCCAGATGTGTGGAGAGTTGTGGTATGGGCAGAGAAGTTGCAGCTGAGGGAACATGGTTCATGCATAATTAACATAGACTCCTTCCAGCCTTCAGGCTGTTATGAGATCTCATACCAGAGAGAGGCCTTTAGTCTGGTATTTTGGCAGAATTAACCTCTATGAATTAACACCCCCTCCCCTGGATTGCAAGCATTTAAAAGTAAAAGCCTTAATGCAGCTACACTGCAAACCCACAGAGACTGAGGGTTTAAGAGTTTTGAACAACATGGCAGGTCTCCTGCCAAGCAGAAGCTGGGCAGCAAATAAGCAAAAATATCCCACGAGCTGTGAGCAGCCAGAAGATCCAGAGCTTTTGTCTGACCACCCACCCATCCTCCTCATCTCCAGTCTGCCAGTCACCAAGATAGAAGTCATGGGCATGGAGGCTTTAAATGCTCCTCTCCATTATGATATATATGCAAAGCCCACAATTTTGAAAAGGCCCTGAAAACACAGGGTTTCAGAAGCACATAATAGTGCTGTGGGCACCCTGGTGCTGATGCATAGTGGACTAAGTATCTACCATGATGGGACTCCGCAGTGAGTTTCATCTATACAGCTCCTTTGTACCTGCTCCTGAGCCACATCCACTCTGATTTTTGCAAATCAAAAATCTGTTTGAACTAACCTTCCCAGACCTACAACTGTCTGCAACCTCAGTGAGTTCAGCTCTGCTTTACAGTTGTTACCTCTGACTCTTCCTGTATTGAGGGCTGCTTCAGCTCCAAAAATCCTCAGTTATCCAGCACTGGGGTTGGGATCTAGTTCCAGTTCTCCTCCAGCTCTGTTTTGACTGTGGTGATGCTCCATTAAAGAGCTGATGAGTGCTTGTTTATATGGCCTCTTCATCAGGATGCCCACACCTGCAAGAAAAGTGGCTGAGGTGCCCAAGTGTTTGAACTTCAGCATGAGCTAAAAAGCTTGAGGCAAGATCACTGATGTTTACTGGTTCTCCCAACCTGCTGAATCACCTGTGTTGAGTATGAACTTGGCTGGTCCCTGCTGAGCTCCAGCTGTAAGCAATGGGTGCAATCACAGCAAGAGATACTTCATGGCCTGTGCTTCCTAACGGAGGCTTTCTAGGATATCCGTACTGTAGCCTGACTCTTACCAGATGCTCTGGCACATGGGGGAGAGGGGGTTTCATTACTGCACACTTCCATTGCATGGCCCTAGTGGGCCCTCCTTCCACCTTGTTGCCTTTCCAGTGTCTGAATAAGCCACGGCATCTGTAAATGTGCAGCAGGGAAGCTCTCACAGCAGTGGCATAACTTTGCTTGGTGAATTTATTAGAAGAAAAGCCATCCTTAAAGAGATAATTGAGGAGGATGGCCAGGGCTTTAGGACACTGGCGAGGAGAGAGCCAGACTGAAGCAGTGCTGGGAATGGTCCACTCCAACCTTCTGGGAAAAACCTCTGCTTGCTTGTGGTCCTGGGTCTGAAAATTAAATTGCTGACTAGCACAGCTCAGGATGTTAATGATACGTACTAAGGGGACTTGTCAGATACAGCAATAAAAATAAACTGAACTGCCTGAGGCAGGCATGGGGGAGCTCTCAGAGGAGTGTAGGAAGGCTTTCCCGGCAAGCAAGTCTTCTTTGCAAGCTGCTGCAGTAAGACATAGATATCTTCTGCAGGCAAATATCTGCCTTGGATCTGCTCATGTTGGTGCTTGAGAACCTTTAGAGACTGCTGGTGCCAAAGAAAGGGAAATACAGATCAGACCTTTAATACTATAATAATGACATTATTAATCTGTGTTACATTAGCAGCAGGAGTTTTCACTCACAAGCCTCTGAGCAGAAGCACTGAAGCAAACAAGGAAACACGTTTGTCCCAAGTTCAACACGTAGGTTATGAAACGGTGCAAGAGAACAAGAGTGACATGACTGGCAGGCACCAGTCCCAGCTTAGACCCTGGCTAAGGTCATCACAGATGTCAGACCTGGGCTCCTAAGAAGCCCTTTCTGAGGCATCTCGGCTGCAGAGCTTTGCAATTTGGGAGAAATGGGGAAATGGCTAAATCAGTCCAAGAGAGCTTGGTGTTTTACATGTGCACATCTGGGTGGTGTGCCAAAGTACTCAGCCAAGGGGAACAGTAGCAGAGCACAGGCAGACAGCTCCCGAGTGGATGAGGACGTTTCTTCAGAATGGTCTGGAGGGATGGAGACCTTTTTCCAGCACGAGTGGCAAGCCAATGCAGAGAGCTGCTTGGGCACACTGTGAAGCCATTGTAAGCCCAGAGCTCACAAAGCTGCTCCTGTTATCCTGCAGAAGCCTTTAAAGCTTTCTGGTCCCACCAAGTCCTTAGTTCTGCCCTGTTTAGTGCTGGCAGAGCATCCATAGAGCTTTCTACCTGCCTAAAGGTCACATTCCTGATTGACAACCTGAATGATCTGCCAGTTATTAAAGGTGCACTTCAGTACAGCTCAGCGGCTACCTGGGACTCAACAGTCATTATCAGATGAGGAAAAAAGGGCTCAGTTTTAGGTTTCTCCCCACAAGGTGGGATTGCTTGACCCTGTGACCTTGCTAGAGTGTGAACATTTGAGCTGGAGATTTGGAGGGAGGGGACTGTGTCTGCAGCCAGGCATTCAAAGAGCTTTGGGGGTTTCAGACGTGCCAGTAAAGGGATTCTGCAGCATTGCTGAGACCTTTCTTTGCAGCTCTAGTAGTGACCCAAGGACAATAGGGTCATCCACTAAATCCCTGGTCTGTTGGCTGTAATGGTGGAGAGGGGTTCGGAAAATGGGCAAATTTTTAAGGGCCGTTACAAAATTTGAGAGGCACAGTGTAGTGATTGAGGCAGGCTCCTGGGGCTGCCAGTGCAGGGACACATCAGGCCCAGCTCCTGCACCTGAAATTCATCAGCACGTTCCACCTCTGAACAGCTATTTGACCCTTCCATCTGTGCTTTCACCGAGTGAGATGCTTTATCTTCTGTCTCACCCTTTTTCTCTCTGTGCAAACCTCATACCCTAAGATGTGTAGCAAAATAGAATTAAAAGATGAAAAGTAATGACTGTAGTTATTGGTGGCTCGGGCTAGATGTGGGATGCCAAACTGCAGTTCTCAGAGTTGCCAGAGAGGAAATACAACATTTATTACTTCTTCTTTTTTTTTTTTTTTTTCTGGAAAATATTAAATTCTTCTGCAAGCTGGTTATTTTCCTCAGTGTTCAGCTCTGACCCATTTACCTCCTTGCCAGAGGGTAATCACACCCCAGTGCCACCTCCTGAACAGAGTCAGGACTGCTGCTGCGTGTGTCACTGCCACTCAGTGCCAGGTGCCGGGGGAGAGTCTCCTACCCCCTGGCACAGCTGATGGACTCCAGCCTCTTCATTATCGCCGCAGTGAACCTCCTGGCAGCTGCCGCCAGCCCAGCGGCATCAGGCAGCGTCCCTGCCTGTGCTTCAGCCTCTCCATTCCCAGCTGAAGGGAGCGGGGTTTTAAGGTTGCATTTAGGTGTAACTTCCCTGTGCTCTGAGCCCCGTCCCTCTGACAGCGTGTTTAGCCCTGCACCCAAGCCTCCCTGTCTCTGCAAAGCAGTGGTGCTGGTTGTACATGGCTGCTAGCTGTAGAAACTGGCTCCTTCTTCTTTTTCTGTCTTTAATTGCTGCCTTGGAAGGACCTGTTGCCACCGCAGGCCTTGCAGTGTGCCAGACAGATGGTGAGGAGCCAGTCCATTACCTCCTCTTGAGAGAGAAATGATGCAGAATGATTTGTCTGGCACAGGCACACGCAGGTCGGCGTGAGAGACCTACGGTAAAACCTTTGCATGGAGCACCAGGCTCTCTGCACTCCCACCCCCTCAGCATTTGCCAGAGTTACTGGAAGAGGAGATGAGACGTAGGGAAAGCTGCAGGGGTGAAAGTGCAACCCCACACACATACTCAACCTCCCTCCCCACCACACGCCTCTAGCCCCGGACCTCCGAGCTGACAGCACCAGTTGCAGATCTGTCCTGCATCTGCTTGTGGTGCTGCTGAGAATGAAGCTGAAGAGCTGCTGGGAGGACAGCATAGCTGTTGATCCCCCCCTCAGAACCCAGTTCTGGGGGCAATGGGTGCTGGGTGGCCTTTGCTCTGTGTTGTGTCAGGAGAGGAGCTGCACAGCGGTGCACCTCCTGTGGACCCCAGCACCCCTGTGTCTAGCTTTGACTCGTTGCGACTGGCACCACCAAGCTTCCAGCACTCAGAGGAGGGCTGTTCGCTACCTCAACTCCTTTGTGGCACAAAGAGGCTGCTTGCGTGGCTGGATTTGGTGCAGGCGTAGGTCAGGTTTGCACAGCAGGTCAGGCTGTGGCAGATGGGAACAAGCTGCTGAAGAGGTCACCGAGTGTTCCCAGTGCTTGGTGTTTGCCTTTGGCTGGGCCAGCTGCTGGAGGGGATGGCAGGAGGGGGACTGGGGATAGCTGAGCCCAGGAGGGGGACTGGGGATAGCTGAGCCCAGGAGGGGGACTGTGGATAGCTGAGCCCAGGAGG
>JAVJGJ010000061.1:27028157-27043354 GCA_035590215.1 Microhierax caerulescens
GAATGAAGACAGGTTAATTAACATTGATAATATCCAGCTCTGGGATTGCTTCTTAAAGTAGTGACTGGTAAAATGTTCTTCTCTGGAGAAGGTAGGAGGGATGGCTATGTATTAACTGAGCCATTTTTTCAGACCCAGACACAACAGTCTGTAAGCAAGAATACTGCAAACAGGCCTGTGGGCTAAGTTGCTAAACTTAAATTGCTAAACTTACTCTGCCTGGAAGTTACTCCCTGAAGCAGCGCTTTTATTCCTGAACCAAAACCCACTGATGGTAGCCACAGCCTGAGTCCTGCTGCATGACAGAGCTGGATCCACAATACCCATACAACCGTGCAGTGTATAGCAGAAGTTGTTCAATAAGATTAAGTAACACCAAGAATCCTGTGCCCAGAAGTCCAGTCAGTACTTTACATGGAAGAAATCCAGGCAGCAAACAAACCCACAGCAATGACATTCAGGCAGGCTCAGTGAGGAGTGGGCACTCATCGCTACCTGCTGAATGCAGAAAAACCTGAAGAGCTGAAGGTCCAGGCATTTGCTATGCCAGGTGGGACAATTCACTCTGCTCAGCCATGGCCACATCATGGACCTCTCTGTGTCCTACAAGGCTCTTCTCCAGACCTTTGCTGCAGGCTTAGCCACTCTCAGTTCCTTTCACTGCTTGCATTCGTGGCAGCTCAGCACTGATGGATCCCACAGGTGTGTATGAAGCCTTGTCTGCTCATTTCAGCTTGCACCAGCATTGACTCAGCTGGGCATCGCTAAATGTCTTCAGCTCTGGTGGAAGAAACATGCGTACCCAGAGCAGAAAGGCAAGAGTTTTGCCCTTCCAGAGATCCTACCTAGTAACAGATCAGAAATGACACACTTGTCCTCTCGGCTTCTACCACCTTCCTTAATTTTGAGTAGTGACTCTGTGTGAGAGGTGAAGACCTTTGCAGGGGAGAAAGTGGGATGAGACATGCAGGGACGCTGTAGGGGAGCAGAGAGGAGAGGCCACGACACCTGAGGTGGAAGGCTCCTGGAAATCTCACAGAAATCCTGGGGTCTGCAATGAGAGATTTTGCACGGCTCTGGAGGACAAAGCAGCCATGCACCATAGTGTGCCCTAGGGACACATTTATCCCAACAAAAGGCTGGCCAAAGAGCACCATCAGCACCTTCTGCCTCATGCCCTTGGGATGCCTTCCTACATGGCAGAGGGGAAAGATGCCCACATCTCACTCCAGCAAGGGAGCAGAAGCAATTGCAGTGCACATGCTGACATGCCGTTTCAGAGGCATTCCCAGGTCCATTAACTTAGCCTGTGTGCCCTACATTATCCTGGGGGATGCTCTGTTACGGGTGATCTGTACTCACCTTTACGTCTCTCCTAACTGGTCCCTATTCCGCTTAGTGGAAGAGTACTGGAGTGGCTGGAGCAGTCTGGAGGACTTGGGCTCAGACAGGACCTGTATCCCTTAGAAAACAAAAAACTGTGATACTATTCCCGTTTTTTTTCTTACAGAATTTAATTTGCTAATAAAAGCAGAGAGGGAGGCACTAGTTCTACCTTCAATAAGCAGATGTCATGTTTTGATCGTTATTGAACAAAGCATTTTGATTTAGCATTTAGAGATGATTGCTCATGCTGAGTATTTTAGATTCAGTGTCAGAACTGGAATACAACATTTTCAAAAAATTCAAGTCCAAACGAAACATTCTTACCTGTCTGGAATTATGTATATATTCTTCCATTCTGAGGGACTTCTTCAAGTCTCACTCCAAGCCATTGTGAAGCCAGACTTCCAAAGCCTGCACAAAACAGCACTGTTGCCCACCTCTGCCTTTAGAGAAATGTCCCAGGGACAGATGAGGATCCAGCAGGACTGCACAGGTAGAACTCCAGTCAAAGTAACATTAGTTATGGGATAGGAAGGTTCAGGACCCAGACCTGGAGGGCTGACTGCTGTGGAACAAGCATAGTGAGTTGGAAGCCATTTGCTTTTTCTCTCCTCACCTCTGTGGTGTGTGAATTCACATACTGTGAATGAGTATTCACCTCTGTGGACTTCTGTCAGGGAAAGTCTGGAAACATGAAGGTTGAAAAGACACATAAGATCACCCAGAGACCAGGGCGTGCGTTTGGCCAGTGCTCTGTTCAATCTAGTTTGAAATGATTATTTATTCCCTTCTTTTAAAGACCTGAGAGTATCTGACACGTACACAACAGGTGTCTTTCACCTCTTGTGCACAAAGTCTTTTCAAAATGCAGGGTGTAGCCGTCATCTCCATTTTAAATCTGGGGGCAAAAGGCACCAAAAGGTTCTATATAATCCTAGCTACGAAGCAAGGAGGGGAAAATTTAAGAGAGCCAGGGGTTATATGGATGATGTTTCCAGGCCTGAACCTCGTATGCAGGCAGAGTTATGTGTAGACTCACAAGTGGGGAATGGTGCTGGAGACGCATGACTCACAAGCAAGGCAGTTCTGCGTATGGAGCTCCCATATTTATTTATTTATTTGCTTTTTCCAAGATTATTGCTGCCTGCATAACTAGAGAGTACCCTTTAATCCTCTGCTTTATTGTGCGCTTTGAATTAAATGCCACAGGAGCACAAGAGCCCTTGAGGGCACAACATCCATTCTGCTGTAGCTGTCCTCAGCCAGCTGAGTTTACAGGAGTGCTTTTGTTTATGGCTTATCTATTGCCGGAGTGAGGATTTCTCTGGGTTTTATTTTACCTATTTTTGCTGTTATTTCTCATTTTGGATTTTTGGATTTTTTTGTCCCAGTTTTGAGGCAGGGTGTAAAAGTGCTACTCTGGGCAGGGCAGGAGAAAGCTGTGATGGCTGGTTGTTCATATGCTTACAGCTGAGAATCCTGCAGCAGTTCTGGAGCAATGGTGTTGCTGTGTGCAGTTCCCGGGGTCAGCCCAGCTCCTCTGTCACAGATGGCAGCCTCCAGACAGCTGATGCTGTTTGCCCATTGCAAACAAACCCCGTGGGAGTGCTGAGCAAAAAGGAATTTCCTGTCCCTTGGATACCTCCTACCAGCGCCTTGATTTTGCCCGTCTTTCCTCAGCTTGGGCCTTACCAGCTCAGCCCTTCAGGGCCCAGCGCACGTGTTGTAGAGGAACGTGTGGGTGGGCAGAGGACATGGCTGAGGATGGCTGCCCTGGAATGAAGGCAGCACCTCGCACAGAACCCGGAATCTACCTTGCAGCCATAACAGCTCCCCAAATGCTCCTACAACATACTGCCCCCAGCTCCCAGCAGCTCCACAAGCCCCATGACAGGCACTCCTACCTGTCCTCTCAATTCATCTCACTGAGTAAAGCGCTCCTCCTTCCCCAGCTACAAATGCCACGTATGTGGGATGGACTGCTCCTGCTCCCAAGAGGAACCCATAGCATCCCGTGTGCACAGAAATCACTGCTGCGTACTTGTCTTACATGAACTCGTGATGTGCTGCAGCATCACAACCTGGAAATCGCCTCCTGCCATAGAGCCCAGCAGCATCCTGCAAACTCACAGTGCTGCCTGGAGGAGGGATGTGCTGGCTGTCACACCAAGCACGCCTATCAGAAATAAAAGAGCTGCCTCCTTCCCCCGGCCCCACACTCTGTCCTAGCGTGGCAGGTGGCAAGATCTGCCATGACAGCTCGCCTGGTGGAACAGCAGCTGTGGGGACCCTCTGAGATGCCAGCACACTGGATCCGTCTCCCACCCACCCAGCAGGGCTCTTGCCTCTTGCTGATTCTACGGGCAGGTGTTAATGGCTGTAGAGAGCTTGGGGTGTAGCATAATGACCCACCCAGATGGGACCTGCCGCTCCCATTGCAGCCAGATGGAGCAGAGGAAGCAGGGAAGAAGGGCTCTCGCTGCCTTTGTGGGGGGCCCTGGCCTGCCTGGGGCTGAGGAAGCTTTGAGGCAGAGCTGTCCTTGAACTCCAGCTTACAGGAGAGGAGACAAGCTGTAATAAACACAAGACTTGCCGGTTAGTCAGCAGCTGAAGGCCTGGGGACCAGTCTATGCTCTTAACGACCCCAGATGGAAGAATCCATATTTGCATAAAATACCTCCCCAAGAGAGCTGGGAGCAGCTTTTCTGCATACACTGGTGGGGGCTCTGCCCCAGCCATGGAGGTCTCACCCTTTGAGGAGCTCTGTTTCAGTTTTGCTGAAATTGTGGCCCCTGTGGCTCGAGGAGATCCAAGCACAGCATACACATTGCTGTGAGAGCTGCCTGCCGCTGGAGCCCCATTACAGGAAACGCACTTAAAGGGTGCTGAGCAGAAGAAGGGGTGTTTTGCCTTCCCCAGACCCATAGGCTCCATGATGGCACGTCATCCAGTGATCAACAGCGCTCAACAGGGTCCAGGAGTGCAGCCACCCCAGCTCTGCTGAGCCAAAAGACAGTCCATATTCAAATACAGATAATCAGTTCTTTAGATATTAAAAAATGTGCATGGAGAATGATGGATAAGAAAATGCCTGATTATAATCAGCTAATTATTTTTTCCGTATGCTAAGCATTCACTCGAGCTCTAATCATTGCAAATATATTTTCAATTTATACTATACGTCATTCAATGCTGGTGATTGCTAAGCTTGCTTGCCCTCCTTGTATAGTTCCAGAATTATTCAGAGTAGACCTTTGCTAGATGTCTTGTGGATTAGAGACATCCTGGTCACTGGTCCAGGTCATGCAACTACCATAAAGATCTAAAACCCAGCACCAGCAGTTCCTGGTCACCTGTTACCTGAACTTCTCCTGTATGCAGGGTAGACTGTTCACTAAGCTCTTGAAACATTCTGGGGACAAAAATTATATTTTGGAAGGTGTAGGTGACAGTTATACAGGAGACTATACCTTCTGTTTCATTTCACCAGAAAGCAAAGAATCTCTGAGAATCTGAACATAGCAGCAGTTTGTATGAAAAGTGGCTGTGGGATGAAAGCATTCCTGAGCTGGAGAAAAGTGTGATGTGAGGATAATGGACTCCAGAAAAGCAGCAACAGCCTCAGGGGAGCAGAGCAGGGAGCTCTCTTGGGAAGGGAATCTGAAGGATGAAAGAGCTGCAAACGGCTCGAGGCTGCCAAAAGGGATGATACTAAAGGCACAACAGCAAACTGTGCCTGTGCAGGGGAAGCTCAGAGGCGTGGGAAGGGAGCACCGAGGCTGCATTCCGAGCTCTTTGAGGACCCCAAATCAGAAGCTGCGATCACACAAAAGGCAGAAGGAAGAGCCTGCAACTAATGAAAAGTCTCTAGAAATCACAGTGCGTGGGGAGCTGTCAGAGCTGAAGCCCAGGATGACCATCCAGAGATACAAAAGGCAACAAGAAATGGCTCCAATAAGCATATGTAAAGTAAGAAGGACAAGGCAAATCTTAAGAGCTCAAATAAATGCTATTCGATGCAAACAGGGCCAAAGAATTAAATGTTGCCTTTGTTTCAGTCTTCAAAACTTAACTGAAATAATTTTAATGAGGAGAAAGGAGCCCAGGGCAGAATCTGAAAAGAACAGACTCAAAACTATTCAAATGAGTTAGCTCTATCCTTGTCAGCATGTCCTAGTGAACTTCAGAGGAAGCTGCAGGAGCCATCTCTGACCCATGAGCATTTCATCATCAGGAACCTGGGGAAGATGCAGGAGGTGCCAGGCAGCTGGGGAAATGCAAGCAAAGTACCTAGCTTTAAATACAATCTCTGTCATTAAAGAAGGTAGGAACTGAGGATCAAGGAAATGAAGGGCAAATCAGCTTAACTGATTCATAGAAAGATATTAGAATAATTTCTTAGCTAACCAATTGATGAGCACAAGAGGATAGCCATGTCTAGTTTGGGAGGGTAACTGTCCTCGTGACTAAGGAGAAAGCAGTCAGTTCGATCTGCCATGACTTGGGCAATGCTTTTGGTACTTTGCCTTAAGAGTCTCCTAAACAAACCAAAGAAATGTGATCTAGATTAAGTAGCACAGGTAGATAACACAGGTGTTGTTTAGATTAGATAACACAGGGGTACAGCCCATCGAGAAGCTGCTTTCTCAGTAGCTGTCAGTGGTGTATGTAAACTGGAAACATGCTTCAAGCACGACTGTTTTGGACTCTGCTCTCTTCAATGTTTTTATTAATGGCTTAAATAATGAAATAGCAAGTGCTGTTATAAGAACGCCAAGCTTGGAAAGGCTGCAAGCACTTTGAAGGATCAGATCAGCATTTGAAATGATCGTGGCAAATGGGAGAAATCAACAAGCTGGAACTGAATAAAGAGAAGCGCGAAGTGCTACCCTTAGGAAGGAGAAAACAGAATCACATGCACAAGCTGGACAAGGCAGCCTCCATGCTGAAGACAGCAATTCTGTGACATATCACTTTATTTCATCGGGGTATCAAAAGGAAGGTGGGGTGTACAGTGCTGATGCTGCACCTCTCTGCTGGGGGGGCTGCACCCTCCTGGGGAGCTCACTTGCAGAAAAGGGCAACAAAGTTAAGAGGTTCTGGAGATGATGAACAGGAGTGAGGAGAGGGAGGGCATTACCTGATTCTCCACCTGGCCAACTCTGATGTTCACATCTCCCCTCCCAAAACAGCCCGAGTACAGAGTCCCACTGGTGCCATGACATTACTTTCAATTACGAATCTACCTCTCCCCGCTTCTTGGTTCACCCTTTTCCCCATTGCCTGTAGAGCACAGCTCTGTAGTCTTGAGTCTCAGCCACTGGAGGATTTAAAGATGCTAGGTTGTTTAAAGAACTTGTCATGTTAGCTGGAACTGACCCTGTCACAATATTGAGGGATGCCAGATACTAGATGCCCCTTTCCCAGCCCCTATTTCCCCCAAAATGTTTCTCTGGCTCTCTGAAAAGCAGTATGGATTGGAAGGGTCCAGTGGGAGTTCGATGAGTCATGTCCCACATACTGTGAGATACTTGCAAAGTTGGGGTGAGGCAGAGATTCATGGTTATTTCTAAAGTGCTTTCTGGAACGGAGCAATGTCATGGGGACTATGAGAATTTGGAAAGCGGCGGGGCAGCCTAACTTGAGTGGAACACGGAGCACAGAGCAAAGGTCAGTCCGCTATTGTACTACACTATAGAAACCTATGGCTAGGGGACATAAATGAGTACAGAAGGAACAAAAGAGACCGTCTGTGGGTAGGTACGGCCCCTGCAGTGTGCAGAGCCCATCAGGGAAACATCACTCTCCTGGCTTTGTTTTCATACCTGAACTTGTACTGTTTGCCACTGCTAGAGGTAGGATGCTGTAAGAGACAGACCCCTTGTCTGAACCAATGCAGCCACTTTTCTGCTCTTGGGTTCAGATAAAAGGCAGCTAAGGATAACGCGTTTAGGATGAGATTAAGGCAAAGAGAGAAGAGAGGGCTGAGCTGCTGGAGCTTTGGTAACAAAAGTGGGGGAATTTGAGATTGCCACAAAAGATTAAAGAATTCACAGAAAGGGAGGGAAAGGTTTGTGTATGTGATGACGCCAGTAAAGAGAAAGCCCAGCAATGGCCCTGTTATCTCCCGGGAGGACTGGTTTACCTTGGCCTGAGCCATGCTGCTGTGCATGCAAACATTAAGCTTTGATCACAGCTGCCATAACCTTCCCCCAACACCCAGCAACGAAAGCAACAGAAACAGGCTAAAGCATGGCAGCTATCTGGTTGAGGTGAAACTGCATTTGGAAAGGAAACCAAAGGGGGAAACCACTGCTGAAGGTGGAAACAAGAGCTGACAGCTCAGGTGGCAGGACAGGGGATTTATGAGAAGCAGGACAGAGTAACTGGCTGGAATGGACTGTGATGTTTCCTCCTGTAGATAATAAGCACGTCAGTGCAGGAGGGATGTAACATACTGTCAGCAGAAGCATTGTTTTTGGTGGCTTCTTTCCTAGTAAACGAGAGAAACAGTTCCTGCCCCTAGAATTTATGTTTCTTTCAAGAAAATGCACAGCAACTGTTGGAATAAGAGGAAGGTCAATACGAAGCTGAAAGTCCTGGTGAAAAGATCACTTGGTGGCAAAGGCTGACAATGTGCAGAAGCTGACTGCTTGTCATTTTTGGGAAACTGCTGCTCCAAAGTTGCCTTAAATTGGAGGCTCACAACTACTCAGGTTAATCTCACAGGATGGTGGCACAGCAACCGATCCCCTCTTGCCCATCCAGAGGCACAAACACACTTGTCCTTGTTACATCTGGGGTTTGCCCATGCTTCCAAGACCCTTCTAGCCCTTGGGCTGAGTACCTCTCTCTTGACCAGTCTTGCCAAAGGACCACTGATGGCAATGCACCTCTGTCCCGACTGATGCCAAGACACAAAGGGCCTTCAGCACACAGCCTATATGTCCAGCCTCGGCACCGAGACCATTTCCTTGCACAGGCACTGCCCACGTGGTTCATGATGTGGTGTGGGCAGGCACTGCAAGGCTCAGAGAAATCTTACAGTGGCACGAGACTTACCTCTGGGCCATGATACTCACCCTGGGTCATGCTCCCCTTTCTAACTCTAGCATTTTAAGAGTCCAGAAGCTCAGAGTTAGCTGTGGAAATCAGTAGAATGTGGAAATTAAACTCTTTCACAGGCGCTAGCTCTTTTGCAGACCACATCTCAATCATCTGGAAGGGAAACAGTCTAGTTATTCTTGCTCTGTGATGAACATGAGAGTGAGGGTGGGAGGTAAATATAAGTCTTTCCCCAGAGTCATCAGTTGTCGGCTTGCTCTCCCAGATGCTTTGGGCATGCACTGACTGGGTATGCAACTGCACTGGCACAACCCTTGACTAGCTAACCTGTATTGATGTTGCTTACCTGTTGCTTTA
Source organism: Microhierax caerulescens (assembly GCA_035590215.1). Classification (NCBI taxonomy): domain Eukaryota; kingdom Metazoa; phylum Chordata; class Aves; order Falconiformes; family Falconidae; genus Microhierax; species Microhierax caerulescens. The sequence goes on from JAVJGJ010000061.1 coordinate 27,036,966, forward strand.
AATCCAGCCTAGAACTCTGTGCTCTTTGGGGGTGGTCACTTACTGTGATAGTTTTGTATACAAGCAGTGGTTAGGTGCTGGGTACTGTCTCATGTGTAATGAACAAAAGAAAGCATAAGATACCAGCATAAGCAACGTGTACAGTTCTGGTATGACCTAATGCTAAGGTATTGTTGTGTTTACCTGTGCTGTGACACACAAAGCAGCTTCTCAGATCTGAGAAGTAATCCCTGCATCCAGGATAAGCACTAGTTCCTCCTGCCTGGACCCCACAGAGCTCCACAGGGCTGACCATGATCGCACCCTCTGCAAGGACTCAATAATAAAGCCACAAGAGAAAGAGCAGAAAAGGCTAATATTTGGAGAGAGTGAACACAGTGAAAAGAGATCAACACGGTTTCCTGTACATACTCCCCCAGATTCAGCATGTGTTAATTCAGAGCACCGCACTGGGTTAGCCCGACCACGTTAGCTCATGTCATGTCCTGGGAACAGCACAGTCACATCAATGTAGCAATGCAAGCAGAGGCATTAGAAATATTTCTTCTTTTTTTTTTTTTTTTTTTTTTTTGTAGACTTTGCTGTCAGGTTAATGACCCCATCTCATAATATGGGCTGTCTCCAGCTCCAGAGCCATCTGGGAAACCTTTTCATGGCACCATCCAGTGCGAGTAGCAATGTCTAAGAATGGCCAAGGCTCCCTCTAGCCAGCTGCTCTGTTTCCTTCAATGGCCACAAACAGACATAAGAGTGAAATGAGAACAAGACAAGCATACATTATAGTTCCCTGGAACACTTCTTCCAGCATTCAACAATTTTCAGCTCAGGGAATTTCTCCTGATGCTGGTCCAGCCAGGTCTCCTTTTGAGAAAATGGGAATGAGAACTGCACATCTTCAGTGCCCATGTTCCACTGGAGTTTCATTTCACCGAGGCCACAAACAAGACCACAGTCATGGACTGGGCAATTTTTTTCATGGACTGACAGAGATTTTCCTTCCAAAGAGGATGGTTTTCACAGAGATCCATATAGAACAGTTTTTGTGAAGCAGAAGAGGGCGAGATAAACTTGGGAAGAGTAGAAAAGACCAAGCCACTACCAGAATCAATCTGAAATTCTCATATAGACATTTCTGTATTGAAGAGAGACGTGCACAGAGAGATGCTGACAACAACCTGTTAGCTTCCCCACATACACAGGATTTGGCTTATGGAATAACTGCTTCTAGCTGGACACTTCTAGTTGAATACAGTTCTTCCTGAAGGATTTCCCACTTAAGTCTGGCCTTTAATTGGAAAGTTTCACTTCTGTAAACAAGAATGATCCTCAAGGGAGGAGTTTCTGTAGGGGGATGCACAGAGCTGAACATAGGAATTCCAATCCTAATTTATCTCAGGCAGACAAAATTCGTTTTGATGGGAACATTAAGTGTCCTGCAACTTGATATAAACTGATAGACTCTTGCTTACTTTTGGTATTTACTCTTGCAAATGAATCACTGTTACTTCCACCTCCCTGCCCACACCTCCACTTGGTTCCTTTTTAATTTTACAGCTTCCTGAGCTTGACACTGGGAAATCGATAAGTAATTTAAAGCCTAGTAAATACAGATGAAAACAAGTTATTTTGTACTTTTATAAATATTTGGAAGCCAAAATTATCTAAGAAAACAGGTGCTCAGTTGACTCAGCAACCCATCCATCACCATCATACAGTTAATTGCAAAAGATCATAAACATTTATAATTAGAAGGCAAACAAACAAGAATTTTATAAACAGCCCTCTTGAATCAGGCTGCACATTAAATATTTGTGATAAGGTAATTAAGAATAGATTTACAATTCTGGCTCAGTGTTTAATACTTTGGAGAATGGATTTGATTCTATGGAGAATGTTCTACAGCCAAGGAGAAAACATTTGGTTTCAACTCTTTTATCCAAGGCTTAAAGTGGTCTCAGAGAAACATTGACTCTGTCATTGATCAGAGTGGAATTTCATTCATTACAGATCAGACAGCTCATTTAAATATATGTCTAACGTCCCTTGTCATAGGCTGATCCACTTCAGGCCTGCTTCAAAGCTCTGTCTCCTTGGCTGGATCTGCAGGCTTTTCCTAAGTCCTGCTTTTTATGGTTGATCCTTTGATCAGAAGATGTCAGAATTCTGAACCGTGTTTCAAAGTAGGGAGGGAAAAACACATATTTTCTATTATGACATCATGGTACTTGGTTACGAAAAGCTGGCATCACTGCAGGGTTACAGCAGTTCAGTCTCAGTGGTCTGTCGGAACCAGAGGGAAGATTTGCCTCGTACTGTAGTGCCCAATGCCATAACCTGTCCCAGACCCGCCAGATCTGCATAATCTTAAACTATCTTGAGATTTTTAATGACCTTAAACTATCCAGTGTAATTACTTCTACAGCCAGTAAGCAGGCTCAGCACCTCATTACCATGAATGTGAGAATCTCCCTGAAGATAATCTGTGATCAGGTCAGCAGGGCTTCTAGTTATGCTTAGAATCAGAGAGGACAGAAATTCAACTTGTATTGAAGCTAGGGGTTTAAACTCTGTAAAATTAGATGCAGACCCTAAGAAACCAGGTGGCTGCATCCCATCAGTGAGCAACAGGGAGACCAGCCCCAAGGTTAGGATGACCTTCAGATATCTGGGGTTTTGATAAGCACAGGTTTACTCCAGTAATTATCTGCCATCAGAAACTAGAACAGTCTAGGAAATGTGGGTGGAGGGGAAAGCCACAGCATTTGATTCATCAGGGATAGCCATAAATGACTTTATTCTCTGCTGACCATCATCTCTTCACACATTGCTGGTCAAGGCAACCTCCTCATTTAGGCATGATTTTGCTTCTTATTTCTTGTGGGTTTTTTGTTCTTTGCTTTTGAATGTATATGCTTGCAACAGGCAGGCAAGACAGCTGCTCTTCCTTAGAAATATTTCTGATAATCTTGATCCTGACCAAGAATGGTGAAGCCATCGTTAAGAACAAGGAAGCTACCCATGTGCTAACTCACACAGTCCTACCAGCTGCTTTGGCTTCAGTTACACGGGGCACAAAGGCACTTCCCTAACAGACAATGCTGCAAAACAAGGAGACTCAGGGAGACTCAGACACCCCTCGTGCTGCATAAATCCCACTTTCTAGCAAAGCTTCTCAATTGCATTATGGTGTGTCAGCTAAGCTTGAGATGTTGCAGCTTCCTCCAGCCTCGGTGGAGAACTACACAGTGTTGCAGCCACTGCTGGACCTAATGCTTTCCAAGGGTCTAGGCAGAATCTGGCAGTTTGAGTAATAACAAAGCTCAATACTCAAGTCATCACCTAAAAGATTCTAACATTATTTAATCTTTCAGTTTCGTCTCAAGGGTGGGGAGGATGACCGGCTGCGGGGAGGTGAGCTAACTGCTGGGTGGCAGGGCCTGAGCTGCTCGCTCTCTTTCTAACGCAGGTGTCCTACAGCCCATTGCCCCCCCCCCATCAGCTCTGATGCATGCAGGTGGGTAGCAGGACACGGGCATTACGTGCATATTCAGTGCACACGTGGTGTAAACTCATCTGCCCTTTCTTTCAAGTGTGTTGGGTTTCCCCTTGGAAGGGAGCAATGACACATGGGTGAGGTACCTGCTCTGCAGACAAGGAAAACGTTGCCTAGGATGACAATCCATCTGCAGGTATAGACAGCCCCTTTTTTCCACTCCGTTGCCACCTCTGGCCTCCATGTGCCCGTCTGCCGTGCTGCAGCGTGTGAGGGGAGAGGCCGGGGCTGTGCACACACACGATGCTGCTGCAGCAGACGTCACTGGCACGTCAGGGCCAGGCACAGCCCCTGCAAACACGCACCGTTAGCTCGGTGAATCACGCCTATGCAGCAGGCGAAACCGGTCCGGGGATAGCTAAAACCTCGGCCGTTAGTGGTGAACAGGCACCGTTTGCTGTGAGAGCGTCACTCACTCCGCGCGCTCACAGCCCGTTTATCGATTGCTGAGATAAAGCTGTAATCCTTTTAATTCAGGGGAAAAGGGATCCAGCAAGACCGGAGCACCGGTGCTCTGCCAGTTGGTAATTAGAATACGTGATTTATTGTTGAATAAGCACTGGCTGAGGGAGAGCTGAGCTAACCAGCTAGCTGGGGGCAGGATGCTGGGTTAGGTTTATGGTTCTTTCTAAAGTTTTGTTTCTGTTTTATGTTTATTTCTTTCCCCCTTCCCTCCAGGTCTAATAATACACGAAGGGCCCTCGGTTTACCGGATTTTTAAACGGTGGCAGGCGGTCAATCAGCAGTGGAAAGTGCTGAACTATGACAAAACAAAGGACATGGAGGAACAAAAAACAGGGACCAGGACAAATCAGCGCCCCTCCTCCCAAACCACCCACTCGTCCTCCACTGGTGGTACAGCCACTAACTCCGCGCCAGCCGACAGCGGGGCACGGGCTGCCGGCCATGCCACAGGCACCCTCTCTGACCACCACTGTGCTTACACCATCCTGCATATACTCAGCCACCTGAGGCCTCACGAACAGCGGAGTCAGTCTAGTAGTAACAGAGAGCTCGTCATGAGGGTCACGACGGTCTGAGCCGAGGAATTCAGGAGGCCTTAACACGAAGTGGAGGAGACAAAGAACTCATAAAGCATAGGAGCATGGTGTGCCTTTTTCTTTCTCTTTCCTTTTCTTTTTTTCTTTTCTTTTTTTTTGGTTGTTTTTTTTTTCCTTTCCTCCTCTCCTTTTCTTTTTTGGTAACTGCACAAGATATAAGAGGCGGCACCTGGCCAGCTGAGGGAAAAAGCAGGTAGAGGGAGAGCTGCACACTCATGCTAAAGAGGTTAATGTTTTCCAGCCTGTTTTAAAAAAAAAAAAAAAACAAAAAACAAACAAAAACCACAAAAAAACAAAAAACACACAAAAAAATAAAAAAAAGAAAAAAACCCAACAACACAAATCACAAAAAAACCCAACAAAACAAGTGCAATACAGACTACAAACTGAGTAGGCAGAGTTCTGGGGAAGCAGAGGAACAGACGGTTTAGCATGTCTTACAAATCCTATCACCTGGAATAGGTAACCCTCTGTACACACAACTTGTAAACACACGCACGCACACACAAACACACAGTGTGAGATTTTAAAAACAAGGAAGGGAACAAAATATTTGGAGTATTTTTATTTTTCAGACTGTGATTAACCAGGGCTGTGAGTTGTTTTGTTTCATGAGTCACTCTGGAGCCTTGTTCAATTTATCATAGGATACCTGAAGCGAAATGGCTGGGGATTTTTCAGTATTGATTTAACAGAAAGAGAGATTGAATCATCACACCAAGATAATCTAACAAAACCCAGACATACCCAAATTTCACCAAAAATACTGGTTTTTTTCTTAGTGTTTCTGACAAGGGATTTGTGAGGGTGGAATTGGGAGGGGGGAGGGCGCTCCATGACCTTTATTTGACATATAGGCATTTTTTGGCAAATTTTGTACAAACTCTCCACAGGTGTTCCAAGCACAAGTACTGGTGTGATTTATGCCTTCATAACCCCAAATCTAGCATCCAAATCTTGCCACTTCACATCATTTTCCATGCAGACATTCCAGGTTAATTTCCTTCCCTTTGATCACAAGAAGCTGACCCGTCTCAGTGGGTTTCTGCTTCTTTTCTGATTCAGACAGTCATGCATTAGAGATGTAAATCTTTTTTATCCCCACCCCACCCACCCTCCCGTCTCTGTATCCCTGCTGCTCAGTTTGCAACAGTCTCACTCAGTCTTGTAGGCTGAGCCTTTCACATCCAGTCTGTTAGTTTGTTACTGAGTCTATACCATTCAATTACTCAAGAGAGAGTACGAAGAGGGAGCACAGTTGCTGATCGAATATGTAACACTTCTAATAAGTCTCCTTCTCTGGGATATATTCTTGAAGGTACCGGTTGCTCTTCAGGAACATTCTCTTTCAATGCACAATGGCTGAATCATTTGTGGATATTAAAGGGACACTGTCAAGTACTTTTTAAATAGTTTTTAGGGTTTGGGCTTTTTTTACTCTCCATTGTTTGTAATATTCTCTTACAAGCTTGAAAATAAAATTTCTTTCCCTACCGATTTTGTCCTTTTCCATTTGGGCACGTATTGTTCTCTCCACTCACCCCATCCCTTCACCACCCCACTCCGTCTCCTCCCCACCCTTCTTCTACAACCGGAGGAAATCCCCGTTACCGATTTCCTGCTGACTGTCCTCGCTCTGCGGAGGGTATGTCCCAGCTCTGAGGGGTTGAGCTGTTTTGCCAGTACAACAGCCATGAAGAAAATTAAGAGCAGGAGCCCTAAAAATACAGAGATTAACTAATTGAGGAGCAACAGCTCAGTGATCCCAAAACACC
>JAVJGJ010000061.1:27048155-27108157 GCA_035590215.1 Microhierax caerulescens
AAGGGAAAAGAGAAGGGAAAAGAGAAGGGAAAAGAGAAGGGAAAAGAGAAGGGAAAAGAGAAGGGAAAAGAGAAGGGAAAAGAGAAGGGGATTCTGATACCCAGGACTTAAACAATTAAATAACAGTAGAGAAGAGGTACTAAGGGAAGATGATCCTTTATATGTTGTGTTATGCATCAAGATGTGCTTTACCAAACAGAATTAGGACATCATATTCAGTTCCCTGCTTGCTCAAAGAAAGTCTGAGTGATTGAGTTTGCTCATAATCAAGGAGCCTTCCTAGCATGTAGCTTTCTACAGGGGACCACAGCTTCCCTCTGGATGAGAGCGCCAGCATCAGGCAACTTTTTGTCTCCCGTTGCATCCCACTACAGCAGAATAACAACATGTTGTTAGCCAGTCACTGATGGGCAGTGGGAACGTCTATCAGCTTATATGAGTTTTGATATCAATAATCACAAGCACTGCATAGGCCCAGTGTGCCCCTACAAAGTGGCCTGTCTCATCCTTTCACAATTCAAGTTGCTGACAGAGCTATTCTGTTCTTTGCTCTTCATTACAAGGCAACTTTCCTTTAAAATCCAGCCTGCCACACTTCTCTGGGAGTTTTTCCTCTGCACATTACAGAGGTTGTTTAGTCCTTTTTCCTAGAAGGATGGACAGATTTCTACCTAACCCACCTGATCTTCTTTCTCAGCTAGAGAGACAAAAAATGATGTTCTCTGCACAGCTGATCCCAGTACCTATGTTCTTTACAAGATTATATTCCCTGTCCCCTTTCACTCACTACTCCCTATCTTCACTTTCCTTTGGAAAGGGGTGATTCAGTACTACTAAATGGTAGAGATCTCTCAGAGGTGAGAGTGTGGACAGCCCTTCTGCTAGTTACTAACAGGCACACAAACCTTCTTCCCATCCCTCTAGACTGGTGTGGCCAGCAGAACCCTTTTCATGGAGTTTAGCTTCTTGATCCAGAAGAGCAAATGCTTTCAAGCATCTCCTTCACTGCTATTGAGCTGTGGGATAATGGCATGGGGAATCTTTTGTTTCTTAGCCTCAGGGTAACTAGAGTGGATGATGTACCTGAGCCAAAAACACAGTGAGGACAAACCACTTGTATTTTAGATCATGGCAAAACTGCGTGAGGTCTGCCCTGTTGACAGGGGAGCGAGAATCTCTGTCAGATTTATATGGTAGCAAAGCAAAATGGCCTTGTCCCTCATGTTTTTAGCTCATACACGTCAGCTCTCCATTATATAAAAGACCCTCTGTAGGCAATGCAGGCCAGGCTCGGGGAGGAAATCTTCCTCATTCCAGAAGCACAACCAGCCCATAGCTATGCATCAACCCCTTCAGGACTTCTCCAGAGAGGCTGGTAGTAAACAGGGAGGTAGCTAGTGGGGATAGCAAGAACACTTCCCTGGATCTTCATCCCCAGCAGGCAGAGTCCCTTAGTAGGCTAATTCTGCATCTCCTCACACGAGTCCCCTTTGAAATCACTCCCCAGGACTACAGTCTGATCCTTCACCACCACAGGGTCTGCCCAGGAGAGGAAGCAGTGTGTCTGCATGGATCTCCAAGGTCTGTTGGTAGGGTGCTGAGCCAGGCCTGGAAGAAATCACTACGTTCACTGAGGGGTGAGATAAGTCAATGGCGTGTCCATGCAGAAATACTCTCTTGAGACTTCTACAGAGATGTCCGGGGGGTTGGGGGAGGGGGTGGTTTTGTTCAGGGCAGGAAGCACGGGGAAAGGAAGGCTGCAATGTAAGAAACGATCAGCCACAATGGAGGGGTTGACTAAAAGGAATGACCATGTCGACTGTGTTACTGTCCCATCATTCTCCTGAACCCAGAATGGAAACTTCCAAGTGCTCTTCATGAGCTTACGTTTATTAGAAAACTATTCCTGGGTGTTCAAGGTTGTTTTCTAATGAAAATATACATAATAAAAAAAGCAAATGACCGACTCTTGCTAATCTTTTCCTCTCCTCTGTTAACCTGTAACACACACTGTGAAACTTACCTCCTTCCTTGTTTGTTTACTGCCATTCCTGGTCAATAAAAATCTCTTTCTTTCTGGTCATGATCCACACAGGGCCTTATACAGTAAGTTTTCATCTTCTGCCTACACATCAGAGGTCAAGACTTCACATAAGGCATTTGAACAAAATTCCACGGCTTAGCATACGTAACAAAATGTGTTAGCACTGCGAGTTACCAGTTGTTTATGGCATTAAACAGCAAAAATCCTTTGCTGAACATCACTATAAGGTTCATAAGTAGTGCCTTCCCTATGTGCAAGAGAGAAGCTTGAGGCAACCATGGTCAGTACAGGCAAGCATCGAAAAAAGCTGCTATTTTCAGAGTACCCACTCTGGTGTGCTAGGTTCTTCCCAGCTATTCAGAACTGCCCTTGACAATGAACATCTCCCATCTAAGCAGTAATGGAGTCAGCCCTTACTCCAGGTCTTCATCTTCTGCAAATTGCTGTGTGAACTTCAAGACACAGGGAATGCTCAGAGCAAGCATGCAGACAGACAGTGGGGACAATGGAAGCAGTCACCCACGTAGTGGTAGGAATGGGCTGGTAAAGAGCTAGGCTAGATTCACAGCCCCTCTCCTGAATGCTGAGCACATCAGAGCAAGCTGTACCCCAGGACATCTTTTGAGACTGCCCTTGTTTCTGTAGTGCCTACAGAATGCCTAAAGCATCACTTTTCAAAGTGATGTGCCTAGAAGCCCAGTGCAACCAGCCGCACAGCCCTCCTGACTCAGGAGGAAAGCAGGGGCACTGTTTCACCAGCCAAATGCAGAGTTGACAAAAGATGGTCACAAGAAGCTCTGAAAATTCTTCTGCCAAAGGGTCACAGAACTTTCCCATGCTTGCATGTGTGAGGAACCTGCTCTGGAGAGACAGGCATAGTCTGTTCCTCATCCTTCCCCTAGAAACCAGGTAAGTCCTTTTCTTCTCTTTTTTTCTTCCTTTCTTTTTTGGTTTTTCTTTTTTTTTTTTTTTAAACACAGGTTTATTCCAATAAATCTATCAAAATACAAATACCCAGAGAGACAGAGAGGGAGACGGAAAAAACAGGGAAAAGGAAATGGGCAGGACAAGGAGCTGCTTGGAAAGAACAGCTGTGCTAATCAGAAACGGAGGACAAAAAACAAGGGGAGGGGATATGACAGTGGGAGCAGGGGTAGGGGGCAGGAGATAGGAAGCAGGGATAGGACTGGCAGAGACGAGGGAGATGTGGTGCGATGAGGCTGGTGGCAACTGTTGATTACTGCAGCAGTTACAGTGATGGTTTGGAGAAGAGAGGGCAAGGCAGGCCCTAGAAGATTCTCAGGGAAAGAAGGAAGGTGCCATGAAACACTGGCAGACCATACTTCACAGAGTTCTCTCCAACCAACCTTTCTGTGAGTCCAGAACCAAATCTGGGTCTTTCATGGCCTGCAGCCTGAAAAACAGCCTCCTTGTTAGATATATCCCCTGACTGACAAAAAGCTGCATCACCCAGGCTAGGCAAACGCAAATTACTACACACATCATCTTGCCTGTAACTCAATGATTCTTACCCAAATGCATTATTATTCCTAATTCAAGGCAGCCTCCCAGAGCTTGTTTTATTCTGTGCACACAGCTACAATCATGTGCCCTGCACCTGCTCAGACCAAAAGTAATTTCCTACACCAGCCAGCCAGGGCTCTGCTGAATTGTAGCAGCTGTAGCACACTGTGGTCTTTGCCAGCTCAGTGGGTTTCAGGAGAATGAGGATGCTGAAATGCTGGGTTGCTCTAGAGAGGTAGAAGGTTGGCTGTAAAACAAGGAGGTCTGAATGATATCGCAGCCTGGATTCCCTCACACACAGACAGGAGTGTTGCCAAAACATTGGGAACGGAGCTCAAGCTGCAAAATTCACAGCAGAATCACAAAAATCACAAGCTTGAGAGTAAAAAGCACTTCAGGCAAGGTGGCGGCAGCAAGAAGTTTTAACTAGTGGGAACATGAAACTATTTTGGTTTAGAAACAGGTGAAAATTTCAAAATCTAACCTACAGTGAATGTAGAGGTATCTACATGGGGAGCAGTTACCTGAATCTTAAAGAAAAAATAATTTGATTTGAAAATTTCAAACAGCAAAGAAGTGTCTCCCATCCAGAAGTTACTGGCCACTTCCAGAAGCAATACAACAGCTGCCTGCTCAATGGCCAGAGGATGCCAATCCCTGAAGATGGCTAACCATCTGCAATTACTGGGATAAAATTCCCAATGGAATATAGGTCTGAGGGTCAATTACATTTGAACGAGATCACCCAAGGGCCTGACATAAACCTGACTGAAATCAGCAGGGCTTCTTCCTCAGGCTTGAGTAGGCACATAGGATCAGGGCTGTGCCCTTCGAGCATTTCGTGCTCCCAGCTCCTCAGTACTCCCATCTTCTGGTTTTACAACCCAGAAGCAAAACCACAGGAAAGCAGCAAGTGGATCACCTCTGTGAGGCCAACTGAGTCGGTCTTACTGCAGGATTTGCAAAAGTTACTTTTTTCACCATCCACCAGCAAAAAATCCTCACATCCCAGTGAATTAATAGCCATTAATCTTAAAGCATCACCTCTGCAACAAAGTTTGCATGAATCTACACACCTACATCCAGTCATGCTTACAGGTGTAAATATACGCCTGTGCAGATGGCACTCACAAAACAGATAAGTCCTTTTCTTCTCTTATTTTCTTTCTTTCTTTTTTGTTTTTTCCTTTTTTTTTTTTTTTTTTTAAACACAAAGGCCTATTCCAATAAATCTATCAAAATACAAATACTGGATGCGCACCAGCTATGCTGTGATGACTCTCGACATGCACGGTCTTACTGCCCAATAAACTGGCATCAGCCAAAGTGGAAATTTAATTAGTTATCTCTCATCTGCAGGGGAAAAGAGCCACTTCACAGGCAGTTATGGAAGATCAGCTGAAACCTCGTGAGTTTGTTACCGAGGTCAGTTACTCATACATCTGTAACCAGGGCCTCACATCCCCCAAAACAGCCAACAGTAGCTCCATGCATCTGGGCAAGACACAGTCACAGAGTTGCACCTCTTACAAAGAATAATTAAAGTATTCCCCTCCCTCCCATTTTGAATTTAGCTGGAAACAACAAGCACTGATTACTTAAACAGTGCTCTGGTAATTTAATGCACTAAATAACAACAGACGTCCACAAGCTCACTTATTTTACACAGTTTTAAAATGCCCCCAGGCTTCTCTATTTTGTGAATGCTGTGAGCTTTACTGTGTCACTAAAGCCTTACCAAACTTTAGAGCTGTCTCAGGTCACAGCATAATGGATCATTTTCAAGGCTATAACCAGAGTAAATTGAGACCAAATCATTTCACTAGATTCCCATTTCGACATACAATCCAAGTGTTTGTCCTTTCCATTCAGATATTTCATGGTGGTGAAAGATGCCAGATCTGGAGTTGTTGCTGTTCACAGCACATGGAGTGACCCTGGAAGCTGTAGCTGTCTTCAATCTCCAGTAACCACCTCTACAAGCTGAGCAATACTTAAGGCCATATATTTCAACCTGCCTTTGTATGTATTTAATGTAGGCATCTACAGCTGCAGCTCACCCAAATTTATACATCTAAAGGTCACTTGTCAAATTCTAAGCCGCCTTAGTAATCATCAGAGAAAAATAGGTACCTCCTAGGAATTATTCATCCCAATTGTATTCTGCACCAAACTGCCTACACAGTTGTCTAGTATGATTTGAGATGCTTGACTGGCCTTCAGTGTCTCAATTTTAAATTGACGCCCATATCTAAAGTTAGTAAAAAAGCACTCACCCCTCTTTTGCATGTATTGGGTAGCCAGCAGTCAAATCAGTCATCTTTCCCCGACTTTATCAATTAGAGGAAGTAAGCTAGGCTGCCCAGGTTGGATACAAGACGTGGTCCTTGAAACACTGGTTTCTTCACTCATCTTACTGCAGAAGGAACCTAAGGAATTTCTAAGGTTCTCCTACCACCCGCAGTCCGTATGAAACGTCAGCCCCCAAACGTCTTAGCGCTGCAGTTAACTGTGCTTATGGTCTACAGCTTATTACATCTGTTGTCTTTGCAACTTTAGTTCTGAATTTGCAAAAAGAATAAAGTAGTTCAGGGTGTTCAATTCTGGGGACTTTTTGTAAAGCTGAATCCCAAAACAATATTGTCCAACTTTTAGGAAAAGTAAAAAGCCACTTTCTAGGCATTTTAGGGCCCTCAAATTATTGCTACCTCCTGAAAATTTAGGCCTTAATTTCTAAACTCTAAGGGGAAACCCAGCATTTTTTAAACAGCAAACTCTGCAAGGCTGCGGATGAAGACTAGCAAAAAGCTGTTCTCTAAACAGCAAGGCAGCTAGTCTTACAACTATCACCATTTATGACTGTGATACTGCAGAGAGCTCTCATCATTATGGCACATCTCGTATCAGAAGCATCTTTCAGAGCTTTGGGGAATTGTTTGTTTTCTTGTTTAAGGACTGCAGTATTGGTGGAAAAACAAACCTTGAGAAAACAGAAAAGTCAAGGTAGAGAGAGGCTGAGTACCGAAGCAGAATGGAGCAAGTACAGCCACCACAGTCAACAAGCTGTCCTGATGGAAAGCACAGCCTTGTGCTAAAGGACAGCCCCTGGATTAGAAATCATCCCTGAAAATGTTTAACTAAGGCATTTGCCTGACAGTCAAAGTAAATAAGCAGCAGCATACAGGGGTGTGTTGAGGCTTTGAAACACTATTTGCAAGGATGAAGATCAGGGGCTCAAAAAGCCAAAGTTGTGGGTGCCCATTATATTTTTCAAAGTAACATATCTATGAAGGGGAATCACTCATGACCCCACACAACAGGCAACTGATGATTTACAGGGAGAACTCCACACCAGGAGACTTTCCTTGGAGTGCCCTTCTCAGCCACGCAAACAGCAGCACTCCTCTCCCATCACTTAACCTGCAGCCTGTCTCAGTCTCCCCTTCTGGAAAGCCAAGATTTGCTATTCTTCTGCAGAGCAGCAGCAGATGTCACTGGCTTCCCACCAGCACTCCATCCCCACCAGCAAGTGGTCACTGGGCCTGAGCTCACAAGCACCAGCAGCTATGATGGCATCACCCCTCTACTTCATATAGACAGCATGAAAGGAGACCAGCAACCCTGTTCCTTGCCCTGGGCTTGATTTGAACCCGTCACGTTACACTACAAACTACATCCCAGGAGGCATTTGAAACATTGCCAGTATATTTCTAAGCACACTGTTTCTGAACATGTGTAAAAACATCCCATTAACTCTCCAAAAAGAAATGCACTGTTGCCTTTGGCATCTGCCTCCACACTTTTTCCACACTTTTCTCTGGGTTTGTGGTGGTGGTGGTATTTGCTGCTGTTACTGAGGTGCAAGAGATTATGCAACTGTCTAGCGTTTTGATTTAACCAACTAGGGGAAAAAAAAACAAAAAAACTGTTCCAAATTCTATTAATAACTAGCAGCCATCTCCCTCCTTCCCTCCCTCCCCAAATTCCCATAGAAGGAAGATCACAGACAGATCCCCGCCAGCACAAACTAGCAGCCTGACTGGATCAATAACGTCCATGGAGCCAGAAATTTGCAATGAATTCTGGGTAATTAATCTGCCAGGGAAAGACAATCTTAATTAAGAAAAGCCAAGCTGCTCTTTTCCCAAACCTTTTGACTAATAAAGCCACAGTATTGGTTTGGCTGAGGATTTTGGTCTAAATTTTAATGGGGTTTATGTTCCTATCAAATACTTTGAAAGCAACCACGCAGGCAGCAGTGCAGTCTTCAAGCAGCAGTTATAGATGTCAACTCTTTACTTTGCCTTTTTGACACCACATTAAAGGTGAGTGGTTTCCTCAGAAGGCTAAAGCTCCTGCTTTCACACCCCTTTCAGGCAATTCTGGAAATAGCATTTGGGAGCAAAGGCAGCTTGCCAGCACCCATGTTAGGTTGCGAGCAGCCATTTAGATATGAACAGTTGTACAGGTCACTCCAAAGTTCCTGAAACAGCTGTTGTCATGAGCCCTCTCAAGCACCACATCAAGATTTAGGAGTATTGAGAATATTTCAGAGACGTGGGATTTAAGTTCTTTGTTCTTTTGCTCCTGGTTCTACTGCAAACTCCTCATTTCACACACAGTAAGTCCCTACAGCAACACGCACCCTAGTATGCTCCATGAGCTCAGGACCTTGCTCTGGAGCTAATGCCAATTGGTACAGGCTCAGCAAAGCCCGAACTCTTGTTTTGCAGGGCAAAAAAGGCCAAAGGGTGGCCATAACCAAACTGCCTATTGCTCCTGAACCATGCTGGGTACTCTCATGGAGACAGCCTGGGCCAAAAGCATGTCTAGAGCTGCACTAACAACTTAGCAAGACGAGTCCAGCGCCTGGGAGCGTTTCCTGAGCACCCATTCACGATGGAGGACATGTCTCAAACTACTTTGGTACAGCATATTTAGAAAGACCCAAGGAACTCCCACACACAGTGGCACCAGTTCCCAGCAAGGACTTGGTCAGCTGCAAGCAAAACGCTCCTGCAGCAGTTTGCGCATCCCATTTTGAGGGCCTGAGAAGGTGTGTTCTTTTTATTTCCCCAAGGTAAGAAGGCTGTTTTGGTCTGTGAAACATGTGACAGTTGATCACATTTCTGTCCTGACACAGTGCAGACAGCCAGGCGACCAGACAGTTCAGGACAGGATGTTTCTGGAAACACTGGGTGAGTTGCAAAGAAACTCCAGAGCCTTTCAAAGGCAACTTAATCTCACCAGCCCTGCTCATCTTTGCAGGTCAAACTCTATTCACCAGTCTGAAGCCAAGGAGGGCCTACATATTTATTGGCAAAAATCAGCATTTTTCCTAACAGTATCCCGGATACAGGGTAATTATGGTAAAGACTGATGAAAATCATTTAACTCCTGCTATGCTGATGGCCTGATGGCAGCCAGATTAAAGATGTCCTTTTCTAAACCATCACAGAGCAAGAGAACACGATAATTAATGAGTTAATTACACCAGCATTTGAGGCCAATACTACCCATCTGCCACTTTGATTAATTAAAACTCTGACAGACAACAATGAGACCCTTCTCAGGTCTGAAAGCAATTAATTGCCACAGTCCCCAATAAATCTAACAGCATCGCTGACTGAACTGGCAGAAGAGACCACTTCAAACAGCCCGAAACAGAGGCAGCAAAGCAGATTACAGAGTTTGAAGCATCCCCAACATGATGCATTTAATCTTTTGATGTAACACTGTGAGCTGGAGCCTTTTAATCTCCTCTCTCCCACTTCTTACTTTCCACTCAAGATAAGAGGAAGAAGTAGGCTCAGTAAAGGACGTGAACTGCTGAGGCAAGCATTATGGAGACATTGGCCCTTTTTGTCCTTTGTCCAGACTCTCTGAGCTGTAATGCACGGGTTACATCTTTGCTCTGGAATATCTGCTCTCCTCAGACTGCTTGTAATCAGTCCTGACAAAGTGAGATTTTGAAAATGCAATGGGAAGTCGAAATCTTCCGATGCTTTCCCTGTTCATCATTCGAAGAATGACAAAAAGCAACAGCAGTTGCCCAGAAAGTGGTGGCAAATCAAACTCCACCGTGGGCAGGTCAAGGAGAGATTCTGAGAAACCAGACACAGATCACAGGGGTCAGGGGCAAAGGCAGAGCATGACAAAACAGAATATTAAGCTGATGAAAGGACTTTCTACTGTAAGAAATCCTGGACTCCAGAACCGCTTTCTGAGATAGGCAGAAGGGGAAAGAAAGCCCAAGCGCACAACCACTTTAAGAGGAAAAAACGTTATCAGTGTACTGCAGGGAAAAACAGCCAGTCAGCAGGGAGGGGAGGAATTGGTGCTTTTCACTTTTTGCCCTCTGTCTACATGAACATCAGTCTTGCAAACTACACCCAGCTGAGACACGATGGGATTTTGAGGGAACACCATGAAAGACCACTTTCTTTTGCAGCAAACAGGGCTAGAGGACACCTGACCATCTTCAAAACCAGTGCAGCTCAAATGGAATTTGGAGACCTTGCACAACAAGCTGCTGCTTTTTCAGCGAGATGGGGGGGAAAAGCTTTTCCTTCCATTTTTATCCTACTTATGCATTGCTAAGCAGCTCTTGCAATTTCACCTCGAACAGTTACAATCGAGGAACTAAAGCTTCTTCATACTACAGATCCAAGACAATGATTAATAACAATTATCAGCAACAATTAGTTAATACGACCATAATATAACAATCCCACTGCCTGCCAGTCAATTGCAGGCATCAGCATGTTGAAGCATGTCAGCTGTTCTTATTAAACACTGCCAGGCTCCTGGGGACAAGAGAATCCTCCCTGCAGCAGCAGCCTCAGCTGAGTAATGCAGGCGACAGCTTCCCATGCTGGCATGGGGCAGAACTCAGTTTAGACATGCTGAAGTCAATACAGGGGTAGTTACTCTGTAATCATATTAGCGAAAGGATAATTATATCCTGGGTGCACGGCTCTTGCTTATTGCTGGGTCTTTAGTTCAGTAATTTAAAAGGAACCACGTAGGAAAGGGTAAAACGGGTAAGTAAGCCAAGGAGGACAAAATGGGCTTACTCACAGGGCTCCCATTTCAACTTACAGAAGCTGGTTCTTCAAGTGCTGCAAAAGCACTTTGGAAAGGAACTTTTAATATGCAAGGAAAATAAACAACAGACCCCTTTTCCAGTTATAGAAGAAGAGGAAACCAGTCAAGGAAAGAAAGGGAGCTGAAAGGGAGGTGGTAGGAAGCCACTTTCTAACAGATGAAGTGGCCATTTGCAAACACTAATAACTCTTTGTTTCCATCTAAACAAAGGAGGGTGAGAGACAGATGCCACTTACATACCTAGATTTCCCAGGAGAAGAACAGGAGAGAAACTAGGACAGACCAGATGTTCAAGAATTAAAATTTTTGAAGAGTAACTGAATCACACGAGGAGCTGTTATTGCTCAGGTGAGCTCCAGCTGCCTCAAAGCCTGTCTATACCATGCAGTACGGAAGCATGCAGATGCGCCCTTGGCATCTCAAAAAGCCAGCTAGGTCAGAGTCATGCAAGTATCTCTTCAGAGCACCACACTCCCCTGAGCCCGAAGGATGAGAGGAGGCTAATGTTCTCCCAGTGCATTTTAAGCCATCTTCAGGAAGCAGATAATGTGGCACGTCTCTGCAGATCTGTTGACGTGACAGATACATACAGACATGTGCATCCACCATGGAGTGAATCCATCATTCAGCCTAAGATTTGCATCAGATTTTCTGACTCCACCTGCAACTCAACTAAAGACTACTCAAAAAAACAGACAGACAAGGATGGAGTGAGGGGTTGGGTTTTTCAAATGTTTTTGCTTTCTATCCCTTCCAAGTATCACACATTTAACTCCTCCTACTTTCCAAAAGTCCTTTCCCTGTTGCCCAGCCCCAAAAGACTGCAATTCAGGAAGGGAACTCAGAAACCACTTTCCAACGGCAGGGACTTTTTGTCCCGGTTTCACATTTAAGCCCATTTCACATATTGACTTTTAATGTTGAAGCTATAGCTCCCTCCAAAAAAACAGGTTAGAAGAAACAACTTTTTTAACAACTTTAAAACCTGACAGTATGCTGCAAGAAGAACTATCGTTCCAAGCTCCCTGCAGTCTCTGGCCATTGCACGGTAAGATGGGGATGTGGGTACAGCTTCAATTTCTTTCTTACCACCTTTCTTTCAAGGTAAAACCAAATGTTATTTTTATCCACTGTATAGAACAGGTGCTACAGAAGAACTTACCACACTGCAAAACAAGCATCTTATTGCATTAACAATACTTTACTACACTTCTGCCCTGTTCCTCCACAAACAGGTGTGTGGTAGAAGTGTAACCTGAAAAAAACATGTAACTTTCTAACTCCCATTTCATAAACCAACTAATACCTCCATTACATAACGTTATTGTAATGGACAGTCAAGAGAAGCACTAATTAGACTGGCGCATTAGATTAGACAATTACATTCTCAGTTCCCAATGTCAGGAGAGTTTCTTGTTTGTACCCATAGAAGCTGTCAGAGGAGGAAGAGGGGAAACAAAATTAACTCTTCTCTGATGCTGTGCAGTTCTTGAGTTGGCTAACCAGCTACTGCAGTGCAGCTGCCTTATTTTTGTCACAGACCAGTGTACGCACCTGGATATGCAGATGGACTCATGTTATCCGTAAGAATATACAAAATATAGAAAATAAGCATCTCTGCTGAAGTCAGTGAAACTGGATTGGTATGTAAACCAGCAAAAATAAAACCAAAATACAACGCGTCACTCCTTGATCTTGGTCTGAGATTGGGCATGCATAGATGATGTTTCAAAGTATTCATACATGTCTGGAGCTGAGCATTGTTTGGTCCAGTTCAGCTGACAAGAACTCCATTCAAGAGACAAAAACATAATCTAGGTTTGAAGGAATTAGAGCTAATAGCTTACTTCAGGCTCAGCTCTAACTGATTTTCTCCTCACCCATGTATACAGTACATATTTTAGTATCTTCCTCTCCAATGAAATTATTACACTTTCCACACACCTCTCCATCTCCTGTATTTAACTGCATTTTCAAAGCTCTTTCGCAGGTAGCCTCTGAGCCAAGTATCTCTTCTGAAGCACAGAAAGGGGAAGGATGGCTGTCCAAGAAAGCATAACAGTTGTGTCGAATCTACCAAAGGGCTCAAGAACTGACCAGTAAGTTGCTCTCAAACAAGGGAGCACTGAAAGGAGGAAAAATCTAGAGCTACAGTCAACACCCCTCTTGACAAAAACTGAACAAAGCGAAGGGTGTATCAGCAACGACAGACAAACTCATGTGCAGGGCAGCACTGGAAACTGGAGTTAAAGTCCTGCTCAAAGCTCTGCTCAGACAACTGACCTAAACCACTTGCTCCTGCGGGTAGAGGAAGAACTCACAGCAAAACTAGAAGTACAACCCAGAAGAACTAATCACAAATATCACCAGCTAACTACCGGCACATAAAATACGGCTGCTAGCACGTAAGATCTTCCCTCTGCTTTCAAATGCTTTGATTTGCCAGGCAGCAAGCAACACCAGCTCTGACGACACTTTCCCACATTGCCTTCCCCGTCAGCCAAGCTGCAGCAGACAGCGAAGAGTGCACAAACCACCTCCTGCACTGGAGTACTTGTGTCTGAGCCCTCCCGCAAGCTCCCACAGAATTAAGCGTAAATAGACGATTACATTCCTTTGATAGTTTGGGAAATGTTCTTTTAGACATTTTCAAAAGCAGAGGAGCGCAGGCCTAGCTGAAAGGCAGTATGTTTGCTCCCTTTGGAGTGAGGATCACAGGCAGCTGCATGAGGCAGCAAACCCCCACCCACTGGGCTGCAGCAGTCACCAGGGAGCTGCCCTGAGCAGAAAGCAATACAGACTGTGTGTTTCTCTTGCTTTTTAAATGCTGCAACCTTCCTGACAGAAAAGGGCCACATATACTTTGGCTTCTGCTAACACAACAATCCACTTAAAATGCTTTCCAAAGGATCAGTGAAGCTACCTTAAATAAAAGGGAAATACTTTTTCTTTCTCCATTGATAGTGTGGGGGAAAAGCTGCCATTTCCTCAAGTTCAAGAGTTTGCCTTAGTCTCAGTCAATCCATGCCAGTGAAGGGGACTAAACTATTGCTCTATTTTACACAAGAGATCTGAGGCAAAAGAAACCACTTAACACCTTCTCATCCTCCTTCTTCCACACCCTAGCATGCAATCAAAATTTTGTGCAAAGTCATGGATTTCTAACCTCAGAAGCAACAACTGCAACATTTGTTCTGGCTTCTCCCATACCCCTTAGCTCCTGTGGCTAATCACAGATTTCCCAGAAAGCTATTCATAGCACTGACTCAAAGGCTTCAGGACATGGGAAAACCCATCCATTTCCCCAGTATTTTGTTCTAAGCTGTTAGAGCAGGGAATCGAGTCTCTCCAGGTCTGCTGCTGTTGCTGCTTTAATTACACAACCTCAAGCAAATCACTTAAATACAAATTACAAGCCTCAAAACCAGGGCAAAAAGGTTATTACCTGTCCACCACAGTGCAGTGAGATTGTCACAAGAAACATGGTGCCAATTAAAACCAGATTGTCTAGAGTTCAAGCACTGGCTGCAAAGTGATTCAAAGCTTAAAGGTGTTACTACAGAAAATCAGAATTCCTCTGGCTTTGTCAACTGCCTCTCACAGTTACAGCCTATATTTAACAAGGGAGGCAGCAAGCCATGCTGACGTTCAAAGTGCATTTCATGAGAATTTGCTATGTCGTCCCCACTATAGGTGCTTAGATAGCAGCAACAAGGTGAGTTTGTAGAAAAGTTTGGCTTATATTGGGCTCAATAACATTAGACTGGAGAGTTCTTGAAGGCTGGATTTTAACAAGAGATGACAAGACAATGCCAGTCTCAATGCAGGCACATTCTGAACCCAAGGGGACACACACAGCTATCAGGAACAGCAAGGGTATTTTTGGAGTAATTCAGAATCTGCCTTTTGTCATGTCTTGTCACACTCCTCTTCAGCCTCCCATGCTTTCTCTGCCTTTTCTCCCACCCTGCTGTGCCGGCAAAGTCTCGATTTTTGCATCATTTGCACACCTGAGGGCAAAAGATTTTCCAGATGCCCCTTTCTGCAGCCCCTTACTGAGAAACCAGCACTGAAAAGCACTTGCTGGTAGAGCAAAGCCCACTGCTAAACACTATGACCCTAGAGAAAGAGTTCCAGAGATGGGCCATTGCTTGTCTTTTACAATGTAAATGGACCTTAAAATGCCCCCTAAAAAAGCCCCTTGGGCTTTTGTTGCTACATTCGATGTTGAGTCTGATATGACTGCCCAAAGGCACACAGGAAGATGTCACCAATGTCACTTCCCTGCTGGCTTTGGCTTGCCCAGCTCAAGTGTGCATAGCCAGTCCACAAATGTCTGTGGCAAGGACGTGACTTGTCCTTGCCAGCTTAGAGCCCCACTTGAGGACTGCACCTTCCTTCAACTGCCCACCTGGAGTAACAGTTCCACAGAATGGCAGTGATGAAGTTGTGATTTTACCGATTCTCATCTGTTGCTTGTAACACTGAGCTGTACACAAGCCAAGTTGGTGCCAACAAGGAAAGTCCCACATGAAGTTTTCTTAGGGTACCAGACCACCACCTCACTCGCTGCTTGATGAACCAAGTACACGTGCTCTTAGCTGTACTACACAAATTCAGGCACAGCTCCTTTCCAGCAATGGTGACTCCAAAAGCCCCCATGGCACAGGCTCAACTTGATGCCACTTCTTTGGCAGAACAGGTGGAGCCAGTATCAGATAACCTGGCTGCAGCTTTTGCTTTAGGATCAAGATCCTAAGCTGACTTCTCTGCAGCCTGCACTAACTTTTGGTCTTGAAAGCTTACATGAGCGATGCTCATTCTTTCCTCATGCTGACCTACAGATCAATATGAACCTCTTTATTTGTCTAATTATAGCTACAGGGGGCTCTCTGCAGCTCAAGTACATTTGTCTCCCTGTACTGTTAATACAATCAGGCACAAAGATCACTTCGTTAAAAGATCACCTATGCTTGAACTTACCTGAGGTGTAAAAATCACTCCTTTGTCATATAAACTGTATGGTGAAAAGTGCAAAGCCGGATGACTCACTTTAGCCGAGGGAGCAGAGTTGAGCTCCAAAGAGAAGCTGGAAGAGGAGCTGTCACCAAAGCAAAGGCACTTGCACAATGATTCAGATGGAGCTACAGGCACCACACTCCAAGCCCCAGCTAGCCTTCTGCTTAAGGCCCCAAATCAGCCACTATCTTGGCACTACTCAAGCACTAGTTTAAGACGCTGCCTTCTGCCTTATGCTTGAGTTGGTGGGACAGGAATGTAAGCATCCCTCAAAGCCAGCCAGCAGCAGTGACAGAACTAGCCTGGCTGGCTTTGCAAAGCAAACGAGCCCGGTTGCAAGTCCTGCTTCCTTTCTGCCACAGAGCTGGTGGTGGGAAGGGCAAGCCTCCAGCAAAGCAGCAAGTCCTGCAAAGCAGCAGCCTTCGCCACCTCAGCTGAATGCAGGGAAGACAGCCATCTCTGCCCAACAGAACCCACCCGCTGCCCAGATAAATGGGCACTCTGCAATCGGGTATGGGGAGGAAGCGAGAACTACATAGGATGTAAGGTTCAGAGTATCTGTAGCAGAACCCAGAACAGGGTCTAGCTCTCCTGTACTGCAAAATTAGGGGCCTTTTTGTTTGTTTTTCAGTCTAACTCCTCCACTTTCCTGCTTCATATCCCCCTTAAAATGCAAAATGCAGGGTTTGTTTATTTATAGTGCAGTCGGTCACTGTCCTTAGAGCAAAGGGGCTCTTTTCTGAGTAGCTGGTGGCCTAGAGGGGATATTATCTGCAAAGGAGGCTGAGAATGTCCCAGCAAATGCAGCTCTAGGTTGGTACTTAATAGTCGCCTGACAGATATAGCTTCCAGCTGGCCACCCAGTGAGTATTACACTTATACAACAGAGCCCATCTTCAGCAGTGAAGGCTAAGAATTGAGATTAACAGTCAAGAGGAATCAGGTAGAGGAAGGATTTGAATTTGAGACTCCAATATTGCTAGAAAATGCTTTAGACTCTTGACTAGGCCAGACTAAGGGAGTAAGGGAACAGCACAACCAGCCTGCCTCCACTAGATTATTTTTTTTTCAGAAATCATCCAACAGCACCTATCCTCAGGCCTGCAGGTGAAGAACAGTTTCTTTGTTAATTCTGCAAGAAAAGCAATACAGCCCTGGGACACCAGAGCGTACACACAGAACATGCAGGCAGAGCACAGCCCTTGCCGCTGACTGCATCCCAGTCCAAAAGGCACATCTGCAAAATCCTCCACAGAAATGATCTTGCCCTGCCAACATCTATATTTCTACCAATACTGACCCATCTGTGTGGATACTGCCTTTCTACATTATAAATCACTCAGCTGAAAAATAGGAGCAACACTTAATGTTCTTTTGAAAACCTCAGGATGAAAGTAAGCTATTACAGCACTCTCTGTGCCACTAAGTTTATTAATAAACACACAAAGTCCTGAAATCTTTTTTGCAGATTCTCACTGGAAAAAAAGCTAGCACCCGTACATGCTAGAAATTCAGCAGCATAGGAGAACCTGAAGCCTTAGTTCATAATTTATAGACATTTCTGAACATGAATTAAATGCATATGCTTAACATTAGAAGTGCTCATATAGCAGCACCATAACGCAAGTTCTTCTTATCAGCCAGAACGATTTTCAGGATGTAATAATCACAAGAAAATTCAGGGAGAAATCATTATAGGTCACCAGGTTGACACTGGCCCCCTAAAGCAGAGATTAGTTGTACAGCAGGAACAAGATTAAAAACTACAATGGAGCATCCTAGCACTAAAGACAATAAATTGGCAAGAGGTCTGCCATACAGCACTGGAGAAATAGGCATGTTCCCAAAGAATGGAGGTTTGAAGCCTCCTTAGTACCCTTTAGGAGAGGCGAATTTTGAAAAGCTATTAAATCAGAAGTATTTGAGGGGTCTCATTGCAGCCCCCAGAATCAGATGGCAATTTCCTGCAACTGTTGGTTGTGCCTCCCACACCTGAAAGTGCACCAGCCAGTGCTGATTTCAGATGAAGGCAAAAGCTGAGAATGAAGCACAGAAGCAACACAGGCTGGAGGGAGCAGTCATATATCTAGAGCTGGAAACTGCCAAAAACGCAAAATAAGCGAGCAAAGCTAGATGGACACCAAAAAAGACTTGTAGCCAAGCTCAGAATTGCTTTGCACACAGTGCACATGGCACGTGAAGGAGACAGGGGAACACACTGAGAAGGTGCAGTGCATGGAAAGACAGAAAAAGAAAAGTTACATTACATTCCACGTGGAGGAAAAGAACCTGGGGGTGCTGGTTGATGGCTAGTTGCACAGGAGCCAGCAGTGTGTCCAGGTGGCCAAGAAGGCCAATAGCATCCTGGCTTGTATCCGAAACAGTGTGGCCAGCAGGACAAGGGGAGTGATGGTTCCCCTGTACTGGGCACTGGTGAGGCTGCACATCAAATCCTGTGTTCGGTTTTGGGCCCCTCACTACGAGAGGGACATGGAGGTGCTGGTGTCCAGGGATGGGCAAAGAGCTGGGGAAGGGCCTGGAGCACAAGTCTTATGATGAGTGCCTGAGGTAACTGGGGTTGTTTAGCCTGGAGAGGAGGAGGCTCAGGGGGGACCTTATCACTCTCTACAACTAGCTGAAAGGAGGCTGTAGGCAGGTGAGGCTTGGTCTCTTCTCCCAGACAACAAGCAACAAGACAAGAGGAAACAGCCATAATTTAAGCAGGGGATGTTTAGATTGGGTATTAGGACAAATTTCTTCACTGAAAAGATGGTCAAGCATTGGAACAGGCTGCCCAGGGAGGTGGTGGAATCACCATCCTTGGAGGTGTTTAGAAAACCCGTAGATGCAGTGCTTAGGGACACGGTTTAGTGACAGACTTGGCAGTTCTGCGTTAGTGTTCAGATCTGATGATCTTAGAAGATCTTAAAGGGATCCTCTCCCAGAAACCATCCTTCATCTTTGCTACAGCACGAGCCTCCATACTTTCAGCCTACAGCTGTTTGTAAAACACTTGTTGCTTCTTATCCCAAATTACAGTTAGTGGATCTCCGCATTCTCAAATGCACATGAAAAGCAGTGTGACAGCAGTTGTACAAGGGACCTAGTGTGCTGACCATAACAGACAGGTGACAGACCCACGAGGTAAAGCAGGAAAGAGAAGACATTAGAGACTCATCACACAGAGCCAAGTCAGCTCCCTCCCAACCCACCTCTGCTAGTTTGGAGTGATGGCATTTCCCTGTCTCTTCACATCAAAGCACTAAAGTCTGGTCTGAAGCTGCTCAAACACCAACTAGCAAAGCCACTGCCACTCAACACACTGCCTTTCCTTTAAAATCTCACAGAGAAGTATCACCCAGTTGAAGGGGTGCTTTGATGTCTGTTCCATGCACAAATGGCAAAGTGCATGAGCACATTTTGTGTCCAAAGGCCTGCTGAGCTTGAGATAAGTGAGACTGTACCTCTTGAGTTCTGTTAGTAAATATAAAATATGCATTTCCTCCCAGGGTATTAACAGTCAGCTGGTCAGCAAATGAGCTTGTAACTGATCTCAGGGCATCAGTAAAAAAAATAAATAAATCATATGCTCAGCCTATGGCACTTCATAAAGCACTCATTGCTTCTTACCACAACTTACAACAGCATGCAAAGACAGGGGAAGGGTACAACCCATTTATTTCACCTTTAAAAAATGAATTTTGGTGATGTCAGTGTCTCTGTTCTGTGCCGTTATGAAGCTGTGGGCTTGTTGGGAACATCTGTCGTGTGTGTACATCCATTCACAAGTCCACATACATCACCACCACAGAGGCAGCCTTTCCCAAAGGAAATGAAGAAGAAACTGAGAACCTGACTCTGGGTTGCCAAAAAGTTCCTACCCTATTTGACTCAGAAAAAAAACAACTCTTTCTACACATAAGTCTTGTTTTGCTGTAGGTGCAGCTTCCCAAGGATGGCTGCACAGGCAGGAAGAACAACTGTGCTAGCGGCAGCAGGCCATCAGCACTGTGACACAGCGCTACAGGATTCCTCAGCCCTGATACCCTGTCCTGGATCCCTACATCTGCACCCTTGATACAGACAGGCCAGATGTACCTTTTAAGGCTTCTACACAATGCTAGCAGGAATGACAAACTTGCCTTCAGTTAGCCAACTGAATAAATGCAAGAGAATGGAGCTGTCTGGTCCAGAAAGCACAACGGCTTATGAAAAGTCCAATGTATAAGAGAAATTATGTAGCTTTATGTTGTGACTGTTTTTGCAAAATGCCCTCAGTAAGCAATGGAAGCCTTGGCAACCATTGTTAAAAGCATCCCATTAAGGGACTGCAGCTCTAGGACACATGGATGTTATCTACAAAGAGATAATGTGCATTAATACAAACTAGTTTACAGATTACAAATATTGGCAAGCTCCATGCAGAGCAGCTACAAGAAATCTCAATCACCAAGTAGCATTTTGAGCTGATGACATGCAGCTAAATCCTGAAAGCCACGCAAAGTCCAATATTTTTTTTTCCTGCAGTACTGTGCTCCTTAGGGCCTGTGTGTGTCCATTTAAATGAATTCTAAGAGAATATGCTTGTTGATATGATTTGCTCACTTCTTATAATAAATATGATGCCCTCATTTATTCAATTTCCTCTCTCCTTGTCTTGAAGCACTATTTTTTCAGCTAATATCTGATCCTGAACTGTGCATACGTGTTCTGAGCTACTTTTCCCTTCTCCTCCTCTCTCAGTTCCCATTATGCTTTTAATTTACACAGGGAGCAATCTGTGCTCCACAGACACGGCTGGCTTGTTGGGTACCCAACAAATCCCCAGATGAGTGTAGAGGAACAGCACTCCCAGCAGTCACGCAAGCTTCCTGCACCCTGCCACCACAGCATTTTGAACCTGAGCAACAGGGCTGCTAATTCTAGGTGTACCTGGTGATTTTGCTTCGCAGTCATTGCTATCCAGAGGAACACTGACGATGCCCAAGATAACTGTGGTGCAATGAAGACGTCAACTTCTACCCCATCGGCTGGTTTCATGCCACCTCTGAGAGCACACAGGAAATCTTCAGAGACTTCAGGAAAACTTTGTACAGTGAAGACTGCAGACATGGGTAAATTATCAGATTCTTTTGCTCTTGTAGGATTTGGAAAGCGGATGTGACTGTTTCTGTAAAGAAACATTGCAGCAGGGTTGGACTAGATGACCTTTAAAGGTCTCTTCCAATCCAAACTATTCTATGATTCTATGATGTAAAGCCAAACAAAATACAGAATTATACTCTATTCTATGTAAAAAATACATAATTTTGGTCATTCTGTAGTTACCAAGAGAATCACAGAAGCGTATCTTCTTCAGTTTCACTCATCCCATGGTTTTTGTACCAGTCTCAAACCATTTGCAGCCTGGCCTAGGCTAATTTTCAAGACCAGATCTTGACAGAGTCTGCAAAGTCCTTTGCCAGATACTGGCAACCTAAAGGCCAGATCCCATCACTTGGACACTCCTGCACAAAAACTTCAGCAGTTAAACTTAACAGAAGGAAACAAGTTGCTTTGGGAACCTATCATATGCTTCTCCATGTAGCTGCAATTTGCCTTTCAATTCTCTTTACCTCACAGTACATCTCTGAAACTGCCCACGGCTCTTCCATGAAGATTCTGCAGAGTAATCTTCCCTTGAAGAATATATAGCTGTCCAGAAGGTGCAGCGCGTCCTGCCTTGCAGCACACATTCACTGTAACATATATGCAACAATCTGGTTTCCTTGATTTCACGTGGTCCCCTTGGGTATGTATCACTCTTGTGTTTCAAGTTACAGGGACCTGCTGTAGGAAAAGGTCATTCCTGCATGTCTTTCTCTCTTCATGTTTGTTCTTTTTCATGTCCTCTGTCTCATTGCATTCTCACATCTGAGTCATCACATCAGCTTTCAGTTAATGGGGATTATACACAATCTCATGTGTAAACCTTGAGCTGAGAGTAATTCAAATGCTAAAGCCTTTATTGCTCCCATCTCCTGAGGACTGCAGAGAAATCTCTCCCAGACAAGTTACAACCCAATCACATATTGTGTTGCTGGACTAACCCTATTCCTTCTACACTGATTTTGTCACTGCTGCCTGAAGGGGACTTTATGACCATTTGCATTTTTAAATAGGTCAGTGTGTGTGTGTCTGGGAGAACAGTAAGTGTATGTTCATTAAGTAAAACAGCTCATTCTTTCTGGATTGTGAAAGATACAGAAAGGCTGTTCTTTCCAATAATAAGCTTTGAAACCTCATCTGTTTCCTCTCCTTGCTTTTCAGAATCCTTAAGTGGAATAACTGATTGTCCATTTCTCCAGAATAGCTCAGTCTTCGTCTAATGTCTGCCTCTTGCGTATTCCTGCTGCCTGTGAGACAATGGAATTCCTACTGTACCACTTCTCCTCAAGACTAACGATCATGTTCTACTCATGTCCCAGGGAGCATTAAAATTACTTGCTTTTTGCCTTCATTTACTCCCTGCTCCCCACCAATCTTTTGCCATAAAACTTTTGCGTTTACGTAGCCACTCTATAATACAAGTCTCATCCAAACAAAGTCACAGAACCATAGAATGGCTTGGGTTGGAAAGAGCCTTAAAGATCACCTCGTTCCAAACCCCTGGTCAAGGGCAGGGACACCTTCCACTAGACCATGTTGCTCCAAGTCCCATCTAACCTGGCCTTGAACACTTTCAGGGATGGGGCATCCACAGCTTCTCTGGACAACCTGCTCCAGTGCCTCAACACCCTCATAGTGAAGAATCTCTTCTAGTCTGTCATCTAAATCTACCCTTTCAGTTTAAAGCCATTCCCCCTTGTCCTAGCACTACACAATCTTGTAGAAAGTCCCTCTGCAGCTTTCTTGTAGGCCCTTGTTAGATACTGGAAGGCCACAATAACGTCACCCCACAGCCTTCTCTTCTCCAGGCTGAACAACCCCAACTCCCTCAGTCTTTCCTCATAAGAGAGGTGCTCCAGCCCTCTGATCATCTTTGTGGCTCTCCTTGGACTCACTGGAGCAAGTCCATGTCCTTCTTATGCTGGGAGGCCCAGAGCTGAATGCAGTACTCCAGGTGGGGTCTCACGAGAGCAGAGCAGAGCAGAGGGAGAGGATCTTTCAACTACTTTCTCTATGAGACATTGTAAGTAAAGAACCTTCCCCAGCTGCAAAGGGAGAATAATAAAGAGACAGACAGGTTGAGTAAGTGGCCTCAAAGGAGTCTTCAGCAAAGCTAGGAATAAAACCTTATTGTTGCTGTCCTCCACTAGTGAACCAGCAGATTAGCTCTCTTTCTTATGAAATAAGACAATGAAAATTTTTTTTATGAAGCCACTGGGGGACACAGCCCATTTCTCAGATTTTTTTAACTTACAGCTTGGTTTACTATTAGTACATCACTGAGAGATTCCACCTGCTATAGAACATACTTTGTCTAGAGTACTTTCTATCTCTCAAGAACCCTGACCACTAGATCACACAAAGTTTTCAATTGTCCCTTTTGATAGGGCCCCATACAAACAATGTGCAACAAACCCAGCCAGCTCAGTAATATATATGGTCCTTGTAAATGCAGGAGTCCTCAAGTTTTCCTTGTTTGCTAACAAATACTAAAGACAGAACCTTGCCCCATCTCTGTCCCTTCAAGACATTTCTGCAGTAAGTGCATGCTGCTACAGATAACGTTACTGTTTGCAAAGCACAACCCATACCAGATAAACAGTGGCTTAATAAGCTATAGAACACGCTGATACTTCTGCCAAGTGGCAGAATATAAGACAGAAGCAAGTTCATTAATCACAGGCAATTTCCATATCACCAAAAATGCTTCCCTCCCCAAAATGCTTTGTCTACTTCTTTTCCTCAGGGAGAAAAGGATGTAACTGCTGGTTGATGTTATCATTGATAAACTTCCCACAAGAAAATTAATTGAATCAACAAGTTCAGTTTCTAGATGATCAGAATGTTAGTTGAAGGTGGGATTCAGATGATACACAAATTTGTACGCTACCCAGCACAGGTTTGTGAAAGCTGGATCAATATGACTTATGCTATGCTCTTCCTGGAGGAGCATAAAGCCTTCAAAACCTTTGGGCCAAACTGCAACATGGAGACACTATGGTTGGTAACTGCCAAAAATTCACAAGAAAAAAAGGTGAAGAACCAACATCACAAGTTACTAACAAAGGTCATATTATAAATTTCAGCTTTGCTGAGCCCGTTTTTATCTTTTGTAGGCCGAGGCGTGACACTCCCTGAACACTCGGGAAGGCTGAGGACTAGAAGATGAAATGGACATGGGATTCATGCACACTGCTAAGGGACCACAGGGAAAAGCTGTTGGCTGTCTCTCCTACCCATTCAGACCAGGGCTTTCCACGCTGGCCTGCTTGGGACCAAAGAAAAATAATTCTGCCTGCTACTCCACCTTATTTTTAGTAAGTAAAGGGTCCCTAAGCATTCTGATATAGCCACTATAACTCTAGCAGCTATAGAAAAGTGAACGTGGTACAGGGGCCTACATACCATTTCTTCACATTGTTGGTGCACCTCACTCTGTGGGGAGGGAATATTTGTCATTTGACTACTCACATTAGCAGGCCAGAGAAGAAATTCTCATACATCCCAGCTATATAAAACTCCAACAGCCAGGTACTACAGCTATTTTACCTTACCTTACCTAGCATTATGTCTGATCCACATGCTTCAGGCAAAAATATCTGCACCATAGTTCATCTCCTCAGGGGCCTTCTGCTTCCTTTATGCATTGTGTCAGACAGCAGAGAGAAAATGTTTCTAGTTACGCTATATACATTGGAGGTATTTCTTTTTTCTGTTAATATCTTGAAAGCTGCAAGATTCACTCCCTTCTGGAGGAAAAGGAAATGACAGTTATTACTGCCTATTATTGTGCATCAAAATAGGTAGAAAGGATGAGACAGGGTTAGAACTGAGTAAAAATAAGGGAGAAAAACAATCCTTTGGTTTGAAACTTTCAAAACAACATTAAATATATTTTTACAATCAACCTGCCAATTCCGTCATAGATTTCCCAAACTCTCATAGGAGTACATACAGCTGACTTGGTGCATAGTCCTAAGAATTAGTACACCAGTAAATATATGTATGACCAAATTTAAGTATTTTTAGTGCTGAAAAATACTTAATGACTTGGTGACAGCAAAAAGTACTGCCAGTACTTTAGGCTGCTGGTAAAAGAAGTTATTTTGATGGTCAATAGCTAAGAATTGTACTGGTGAGGCATCGGAAGAAACAAGATTCATTTCACTGTGCCTTAGTCATGCTGCTTCACAAAGTTACTGGGAGGAGGCAGCACATTAATTTCTATCCAACTTAAATCGCTGAAGTACAGTAAGTATGTGCAGAGAGAAAGTCAGATGAGTGAAGGGCCTATTTTAAGGCACCCTGAGCTCACACATGCAGTAAAATTATGTCTGGTCTGTAAAAAACAGAGGAAGGGACAGGTTTTCTAGTTCTTTTTTAGTTCTTCTTTTCACAAATGCAAGTTCTATTCCAAAACAGAAAAGGGTGTGGGGCATGGAATAGAGGGGGACAGTAATCTTTCCACTTATCAAAACTTGCTGCATAGAAAAATATGGTCAAACTTTAAGCTAAGGTAAGATGGGTTCAAATGGTTTCTGAGTAATTTCATTGTACAGTGAAGAGTATATCTGCCTCTACACCAAATTTTTTGAAGCGTTCAAGTGGTTTTGCATCCTTTGGGAAAGCTAAGAGTGGCTAACAATCACAGCCTTGACTTGTTAAATATTCTATTGTAGGTCGTCATATCAGATTATGACAGTACAAAAAGAGAAATCACCTATTCTGGTTTCCTTTTTTTTCCTGTGGTAATCTATTCCTCTAAAATTTTCAGGTTCAATAATTACAAGAAAAGAGGAGTCCAAACTGGTGCAGAGCTTCTCCCAAAGCTGCCTTCAAAACAGTGCACAGAAACACTAGATACATAAACTTCACTACCCATAAAGACAAGTAACCTCTGGCAGAAGTCAAATCTATCTTTTACTAGCATCTTTCCAGTGGTGGGGCTTACAAAAAAAATTTGTTCTTTCCTGTGCATTAGTTCTTCAAAGAATTTAGAAAAACAGGGCCTCCAGTCCCCTGCTAGTGCTGGGAACATTTTAATTTATTTTTTTAAATAATTTTTGTAACCTGTATCTCAAAAGGAGGAGAAAACTTGGGAGGGTTTCTACATCCCATACTTATTCGTGTTACTGCTGTCACACTCTGCACTCCATTGTGTGTCTAATGCTGTACTAGCACCAAGAGAAGAAGAATGAAGACAGAAGAGAAAAGGAAGCAAAAATGAAAGTTTGGTGGAAATGAGATTTTCCCTGTCACAAAGAAAGAGCTAATGTTAACTGCTTATTTCACTATTTTATTTAACTAATAACACTTATTTCACCGTGGGGGGTGGAACAAATCCAAACCAACCGTATTACTTATCAACACAACAGGAATATCTATGAGTGTATTCACCAGCTTAACAAAATGCAAGCCAAAACTCTTCTTCTTTCCAGATTACCCCCAACCCAACTAAGATCTGGAAGGAACTCTTCCCTTAGCTTATACCTTATATCACCTGAATTGTGGTAGTGTTCAGCAACCCAATCCCAAGAGCAGGAGCTGCTATGCTAAGCAATGTGCAAATGCAGGATATAAAGATGGCCCTGTCTACAGAATTCATAGCCTAAACAACTTCTCCAGTCTTCCACAGGTGACTGCAAATTTCCTTCCTCATTTTCGAATTCTAAAGACCCTGACCCAACATCAAACACACACCTGGACCAAAACCAAAATATCAAGAAAGCTAGCAAGAAGATTGGCAACTAAGAGACTGCAATGCAGCAGAACAGATCTCCTTGGGTTACAAGTGTTTTCATGGTATGTGTCATACTTCTGTGCCACGTTGTAAGGACAGAGATGGAGGCTTGCTTCCAGAATTCCCCAAACATGCTGACACCATACTGTTGACCTGACAATTCATTCTGAGCCAGTCTAGTATCACACAAATCACCAGCCTTCAACTACATAACATTTTGGAAGTTATCTTTCACTACTTCTGTGACACTTTCACAACTGCCTGAGAGCACAAATTCTGTTTCTGAGAACAAAAATGAATGAGACAAGACTTGAGAGCAGCATTACAGTGCCAGCAGATCCCACTACTCAGTAACAGAGCAACCAGCTTCGTTACCAGAACTGACACAGCCTGGTTACTTACAGATTCCCATAACATTGTTACTGGAACAGCCTCGGTCTTCCTCTATGGCTCCCAGAACAGTATTTTTGCCCTTTCTGTGGAGTGTTCAGTTTTATACTATGGCCCCATCTCCCTCCCATATTAATTACGCTTCCTGCTGTAAGTATACATCTTGTATACATCTGGGTATACATCTGGGTGCTTTCCACCTTCCAAAGTCCTCACTGTAAAGTATCTTTTCTCGTCCACATTCCTCTTCTAATTGAGAAAGAAAAGAAGGAAGAGTACCTGCAGACTAGGCAACATATGATATTGCTGATACAACATGACGATTAGCCTGCTTGCTGGTACTCTGGCACAGCTGCCAGACCAGCCAAAGGGGGTAAAAATGCTAAAGTCTTCAATCCTTTCTCTTTCACCCTTTTCCAGCATCTACTTTCATAAAAATCTTTTAAAACATAATGCTGAAATCACCGACCTTCCATCAAGGAAGCTGACTGATACTGGCCAACAAGTTAAAGAGATACCTGAGCAGCAGACTAACAGAAAGACACAGACAATTATAAGCTTCAATCTCACAGCAAACAAGGCTAACCAAGGTTACTGTCCCATATTACTAGCACCCAAAAAGCTTTCCAGAGAAGCATTCCTTCCAGGGTAAAAAAGAAAATAAATCAGTAACATATACAAAAATCACAGCCATTTTTTTAAATAATTTCTCTTGGCTATATAGTGCAGAACAACGGACATTCTGCTGCTTGCAAGAAAACAAATTTGCATGGTGTTTCCTGCATGTCTGCTTTTGAAGTGGACAAGTAACTGCTCTATTGCTTCTGAAGACTGGCCAGTATTGCAATTCAGAAGAAGTATCCTCAATGTAATTAGCAAGTAACTAGGTCAGATTTCATAACTGAAAATGGGTGCTTAGACTAAGAGAAAGGTCTCTTCCAGTCATTTAGTAAGAACCCAGAAGCTGGCCCTTTGCCATAGAACAAATGTAAAATCAGATTGCTACCTGATAGACTCTCAGTAAGACATATCACAAGCTTCTGATGACTGATATTCAGAAGGCTGGGCAGAATGAAAGACACTTTGCTTGCCTTCTAAGAATTTGCTTTCACTTGTTTTAATGATGAGTCATAAATTCCCGTTCCCCCTTTTGTCAGTACTAGCAACTCAATTACCATACTGAGCCTGAATGTGCTGCACAGGTAGCAAGGTGATCTATGAAATAATACTCCATGAACTACATCGTTTCCTGATTTTAGAGAATATTGTTTCTTCAATGTGGTTAACTGGTTCAAAAAAGAAACAGAAAGTCCTAGTGCTCATTTTGATTTGCAAAGTAATTCTATATCCTGCCTGGTCTTGACCAAGACTTATCATTGCTGCAGAACAGTAAAAGTTATTTTATTGGGGTGTTGTGAAGTTTAGAGTTTGTAGAGAATAGAACAAATAATTACGCTCAGCTTCTGTAGAGGGATTTTCATGTTCAGAATTTCCATTGTATGCCCAGAAAGGGGACTTTTGATAGTTTCTCTTAGGTACTGCATAGGCAGTTAATCATCTGACTTTAGCAAACACAGTTCTGAAGACAACAAAAGCAAATTTTTAAATTTTTATTCATCAAACAAATCAATAAAATGTAAAAAAAACCCAACCCAGCCAGTGTTATATCTATTAACTGGCTTCAAAAGACATTAAAAACCACGGACTGACCAGATATTTCTTATTTACAATTCTGAAAAATATCTTCTCTGTGCTCTAAAGGTCTGGAAAGATCACCTACTCCCTGCCATTTGCATCTGAGAAACCCTTTCAAAGTCTGCATGAACTCAGCCAGGACAGGATGTAAGACAGGAGAGAGCAGGTCACTGTATAGGGAGGCAGGGGCAAGAAGCAATTGCTGTTTCCCACACAGGAGATGTTGTTCAGTATAAAGTGCAGACATTCCAAAACACTTTTTAACTACAGCTCGTGATTCTTTTTTTTCTTTTTTATGATCTTCATACCATTTTGCACAGTATGTTTAAACATTTGCAATAATGAAAGAATGGCTTTTAAAGGAATTAATCTGGTTGTAACAAAAAAGCATATCTGCAAAGGTGCCATTGGCATCTCTCCAGATTTGTAATCAAATCCGAGTATCTCTTTCTAAACAGTATTTGACTACTTTGGACTGTTCTGTGTAGACATTACTCCATTTTGGTTACCAATGTTAACTGTTATCAGTTATCTATCACAGGTGTCAGAGTACAGCCTTCATGGATTCTTCTGCTCTGTGTTAGCCGTTATGTGCAGTGTATGAAATGCAGATAATTGATTCATTCATCCTTCTCAATAACTGTACTAGTTAAAAGTCTAAAAAAAATCAGAAATCTCAGCACATGAAACAGGAAAATGTATAACAGAAGGGGACAGAGAGTTGAGCTGCTGTTGAGCTGACAGCATAGAGAACCTCTAGTAAAGATGACTATAATTACTGATTTGGGTACAGTATGGCAAGATCAACACACTTGGCTTTGCTGTGTGCTTTAGATTCTTCTGTGTATTTCAAATTATTACTTTGTGACTCCCTGGCCTAGAATTTTTTCTGATAAGCCTTTGTGGTTTTTTTTTCCCCTCCGTTTTTTAATAGGAAAAGAGCATGAAAATAGAGACTTTTTCCTTTCTGTAACAATAATGCTATGGATTTACCTCCACTAAAGATTCAGCATTACCTGGTAACCTCACTGTTGACATTTCTGTCTTCCTTCCCAGGTAACGTAAGAAGAATTTCAGGCGCCAGTGGAAATTCTCATTAAATTTAGTAGTATTTAGCTGAAAGCTATAACGAGGATAAGTAGATTCAGTGTGCTAAAGAAAAACAACAAAGAGATGCCTTACAGGTATCATTACTTCACAAATACTTCAGATTATTTCAAACTTTTGTTCTACTTTTCAAAAGTCAGATGACATTTATACCAATTGGAAACGTTTCTGGGACTTCCACTCTCAGTCAAGAAAATAAAGATGGATACACTGTCTTCTCATTAGCATTCTCTTTTGTGCTCCATCTCACAGGGAGATCTCTTCCAAAATGTTGCTTGTATAGTCACCATATACCGCCCAGTCACATCATGTCCAGCTGCAAACAGTAGAAACAGATTTGGAAGAAGCAGCACTGAATTAAAGTTATTTCTTACATGTGTTTAATACTTAGAAAACAAAGCAAATTTGGAAATCTTTATTATGTAACATAAATGGACTGCACAGAACTTTATACTAAGCTGCTATGAAACAAAAACAAACCTAAAAATCTCGTCTTCACATAATCATACATGAAATTTATAGGTTTTAAAAAAATACAGTCCCAAAGTAAAAATCTGCCTGCAACTGAAACTTCTTTAAAACTGTCCACACCATCAGCTTAAGCCTTGGAGACAGATTTGTAATGACTCAAGTCTGTAAAAAGTACCTAAAATATTTATTAAAAATCCTCTTGAAATGCTTGAATTTCAGCAAGTCTATGTAGAGAGGGTTGAGAAGATTAAAACACCTTTTAAAAAATTATTTTCAGCTTTCAACCTGCATAAATAGCTCTTCTAGATCTACAAGCTTTGAGAATGCTATTATAGTAAATTATAACAATCTGCTATCAAATGAACAGCCTCACTGGCTCCTTTGACACTAGCGGGCATGTTTACCCCACGTAAACCCCTATGTTACTCCATAACTTGCCATTATGGAATTATACCCCTGTTTATGTTTTACAGTAGCAAATAAGTAATTCCATGTGGCTCTTTTCTGATTAAACTCCTTAGGTGTTTTCTAATCCATGCACTCTAATCTACTACTTTAAGAAGTGTGCTCCCTCACTGCGCCTTTCAGTTACAGTTTAATTCTAAGGCCACATCATGTCTTCATGGTACTCACCAAATCATCAACATCACCACCATCATCTGTGGGAGGCAGAGTTTCATTTTTCTTTTCTTTTGGAGCCAAGAACTGAAAATACAAAGATATTTGTATGATACTGACAAAACTCCGGCCCTTAATGTTAACAGAATGTCTCCTTCCTATATCAAAACAAATCAACCTACCTTCAATTAAAAATTATGAAGGAAGTTTGTCCTGGTTTTAACCCTCCAAAATCATCTTAAACTACAGGAGATTTTGTAAGACTTGCTTTTAAAGGATTTTATGGTGGTGTTGAAAAACAGGTAAAAGGATATGGTTCTTCAGACAACATATGGTTAAGCTGCAGAATACATTGTAAGAAAGATGCTGCAAGTATTAGTCCCTAGCCTCACCGGGAGATGGGGAAAGTTCATAAAAGAGAAATCCTTTGAAGTCTAAGTCCACAGAAACACCCTCAAGCACAGGAAGTACTTGAGACATCAGTGGCCAGAGTCTGAGCCTGTACACTTTTCCCTACCCATCTGCTACTGTCCCCTGTCAAACATGAGATTCTGGGATACATGAAATTTTGTCCATTACAGTATGACGACCATCTTTATGTTCTTAAAGATAATTTTTAAAATAATATTGTACATAGCTACAAAATGCTAAAGGGCAGCAAACTGCCCCACAACTGATGTGAATAAATATGTAAGCTGATCAATGGCTTGTTTACCGAATTTCCTAAGTACGACATTCTAGCTCTGTGTGGAACTGAGAAGTTTCCCATTTTTCAACAGCATTGAAACAACAAATGAGCAAAGACATGAACTGTAAAAAAACCCTCAAACACGCAAGATGGTTAGAATGCCAGTCTTTAAAAATAGAAAATTCATTATGTACAATTCTATTGCCATAGCTGCTGATACAACTCACCATATGCCCGTCACTTAAAGCATGACATTCATAATCAGAAGATCAAGGTAAGTTGCCCGGATACTATAACAACCAGAACCAAACACACAGACAATATCTAGAGTACAACCACCTCTGAATTATTCTTCTCTTACCCTAACACAATAGGGAAAAAAAATAATTAGCTAGAATGGTTGAAAAAAACCCCACTAACAAATACTTGACTCTTACTTAAAAAGTATCCAGTTGCCTACAAGTTTTATTTATGGTCTCTTTACCAACATCCTTACCATAAAATTACAAATTTTCTTTTTCTTATTAACATGCACCAGAACAAGTATACAAAGCCAGGAACAACCCTGCCCCAGATAAAAAGACAGCTGTGAAAGCTGAGGAAGAAAAGCCATATTCCATGACTTTCAGTTCCATCATCCTTAATCCAGAAACAATTTTGCCATTACTGTAGATGAAAGAACAGCTAGTTAGAAAATAACCACACTAAACAGGCTATAAATACCCGCTTTGAGTTTATGTAACTCTTTTGTATGAA
The DNA here is from genome assembly GCA_035590215.1 of Microhierax caerulescens. Lineage (NCBI taxonomy): Eukaryota > Metazoa > Chordata > Aves > Falconiformes > Falconidae > Microhierax > Microhierax caerulescens. The sequence goes on from JAVJGJ010000061.1 coordinate 27,080,463, forward strand.
CAGCTGGCTCCTGAAAGCAAGCTACTGTCTGACCTGAGGACTTCAACTATAACAGCCACAGAGGCTGTGTAAAAGGATCCCTATCAGAGCACTACCTATCTTTGAGACAATATACTTGGCAGTGCACAAAACTTAACTATTATTTTGCGTAAACAAAATGTTCTGATCCTCCTCTAGAGCAATAACGACAGCTTTAGACGGGGATAAAACACTGAGAAGCTACCTGCTGCTTCCCATTTGTGGGTTACCAGATACCATATCCAGTAGGATGAAAACCAAATACACTGCTTTTGGTTAGCACCGAGGATGTAGACAGCCTCTGCCTAGTTGTCTCATTACCCAAAGGTCAGACCTTTCCTACATCCCAAACAGCAACATCCAAAAGGAATGCAGAAAGCTTACTCCACAGACACTATTCATGTCAACATGCTGAGTTCAACTTACCAGATAGATATGCAGCTGGGGAAGTAAAAAAAAAAAAAAAAAAAGGGGGGGGGGGAAGTGAAGATAAGGTGGCAGGACTGGAAGGAATTAGAATTTTAAGATGCTGCATGTCTCTGTTATCTTTCTTTGCCAGAAAAGTTCTCAAACTAGTAGTAATATAAAGCACATACTATGAAACTAAAAGCTACTCACACTGTCAGCTCTGAAAGCCTTATTGTACCAGATCAAGTTTCATTTTACAAAGTTGAGTAAAATGGGATTTCTGAAAGTAGCACATTTTTCAAAGTTTTCAAAATTAGCTTTCCCGCACTAAATTGGGTAAAGAAAGCTAAAAGCTAAAGACATATATGATGAAGATTTGTAATAAACTGAAACCTGAAGTTCCCATCAAATGCTGAACATTTAAAGTTGAGGTTTTTCCAAAACTTGTTTTGCATTTATGCAAAAGTAAATTACATATAATAGTTCTGCTGAAATCCATTATCTCCCCCAAAGCAATTAGAAAAAGCAGTTGACATTTCTGCTCTTTTAACCTATCATCCTCATGCTCCAAGAAGAGTATCTCTACTATTATAGAAAGAAAAAAACAAACAACCTTTCTAAAATAATTTTTTTCTTAGTGATAGGAAAATATGCATGGATAACCTAGTTCAACCAAAAAGGAAAAGAAATTTTTTACATGTCACCTCTCTAATAAGCAGCCTTGTAAGCCCTCCTTTCTCCTTCAAAGAGGCAACCCTATAAACCCAAAATCTCATCTCCAAAACAGTCCTTAAACTCCTATCAGCTAACAACCTGTGCATAAAAGGCTTCTGTATCACACAGGACCACAGTAACAGCCAGTCTCTTGACCTACAGGCTTGCACATGACCTGTTACAGAGGTGAAGAAAACTTGCATCTTACTCTATTGTGTGGTATTTTAAAAGATCCAATATAACCCTTTAGTGAAGGGTATCACCTTCAGCAGAGAAAACAAACGAACCATTTTTGCAATCTACCACAGACCCAGGAAAATGCTGCCTTTGTATCACACAAGAAAGCTGTGGCAGGGTTTAATTGGACCAGAGAGGACTAGATTTTAGATCAGCCCCCTAACATCAAGACAAAATTTTCTAGCCCTGCAGATATTACTCAAAAAATATGCAGTCTTCCATTTCTTACGTAAGAAGTCATATGAACCCTCAACAGGCAATGGTAAATCAGGGTTCTGGTTTTGGATCTGGAGAGTATGTGCAGCGGTGGTCATCTAGTGAATAAGTGGGATTGCCAGCTGCCTAGTTAGCAAAGAGCTACAACCCATTTATTCTGAAAGTTAAGGTAACTGTCATGTTTGTTGCAAAGTTGATTACATGCAATCTTATTTCCCCTGTTTTAAAGGAAAGTTATGGCTGTTGTTGGACCTTCAATCAATCACAAAAGAATTTCTTGTATTGCAACACCTGGCTGACTGTAAGATGACGTTAAACAGCAAATTAATTTTACAGTCAATCTACAAATGCTTTGCTCCAGCTTAGTTTGGCAACTATAAATCTAGTCCTTGCCACTTCATAATTTGTGCTGCAATCCTATGTGTGTACAGTATTTTTTAGCCAGCACAAGCTCACAATTAAGACTTCCTAATAATTTGCTGTAAGGTCTTCATGGCTAGGAAAGATTTCCTTAAGGAATGGTGGCTATCTCACACAGCATTAGCATGTTTTGAGCATTAATGGTATTTTCAGACTAGAAAGTGAAGTTCTTAAGAAAAATATTGTCCTAGGAAGTTTCCAAGATAAATTCACAGCATTTGGAATATATAACAAAAATTGATACTCTTTAAAACCACCACTAGGAAAAAAGGTGCTCTATACAATTATATGTGATGAGAAATAGCCAGTAGGTCCTTCGTGACTAGAAAAAACATCATATTCTGTCACTCATACTCTGCACGTGTACTTAGCTTTCTGGACTGTTAGTTTGTTAGCTTTTTATGACATTTCTGTGCCTTCTTCATCTCGAGGTGAATTGTTACAGATGAAAAAAGAAGTTCCTAAAATACAACCTTTTACCCACTCAGTAATTCACTCATGGAGAACATACTTCTACTCCCTTTAGTTACTGCTAATGTAAGGCCTGGAAGTTGTGAAAAACAAAACAGCAATGTGGCATGTTTTAGAAAAGCTGCTTCTCTGCAAAGTACTTAGTGATTTTAGCCACAGGTTTACCTTCAGGGGACTATAATACAGGGACTGTCTTTCTCCTAAACTATTTAAAATCATGGCTAGCAGCTTGATACAGGAATGCCCATCTTTCCTTCTCCACACAAATACAATTTTTGACAGCAGTTCTGAATTCTGCTTTCTTTCAAACAGAACACACCATTCTGCCTGTTAGATATCACTCCTTTGTAACTGTGACATCCTCCATTCATCACTGCAGTTTTTGAAATGTTATATTTCTGTAGAAATAATACCTGCAAATACTCCAAACTCCAAAACTTTTGTTTCCCAAAAGGCTCTAATATATTCACCAATAATACCAGCATCATCTATTATGTCGACCAATCCACAAGAGCTGCATAAAGTGGAAAATACTGATATCATCACACATACGGTGAAAACTAGTTGTAACAACTTTATATTGCTAGAGTTACTGCTTTTAGACAAAAAAGTATCCTGATTTTTGAACTCATGTGCTAACAATAAGTTCACAGTTACTTCTATGAATAGTTAACAATAAGTTCACAGTTACTTCTATGAATAGTTAACAATAAGTTCACAGTTACTTCTATGAATAGTTGAATAGTGATCTTCCATATATAAATAGTCTATTGCTGTTTCACTACCCTAAGTTCCTGAAGTTCCTATTCTTTATAGAGGATATTTTCAGATAATAGTATCAATCCATGCTACTTTCTAAAGACCAATTAAAGCAAATGCTGTGGCACATGCTAGGGAACTACTTTTGCTCTGAACTGGGGCAATTTAAATTGTGTGGCAAAAGCACACTCTTCTTCCTTCACATGGATCCTATTTCATCCACCCAAAGACTTATCCACATAAGAAAGAATCTCCTGTTCCACAGCAAAGGCTCTATACAAATAGATGTTCATTAAAAAGATTATACCTTTTCAGCCTCTTCGGTAGTCACCGAACTTTCCTCTGCTTCATCTTTAGTGATCAAAGAAATTCTGTCTAGAAATATATGAGAGATATAAAAATATCATTAGAAGGCTTTCAAAAAATGCACTTAATGTTAGAAATTAAAGTCTTCCAAATTTCAACTTCTGAATGTGCCATCATCACCAGCAAAACTAAAAAAATATTGCCTAAAAGGAAAATGTGACTTGCATAAATGAGTCAACGATGATATAAAAATAAATTAATGAGCATATTCATGAGCTTCTGGAAGTATCCATTTAGGAAACTGCTAATATTATGACAATCAAACTAATGAGACACTGAAATCCTAAATCACAGATGAAATGCTGAAAATCTAACAGAAATTACACTTCTAGACATTCACAGCATGCTCTTAGGTCCTTAGAAAAATTAACTCCTAACATACAAACACTTATGCTGTGATTATCTACACTCTGACTACCAAAATGCTGGTCCTACCCCGACTTTTCTCCTTGATTGTGGCAACACCACTATCCTTGGCAGTGACCCCCCCAAAAAAAAAAATATTTTAAAAAAATCAGTTACTTTTTACCCCAATTGTTTTTCTAGTCCAGCTCATCACCTGGCTACACAAATGCTTGTGCCTGAATAAAGAAGTTGTGGGTGTGAGAGCAAAGAACAGTAGTTTCATAAACGTTTCAGTAGCAGAAGCGTAATGTCACCTTAACGTGCCCATAGAACTACGCGGCAGAGTTTCATAAAACAAGTGAACTTGTCAAATAGATCTGCCTTGCTCCTGAGCCACTGACTCATTAACTCACATCCATCTTCCTTCGGTGATTGCAGTTGCTCATGAAAAGGCCCAATGCTTGCCACATTTGGTAGAAAAGAGGCTGTGAGTCATGTGGCAAGAAGCAAGGGAAACACAACTGCTTTTGGTAGCAGCAAGCGAAAAGCCATTTCAGCTACCTAGTGAGAGCAGTTAGATTATGCATAAAGCACCATGATTTTATCATCTTCTCACAAGAAAATAATCTATTTTGTAAACCAACTCTGTATTCGTAATTTTTTCCCCCCCAAAAAACAGTCCAGTTTGAGAAAAACTCTGGTTTATAGCAACCAAAAGTTATTCCAGCATTGCTTTGGAAGACTCAGGTTTCCTACTTTCAAAATTTGTTTGTTTCTTTTCTCAAATTTCTTCAGAGAAGGTCCCCTACAATTCTAACTGAATATAATATTATTTCAGTGTTGTCTTGTGCTGTTCTTTGCGTTGCTGAACAAATTCCCATCTTGTATTTTGAAAAAGTTGGACAATGTAGATGTTGCGGAGTGTCTGGAGTTTGTCACATTGAAAGGTGCTATACAAAAGCATATCATTGCGTTTTATAGCATGCTTCCCTAAGGAACACAGCTGGGCATTTAACAAATTTTCTTAGCACTAGTTCCAATAAAAAACAAGAGTATGACATAAAAGATTTTTTTACTCCACCATGTTTCATATTTGTGAAAACGTTTCTTTATTTATCACTTGCGTAGTCTCTGAATGTCTTTTAAAATTGCACTGCTTGTATCTCCCAGTTTAATCATAGGTAGGTGTGACATTACCACATAGTCTGTCCTTCAGGTTGCTTAAATACAAAACGATCAGTGATGTATTTCAATGTATCTATGCCTTTTTTAAAGCTTATTTTGGAAGAATCTTTTTATATCTCTGATGCATGAGTTTTCTCCATTTATTCTGAAATTCATCCGAAATTGTAACTTCTTCTCCTTGCCCTGTAACATTTAATTTGTCTCTCTTCTTCCACAATTACGTTAGCATTTCAACAACACTTGGCACACCATTATGAATATTGCCGATATGAAACTATTCGTGCAAAAAGGGAAGTTACAATATGAAAAATTATTTTTTCCTTTTTTTTTTTTTTTTTTTTAAACAGGCTGCAGGAATGAACCATATCAAAATGCCGCTCAGGTTAGTTTAAGCGTCCCATTGCTAACAAAGTTTTCTCTTATATAATGGATAGTACAAACAGAGATACTTTCTTTTTTTAAAAATGCCATCCTACCTTGTATCATGATCTCCCAGAAATCAGCTAAGGATTTATCTTCCACCTTTGATTTCAGAGCTTGCAGAAAATCATTAAAGCACTTCACCTTAGACAGCTAAAAAAATTACAGCAATGATAAACAATATTAAAAATACTAAAAGGCACTTTAGCACAAGCTTAGTTCTTTATGAAGTTATCTAACATTACGCTGAATACAAAAATCACTACTGATTTTCGGGTTTATTTCTAATAAAACCAAGAGTTCAAACAAAAGATGAGACACAAAAACTGCCTTTCAGAAAGCTAGGCAGACTTTCTTATAACTAGCTTTATTGAAGAAGAAATTTGTAAGATCGCTTATTTCTATTTTACAAGCATCACATTACAGGCCTTCTGGTTTTACGTTTAAAAGAAAACAAACAGCAGCAAATAATATCAGAGAAGCTAGTCCCCATTCCAGTAAGAATAAAGAAACATAAAATGCAAATATATTCCTAAATTTTCACATAATATAATCAATTTTAATCTATGAATCAATTCCTTTTGATGTGGCAATAAATTATCAAGTTTGTAATGCAGCAAACAGGCCCATCATGTCTTCAATGTGAAAGAGATGAGAGTTTTCACATAGTAACATTACCTTCATGGCCTCCTCTCTGAAAACTCTGATACAATTGATTCCTTTCATGTAGTACTGTAAACCTTTATTTTCCAGGAACTGATCAATGCGGTTTATCAACTGCTGACTCACTGAAAGACCAGGAGAAATAAATAAATCAAAGAATGCACACCTTCAAGGAGAAAAAATATTTTTCCTTTACATTCCTCTCTTCCTATTCCACAGGCATCTAAAGAGTTAATCATACCCATACGGCCTCACTCAAGCTACTCAAGTTGATAACTGTTATCTAAGCTACTGACAAGTACTTCAGCCTCTCTGGAAAAGCTAGATCTACTAGGAAGAAACCCAAGCACGGACGAGGCAAAAGTCCTTCCCTGAAAGCCAAGAAATAGATAGAAAGTGTTCGCTAGAAAGTAAAACCAGAATATTTGGGATCCTAAAACTGAGGGTGGTTATGTTCTACAAGGTAAGCATATCCTCCTAAACATCCTTTGAAATAGGTGCATATTTCAACAAAAGAGTTAAATTTATAATGAAGGTGTAACAACATCAAAATATCTGTAGGGTGACTGCCGTTAAAAGACTACCTTGTTATTGAGTATATCTTGTCTCCATACAGGTAGTTTGATGATTTTTCATTAGGGCAATGCTGTTTATGATTATGGAAAGAAGTGTTATAAACTGTGTATGCCTGACAGAAAAAAGGAAAGGCAAACAATGAGACTCCTACCAAAAAAGAAAGGAACACCAGTTTCATCCTTACTGTTGAGCTCCTAAAAGGCAGGTAGATGTAAAACACTGCAAAAGTGACAAGCAAAACTCTGCAAGCCCAATTAAATTCTGCTGGATTTTAGTACTTTACTTTCTTCATTTTAATTACAGATGTCAAACTGTCTGATTTAACCCTCTGGCAGATACCTCAGCCTGGGAAAAGACAAATGTGAGGAAGATACAACAGTGATCTATAAATCAGAAGCACTGTGAAAAAAGGGTGAATAGGGAGCGATAGTCCACTGCCTCTCTCAAAACAAGAGCAAAAATTGGGTTAAGGACAAACAAACAAACAAGTACCTCCCCAAACAAAACCAGTTAACCTCTTCACCATCTGTGGGATGCTACAAGTTTTAACAGCTTAAAAATAAATGCTTGAACCAATTCTTAAGAATTTTTAAAAGAGGAACTCTATCAAGAGAGATTAATGATGATGTTGCTATTGAGGAAGAAAATGCAGGAAAGCATTCCGGACAAGTCACAGCATAAGTCTGTCCTGTTCTTGCACTGTTAAAAACAGGTTACTGGATTGGCAGAACCTTTAGCCTGACCTATAGCCCTTATGTTCAGATGTTATGGGCATAGAAGTCACTGCAAGTATTTTAGCCATGGAAACATCAACATAGAATATTATCCTCCAGATTGACAGAAGAGACAAGGATAAGTAAACACACCAAGAAGCAGGTATTTTTTAAATACTGTATTGCACTCTGCTCACCATAAGCATACATAGTGCTAGCTGTTACATTTATGTTCTATAAAATTCCTAATTGAACTGAATCTGAAGGACAGCATCTCTGAAAAGAGTGAAACAAGACGTGTTTGATATTCTCCCAATAGCTTTTGACTACAGAGTTTCTAGAAAAGGAGACTGATAATGGTTCTGTCCAACAGCAGCCATCACACAAGAAAGTGTGATAAAATGCCTATTGCTCCAGAGGCAATCAGCTCACTTTTCATTTATTTTACCAGTAGCTGACAAACTAAATTGAAGTCTCACTACTTAAGCTCTCCAAGTTAAGTCAGTCCATTTTTTTCATGGTTAACAATTTTCTCATTAAATGTTCTAATTTCTTATGAAATGCACTAATAAAAGCGAGTCCTGCTGGTATTTTCAGTGGTGGTGGTGTTTTTTTTAATGCTGCCTTTTCATTGATGTGTTAAATTAAAACCCCAGGCACTATGACTGTGCAATAAAAGTCTATTGTCAGAATGATTCCAGCATACTGTTTGAAATTATCAGACACTCTACTTCTTTTCTATTTTATTTTTTTTTAAATCCCTTTCCATTTGATTGCACTGGCAGGCATCAGAAGAAGTCTTTTTCCTTCTACTGACTGTGGGCTGCCTCCTTTTTAAATCCGTTGTAAAGAACCAAAAAAACCCTATAATGTCTTACTAGGCACTGAAAAACCATAATATATGCAGGAAACAGGTTACACAGCAACAGTATTTTAAGCCAGATTCTTCTAACAACTTGAAACAGCTTGGCTAAAGTTGGGTCTGTCCACTGGGTTTCCCTTAAATGACAGGCCTATGACTGATGAATCTAAAATAGATAAAAGTCCTGTGTTCCGACTAGACTACCGAATTACTTCAGGGGCAAAAGACAATACAAGAGACTGTAGATGAGGATTATAACCAGGAGTTCTCTGTAGTGGACCCTGCTCCTTTACACTCCTAGGTCTGAGAACTTTGTTGATTTCCTGCTGCCTGTCATCGCCTTTTCATTAATGTGAATCTTTGGGTTTGTGTGCTGCAAAAAATAGGTGTCCCCGGTTTTAGAGAAAGATGTCTATCTAACTAAGCTGTGGATATAAGCATTAACTCTGACGTGTCCCAGACAAATCTCAGGCACTGAGGTTTTGAAGAGCACCTCCTAGAGTTACAAACTGACAACCTACTCAGGCCACTACTGTGTAACAACTTTTTTTTTTCCTCCCAACTTCCCTCATCCTACACACATACTGAAGGAAGTGAACTAACAAACCTCTACGCTTTGTATAAACTAATTCCAGCACTAATAACCACCTCATTCTGCAGAACATTGCAAGAAATTTGAATCTTTCTGCTTCCTCCTTCTACTGTACCTGATTGGTCAGATAACAAATATAGTGATTAAAAGCTGGAGAACTACACGTAGAAAAAAAAAATAAAAATCTTTGAACAGAAGATCTTTTAGTTCTAACAGAATTTAATCTCTTCCCCACTGGCATTCAGATACATTCGCTACAGTAAAATACATTCACCAGTGCTGTTACTTCTTGTGAAATATGCCATGAGCAATTATAGTCACTTGTTATCTCTGAATAGTTTCAGTACAAAAGTGTAGTTATGTTTTCATATTTTTTCAGTTCAGTCCTTAGTCTTGATTACTATGCCAACAAGAATAATAATAGATAAAACTGTATTACAGTCCAAGTTCAATTCTTTGGGGATTTTTTTTCCCCTACAAAAATTAATCAGGTTAAAAAAATCATTCTGTAGACTGAAGACTCCTGTTGTTGTCAATCTTTTGATTTATACGCTGGTGGTGGTAATGATTTGTATTCGTGGACAGTGCTTAAAATCAGAGTAACTGACAAATCACTTAAACTACTTGATCATTAATTTTAAGCTACTTCTCTGTAAATATCATATTTTTGTAACTAAAAAAAGAGATTCTATGCTGAAAATTGTCCTAATTTTTAAGGACTTCCTTTACCTTTAGGACAAGAAATAAGAATTTTAACATCAAGAGCTGCTGAACTACTCCAGTGTCCTATGAGGTGCTGTTCAATTTTCAAATAGTCTCTCTAAATGGCCTGTGGGTACGGACCAGAATGATTTAGTCTGGATGTCTGAAGGACATATGGACCAAATTCCCCCTCAAAGCAGGTTTGCTGTGGATCAGGTGGGTCAGTGTTGCACAGACTTCAGTTCTGAGTAGCTCCAAAGATGGAGAGTCTCCAACTTCTCTGTGCCCCTTTCCATACTTGACTACCACCATTGTGATTTCTTTTTTCCCCTATACATTTAATTAAAATTCTGTTTGCTGCAATCGAGAGCTTTGCATCTCACCCAATCACATGCCCTTCAAAGACTAATCTGGCTTCATCTTCTCTGTTAAGCAGACATACAGAAAACTTCAAAGTGTTTTTACATACTCAAGTATTTGGTTTGCAAATACTCTTCTGATGACTGAATCATTTTCATCAAACCAGTCATTGCATTTGGCCTATCTATCAGTAGAGCATGAATAGTCCCCAGAACAGACAAAAACATCCAGTAAGATAAAAATGCAGGCAAACTGCAAAGACTTATGCCAACAAAACCTGAAAGTAAATACTTTTTTTTTTTAAAAAAATTATCTTAGGTCTAGAAAGGTAGCTAACCAGACACATTCCTACAGAAAATCTTGCAACAAAATATCATTCTTGTTGCAACTGCCTAATAAATTCCCCTGCAAATCCCTTCTGCAATATTCTTTTATGACACCATTCTTCTACCTGTACAAAGCATCCAGCGCAAAAACAGTATTTTACGTATTACTTAAGAAGCTATCTACATGCCATGGCAAAAGGATGGCACCTCAGGAACAATGGAATATTTATTAAAATCTACACATGTAATTACTGACTCTCTTATTATTTTTATTCCTACACATTTCTAGAAAAATAAAATTAACAAGTTTGCTATAAATATAAAAATGACAGTATGGCACAATCTGTCTCTGGACATTTTTTCTTATGTCCATACACTGTACAGTTGTCATTGCATATGTCTCTCTTTGTTTACAATCAATAAAATAAAAAAAAAGCTCTTTCAACTACAGGACTTCAGGCATCATGTTCTCAGATAGGAGTCCTGTAAGATGCAATGACATCTGGCCTATAAACTCACACAGAAAATTTGTAAACTAAAGAAAATACTATGCATGTGTCAAGACCTTTTTTTACTCCTCATTAAGACACCCTATCTTCTACAGAAGCCTGTGAAAATACACCGTATCAGACACCTGCTCTCCAGAAATGCAGAAATGAATGGAAATGTGAATAATCTAACAGGATTCACTGATAGTCACATGGGCACTCCTTTGGCGTTACAAAGGTGGCAAGCACTCACTGCATTTGAGAATCTTCCTTGCAGCCACAGGAATGAAGAAACTCATTGCACACCCTTGGGAGTTACAGATTCTACTCAGACAAACTAATCTATTTTATTTGCATTCATCGACAAAAATGTCAGAAGCTGTTATCAGAAGACTGCCCTTTGTGATGACTGTGCACTTGTAGCCTGCTCAAAATAAGACGTGCATAAAATGACATCTATCTGGCCATGAACACAAATAACAAAGCAAAGATATCTGGAGGGGAAACACAATACTAGTTACAAGACCAACCAACATTAACCAGTAAGCTGACACCACCACACACAACTCATCACGTAAGCCATAAGTGGGTCTTCACTGACATAAACTACACAGATGTCAATTAAAACCCAAGTTGATCACTGTTTCAGGAAGTGAGCTGCCAGTCTCAGAAAACATATCCCTAACACCTTAACCAATTTGAAACTTTATAAGTATCTTAACTTTATAAGATTTTATAAAAATATGTATTTACACATTAGTGACCCAGCAAATGCATCGTTTCTCCGCCTCTAGTCTGCTGTGGGATGCAGCATCAGACATGGGCTAGCTTGCACTTAGGCTTTTTCTACGAATGGCACAAACCCTAATCATCAAATCCCATCACAGACACCTGCAGGAGATCCATTGGTACTCATTTTCAACAATTAATATACCATCAGGACTTCCTACAAGCCATTAAAAAAAAAATCCCCTTGTCATACTTTGGTCTTGGTAACTTTATAATTTTGGTGATACACTTGCTGAAGAGGATGCATGCCATTAACCTGCAGCTTAATTAAAAAGCCAGTGTACTGTCAGTATTTACAGTACAACTGTCCTTAAACCTACGACTTCTCTATCAACCCAGAAAAAACATGCTCAATCAAACAGCTGTACGGTCTTTCTCCTCCCTATGGAGGGAATCTCTTGCTATTTTGTTTTAAAATAGAGTGTAGACTCTATTCAGTTTGGAGAACTATGCTGAATGCTCTTTTTCTACAAAAAAGAAGGAAACCAGGATGCAACCCAGTAGTTCTCCTATCTGTATCCTGACACACAAAATCTGTTTTTTTCTCAATAAACTATCTGAATGCCACAGATTATTCTTTCCTGCAAAGACGTTTCACAATTCACATGTTCTAGCAGAGGGAAAAAAAAAAAAAAAGAAAAAAGAAAAGAAAAGAAAAAGAGTTTCATCATTCAATATGATATAAAATTATACTAAAAAATATATCCTTAGAACCACTGAATAGTTTTAGGGCAGAGTTTACTATTTACCAGAATGCAATACAGCAAGCTATTAAAAACATGTCTGTAATGTTTTATGTATTAAGCTACCTAAAAGGCTCTAAAGCAGAAAAGAGGTCATGCAGAAGAAAAAAATAATATGCAGAGCATGTTTTTGTTTATAGTGGCTTCTCTCTCTCTCTCCTTTAAATGGGTGACTGCACTACATTTTAACTACACCTTATAATTACAGAGCAGATCACACATAAAATAAAAACAGATTGCTCAAAATTTCAGAAGCCATCTGAACATGTACTGCAGTTATCCAGCACAAGTGAAGATATTTAACCAATCTTTAGTTAAATCATCTTCAAGGGTAATCACTAGACTTACTTCTGCCTTAAAGCTTTCCAACATGATAAAAATAATTACTGTGACAAAGTAGTCAACTGTTTCACAGTTTCTGTATTCTAATACATTGTACAATGCTTTTTTACTGCATCTTAATATAACTGAAATTTGAGAAAACAATTCTAAATATTTTTTCACTTAACAATTTCTTCTGGATCTAATGCAAATACATGTAAAAAGCTGACTAGCTGGTTTATAGGTCTAGAAATTCTGGAGACAAACAGCTATGTAGGCTTTAACAGACTATCACAAATCAATATGCTACTCAACAGCTTCCTCAAACTATGTCCAAAAGAACCACAGGCCTTGTAGAAACACCTTGCTTCTCACTTCAGCATCTCTGCAAATCTTTCTCTTTGAAAACAAATGCTATTCAGCAGGTAAGATTTACCTTGCCACAACCTTCAAATCACCCTTTAAAAGAAAAATGGACCCCATCCACATGATGCATCCTTTCAAGACACCTTTAGATTACATACATCTCTGTATAGCTATTCCAGTAGGGAAATACCATACAAACAAATGATAATTCTATTGCATTTTCAGACTTAGGGCACACAAGTCAGGGGCTGGCATGTGCTTCAAATGCTTCCCCACCTCTGTATCAAAACCCTGTCCTGCTGCATGCCGAGAACAGATTCAGAGCATCTCACGTAGCATTAGAAACTTAGGTTTAGACAAATGGATTGCATCTATTGAACCCTGAAGATGCTACTAAACATAATTAAGATAGATAAAAGTCATTTACCGTCTTCAAAGTCAGCATTTTTCTGCCTCACCAGAATTTGGAAATCTTCTGCTGGCTTGACACTGCCAACCTACAAAAGATCCAAAAATGATACAAATGTCTGCCAATATCCATATTTTTCTTCTTGTGAGGCAACAAGAACCTTTACATTTCTGTTTATTTTAATATGGAAACAGAAGCTCTACACTTCTCTTCATGCAGACTCATAAAATGCAACTCTTACAACGTGTAATGCGCAGTACTCCTAGCAAAGCTTAGTTATGACATGAGCAAGATGAACTCACACTCACTGCGCTGCACTGCTCTAAGCCGACCATGTTCTCTGGGGTTTAGAGGTCAGAAGCACAGTAACTCAGGTTATCTGCTAGCTCAGCTTGGAGACTTTCTGTGGCACAGACCTCTCACTAATCCTGACAGACACAATGAGGAATGGGAGCTCCCAGGCACGTGGGTACAGAATCATTGGTTTGCCACTCCACTAGGAAGCTCAAAATTTAAAGTGCACACTCAAGTCATCCACCCTCTCTGGCTCAGTCCGACATCTTAAAGCTGAACCTCTAAATGGGCACTGAAGTGCAGAAACCTTACACAAGAACTAAAGGCAGGTCAAAAATAAACACTTACTGAAAAACAGATGCAATAACTTAAGAAAAAAAAAAATACACTGTTTAAAATTCCCTTTCAGAAATCAAAATTTTCCTAAGTTTATTTACAATTTTTATGCTTTGCTGTCAAAATAATTAATAGACATTTCAATTAGCTTCCTTGGTCTCTTTATGCTTCTTCTAAATTTGGCAATGCTACTTTTCGGGAAATATCAGAAATGTATATTAGGAGTACAGAATATTTAAATCTTTTAGATTTTAAATATTTTTTTAAATCTCAATCATGCATTTTAAAAACGGACCTTAAAGGATAGCACATTTGAAAGCAAGCGAAGTTATTTCAATATTAAATCACTTTTTTCCCCTTAATACAAAAAAATCAGATCAAGGAAGGTACATACACAGTTATGATACAGGCTTAATCCACCCGAGTACACAATATCTGGAACTAAGTTAGACCTAGCAGCAAGATGAAGCCAAACTTGTGATGTAGAACCCCAACCAATGCAGAGAACCATCTTTAAATCACATCAATACTTTGATTAAATATACAGAGGCAATTTCTATGTTGCAGATGATACGAAAAAGTACGAACAAAATTCAATCATTAAACCCAATATCTGAGATTCTGTGTTTCTCAGATCCTTAGGCTTGCCCTTTGGAGTTCTAGACACCAGGGGAGAATTTTGTCTTAAAATATCCAAGACTGATAGAAGCTTGTGCTAACATGCTCCTACAGACATAGAAAGTTGTCTTTACAAACTCTAGCAGTCTCAAATCTACAAGGAGACAGTATGAAGTCATATTTCAGCTAGGAACTCTCCATTTACCAGGAATTATGTATATTCACTACAATACACTTAGATAAGTTAATCTCCCCTTTTAATAATCAGATTTGTAAGAATATGCTTACAGAGGTGATATTGCCTTCAGCAAGCTTTATGATGCTAAAGCTACCTTCCTCATCTTCAATTTTTGGTTTCTTAGGGTTGGGTCCATCTTCACTGCTGCAAACGAGAAGGACAAAAACATAAATGCTTAAACTGTCCTGCCTACTAAGTAGGGAGTCAGTAAATTAATGAAATATACACTGAACGCTGGACAAAACTTCATTATATAACTGTCAGAAAATTAACACTAAACCATGCCTCATTTTTCCCCACAGGTTGCACAAAGTAGACAGTAGAAAGCAAGACTAAACTTTATCTTAACATAAAGCAAATAGATACTACTTGTTGAAGGTGCAAGAATATTCATGTTTATTTCAGGAGTGAATTTACTTACACACACCTTCTCTACCTTTCTAAATACAGCATACCTGCAGTCACTTTATTTGGAACCTGTGTATTGATTTAACCTTCAGAATTCACAGTATATGATTTACTGATTTACAGTATATTACATAGCATTTAGTATTCTCACCAGATTCGTTCTAAATATGAAATGGTAATGAAAGCTTAACACGTAGGTAAGATATTAATTACCTGCTGGTTCCCACCTTGGAATGGATAGCTACTACAAACCTGTTTACACAGTGGCTTTTGAGTCTAATGACCCACATTCTCCATCAGCACACAAAGGCTTTACAAACTTCCACTTATAGCAGTCAACACCTACTAGACAAACCCCAATTAAGTACGTAAGAACTCTCTTAGGACATTTTAAGCTACATCTCAAAATGCTTTCAAAAGACTTATTTTCAAAAAGCTTATTGTGAGTTTAGGCCACTTCCTTTCTTTGTTCTTACAGGTGTACATATACCAAGGTGTACATTCAAACTAGGAACTTAATTGTAACATCTAACATATGCCAAACTTTAAAGCACATCTTGGCAACAGAAGAAAATCCAAGCAATCACAAAAGGGGAAGAAAATCAGTGCATTCTGTGTCACTTACACAGAACTGTGGCTACTAACACAGAAAATCAGTTTAAGAAAGCTACTCAGTGATCTAAACAGCAGTATTTTTGTTCAAGGAATCCCAAGACAAAGTAAGAACTTTTTCTTAAAATTTTTGCTGCTGCAGAGAAAACGAGGAACTGCTTGATGATGTAGGGACAAAGCCAGAGATCCTGGACTAGATGCCACTTTGCATTCTACAAGGTTAGAACCGATTTTAAAAATTGCATTGCACATTACAGAAGCGATGAACTATTAGAAAGAACTTGTACAGTCTTCCCTTACTATAACACAATCCTTCCCTACTTTACAATCTGTGTCTAACCCACTTAGTTTCACACTGGTCTTCTCTGTCCTTTACTTAATTTTGTCACTACTGAAATGAAAACCCTTCTCCTCAGCAACTCCTGTCATCCAGCATAACTTTACTTATCACTCTAGGCAAAATGATGACTTTGGTTATGCCTCAGGACAAGGATAGGATACTTTGCTTCATTCTCAACTCTGCTGACTTTCTGGCTGACCTCGAACAAATTGCTTGATTGTTTTGGACAGCCAATATGCCCATCTGTAAAATGAAGAAACTGATACTTACCTAACACCAGTGATTTTAGAACAACTACTTGAACCACAATTCTTGTATATTGATGTGGTTTGATGAAAGGTGCAAAGAACAATGAAAGTTCTCTTTCAGAGTACTTTTTCTCTGAAGGTGTTTTGCAATCAATGGCAATGCCTTGAAATCTTTTCCCTCCTGCATTAATTCTACTGATTCAAAAATGCTTTGGGATTGCAGGAAGAAGGAGAACATAAACGATGCTGCTACATTTAACTGTCTAGGACCAAATCTATACCTGTCGTTAATCAGTACAGTACAGCAGAAACTAATGAATCCATACTCATTTATACCAGCCAAGGATCTGACATTTAGAATCTGTTACTGGTAATGCACTGATTAGCATTATTTTAAAACTTTAAAATGTGCAACTACTATTTGAGAAAAATTAATAAAATAGAAGATTAATTTTAAACACCCACTTCTACATTTATATAGAAGCCTCTCACATATTGCAAAGCTGGATAACAGCCTCTCCAAAGCCAACCTAAGGAGGAAAAAGTAAAATGCTTTCTATTTTACTGAATATTTTAAACTACACAGAGCTTAGCAAAAGTGAAACGAATGCTGAATATTAAAATTTGTATTAAGAGATCATGCTTATATTTATGCTGCCTTAATCCCATTAGACCTTAAAAATTAAGCAGAGATTAATCTGGTCAATATGATGAGATAAAATACAAATTAGTTTTAGAAAACAAAAATAATGGTCAAGAGAGCTTCTAACCAACTTTTTCAAAACACTTTGTTGCAAATTATCTAGATCTGATCATTTTAATAACTTGAATGTTATCTGCTGTTTAACATTGTCCTTAGTTATTGCTGGAGAGTGATGTACTTTATCAAGTGATTTAATTACATCACTCGTCTTTTCCCCAAACGCAGAACAAAACCATACAGTTAACACTTCTGTTGTAGTAATGACAATACTACTATTCTCATTCATTACTAGAGCCATAACATCTTTTCTTTTTGCAATTATATATAAAAAAATTGTATTATTCATTCTTCTTTGCATAGCTGAGTGTGTATCCTTTTGCCTCTCTTACAGGTTGGGGTGTGAGGGGTGTGTTTAAATTATTTTAATGCCCTACACCAATTTCTATCTCAATTATTTTTACAGCTGCTTTCATCACCCCTCTAAAGGAAACCAGTTTTTAAACAAAATGGCTTTCCTTCTTGCTTGTCAAATTGATCGCCTTTAGTAATGGATCACCATTTTTTGTTTAAAAACTCTCCTTAGCTTCCTTGAACCCAAGGTTGTATCACCATGTCCCCCCTTTTTTTTTTCTCTCTAAATACCCATATGTATGTATGTACACACACAGAGAAGCTGGGGCACAGAGCAAGGATAACAGAATTTAATCAGGATGAAGTCACAGTTATGCCAAGGCAAGATTGGCACACAGAGCAATGAACAAAATAAAAAGGAAAGTATTTCCCAGTCTGTGTACAGAAATGTGGTCGTTACTCCAGAGCAGTAATGTGAGAAGTCCTATGTTGTGTCTTTCCAAAGATAACGTGCTGAGGAGGCTCTAGCCAACCCAAGGTAAAGCATGTCCTCAGAAAGGCTCAAAGACATTGCTCCTAGCACTGAAAGGAGTGAACTAAAAATAACAAAAGGGAGGGAGGAGGAACTAACTGAGAACTCTCCAACATCCCAGGAGACTCACTAAGTTATATTACAGGCATTCAATAAACTAAGGTCTAAGAAGCAGATTTTGTTTGAGCACATTGATTTGGCTGGGGTGACAGTACCAATACAGTTGCAATTAACCATTAATAAATGCATGTTTGCACCACAAATAAAGTAAATACAGTGCATGTAATAAAAAAAACACTAAACAATTATCTTAAAGACTGTTCTGACAACAGATGCTCCAGGAAGAGTCCATAACAGTTTGATTTTTCAGTACATCCACATTTATTGCACAGCACATAATAATGAAGCTGCTTTTCTTTTTATTTGGTATTCAAAAATAAAAGCTACAGAACAACCTAAACAGAGCATGCTGAGAAGGAAGACTCATCTTTACAGCTAATTTAAAGCCCTGCAGCATTTATTCTAAACTAAATTAGACCCTCTTTTACTCTTATTTGAACCACTTTATAACCATCAGTAGGACAAACTGACCAGGAGACAGTAGGTGATGCAAGAGGTTGCTCAGAGAGGATGTGCAGTCTCCATGCCTGGATGCTTCCAAGACCAGACTGGATGAAGTCCCGAGTTATCTGTTTAGATCTAACAGATGACCCTGCTTTGAGCAGCAGGCTGAACAAGAAACCTCCTGAGCAACCTTCCAACCTGACAGATTTTGTGATTCTGTGGCAACAAACACAGGCATGAGGAAGCTACAGACTGGTTCCTGGTGTGTCTTGCCCCCTAACAGTAGGGCCACCACTATTCACAAAATACCCCAGACATACTGTGGTACCACAATATTCTCCACCCTTCAGTGTATAACTCGCTGATCTTATGTTCAAAAGATGCTGAGCCTTCTCCATCCAGCAAAACCAGTTTGAAATGTAAAAGTTTTTTTAAAAAAACATAATACAGCTCCAACTTACTTGTCTTTGAAGATGTCCTGAGCAGTCTTCTCTTCTTTTTTCTTTCCAACTTCCTTTAGAGGGAAAAGTGCCCTTACTTTTTCAAGAGGAGCTTGACACCTTTCTTTTACCACACAGGGCATCTCCAGCATCTCTAAAAGGTGTTGTTCAATTGGCGGCAATGGCTCATTGGGGTGAAAAGCCTTATGCTGCAAACACTGCAAGAAACAATTTGAGCAAAGAAAAACTTCTGGTTTATGTGCTTTTAATATAATGCCTGTATGCCTGACACCATACAGTACATGTAAAATACCTTCTGTATTAAAGGAACTACCCTCATATTCCTTACACATATTCCAGCTCACAAGTGGATTGAAAGATACGATCAGCTAAGGAGATTTGTAATTATATTAAACAATAATATATATGAATATATTTTTATATACATATATATAAGAATATATATAAAACAATAATAGTGATACAAATGAGCGTTCCTACACTCACTGGAAAGAGTTCTTTGAAAATTATTCAGAAAATCCAGGGAATGAAAGTCATCTGCACCTATTCTGCTTTTTAACTTCACTTTACCTTTACAATGCAGTTCTATAAGTCGTCATACGGGAGAGATTTCTATACATTCCAAAATTAGGCAACAAGATATATACCCCAACCACGTATTCCAGTTATTGTCAGTTTATTGTCCCTCAATGAAAATATTTCTTTTTAGTCAATAAAATTCAGTATGCACACAAGAGAAAATTTTACCAGTTTAAGAGCAAATGGAAAGAAGTCAAATGTGCACAGGTAAGGCACAGAATATATGTATGTTTGCAACTCAGCTTTGAAAAGAGCAAGGGAATGAAGGGACCTGACAGATGTACACCAAAGTTGGAACAGATGGTAGGAGCTACAGAGGAGAAGGCTTTTCACCAAAGTGTAAAGACAGTGCACACAGCCAGGGAGTCAAGCAGAGGGACAGAGATGAGGTTAATGAGGTAGGCTACGGAAATTCCATTGAGAATTTTAAAAACAAAGTAGGTACCTCTTAAATGTTGAAAGGTATGGGATAGCAGTAGAGATGTATGTGTACATGCATAGAGATACAGAGATACCAGCGCATGCATACACATACATAAAAACATGTGATGTACGTGGGAGAATAATTTTTCCAAAGTGGGTGAATTAGACATAAGTATGAAAGTAACTACTCAGTAAACTAGGAATACAGCAGAGATTTGCTGCCCTGTTGTCTGGCAGACATGACATTAATTTAAAAAACAAAACCAAAGCAAACAAAACCCTCTATTCATGCTGAAAAGCTGCCAATAAAGAAAATCCAGACCATATGCTACACATCAATACTGATATGCTTTCATGCTGCCATTAAGACTCCAATCCATATTAGAGCACATTTTCAAAAGGAGGCAGTCATAGAAGACTACTGATTTGGAAACACTTGTAATGATTTAAAGCATAATTATTTTGAAAGAGAGTAAAAATGTTGCTGGAAGCTGTAGTAATGGCCCTTATGATACAAAAAAACCTAATATTAAAAAAACATTAGGGAATTGAATTAAACTCACAAAGCAAAAAACCTAAATCCCTGTTGTGAATGTGTTATTTCAGATGCAAAAGCCTGAAACTCTACGTGTGCAGTTGCAAGAGCTGAGCAGACTGAGTAGACAGCCTCCACTTGTTCCTGTTTGTTTAGAGTAGATGACTACCTCTGAAACCTGAGATGGCAGGGACCGTCAAAACTCAGGTGCTAAATGTAGACAAACTGAACAGGCTTAACCTGGAGTTTCTAATCCTAAACTATCCCTTTTAACCTTGATTCTGCTTCCTTCTGTGTCTAGCAAGAACCACTCCTACCTTCACTGGCTAGAAGGCAACTCACACTGCCACTGGCTTCCAGACTCACCATTCTATTCATGCACGTTGTCAGCAACATACTAACTCCTCCTTGCTCTTCCTAATTTCTTTACATTTCCAGACTCAAGATGTAGCCAGCTTTCAGGAACAGGGGGCATACTAAGATACTGGCCAACGGATGTAACAAAGTGGAATTTTCACAGGATTAATTCCATGATAATCAATGGCATAAATGCATGAATAGACAGGAATTTACTGCAAGAAATCATCCTGCCTTGTTCCCTTCCACACAGCATCTAGGAACACAATTTTTTAAGAACATATTTCAGCAAATTTGTAAACTTACAGGAACCTGATAGTGTTTAAAGCCTTAGAATATGGGAGACAGATTCAGCTATTTAAAAAATAAGCATCTATACCAGTCACCTACTCAGTGTACACAACCACAAGCATCAGGTACTTAGGATCTCCAAAACAAGAAGGATCAGTTACTTACCTAAGGTTCTTTTTTCATGGATTACACAATAGTCTTGGACAACTCAGCTTACACTAGTTAGCTACCTTTTGGGTGGTTAAACCTGTGCGAACTGAACCCCAACACAAGCATCTTAAGAGTTCAGTTTACACCTAGTTTCTGATGATCTCAAAATGACCTTCCAACAGATCCACTATATTCAACCACAGATAAAAACACTTGATGCTGAAAGCCCTTACAGACTTCCATGAGTGATGTCCTGTCCTCTTGCTGCTCTGCTTTTTGAAATATAACCATACAGTCCAACCACTTATAAATGCGCTTAGACCTCTAAGGTTGCACACAGGTGGTCTAACAAGAGCCATTACAACATGTTTAGAAGCAGACTCTGCAGCTGGATCCCACGAACTATGCAATGCTGCCTGCCACCATCCCCACAAACCTTCCCCTCAGGTCTGTCTCAGGACTGAACAGTCATTGTCGAGCAATTTGTCTATCTGGCCATCAAACAAAATGCACTGCATTCCCCAAATGTCTTATGTGCTTCAAATCCCTGTATTTAAGAAGAGTAAGTTAAACGATGACATTGGAAGTTTGCCACCACAAAAGCTAAGGAAATTCACTTTGGCTTTTCTGGATGCAAGGACTAAAAGTTGAAACTCTGGATATCCAATATTCCTCATCTTCCACTTCAGCAAGTACTAGCAACTCCTTTCCACTCACTCTGTCATTTCCTGATGCCTACCACTACTTCCAAAGATACAATTTCGCTTGATGTTTCTGTTTAAATTCTGGCTCCTCACTTACTATTACAAATATCTTCATGAGGCAACGGAGCAAGGAAATGAAGAAGGAAATCATTCTTTCTTCAGAGTTATTTTTCCAAACCATTCATAGGTCCTGTTCAGCCCAATCAATTTACTAGCTACATTCAAAAGATGACGTGTTATTTTCCTTTGTAGTTCTTAAGGAACCAGTAGTGCCACTTGGTCTAAGATCAAAATATTAAGAACCCTGAGATGTTTGCCGCAAAGGAGAAAACAATCTTTCTGCCACTTGCACAGTTTAACAGCAATTTTGTAACCAAGACAAAAAAAATGGGGCTGCGCATGGCCAAAAGAAAACACTAAAAGGACTGGTAATTCAGGGCTTTATAAACAGCAAGTACTGTCAACAGGAACTGCATACTACCCGGTACACTGAAACAGTCAGTAAATACTTTTTCCATTCACCCTTACAAAATTCTATTATCCACTAAGGAAATTGGCAAGTTAAGCAGTTACTCTCTTCTAGCAGCACTTGACTCAACTACTGGGACACCACCATCATACTGTTTCAGAAGACAAATGGCACACCTAAAGAAACATGTTTCATTGATAAGTGATATCCATTGAATCAAAAGGATGTAAAATTGTATCTAGCATATAGCAGAAGAAATTATATCCCCTGTTTCATTTACAAGATAAACCGTATGTGTTTTGTAATACCCAAGTTTTAGAATCCTTCCCGAAGTACAAGTCATGCAAAGGTCAACCTGTTTTAAACTCTTGCCCAGCAATAACCTTCTATTTACCAAATCTTGCATTCAGTCACACCCTGTCTTGTCAATATGACTGGCGGAATTTGAATGGAACACTGAGTTCTTCAAATGTCAGTCACAGTAGGAATCAAAGACAGTGGGCTTACACGTGTTTCTGAAACACACATACGACCTACAGATCCTTTGGTTCCTTTGACAATACTGAGGTAGCATGGGTTTTGGAAGCTAGGGTATGTTTTCTTAATTTAAAAAAGCATTTCTTCCTACATGTAAACCGAAAAAAAAAACATTTGGAATTGCTGAGATACAATGAACATGGTTGCTGTAATACCATTTTTGGTCAATTTTCAGAGTGGAGTCATGCACTCAATATTATCCCAACGGTTCTGTGTACAACACAATTCTGCAGCTGCATAAACTGCAAAGTCATTTTCCTTATTTTTGAATTTGCTGTGTCATTTTTTTGAACACTTGAATTCCAATGTGTAATTAAGTCGCTCATCCTCACAGTTGCAGTGAAAATCTTCATGATATGAATGTAAATGTAGAGCACTTCATACAATAACTGCAAGAAGCGTGAACTGTTCTGCTTGCCCACAAAATGCATCAGCTCAGACACCCAAATGGAGTATTTTAAATGTCAGAAACTGTAATCATTTACTGCTAATCAAGTTCACCTATAACTGATCTGCTTTGGAACCACTGCTAGATGCAACAATGCACAGAAAAATGACTCTGTTCAGGATTTGATGGGACAGAATGAGAAGCTAAACAGATCCCTGATCTTCAATTTCTCTCTTTGCCCAGAAGCTGAAGAACAAGTCTATGTCCACACCACAATCACTGCAATACATCATTGAGATACCCAAGCAAGTTTTAACTTGTCTAGTCTAGGTGCCTGTGAATATCACTGAAATTCACACCTCAGCACAGGTATAATTCCCATTGTTTCTTGGAGACTGGAAATTTTAAGAATAAAACCTATGTTAGGGACAACATAGAAATCGCTGGCTACTCCACATTTAAATGCAAAAAAATTTATATTCTCATCTTCTTAATGCAGATCTTTCCAATGTGAATCAAAAACAGAAAGGTGAAGTCTTAACAAAACAGTTCATCTCACCTGATACAACCTCTGAAAATGAGGGTTTGGGATTTTGATGGGCTTAAAGAGGTCCTCAAAAGTTCCTCCATCATCTTCATAAACCAAATTCATAGAATCAATCAAAGAGTCAACAGCAGATAACTGATCCGCTAAAGCAGTAATGACACACAAAGAAAAATTAAATACACTTGCAGATGGATGCATTTCTTGCAACAATTCATAAATGAAGATTCACTTTGCATTGCAAGATTTGCAACAGAAGGTTTATAGGCCACTTAGAAAATAAGAACAACAGCTAGCTTGAAAAACTGGTGTAATATAAATTTCAAAAGTTATGATCGCAAATTAACACAGTTCACAATAGTCAACTATTGCTTTTGTGAGACAGGTTTTAGATTTGTTCTCAAACCATTGGTTACAGGCAAGGAAACAAACTGTTTCAGAAACAGCCCATCAATGCTTTATAAACCCTGAAATGCAGATGCCCAGTCAATGGATCTCATAACAAGTTAAAGAAGTGGAAGTGGATTTTAAACTACATCCATTTACGCTCACTGCTGTGCAAAATTCAGAACAGCGAGTCAAGCTTTGTATGGCTGCATGTTCTATGGCTCTCCAAAGACACCCTCCATCTGAATCTGGACACCAGTAAGTGCATGCTTTAAAAAACAACTCACCACAGAAAACACAATTTTTGCCTATTCTGCAACTGGCTACAGGACCAGCTTTGTACAAACAGAACTGATGCTTCTCTTCTAATTCTACCTAGCTAATTACATATTGTAGCTCCCACAAGGCTTGGCCATTTAGTCTCACAAATGAGTTCTAATCTCAGATCCCTTCACAGAGACTCTGAGACACCAACAATCCCATAACCAGAGCACAAATCATTTAACAGGACAGTTTTAAATGACTGCCTGCAAACCTCGTCTGCTCTGCCTGCAACTAGGCTGGCAGAGTTTTGATACAGGCTTTACACTTCAAGATGACATCACCATAATGTATTCCCAAAAGTCTGGGGTTTATTTCCTAAGCCAAAATAATGACAAAGCTTACATGTTCTTTGGAAATCCAAATCTTCTAATTCTTTTAGAGTACCTTAAAAGGAAGACAAGTAGGTTGCTTTGTCTATTTGCCCAGCAAAGAACTATCTTACCTGTAGGAATGCATTTTTTATTGTTTTTCAAGGATGAAAATATGTACTGTCTTAAGTCTTCCATGTAGGGCAGCTGCACATAGATTAGACACTGAGCAAGACAAAAGAAGAAACAAACAACTGAGCCTAAAGAAAAAAATCTAAAGCATCCCACAGTCTGTCAGGGCAGCACAAACATAAGAAAAATCTAAAGATCTAATACCAAAATACTTAAAATAAAACAGTCACGGAGCAACGCGGTTTTAAGCAAAATGAAATACAATATAATTTTTATAAAACAGCGATGGCCACATTCCTCATCTTTTCTGCTGGTGGAATAAAGACCTCCCAGGTCATCTGATCCCTTTTTCTTGTGTGAAGTTTCAACCAGTCAAGCTTTAAATAATCAATATATTGGTGCTTTGCGAGGTTTTGTCATAGCTTACTGTGTTTCAAAGTCAAAAACTGGTTTTGTTTTCTTAACATTCTCAGCCTAATTTCTTCTTTATTCAAATACCTCCTCCAGTTCATACCATCCTAAAGAATTCCTTTCCATGCTTTATATTTATACCCTTCAAAAGTCTGAAGATTGTTATGTCCGCCCCCACCTTCGTCATTGCTTAGCCATGCTATACATATTTAGCTCTTTCAATAATCTCTCAAAAGTAAGACCAGTGGAAACATATGCTGCAAAATTTTTGACAAGCTGTGTTGCTTCTGGGTGTCTCAGACTTTTTTAAATGATTATTTCAAACATGATTCTGCTGTGCACAGAACTTTTTCTTGTTTTTGTTTTCCTTAGAAACAGACTCGATTTTTTCTTCTGTTATTCAAAATAACCTTTTCAAGTAAATAAACATACTACTGTCTTCCTAACCTTCCATATGAATTCAAACAACAGCTTTAAATGCTCTGAGCTCCTCCCCTCAGTTCCAGTTGACTTGGAAACCCAATGACAACAGCATAGTTGGACATGCTTTAAATGCCATGCAACTATCAAATTCAAATTTTGCACTACCAAGCAACCTGGAGACAAACCCAGTTTAAAAAAATGAAAGAATGCAGCTTTGCATTGTATGCAGACAGGTAGGTAGTAACAGCAAGAAAGCAGTGGTAACTTATTACATAACTAAGTGATTACATTATTTCTAGATACTAAAAACCCAGAGATTTCCAAGATAGCAAAATAAAATTATGACTATGCTATTGAAATAAAAATGAGCATTATTTAAAACTGTAATATAGAGGATATTAACAAAAACATATGGCATTATTTTTCCACATATTTTTTACAGGGAATTTTCTTAAAATTATTTATTACCTCCTTGTCCTAAGAGTTGGTACTATTACCTAAAATCACTCTGAAAAGTCACATTGGTTTCTTCTGGTATTACACAACAAATTCATATGGTTCAAACATGATCACATATTAACTGATATTTGTAAAGCATCAATACAGATGCTCTCTGCAGAAAGGAAAGAGTGAAAAATTACCTCATATGCATCCTTAATATATGGAAAAGCTACTCCAATTTGTGGGTTGCTTCTTCTATCATAAGCATAACGCACTATAGCTACCACTTTCAATTCATTCAATGCATGAACAAGGGCAGAAAAAGCAACTGCTGCATTCTGGAAAACAAAAAAAACAAAGTCGACAGTCATGCAAGTTCTCATTAGTCTGCCAGAATACATCTTTCACAGTGAACTCAATAGCATTGATTTTGTCAAGACTAGCTCCCATTTCAGCTGTAACTTCAACACAAGCATTTTTCATGTTCAAAAAATGAACAAGAAGAAGAAAGATCAAATCTTATCATGATAGTGGATATATTCAAAGCTAAGCAGACTTTAGATCCAGCACATTCCACCTGTTCCACTAGGTGTGAAGAGCTCTCAGAAATATTATGAGAGAGAAAGGGAGTGAAGTCAGCCCCTTAAAGGAATACGTCAGAGCACCACAGCACGGGTTTTACCTGTAACATTTAAAATCATTCCAATGTCTGTTCTGAATAACGCAGTGACAGAGCACCTTGTTGCTCTGCATGAGAATCATAGAATCATTTAGGTTGGAAAAGACCTTTGAGATCATCAAGTCTGAACATTAACCCAGAACTGCCAAGTCCATCACTAAACCATGCCCCTAAGAACCACATCTACGGGTTTTCTAAACACCTCCAGGGATGGTGATTCCGCCAGCTCCCTGGGCAGCCTGTTCCAGTGCTTGACCACGCTTCCAGTGAAGAAATTTGTCCTAATATTCAATCTAAGCCTCCCCTGGTGTAAATTGAGGCCAGCTCCTCTTGTCCTGTCGCTTTTTATCTAGGAGAAGAGACCGATGCTCACCCTGCCTACAACCTCCTTTCAGGTAGTTGTGGAGAGCAATAAGATCGTCCCCCAGTCTCCTGTTCT
>JAVJGJ010000061.1:27108257-27157535 GCA_035590215.1 Microhierax caerulescens
TTGTGGAGAGCAATAAGCTCCTCCCCCAGTCTCCTCTTCTCCAGGCTAAACAACCCCAAACAGACTTAAGTACCAATTCCAGGTTCCCTACACCCTTGTACGAACATAATGTTTACCAGTTTCTCATTATTCATGAGATATGGTATTCATTTGGGGTCTAATCCAACTTCTTTTCGTCCTAATGGGCAATAGAACAGAACTTCTGTAAGCTGCATTAAAAATATTTGTTTTGTTAACATGGAAAGACAGGACAATCTCAAGCACTGCTTCTATTCTTTTCTGTTCCACAGCAAAACACCTTCAGTGTTAAACTTCAGTTCACCTTACCTCATCATCTTTTGCTGCAAAGACCTTCAGAACCTGGTTGCCCATGTAGTAATGCCTCTGGATCTACAGATTCAAATGGTCAAGAGTTAGCCCAATCTAAAGAAAATGTCATTGATGCAACCAGACCAATTAAATTCTGACACAACTAACACATTTCTCAAGTGAGAAGCCACAAAATATAATTACTGTGCAGAGAAGTTAAAGCCCTTTATACATTTCATATCTTCATTTATCACTGAATATGGATATTCAGTCATATTTAGCAGGGTACTCTCATACCTTCCTGTTGATGGGCAGGAATGAAAGACTGGTACTTTCAGCTGTTACCAGTTTGAAGAATACTGCAGTAATTCAAAAGTCAGTATGGAAAACCACAGGAGTTAATAAAAGACCTAAAACTGACACCACATAATTTTCCTAGCAAAAATATGTCAAAAGGGAGCTGAAAAAAGTCACTTCCTTAATTAATAAAGCTACTTCAACAACAGCCTGGAGTATATACAGCTCTGCTAGAAAAGAAGCACTTCTGTTAGCAGAGTTTATGCTGTTCATGAACATGGCTGACCCCCTAAAAAACTACAGTTTCATCAAGGGGCACTGCTATAACAGCTGGAGCTACAGAGGTTGCATGAGACACAGCCAGAGAAACAGTGCTATAGTGGAAAACCTGTCACAAAGACTGTACGCTAGCATGGACACTGGTTAAAATGACCTTTCTTTGTTAAAGAAAAATCTCTTCAAATTACACTGTCTCCAAACTAACCTGGAGTTTCATTATTCAGCAAATTACCATAATGCTGTTGAAGTCAGTGACAACTTGCACCTGAGCAGATCTGTTTAACGTAGTACAGCACAATTCTTCAACTCAGATTATTCTACCTGCAATTATTCTTCGGTGTTCCGTTTTTTAAAAGCTCAGGAAATGTTATGTTCAGTATAGTGTAAATAACTAGATGTATCACTACACCTTCTTTTGTTTGCAGAAAAAAAGAAAGGTCCCTTCATAATGTTTTAAAGTATTATTTTGTGATTTACATGGCGTTGCTCATAAATTAAAAATCAAAGTTTAAGCGGTCTCTGATCTTCTTTCCCGAGGGATGTGAGTAACTCAGAAAAATAATATAAGGTGGTTCTATTCCTTCTTTAATTATGTATTTGGAGCTGTTCTAGTTTCTCTAGTTAATAAATTATTTTTTCTCTGGAGTTTTTAAAAGAAATAATTTTATACTAAACATACATTTTAATAGTGTCAGTGTACATTTGAATAAGATTCCAAATCTTTTTAATAAAATCCAAAAGACAAAACGTAAGGAAACCACGGGTCTTGAAAATTTGAGTTGTAGTTGAAAACTTCCCAATATCATTACCTATACAGTATAATTTTAATTCTGCAATCACACTTGAATAATTTTATTCTGCTGATGTCTATGCAACTACTATTCAGCATAATCACTCACACTCCTAGTTACAGGACCAGAGCACACTTTAAGATGTAGTTCCTACTCATTATGAAATCCCCAGACAAGGGAATCACATCATAAATATGCCTCAAAGAAGTAACAAATTGGATTTGTATTTTTCCAATGCACAAGATAATTATTGATTTTAATAAATTTTAAGGAAATTAAAAATTTTCCTACAATTAACTGTATTCCTACAATTATTAATTATGTATCTGACCAACGGTAGGAAAAAAAAAATCCATGTGAAATAACAGCTCATTTACAGGAGCATGATTCTTCTCATCCATTTTCACTAAAAGTCAGACTTCAAGTTGAAACAGGAGGCCAGCCTCCAGCATAAGAAAATAATGCATATGGTGAAATAAACCTTACAGAATTAAATGAAGAGAGTAAGACTCAGCTGTAGGGTAGTAACACACGAAAAGATGCAAGAAATTGTCTCATTGGAACACTGGATTCAGACACAACATTTCACTTGTTAGATCCATTTTCTAGTACAGGATTTAGCAGTCCCTAGCATCTCTGTGCCCTGGTCAATTTGGGGCATATAAGCTTAAGCATGGTATGTTTCCTCAATCACTTCCAGTATACAAGCTCCCATGTTACTTAACAACTTTAATTTTTGAATGTCCTCAAGGAGCAACCAGGTTGCAGCTCCATTCAGGCTGGCTTCTCATTTCAATAAATCAACATAACTTCCTGGCTCATCAGTTAGTCAGATGCTTTGGACCACCACACTGCATAGTCTAAGGCCATATCTAGCAACGTGCAGGGGTCTCTGTGCCACCTGTACTGTAAGTAAAAATATGTTTAGGTACACTCATTTGGGAGTAAGGTCCCACAGATACTTCCTATTTCATTACCATCTTTCCTTCCTGGTAAAGGTAATTATTTCTCAGCATTTGTTAAAGATTTTGTTCAGGCAGTGAGATATTTCAGAGGGCTGGGACCTTTCAGAACAGAAGGTGCAAAGCTGCCCTATGATTTTCTTTCGGTTTTGAGTGGTGGAGGGGGCTGGGTGCAGTGAACTCCAAGAAGACTAAAGTTTCAGTCACCCTGTGCAATATCCTGGAGAAGAAAGAGTGGAAGCAGCTTAACATTTTTAGCAATTACTGGCACACACACCTCTGTACTTTCCCCTCAAATGCCCTGCTTCAAGAAGGGTTTTGTTAAGCCTTTGCCTCATGGTTTCCTAATGCTCAAGTCCTGGATTTTCTGCAGGAAATCACCTTGTGCTGGATAGCTTTTATTAAGGTATTTGCTTGAGGTAAGTTTCTTACAATTTCCACGTAAAACAAATTGCAAAGTTAATACCACAAACGCAGGTAAGTGCACACAAACACCAAGCATCTCATTGAAATATGGAAACTTTTTAAATGATGTAAGTTCCATGAAGTCTTCACTACATTTAGGTTTTGTTACAGCAGAAAAAAAAATCACAGTTTGCGAACTAGTCCTTATGGAAATGAGAATGAATGCAGCCAGTTCTCAGTCTTTCTTTAATGTTTCTGTAAAGTTGAGGGAGAAGTTTCTTTGGTTAAAAAGAACACACTGGTGGCTGGACAAAGCCCAGAAAGGCTTCTGCATGACCTGGACAGAAGACAGACTATCTTCTGTTGCACATCTGGCATCACTATTGAGTTTGTGAGGTTAAATGAAATGAGATTACAATACCCATGTCTCCACTTTGAGAGATCTGAGTTCACTTAAGGGCCCACTGGCCACATTTATGAGCTTCTCTCCTTCACAAGACTACATATTGTTTTCACGTACTAGAATCAGCAAGTCACCCCTGTATACCCGACTGCAGATGCCCCATTCCCAATACTGGAACCCAATACAACACCATAACTTTAGTGAACTCAAACTGAAATCAACTGTCTTGAACAACCCAGGAAGCTGAATGGGAAGAAGTTCAGCACTGTACCTGAGAGGATCTGCTGAATCCCAAAACAGAAAAACATTTTGCTTCTGTTTTGTATTTCATTTGCTCTTCATCTTCCTTGGAAAAAGGAACTATATCACTCCCATAACGAAACCCTGGAGAATGAGAGAAGAGCATCTGCTAAGCATATGGGCCTACAATTCTAACACTGAAATTAGCACTCTGAATATTTTAACAATGCATGCATGCCCCACAGCTACGCTCCATGTACGCTCATCAAATTACTCTCCCTGTTAACAAAAAAACAACACACCCATAGACACATTTGGTACTTCACGAACAGCAGTTGTATCCCTTGTACATCATTTTATGTAACGCAGCTACCCTCATAGACGGCAGGAAAGAAAATAAGGGAATGGAACATCTTGCCCAACAAAGATATGCTCAGAATAGATTTAAGCAAATCAGAATATATTTCAGCAAAAAGACTACAACACTCCAACACTCCCTGCAATTGTAATACAAAAAACCTCAAGCATACTCACAAATCACAGACAGGAATGACACCAGAAGAGATTCAGAGAACAAAATGTGTTAGCAGTGGAAGCCATACATCCTCACATGCAATGGAAAACAGAAACACTCTTTTGAGCAGAATTGGTCTTTCTACATATTTCTGTGGTTTCTTCCCATGCCCTACATATTACAGGGATATCTCCACAAAATAGGAATCTGTTAGTTTCTCAGAGGTATCACCTGTTCCAACTGCTTGTTTCCCCTACCTCAAGCTCCAACATCCTCCCTACAACATCATCATTTTATTATACTTTCACAGACTAAGGACAATACCCTCAGGTGCAAAGAAAGTAGAAGTAACAGAGCTACATCTCTGGATGAAAGACCTATATGCAGATATATTTTCCTGGAAACTGAAAAGCAAACACACAGGCAAAATGAAAAAAAATTCAGTATGGGTGCTTCAAATGCAAAATATTGTCTATATATGACATTTTCCAAAAGGTCCACAAAAGCGCACGAGGCATCAGCAGCTCTTTAACTGTAGGAAATATCAGACCACTGTTAAGAGAAATTTTTGGTTTCCTTTGTTCACATTGAACTGTTCGTCACTTCTTTTTACCAATATTACACAATCATTCACCAACTTAGGCAGTCAGGACATCAGCAGAGAATGGTCTCAAATGCTTCAAAGCACGTTTGCTACAAAAAGTGGATTTTTTTTTTTATTTTACTAAAAGTTTTGAAGTTATAAAACAGATGACGAGCTTTTATTTATCATTTCTGCTTAAAGAAACAAAACCACATTGCTTTTGGGACATAATTTTATCTGCTACAAAACACAGGCAATTGCTACAACTGAAAGAGGTTAAAAAACCCCACAGTATTTATCTTAATTTTTCAATTTATTTTATTCATTTGACAGCACATTCTATACTGTTATCTGAATAGTTCTGCCCTTTCTATATTTAAAACACCTGCCCTACTTGTGTGGGACTGAAACAGCAAAGAAAAAAGCTAGTAGTAAAATATATCTACATGATCACAAAAAAACCACATTTGCTTAACTATATTTTTCAAAAGTAGACTATTTCATTGTTTCTGAGGCCTTTAGTCTTTCAAGGAATTTAATCCACTCAGACACTGAAGTATTCTGCATACCACTGCTTCAGACTGAACCTGCTGTGGAATTTAAACAGAAAGCTAATAAACTCTTGAACACTAAACCTTCCTTTAATGGTTTCACCTTCCCAATTGTAGAATATCTAGAGCAGTTGCTTATCTAGAAAAGAGGAGTGTTACGAAGGTATTCGTGTTGTCAGTACAACTGAAAATTTGAAAACAAAATAGAGGTAGCAGCACTACTCACTACAGAACGGAGGTATGGCCCTCCACAGAACACAGTTTAGGAAGCTGTAGTGCCTTCCAAGTTCCACCTGGTGGTATTATTACTATTATTATACCTATAACCGGCAAAAGTAAAAATTTTTAAAATACATGAAAACCAAGGATCTCACATAACAGTCTCTGCGTTCCATCAGCTTACAGAGCTTACATTCTAAGATCACAGCAAGGCTTCAAAGTATAAAGCTAAAAGGCACTTAGGTGATCGAAAAGTACAAGCCATTATCTTCAGTTTGTCTTCCGGGTGCACATAAAGCAGTCATACCTTGAATAGTGTCTTCCTTCTGAACCTCTGTCTCATCATCATCATTCAAGCAGTAAACAGTTTCTTTTTGCACATCATCTTTTCTGAGGGTTTTAGCATCCACAACTGTCCAAATTTTTTTCACCTTCTCTTCTGTGACCTTTGTATCAGAATTCAAAGAAAAGGAATGTTTAACATTTCAGTGGGATCCACAGCGCTTACCAGAACATGCAAAAAATTCTTAGACCAAGTGCTGCATTACTTTGATGACAAGGGACAAATGACAGCCCCAAATACACATCTCTAACTGCTACTAACTGCTACTCCAGTGCTTTCAGCACCGTTTCCTCTGTCTGAGACCTAACACCTGACCTATATCATATTGACTGCATACTTGTCTTGGTTATTTATTAAAGTCATGGGTTGAGTCTTTTGTAGAAGTCTTTCAGCCACATAACATGTAACTTGCTTGCTATGTATTTCTCTTCCTCTATCTACATAAAAGCTTTTGACAAAGCATTAAGATATACGTCAAAGATACAGGGACATTCAAAGCTCATTCAGTTTGTATGCCCACGTTTTGCATCAGGCTTACTACACTACAGGATAAAAATAACCTCTACTGCAGTTTCTCCAAAAAGTTACAAAAAGATACCGGTTGCAACACAAGACTGGGAGGGGAAAAATGAATAAACATCTGCAATGAGTGAATGTTCCCCAACTACAGGGAAAGAAAAATGGTTTATTTTCTCTCTACTTAAGTGAAGTTGATGGTATACTTAGTGAATGAGAATGGGCAGAAAACAGAAAAGACAGAACAGATTACGTCAGTAGATATCACAAGTCTATCCCTAGCTCTGATCCAACTGCTGTATGACCTTGGGCTAGTCACTTGGTTCATGTTGCTTACTCTCCCAAGCTTAATTTCTCTTGTGTGTAAACACCTTTGGGAGAGGACTCTTACTGCATAATTGTACAGGTCTGGCACAGTATCCTAATTAAAAAAAAATTATACGTATAAATAGAAAGCTGGCAGCAGAGACCTGTTTCAAGGCTAGTATGCCTATATCTCAGAAATGAGATATATTTCAACTTCATAATGCATCTTCCTGAAACCTTGCGATATTGGTCAGGCTTTTAGTCTTGGGTTCAAATAACAGACCAATTAATCTCCATCTCACCAGATCCATCAGCACTGCCACACTATATAGTTACCTATTCATTATTCAATAACTGGCATTTTGCATGTTTTCTGTGTTTAAATACACTTGCTTCTTCCTAGCACTGTGTGAAGGACCCATATAAACTGTAAAGGAAACAGACTGTGCCCAAGCTCTGCCAAACAGTATAAAGCAAACAAGCTGGAAAAAAAAAGTGGGGTTTTTTTCCAAGTCCAAAATAACAATAGATGTGATTTGAAACAATAGCTGGTAAAACATTTACACCCACCATTTTACATACAAACGTGCATAATTCCTCTCATGCCTAGGGCTTAAGAGATATATCTAAGTCTCATTGAGCTGCAGACACATCACTGATGTAGAATGGAAAGCTGCACACAATCACAGCATTCTTAATCAGGTTCTTCAACTTCAATACCATTAAGAGTCAAAACGTAGATACCAATTACTTCTATTTCTGTACATCATGAATTTTACTTCTGTAACATATGTGTACAATACAGTGAAGCTAGAGTTGCTGTGGGAACCACAGTTCTAGATGTATGGCTTCTACACACATAAAATCCCTACCATAATTATTTTGGATGTTGTTTTATCTTTTATTTTCTTAGCTTTAAGGAAAAAACATGCAGCTGCACCTAACTTGCTGCCAAAATCCACTAAAGCACAGGATTTTATGAACTTACTGATTTGTAGGCCACAATCCTTATAGACAAATTAGAACCAATAGTGAGCTGGCAAGGCCAAGCCATAGGTCTTCTTTCCATTTTCTTAAACATTGAAAGACGCTCCAGGCTCTCACTAAATGAAGGAATCAGGAGAACAGAAATGAACTCTGATGAACTGTAATAAAATATTACAGACAATACACTCTCTCTTCAAGGAGATGCAGGACTCCAATTGTTTCAGTTTAGACTGCATAAAGCATTAGAAAATAAACTGTAGGAATAATCTTGTTATTAACTATTGTCAGAAAAAGAGAATGAAAAAAAAAGAGGCAACACAGTAGATTATTCCCATCTTGAGCCTTTATGACGGTGTGACATTAGGACTTAAAGACAGTATGTCTTGTGATGAGACTAGACAATTGCTTATTAAGCATTTTACATTTATCTGTGCTTACCCAATTAGGGCATGTAGTTAGCTGAACAACCCAAATTAGAAAAGGCTATCTAAGTGGTAAAATGTTTTATGTAGTAGAGGTGAAGAAATGAAGAATCCAGTTTCAATTAACAGGATTTTGTTTGTGTGGTAATTAATTGTGACACTTTTTTTTAATACAGTACAAATGAACTCATTATTTTCAGGGCATTCTGTTAGAGTGAAACAAGTTACTTTGAGTATTTCTAGCTTAAATAGCATATATACAAGTTCATAAACCAAACGAAAAAAAAGTAACTGTAATGATTTTATGCTAAAAAGTGTTAATTGTGTACCTTTACGTAATCGAGTCCAAAAATCAAAAATTTACAGTAAAAGTAATTTATAGTACATAACTGTGAAATCAAATAGACTTGCACCCCAGTACAGCTTTCAGCTAATACAAATTGTATCAGCTATTTTGTTGTAAAATTCCAGTGCAGAGAAATCACTCAAAATTATTTTTTATTGCATGATAAAGCAAAGATAAACCAGTGCTGACCTCGCATTTTTCACATGATGATAAAACCCAAAATCTACCTCTCTCTTGATTAAAGCACTTGTCTGGCAGATACTAAGATCAACTCCTAAAAACATTAGTACAGAATTCAACTTGGTATTCTATTTCTTACTATAAGCGGCGGGGGGTGGTGGTGGTGTGTTAATTCTAACAGAAGCACAATGAAAGGAGAAAAACACTGGGATAATAAGATAAGCATTGCATTTCCTTTTTTAATTTTCTTTTTCTGGAAGGAAGAGAGGAAAAATTATTTTTCTGGCAACAGAGACACCAATAAAGGACTTTGAAAAAGAACTTGTTACTACAGCATTAAAAGTACTGCAATACATACATTTAAGGATGAATGTGAAAATCAAATACCTAAGTGTCAAATACCCAAAAATGTCATTCAAGCTCAACTTATATAACTCTACCCTTTAATTTCTTATATTTATAGAAGAAAAGCGCTCACTTATAAAAAAAAGACTCAGCCAATAAAACCCTAGTAAATACACATTTCAACTTGTATTTTAAAAACAAGTCTTTACTCTGCTCTCCAATCCCTTCCCCCAAAACCCAGAGACTGCAGCAGCACCTCCTGTCCAATAGTCAAAATATCAAACCCTACAACTTTCTTTCCTGGAATGACTTTTATTTTCACAAGAGTTCAGATATTTTTACCAGCAGGAATAATGTATATAGGAAAACAGGGAATGTATCTGTGTTGGTAAATTATCATGACAGATTTGCAAGGCTGACTTCTTAAAGCTTGGTAAGCAACTTAATTGCATCTAAAACCTCACATATTCTTAAATAACTTAAAAACCTAAAGCTTTAATCTACTAGCCAAATGACTATTTATCCAAAGATTTTGGATTTCCCCTGAAAGCATGCCGCAACAGCTTATACAGTAGCAAGAACATGTGACAAAAAAAATATAAAGAAGGGGCCAAGCCACATAGTAGCTTTATGCATATGGATTATCCTAAAGGTTAAATGGGCACAAAAAGATACTGCTTTTCTGTGCAGTCTTTTGATGCAATGATGAAGCCTGCTTTTTTCCTGAGACTCAGACTGCTCTGTTGACTAATATGGCAGTGATACATGTTTCCTCACTAACCCATTAATGCTCAATTAACAGTTTAACTGGATGCTGAGGTGCAAAGCACATCAGTTGGGTGGAGTGAGGGAAGGAAACCCCACAAATAAAATTATGAATAACAGCATGCAAACCTACAGGTGCCACCCTCATCTAAAAATTACACTTGATAACCACGTTACAACTATAGTCTACTAAGCTTCCTGAAAAAAAGAGACTAAAAGATCACACTTCCTAACTGTAGAATACAACTACTACAACAGTAATATTAGACTTCTGTAAGGCATATAGATGCATTTTGCTTGTTCTCCAACTGAGACAACACCTATGTGGAAAAGTCTTGGGTATCTTATTAGCTACGATTTTTCAGACACACACATACATTTTCATTCTTCATTTTTCACTTTCACTTTTTTTTCATTTTCATTTTTCACATCATTTCACATGACGTGAGAAAACATCTTTCGTTTCTTCTATTAGGAATGCTGCTAAGAAGTATATTGTTTGGCATAATGGCACAGTACTCTGTGATTAAAGAGCAGGATTCAACAAACATTACTGAAAACATTTGAGGGAGTTTGATAAACTAGTGAGCTAAAACAAGTTTGTAATCAAGGAACAGATTACCATTAAACGCAAATGTTCTACCTGCACTATGTCACAAATTCCAACTGTTCGAAAGCATGCTTTTCAAATCTCACTTATAGAAACATTCCCTCCAAAATCCACCAATACTAAAGATGGAAGAAAACTGATTTTTTCTTTAAATACAGATATAGAAAATTCATTTTCCACTGAAATCTGTAAGTTTTTTACCTATTCAAAAGCCACTGAAGAAGCTGTTTGAAAAGGATTGAGTGTACAGTAAGTAGAATTCACTGACTTCAGTGAAACTGGAAACCATGTGACTGATTACTTATTCATTGTATCTTTCAGGAAAGAGATCAGAAAGTAAAATTACAGTATGATAAAGAGGAATTGCCAAGTTTACCTGAAAGTATAAATTTCTTCCAGCCCTCCTTCTTGGTCCAAAGTATGCATAAGTTTCCTCACCACACCAATGCCTTCCTTCTGTTGCTCAGTTAAAGCCTTCCTTGGGAAAGAGTTTCTGTGCACATGAGAATGTACGTAGGCACTTGTATCTCCACCTCCATCAACATCTGCTGGAAATGGGAGACTAAGAACACAAGCAGAAGCAGTTAATTTGACCTTCTTCTTAAAAAAATAACCAACCAAGAACAAAACAAAAATTGTATCATAATCATTATTTTCTATCTAGCTGCAGTCTGAGCCACATGGTTTGCAAAGCACATGAAGTAGTATTTCAGTCTACTTAGTATTGGTAATACCTTGACCAGAGTGCTGCACCAGTTCTGAGCACCATACACAAAGAAAGATGCCGACATAACAGGAAGGGATTGGAACACTGATTAGAAAACAAGATCTTTGAAAAAAGATTGAACAAAATAAAGCCTGTAGAAAAGGGAGTCAGAGGGCAAGACAGTCTTAAATATAAAAGGCTATTGCAGATAGGAAGGGAACAATCGGTTCTTTACTTTCATAGAATCACAGAATCACTTAGGTTGGAAAAGACCTTTGAGATCATCTAGTCCAACCATTAACCCAGGACTGCCAAGTCCATCACAAAACCACACAAGTAAGCTCCACATCTACATGTTTTCTAAACACCTCCAGGGGATGATTTCACTACCTCCCTGGGCAGCCTGTTCCAATGTCTGACCACCCTTCCAGTGAATAAGTTGTTCCTAATATCCAATTCTAAGCCTCATCTGATGTAAATTGAGACCATTTCCTCTTGTCCTATCGCTTGTTACTTAGGAGAAGAGACCAACCCCTACCACACAACCTCCTTTCAGGTAGCTGGAAAGAGCAATAAGGTTCTGTCTGAGTCTCCTCCTCTCTACTTGTCATAAAACTTGTGGTCCAGACCCTTCACCACCTTCATTGCCCACCTCTGGACACACTCCAGCACCTCAATGTCTCCCTTGTAGTAAGGCACTCAAAACTGAACACAGAATTCAAGATGCAGCCTCACCAGTGCCCAGTACAGGGGAACCATCACTCCCCTCGTCCTGCTGGCTGCATTATTTCAGATACAAGCCAGGATGCTGTTGGCCTTCTTGGCACCTGGGCACACTGCTGGCTCATGTTTAGCTGATTGTAAACCAGCACCCCCAGGTCCTTTTCCACCAGGCAGCTTTCCAGCCACTCTTCCCCAAGTCTGTAGTGTTGCGTGGGGTTGTTGTAACCCAAGTGCAGGACCCGGCACTTCTTGTTGAACCTCATACAATTGGTCTCAGCCCATCAATCCAGCCTGTCCCGATCCCTCTGCAAAGCCTGCCTATCCTCAAGCAGACCAACACTTCCCCCCAACTTGATGTCATCTGCAAACTTACTGAGGGTGCACTCAATCCCCTTGTCCAGATCGCTGATAAAGATAGTAAACAGAACTGGCACCAATACTGAGCCCTGGGCAGCACCACTTGTGACCGGCCACCAGCGGATGTAACTCCATTCACTACCACTCTTCGGGCTTGGCCATCCAGACAGCTTTTTACCCAGCGTAGACTATAGCCGTCCAAGCCATGAGCAGCCAGTTTCTCCAGGAGAATGCTGAGGGAGACAGTGACAAAGGCTTTACATTTACAGCCTGCACTCAAATCACATCATGGAGTCAGGTCAGATATTCAAAAACCTGATAAAGGCATTTCAAACCATAATCTTTAAAACCAACTGCCTGAGGAGAGAGAACAGTCTCCATCACTTGGAAGTCTTTATAAAAAGATTAGACAAACACCACTCAGCAACGACATACGTACAACTGACCCAGTCTGAAGTAAAGGATTGCTCTAGATGACTTGTTAAAGGCCAGTCCAGGCCTGTGATGCTGTTTCAGCTCCAAATGCCAGCAAATGGGACTTTGTCTGCAGTGGGGCTATTAGGTAGCTCTGGAATAAATGCTACTCTGAGATTTTAATAGCTTACAACACTAGGTGAATTTCTGACTGAAGATGACACATTTTCCTGCACTTCAAGAATCAGATTTAAAATTTAGCCAGGGGTTATAGATAAAATGATTTTGCTGCTCTTCAAAATATAACAGAGTTAACTAAGTATAATAACCACAGAAAAGAGGGATGTGTAAGATACTCTACCTTGTGCCCTAGACAACACCTGCAGATTTTTCAAATCTTTCATCTGATCCAATTTTGAATGAACCACATGATACCTTTTACCACATTTCCACAAAGCAGAAGAATTTTACCATTGCATTATGTTTTCAAAAAGCAGCCTACAGATCTCTACTTTAGTTTCACCTCATTAGTCCTCACTAAACTTATCTATGGAGCAACATATCATAAGCAGTTAACAATATGCACAACAATGTCACACACAGCAGAATAAAAGAACAAACTTCAGCAAAGTGTTTGATACCTTTTTAGGAAGCAGCATCCACTGATAAATAGATAAACTGTATTTTACAGCTATTATGACAGCAAAAAGCTTCAAACCTCCAATATATAAGTTACATTACTTTCATTACACGGTGATTAGACTCCCGTGATGAGAGCTGTATAATACCGAAAGCTACACAGTGTTCAGCATTTGATTGGCACTTGATAACAGGGAGGAAAACCAACTGTCTGCCACAAGTTACAACCTAATCAATAAACAGGGCATAAGAGATGGCAGCAAGGGTTATAACAAAAGCACAAGGTTTAGCAAGAAACTATTTTTTAAACCAGTATCCTGAGTATTTTACATTTATATGTGTATTTCTCAAAGCATCATTTGCTTGCATGGCTGTGAGACAGGGTGTAAATCTGCAGCTAATGCTGTTAACAGCAACATTTCCCTAGTGCTTATATCAGCCACAGGGCCTTTCTTTTGTTTTGTTAGAAAGAAAAAAAAAGTTTTATCAGAAATCTCACACAGAACTACAATGTTAACTCTTGGTAGCATCTGTGCTAGTCTGCAGAGCAAACTACAGGTACGGAGACAAGGTAGCATGGGCTAAATATCAGGTCTCTGAAAGACATACTCTGGCTGGCAGGATGTACTCAGGTTCATGGTGTTGTGTCTCCCCGGCCTCCAGTGCCAACAACTGCTCGACTAAGCTAAAAGGGGCACGTCAAGACATGTTGCAAGCTTATGTTCTTTTGCTGTGCAGACAGAACCTGAGAGTAATCCGATATTTTTACGTTCAGCCTCTCCCAAGCACAGGCAAAAAATGTGTGGAGAATCAGGCCATGATTTTCAGTCATGCTTTCCTACCCAACCCCTCTGTTATCTTGCAAGTGGGTCTGCAAATGGTTGCAACGAATTTATCAAGTTCACAACATTGCACCTTACAGAATGTTGGACCTAGGTGAAAGTTAATATTTAAATGGTCAGAAGTAAAACTGCAGCTTTAAATTTCTCCTGTGACATTATTTGTTATAAACAGCAAACATGAACATTCACACAAAGTTTTGCTCTTAAATAAAACTCCTACAAGAAGGCCTACAGTTTCTTATGTTACCATCACGTGCAACAATTAATACAGATCTCAGCATCGCCACTGATTCTTCAGATCAATGCCTATACCTATACCAAGACAGCCAAGGGATTTCTGTCATAAGCTTAAGACATTGCTTCCATTTTCCACTTTCTAAGCCCATCACTGTGAATATAATCCTTCTCTTCAGACTTGCTTTTCTACTAACACCAGAATCAGGCTATAAACATCTGCAACGCTACCTCATTATTTTCTCCCAGTAATTCCCTTACCTAAAAGTATGTAGGCTGTTGCTGTGACAAAACCACTACTTCTGAGGCTATATCTGCTTGTATCATTCTTTTGTCTCCCATTTTAGACTTATGGCTAAGCTTAACTGGAGTAGTAGCCAGCATCTTAACATGTATTTGCACATCACTTCATCAAGGGGACTTGGCTCATAACTGGAACTGACGGTATATGTAATTGATAGAAGTACTTATAACAATCATCTACATACAGGTGCACCATTATGAAACCAGTACATGAGCAGATCACCAGCTCCTTCATGATCTTTATTAAGAAATAATAACATCCCTTTAAAAAAAATGCAGTGTACAACAGCCACTTCCATACTTACAAAAACTGAAGTGAAATTCCTGTTTTCTTCAAGTTAGCAATGATAATTTCCAGCTGATCCTCACTGACAGGACTACTAAGGTCTGTAAACAGTTCAATGTGTCTCCTCTCATATTTCTTGCCTCTTAAAATACAAAAAGAACATTCACATATATCAGGAATATTATCTATAAGTCCTTTTTCTAATTCTTTCTTTAGAAAACTAAAGCTTTACCAAAGTAATATACTTGTAAAAAAAAAAACCAAAAACACAAACAAGCAAACAAACCTGCTTGGTAGTTGTTCTATCATTGGTAAGTTTTTACTTTTATATGATTTCCCCCTACTCACTCCTGCCCCCTAAAATTGACAACTCTGGCCCTATGACTGTATAAAATCACTAACTACATATACATGAATGGAATTCTGCCAATTGTCACCAATGTCAATAAAATGCTAATAAAATATGTTAGGTCATTTACTGATTATACTGGATATTTCCTTTGCAGCTGTGAGTCTGCCCTTGTGAAAATGGAAAATGTATTTTAAATTACTGTTGCTGGTGGGAGTTCCATTTTAGTAAACTAATTCATTGGATTCACTGGATAAGATGGACTTTAAAGCCTATTTAATACACTAAGAAGTAGTAACAGTAAACATTAGAAAGTTCTGCCAGTTAAAGAATAAAATTCAGTTAAACTGATATAGTTTTTGTCTAGATATTCAAGCATAAGGGTGATTTTCTTGAATTTTTACCTGACAGTATTTTCTCAACTGAAGGCAAACTCTGTATCAAAGTGTTGTGTATACCAAAAATATACCCACAAGACAACAAGAGCAGTTGCTCTGTAGGTATTCAAGGTTATACTGCCATTAATCCTGTGATTTTAATTCAAAACTCAGTTTTAACTGTTAAATTGATACAACTTTCCACACCACCAGGACTTTCTTAATAAAAATATAAATTGCATCCCTACGTCTAATCTTCTGCATTCACAGTTAGATCACATAATCTCTTTAACAACATATAAATCTCGATTTCCCCAGACCATCAGTTCACTGAGTGTCAGAAAGTCACATTTCCAGTCTAAGTACATTAATTGACAACTTTGTAACACTTCTGCCAACATTTTCTTTCAGCTTAAACATGCAGTAAGAAAACACACTGTTACACTGTTTATCTCCCACAGCCTGTGTATTTACAAAGAGCCACATCATTTCCAACAGTCTTTGCTAGGCTGAACAAAGTCACCTTTCTAATTTTTTAAAAATTTTTTATATTTTTTTTTAAGAAACACCATTACCCTTATAAATCTGGTATCCCTTTTCTAGGCATTTTAGCATCTGAATTAATGTTTTTTGAAAAGAGATCACAACTACAACACTAAGTAAAGTATTTATGCCTCATATAGTGGCATAACATTCTCACAAATCTACTGCAAAGTTCCCAGTTGCATCAGAAAGCTCTTAGATCATCTCAAGAAACCAGATCTCTCCTGGGGATTCTTCAGGGACAGACTCCCGTAGTATGTTGTTTGTTTTTAATGTTTGGTAGGGGGGTTATGGGTTTAGGCTTTTTTTTTCTAAATCAGATCAGCTCCAAAGTGCAAGGTCAGAATTCTGTAAAAGGATTTGGGTTACATAC
This sequence comes from Microhierax caerulescens, assembly GCA_035590215.1. Lineage (NCBI taxonomy): Eukaryota > Metazoa > Chordata > Aves > Falconiformes > Falconidae > Microhierax > Microhierax caerulescens. Next base: position 27,124,777 of record JAVJGJ010000061.1, read on the forward strand.
TCACATTGTTTCCTTCTGAAGTAAGTCCATACACACAATAACTGCATCCAGAACTAAGCAAGTTTAAGAAAAATCTCATTAAGAAAAATCACAGAACATGAATCATGTCACAAAAGTTTTTCCTATGAAATAATCTTCTGTTTTCACCTCCTCCCAAGCACTGACAAATATGCATTTTAGTTAACAAGCAAACAAACAAAATTTATTGAGACAAGAACTCTTCAAACACCCACTGTGCAAGAGGTTCCTATATAACTTTTCTGTTTTGTGTCTTGTCTCTTCCCCATTTATCTGATTGAACAGTAAAAAGACTGCTGCAGGGCCCAATCTTTTAACTGTCAATGAGGAGGCTCAAGTCCGATGAAATGGCAATCTAATATTTACAAATTACTTTGTATCCACAAAAAAAACCCTAGTTGTACTTTCAATACATGGTACCATTTTCCCATGCAAGTTTTCCTCCAAAATATCAAGAGATTGTCAGATGCAGGTATGTTTCTTCCTCAGCACAATCTTCATTGGGAACATATTTTTATCACTGTACACAAACCTGCCTACCCATGAAAGGAATGTGACTGCTTCTGCTAAGGTACAGCTGACTGGCTGCACAGTGGCTCCGACAGTGAACCGAGCTCACAGCAATCATTTTATGGCCAGAAAGAGGGAACTAAACAAAGGAAGTTGAATGGTATCTAAATGAAACACACAGAGGGACACTATATAGATCACCTTCTTTCAAAACTTCACTTTATGCACCTAACAACAGAACACATTCAAACATAAACAGTATTCAAACCAGCAAGTGACATTTGGCAACATTACAAATACTTTATATAGAAATCAGTCTGATAAAACTTCTATTCTTCTCTCTGGCTTCTGGTACTTCTGCTGACATATTTCAGAAATAATACTTTTATTTGATGAAAAAGCATAAACCAAGTTCTGTGGCACTATTTTTAAAAAACACATGCCTTGAGGCCTAAAATTATATTATTGCTATCTTTTGTTCTCTTTAATTAACAGAACACTTTATAAAAGCAATGATTCCCTATGGCCAAGACTCCCTCTTCTAGCCTAAAAGAATGTCAAAAAGCAGCTAATCTGCTCTTGAACAAACTTACAACCACAAATTAGCTGAACTGTGATAGCAGTTAAAACCTCAGAGGCATATCTGAGTCCATTTTCCAACACTAACTTCCTGTCACCTATGCAGCTGAATCAGTTCAAAAAGTGCTCTACTACAAAAGGATACAGTCTGCTTGTTCAGAGCCTGCTTTAATCACATCTTGAATCTCTTCCAGCAGATCAAAATCTGGTAGCATTAGTGACCTATGTACAGTAATGTTTCGGTATTGATCCCCACTGGCAAGGTTATTCCTAGTACCATCAGTGCCAAACAAAACTACAGCAACCTCATCTTTACTCTCAGCAAAAACCTGGAAATAGAGAAAATACAAAACAGGCATAAAACCACAGGTAGATTCACACACAACTATCTTAGGACACTCCAGCTAGCTGAACTAATTAAGAAACAATGTCAGATACGGTAAATTTACTTTTTCTTCCTTCTTCAGTGCTATCCTACCAAAATGTAATCTTAGAGAGTTTACTAATTTAGATATAATTAAACTAACAGATTGACATGAGGATATCTGGGATAAAACAAGTAAAATTGGCTGACTCAGACCTTGAAATGAGTCTTCAGTGTGGTAAATCTTAAGGATGTTGAAAAATTTTAGAGAAAAAAAGTACCTGCTTTCCCCTAAAGGTTTCTACTGCCCTGAAGAAAAAGACCAATCTAACTACCACACCTCATCCACAAAAGCACAGCTGAAACAAAAAGCAATGTTACTCCTGCATAAAACCAGAATAATTCTTACTCATTTCTCATTTATTTCAATTACTAGTAAATGAGGGAAATACGTCACAGATGTTATTGCTTCCTCTCCTTTTTTAACAGGTTTTCTTTATCACACATACCTGTCGCTGCACAAACTTCATCATAATCTTCTTGGCTTGTTCAAGTGAAGACTCCTCACCAGGGGCAGAACTGCTCATTGTAAAGCCCACATCCAGGCACAGCACTATGGCCACCTGGAAAGGAAAGACAATACTGAGTAAGAATGCAAAAGGGCCAATATAAGCATAATTACTTAAAAGGGTACATAAAAAACATCCCTACTGATTTCTTTCATAATAACTGTTAATATGAGACAATGGTATTACTGCACTCGACTGAGAGACATTTAATCCTGTACCACGTACAGTCAAAAATACAAAAAGTCCTGTATTACACAATAATCTGTTAATACAGACAATTTCTGTACAACCCTGTGAACATATGAGATCCAAGGGCTCTTCTGCACTAGGAAATAGAACAAAGGTAGCCTGGCTAACAATTGCAAGCACAACACAATACAGTATATCTGCACAACATAAGGTGGAGATACAAGCTTCCTCCCTAAACTCTACAGCTACATCCACACCTCACAGTCGCTCACAATAGCTGTAGAGATCACTCTTCGGTCTAACCTAAGAACGCTAAGAATGACAGCATTCCTATAGCCTCCAGGGAGAGCCAGAACATTTATGCTACTGGAGGTGTCTGCAGCACACAGCTAAGCTCTTAATGCCCTAGAAGGATGAATTCTGATTTCAATTTAGGGGCTTAAATCTCACAAGCTAGCATATATGTTTGCATTTCTGATCATCGCTTTGACTGATCTATATATAACACTGCCCAAGACTTCCCTTTAACTGACTTATAAACGACTACATGAACAAAATAAATTAGAAGAAGCAATTTTCTCTTGTTCAGCTCTTGCTAAGTTCCTCTCAAGTTCTTCCAGAGACTCTACTTACCTTGATTAACCTAAGCAATTCTACCATCCAGCTGAATAAAGGCATATGGAAATTCAGCAAAATTATGCCACGCATCTCCAAGGTCACTGACAAAAGGCCAGCTCAAATTCGTTGTCATTTATTAAAGCAAGGTTCTTTAAATGTAGATCAAAATCTTGCCAAGTGGACTGCCAGTAGCTTAAATTACACTGTGAAAAATTGTTTGCCAGAACACAGGAAAGTTAGGTATTACATAGGTTGGAGCCAAGTCTCCTTGTGTTAAAATACAAAATACACTCAATTCTCTAAGACATGAAGCTGCCAAAAGGATGTGGGCAATAAATGAGAAGACTGTCAAGTGACACAAGATACATAGTTTACTTTTGCAAAGCAAAAGGGATAAACAGAAATAAAAGGTGTTGGTCTAAGCTCTCTTGTATACAGCTATGCAAATAACTCGCAAGTTATAAAATAACTTTTATATATACACCTTTTTAAAAATCAACAAAAAGAACCTGATTCTTTTTGTCATCCAAATAGATAATTGTTAATATCAAGTCTTCAAGAACAGTTTACCCAGATTAGCTCTCTAATGTTGTGTACTAGCAGTAGTCAAGCTATTTTCTTATCCTACTCCTTTTCCCTGAATATTCTGTGTACCTCCCCCACCATTTTAACAAGCACTGGTTTAACTCTTTGCATCCTCCCAGGACAGGGCAAGAGGAAGGCAGCTGAGCAACAGGGCTCCACAAGACATTCAGCAGGTTATACTCAGTCTCCACGCTTTGTTCCTTACTTTGCCCTCATTAGTGGCTTCCCTGGGAGCCAGGAATTAATGCCACTGAGTCACCTAGGTCTGTAAAATCCTTGAGTAGAACAGAGTCAGTAACTGAAGCTGTGCTAGGTTCTCAGAAGAGCCTTGTTACTGCTCACCTGCCAGCCTAAGGATTTACTCTACCAGCATCAGCAGCTGCAGACCCTCAGCTTGTTGCTGTTCTGTCTCAAGACACAAAACAGCTCGCAGCTGAACTAATCCAAACCAGGTAAAACTGCTTTTCACAGCTGGCAAGATAACTGCAAAAAAACCCAGACAAGTGCAGGACTGAAGACCTGCTGTTTTGCTTCAGAAAAAACGATCAAGTGCCAAGTGCTAACATGCTTTTCTGGAAGGCAGCAAACTCCAAGCCCAGTATCTATTCAGGCATGCAGAATCCTCTTTCAGGAAGAGGGCAGGTCTCTCTTTTGGAAATCCTCCTTTATATGTCTCTTCATCTGTTAGTAACCTCTGTGCATCTCACCTCTGAGCATCCAGTACTACAATCTTCAGGCGCAGTATACTAAGCAATGCTTTTAAGATGCTCAAGCATGTGATTGTAAGAGAACACTGCCACACTTGAGCTAACATCAATCTGCGCTGCTCAAGTGCTGTTAAGGGTGAAAACTGAATGAACCTGCCTTTATCTCTAACCTCTCAGTGGTGAAGCTCGTTGTAACAGAATTAAGAAAGATACAGCTGCAGCAGCACCTCGGCCTGCAGCACAGACAAAACCTGTGTTTGACAGACACTAAACTGCCCTGTATCAGAAGAGGCCTTAACGCAGCGTTCACCAACAGGATTCCTTAAACATATCAGATGAGCAAACTGCATTTTTAATAGGGCAAAACCATTGCTACAGCAAAAGCAACAGCAATTACTACTGTGGTAGCTGACATGTGCTCAAAACCGGAGACACCGGTACTGGAGGCCCTTTAAACCAGACAGCTCTGCACCCGCGGCAGCTCGGAGGCCGACACAGGGAGGAGTCGATCGCTTTCACAGGCGGGTTTTGCAGCCGTGGCTGCTGTGCCGTTCGCTCCTAACACTTAAGTCGGGTCACCGAAGGGAAGGCAAGGCGGGCGCTTCGGCCCCGCGCCGCCGGCGGTACCGACAAGCCGCCTTACGGCGGCAAAGCCGCTTCCCTCAGGCGAGGATGCGCCGACCGGCCACGTCTGGCACAGGGAGGCCCCACCGGAGCAGCCCCGGGGCGCCGCCAGAAGCCCCCGTAGCCAGCGCCGCGCTAACACCCCGCACAAGCGGCCGCCCAGGGCCGAAGGCTGAGCGGCGCCCGCGTTACAGGCGGCCAGCGGCGGCCCCAGCCCCCAGGGGGACCCCGTTGTCACCCCGTTGTCACGGCCCCCCGGGGCCCAGCCGGGCCCAAGCACGGCGCCCCCACCCTGAGGCACGCTGCCGCCACAGCGGGTCGGGGACAGGCGGAGGACGAGGCGCGTGGAGACGGGGTGCCCAAAGCCGCCAGGACGCTGGAAGACCCCCGCCCCCCTCACCTTGCCGCCGCGCGCCATCTCGCTCGTTCCGGGACGCGGTGCGCCGCGCTCAGCGCTCCGGCCGGCGCCGCCCCCAGTCCGATACGAGTCTCCCCGGGAACACGGCGGCGGCGCCTCAGTTCCGCGGGAGGGGCGGCACCGCCCAGCGGCGGCGCGGGCGGGACGAGACAAAGGGCAGGCGAGGCGCGCAGGGGGCCCGGCCCGGCCCTGGTTCTACTGCGTCTCTGCGGCGGGGCACTGTGGGGGCACACGGCCTCGAGTCAGCCCGGGGCTGGGCGAGCGGGAAGGGAGATGTGGCATGGCCCCCTCGTCATTCTCTGCAGGTCGTATCCCCGGCCGCTCTCGGAGTGCCGCATCTCGTGGGCACGACGGTACCTGCGATGTCAGCCGTAGGGTGAACAGTGCGTGAGCAAGCCTGGTTTGGGTGGGCTGGGGTCCCTGAGGAGAGGCAGCAGCAGGGCGAGTCTCGGGGGTCGGAGCGGCCATCCTACCCTCTCCCACCACCGGGCACCTCCAGACTCGCCCCGTCCATCGCCCGCCCACAGGGCCCATCGCCCGCCCGCCCCGGGCTCTCCAGCCCCCTCCTCACACCGCCCGGGAGTCCCGCTCGGGCTGCTGAGGGAGCAGCCGTTCCCCCTCGCCGCCAGGACAGGGCTTTGGGCTGGACAGAAGCGTCTGATAAGTCATGGATCACCAGTGGGACTGGATTATTTAATTAAACATGGGCACAGTACTAGCTTCCTCCTGGCATTAACAACAATTTTGGAGTGAAATTACATCTATAGGTGGTTTGATGAAACTTAGACCTGCTGATGCTTGCTGAAGTCCAAGTATAATACACGCTGTATCATGTGTATCTTGGCACGTGTTGGATATTAAATCATTAGCAGAGATGTACAGAGAATGGCAAATATGTCATCATGTATATGGAATACTTGTTCTGCATTATCTTCCTGGTGTCCTTTGAGAGTAGCATTACCAGTGTTCTTTCCATTCTCAGTGTATCTCAAAAACCACATTACTGTCTATAATTATTTTCAGAACAGAGCGCAAAGTGGTGATACTAGTATAGCTACAAAACAGTAAGTCCCATGTGAACACTCAAAAAACCTTCTACCAGAATACTGACCGTGCAAACACAAGTGTTTCCTTTTTATAAGTGATATCTGAAGACAAAAATCTCCTTTCCCTCCTTTTTACATCGTCATACTTTGCAAAAATCAGTAACTGGGGGATCCTCTCTTCAAAGTACTTTGCATATCAAAGGAACAGAGCAGCTTGGCAATGCGACAAACATTTTATGGGAAACCAGTAGACAAAAAAATTCAGTCAGCAACTGCAAGAGAAAGCCTTGTGTTGTCTTCCTGCATGTCTCTAAGGAGATTTCAGATTAATCAGCCAAGGAAATCAGGTCTGTTTGCTATTATAATTATTGTTCCTGATGTTATTTTAGTCCCTAGGAGTGCTTGCCACAGAACAAAAGCCCCTCCTTGGGCTGGCAATCAGGTAATCTCCCACCCCATCCAATTTCCAACATAGCTTGCAGTCTAGGCATAAAGCAAGAGATGTGTGCACACAAACATATAAATGGGAAGAACAGAGAAACAAGAACTGATCAACTTCATCAGCAATGGCATCAGCAGAAAAGCATTTTGCTAGACTTCGTAATCATTGAACATTTTATTTTTATACCAGGGTTGGGGCATAAAACCCAAGCCCTGACTGTTGGCACAGAATATTGACACAAAACCCTTCATAGTTCCCTCTGAATCTTAGATTGGACATAAAAGCTGAATCCCAGGCTTTGGTCCAAACTCTCACAGCTAGAGCAGTAATGGCAAACATGACTCGGAGAAACCTAGTTTGGGCATGAAGTAGGAACCTCTGCTGTGAAGGAAGGTTGGCATGCCCAGCCCAGGTAGAGCACCCTGTTCCCTTACAAAGCCTGAGTAAAACTAAAGACACCTGTAACCATGAAATTCCTGATGTGATCTTCCTATCCATTAACTCTCAGTCTGGCATAAATGGGGTCTTGTAACTCTCTCAGCAAAATACACAAACAATAAACTCCAACATTCCCCCGTTGCACCTTCTGGTGCCTCAGAGCTATTTCCACCATTCCAATGAAAACTGCCTAATCTTTTCTGAAACAAACTTGAATCCACATTTCCTTTCCAATCTGCACAGAACTCCCTTTATAGGTAATCATCAGATCTGACTAATCAGCTCCACCTGGGACACTGAGGCATTGTTAGCCTGGATTAAGACTTGAAGATCTTTGCTTGTAAACGCCAAAAGATTCTTGTGATTAATTGGCCGTTTCCATTTTACAGAATGTCAGTCTCAGGATATAAATAATAAATATGTGACATCTCAGAGGACTCAGCATCCCCGGTGATCAGCTGTAATCTCATTTGCAACAAAGTGAGTCAGATCTCAGTCCCAGTGAGGTTCTTGCTCATTGCTCTGCTTAATCCTTTTTTTGGTTACTTTTCTTCCTCCCAAAACACTAAGCCTGGATTAAATAAACACACTCTTGGGAAGTAGCAGTAAGGGGCCTGCCTTGTGTTTAACTTCACTCAATGCCTTTACAAGGCAGCAAGGAAAACGGCTTCCCTGTTTCGTTACAAGAAGGAATGTATTATCCAGAGAGTTGCAGCTTGGGACCCAGCTGCTTATGGCAGCTCTGAGCATATGTGAATGGCTGCAATGTAAAAGTAGAAAGATGACTTGGCTTTTCTCCCTCTTGGAGCAATTGCCCACAGGGTAAACTTTGGATAAACGCCTCATGGAAAGAGGAATACTGTAGCCATCTGGGATCTAGTCCAATTTATTGAAACAGACACATGAAGCAGTGCTTTCCACAGAAGAATTAACTTTGCAATCATTACCTATTCTTCACCTCGGTTCATATACAGAAATATGCACTAACTGTGCACTGGGAACTGAATTTCCTACAGAGATAAACAAAGCAGGGCAAGGATACTGACAGAAATCAGCTTTGTATTTATACCAGTATAAGCCTGGCAGCAAGCTGGAAGATCAAGTAGACAGGAACTGGCACTCAAAGCAAAGCAGAGCTTACAAGTGCATCTGTTAGCATCTTCCTGCATTGGACTTCATGAGGTATGCAGAGTTGTCTTCTCCCAAGAGGTCTTTCCAAACACCTGCTTGCAAGCACATGCCAAAACTGTGGTGCAGACCAACACTAGTATTTATTATGTCTGTGTAGTGATTCCTGATGGTCCTTCCCAAGAGATGCAAATCTAACACATGGACGGTCTTTGCTTAGTTGCTTCTGTGGAATACATCTGCAGGGAAAAGATCTCAATCACCAGTTTCACTCTCCAAGGAAAAACTAGTCTTTGAGGACCAGCTGTAAGTCCACAGAGCTTGTCCTCTGGCCATCTATGACTCATGAACACTTGGCACATTACAAACCTGTGCCTTTAGCCAAAAAATAATTTTTAAAAATCCTTCTGGGGATTTAACAGGTTCCCACCTGTTGGTCTACCTGTTCTGTCCATTTTCAGTTTAGTTCGTGCAATGGAAGGAAATGAGTCTGCTAGGAAACAAGGAAATTATTGTGGTAAGGAAATTAGAAAGCTAAATAAGGAAGCATTATACCACACCATTCAGCTTGCCTGAAAACACTGAAGAAAAACATTGTAAGGAGAGGTAGTGAGTTAGGAGAGTATAACGACTCAGGGTGTGTCCTGCCAGGCATATTCTAGCGTAGGAGCTCCTGAACTGTGGCGAATCGGTGGATCACAGCTGAAACACAAGCTGCCCACAACTCTTAGTCCTACACCACTGCAGAGGAGACAGGGAATACTTCAGAAACGGCCCAGAAATCCTTCTGCATGGAGCTGAGAGGCTCTGACAGTGTCACTGTTGCTTTTTCTCCTCACTGCCCTCCACCCTAGCTGCTGAATTTACAGCCTCCTCTTTCATCTGACCAGTCCCTTTCTCTTCTGCAAGCTAAGCCGTTAATGTACATGTCCCAGGCAGCAGAGTAAAAGCTTCCACTGGCTGTATTGCACCAGCAGAGGCCATATTAATTGCCACAGAGAGGTAAAGCATGAAGTCACAAGCCAAATCTGTTTATTATCCCATTTCCCCATGTAGTATTTACCTTTTTCACACTGTCATGAAGTCACCGTGAGCATCACGCTCTTCTGTAGCATGCACATACTGTTCTGCAGAATGGCTGCACATCCAGTAGTTCTTCCACCTGCTGTTCTCTGCTCCTGATGAACAGAACGGCACATTTGTCTAACAACTCGCATCTTCTTTCAGACCATTATGAAATCTGCAATGATCAATTTTTAGTTCTCATCTTCTCTGCCATTGTACTTGCCATCCCTCTCAGTTTTGTGTCACTTCCAGATTTCATAAGCGTGTTTTGTCTTCAGCCAAGTCATGAAGTGCTCAGCCTGAGATGGCTACTGCTGGGGGTAACCACTAGACACAGCTCTGTATATAACATTCTAGTTGCTTTTGCAGATCCGTTGGGGTTTTTTTGCAGATCTGTTTTGCAGATACACAACAGCTTCCTAGCCTGTTTATGAGAATGTAATTTAAAACAGCATCAAAGCCTTATTAAAACAAAGGTACATTATTTCTATCCAGAAAGCTCATGTTTTTCTCTCGGGGGAAAAAAAAAAAAAAAAAAAAAAAGTGGGGCTGATTTGGCACCATTTGTTGTTTAAAAACGAAACAAAAAACCCCACACCACATTTTCTTTTACTTATTATCTTCTCAGCAGGTATAAATGGTTTAATTATTTAATATGCTAGTTTCCAGTAACTGGAGCACAAATAATCTGTAACTCCTTGACATCTTTGTCCTCCCTCATCCCTTTTTAAAAGTAGATATTATATCTGTAATCTCACCCATCTTTTTAAGGAAAATCATTAATACTCCCGAGATTGCTTTAGCCAGTTTTGTATTTGCCTTAAATGAAATTCACCTGGCTCAGCTGATTTGAAAACATCTCCACTGTTTAAGGACACTGACTTTTCCCGTTTTATCTCTAATCACTTTTTGCTGCTGGTATTGCTGCTTGATTGCAGGTGACCTTTGTAAATGTACAGTCTCCCATAGCTGTCACTTATTTAATTAGTTCAAAAGACAGAAGCATATACTGTGGGTCCAAAGGTTTCACCCAGCTGAAACCCACGTAGCTGTCAGGAGTCTATATAACAGAATTTCAATTTATTTCTTTAATGTGTTTTTCTTTACAAAGAGAACATTGAAGTTGCAAAAATCTAGGTCCAAAATACTAGGAAATTCTGACATTAAGTTTCTCTTGCAACTTAAACCAAGTACTTTGTATCTANNNGTTATGATACAGGTTCAGCTACAGGAGCAGGTACTTTTTTTTGTACCACAATGCCATAGCCTTTTTCAATATATATATTGGATAAAATTAGGGCAGTACACTAAAGGAATCGTAAGATTCTTCCCTCATTTGTTACAAAAACTGGGAGACGGAGAGTGAGAGAGGAAATTCTTATGAATATGGTAAGTGAATGACATTTTTAAAATTAAGTTCTCGGGGTTTGTTCAGCAGGTTGCCTACATTCTGATTTACAAATCACTGGAACCCAAGTCTCTCACCAGTAGGCAGTGGTTATGTAAGTTACATTTTTTTAGTGCTCAGTCTGAGATACAGTAAAATCTGTGTAAGTGCTGAGCACTCACAGGTGTTCATGAAAAGAGCTTCACTTTCAACAGAGCAAATGCCTTATTATGCTAAATGTTCTAAAAAATAAGCCACGAGGCATCTCAGGGGGGCACTGAGACTTCATATGTATTTGTAGCTTTTAAAATCCTTTTGCCTTTGTTGCCACATATAAATTTATCAGCGTTTATGTCACATGCTATTGAAAAAAAAGTATTTATGTGAGGTACTTATGCATTACAGTGACTTGTATTATCGAGATTGCTTTGCACAATCTGTGCAAATGGGTTTGGACACCTTTTGAAGTATAAGGGCAAATCAAAATGTTGGATTGGCTTGTCATTAAATGCTTTTCCATGCCAGAGAAAGAATAGCATGCACTCCCGTGATTGAAGATTGCTTCAGATTGCATACCTAAAAGGATCAGGGAGGGAGGGATTAATTTTATATGAATATATTAAAAATTGGCATGAGGTAGCTTCTTAGTATTTGCCATTGCACTTTCATGGTATGTAGGCTTGTTTGGATGCATTCCTAAGGCAGAAAAGACAATACCGCAGTGGGCTTTTTCCCCTGTTTCTCAGTTCAGCCACAGGAGGGCGCCATGATCCTAGGCAGAGGCAGCACGGCACCTGCAGAATTCGGTAGCGTGCACCCCGCAAGCACCACCACACTGCAGAGGCATTTCTGCAGGCAGGTATGGCAGAAATTAGACAATAAAAAATAATATTTTTTTTTTTTCACATTGCACTTTTTTTGGAGGGTAGATTTAAAAATTTCTTCCTACATCTAAGATAGATTAATCTGGTTTTCTGCTCAGGATGGTGTTTTCATGAGTTCTAAATCCATGGATTTCCCCAAAGGATTTCTGAAGGAGGCCATGCGAGGGCCACTCAGCCTGGTATCACAAGAGATGAACTATTTCCCACTGTTAAGTAACTGAAAGCCTGGCACGTGTTTCTACTCTTGAAATAATGCGGGCAGACTTTTCTGAATCTAGTTGTTAAATCCATTACAATACATTATTTCTTTATTACATTTCAGAGGACTGTCAGCAGTACAGGGTCTGCTTTTCTTTAAAATTAATAGCAGTAGTTTGGTTCAACCAAACTCCAGAGCACCTGGGTTCCTGGAGAGGACTAAAGATTTCATGTCAAAGATGCTTGCTTTGGGAAAAGCAACAGCCCAACAAAAGAGTATCAAATAGTGTCTGAAAAAAGTTAAAGCCTATGGTTTAGGAGGGGATAATATGTACAAGGTAGATGCCAATAAAATGAAATGGCACCTTAGAAAGTGGGGGAAATGCAGACTGCATTACAGGACACAGCAAAACAACATTTTGCCCAGAAGTCTTGCGTTAGCTGCTACTGTTTCAGATTGGAGAAGCAGAATCTCATCCATCTTGTTCTTCACTTGCTCTTCATTTCACAGTCTTTCTCTGTGCAGTAAGAGAGAATGGCAGCTCTGTTTGCAGCCATTAGCAATCCAGCTGTGTTTTCAGCATCTCTGGAAAGCACTTTCATACAGCAGGATTGTTCTGGACAAGTTAGCTGGGATAACTCACTCTGTGAAGGATTTCCTTTGTGGATGTGCAAGAATAAGCCTTTAGTATCCTCCCCCCATGAGCATCATGTACGTAGGCATGCTTGCACGTAACACACTGGCTAATGGTCCAATTTAATCCTCATAGCACAGGATTTTGTTCCTTATCCATCCAACCAGGCTGCAGGAGGGGATGGGGAGATTCTTCAGCTGCTGAACAAGGCTCTTTACAAGCTGGGAGAGAGGATCACATTTTAAATCCCTATTTGTTTGCCTGCGCCTGGAAGCAGATTGAAATCAGGCTAAAAGGATGGAAGTTTGGCTCTTTAGAGAAATACCAGCTTTAATGCACTTTAGAAATGGAGCAGTGCAACATTTTCATGTTTTAAAGCTTTTATTTCTTGTGAATTCCCAGGTTGTACAGCTTCGGGGAACCAAGTAGCAGTGTGAAGGAGGGAGCTGCTATTTCAGAGGAAAGAAGAAGGAATTAAGTTTGGGTTTTATTTGCATAAATTAATGTTAACCCATGACACTAGCAGACACGTGACAGTATCAGGTGTAGAGGCAGGGAAGAATAATTTCAAATTTTCCCTGTCAGTTATTTTTGCAGGAATTCCTTGGAGGGAAAGGAGTCATCAAGATGACAACTGCTGGTTTCTGCAGGCTTTTTGTACTAGACAAGGAAGACATTCTACGGAAATAAATGGCAAATTCAGCCATCAAAAGAGACTTGATTTTAGGGTGGAAGTAGAGCCTCAGAGCAATCCTGCTGTAATCGTGGGGCTGGCTGAAGTCACCACCGCCACATAAAACTTCTGCCTTACAGCCCATTTCAATATTAGCGTTCATTGCTTCAGTGGCGTGTAATCGCACTGTAGAGGAGTCAGTATTATTTTCTGCATTGAGTCACTAAAGGTAGTTCTACCAACACATTTGGTGAGAACTGAGGTGTCATTTACAAATGACACTACAGGTGCCTTGGGATGATATTGCTTACTATAGTAAATATTTGACCTTTTTTCTTTTACTACATGCAAATACTAGGAATCATTTCTGCTCATTGCTTTAGTTACAGGAGAGCTCATTTGAATAAATTAATGGAGGTTAAAAATTGCTTGTGTTTATTAATTCTGTGTGGAACTTTTACATGGGTAAAGTGTTAAGGAAAATCCCCGTTATGATGGAAAGATATTCTAGTAATTGCCTTTAATTATAAGGGCAGCTTGCTACAAATATATTTAAATACATCATAGTGAAAGGCATTAGAAGCTGACAGTTCCATAGCTTAGGACAAGTAATGTATTTTAGAAAGAGACTGAATAAAAGACATGTTCTCCTTAGGCCAACTACCCTTGGAGCTGTTGGATTCATGCCCAGTACTGACATTGTAAAAGCCATTCAGTGTACTTACGATATTTGGGGTTGTTAGGATTGCAAGTGCAGGCAATTCAGATAACCAGGCTAGAATAAATTAAGCTATACTTGTGTTATATCACAATGAGCCAGTTTGCTGTTATTTTGTAGTATAAATAATTTATTCACTTACCTTATCACCGTAGGAGCAGAAAGAATTTGGCATGCGTATGAAGATAGTCAAAGGCACCTTCAAATATATTGGTCTTAATATACATTACTGATGTATGAACTTGTAATAAACCAAGCCCTGAGGGAATATGTTGCCTGGGAGGTGGGTTTTTATCCTATTTGCCAGGCAGAACATACTATAAAATTCAGCAGTTATCCTTTTTTATCATGTGAAATTGAATTTTCAGCCGAAAGAAATGGTTGGGAAAAAGAGCCCTAAGACAGGGAGATGACATCTGGGCAGAAACTTGTATCTTAGAGCTCTCCAGGTCAAATTAATCCATGACATGCCAAATTTCAATGGATGCAAACCACAACAGATTTTAGCTTCTCTATTTTGGGGGGAAGATTTAATGTTTTAGCATGCTAAAAGCAAGAGCATTTTTTTAACACAGGGTCAAATACATTGTTGGTCTGACTCAGGTGTTCTCTTTATCTTAATGCATTCTGACAGACTTCAGCTATGTCTAATGACAAGAAATCAGGAAGACTGAAAGTTAATGGAACTGGGGTAAATCCATGAGAGCCCCTCAAGCCTCGTTTCTCTGGGCTGCTTGTTCACATGCAGTCATACTTCACCTGTTTATGTGAAAAGATGCTTAGGGGGCTTTTTGAACCCCCTGGCAATTTAACCTGATCCAACACACAACTACAAGCCCTCCTGCATCATTAAGTGGCTGCCTGTTTGAAGAGAAATCATGCTTTAGTAGGTAAGGCAAGCAAACATGATGTCCCTTCTAATTTGCCAAATTAATTAAAATATTGCATTTCCAACCAGGTTAGCCCCCTGCATTTGCTTCAGCCTATCTTTCTTTTTTGTGAGTTTCCATTTTCATACAGATTATAAATTTGGATGGACTAATCTACTCAGAAATGAATCCATGTTAAACTAACTGCCTCCATCTTGACAAGTCTTTGGAAATAAGCAGGAAGGGCACCGGTCCCACAGATAATTCATTGTCTGGGACAAAAAGGGCTTGCATAAGTTTTGAGCAAAATTGTGTCCATCACAGCACAGGAATGTGGGCTGTGCATCTTTATATTCTCTCTTCAGTGCTAGTGTAATTGTGTGCTTCAGTGTGCAAGAGCAGATTGGAGTGTTTTTTCTTAACTAGCAGTTGCAGCTTTGAAAAGGTATCCCTGGGGATGGCCAAATGGATCCATGGAGCAGCGGATAGTTTCAGTGAGGAACCCAGCCTTGGGGTTCAAAGCATGGGCCTGACAGATTAGAAGGGGTAAATTCAAGAGACTAGTTATGGTTAAAAGCACAGTTTACACTGTGATTGTTTCAGTTCTCACAGAAACTGAATGGGATAGGTAAGTCAGCAGGCAGAATCAGCACCTTCTGTCCCCCTGGTGAAATACATGGTCCAGTCATACAGGTGCGTTTTGCCTGGTGCAAAGGTCTTCCATAGGAGTCTCTCCCACTGCTAACCATTATCTTATAAAATTAATACCCTGTACCTCAAAGCTAATGAGCTAGTTCTCTGGGCTCCCTACCTCCACCCCATGCTGCCACATCAGGAAGCTGAGTGTCCTTCACCAGGTTCTTCACTGGAGGTGGGAAGTCCCCAGAGTACATCTACCATGCAGGGAATCCTGTTCCCTTGACAATGTTTGCAGCAGGCATCACACTGAAAGCACCCTCCTGGTATTTCCAGCTATTGCATTGGACGTGGCACTGCCAGTCCGAGGAAATCACTGCAGGTAGCCTTTTGGCTGGAAGAGTTGTTACACTAGAGCTGTGCTAGCCCTCAGCTAGGAATTTCATTTGGGCCTTCCAAAGATTAATGACTCTTAGAAGAAAGAAAATGCTAAATGTGTTTGCCCTGTGCTAGCAGGAGGGTAGGACTGTAGCAAGACAGTGTGGGAGAACACCAAGGGTATCATTTAATATTTAGACACCTCAAAAGAACTGTGTTGGTGGATTCTCCTTTGACTTACCAGAGCCATGGCTGGAGTACTTAGGGGTTGTAAGAAATCTTCCCAGCACAGCTGTAAATAGCAGTTCCAAGTCACAGACACACAGACCATATTTGTAGAGTTAAATGTATTTCCTATTTTGGTATGGAAGCGTGTCTCTCCCTACAGATCATTGGGGCTAAAGCCAAACA
Organism: Microhierax caerulescens; assembly: GCA_035590215.1. Lineage (NCBI taxonomy): Eukaryota > Metazoa > Chordata > Aves > Falconiformes > Falconidae > Microhierax > Microhierax caerulescens. The sequence goes on from JAVJGJ010000061.1 coordinate 27,140,866, forward strand.
GATACCCAAGAAATGAAATTAAATCAGAAGTTTTCATTTGTGCACTAGGAAGTAAAAGCAAAGAAGAACCCAGAGCCCAGAGCTATGACAGTTCTGGATAGGCACAGGTTAACAAGAGGTAAAACTGAGACACATTTCAGACACACTTTAAAGTGGGTCTCCAAAGATAATGACTTGTAATCAATTAGCAGCATAGAATGACTGTGTCCATCCCACAGCACTGTTTTTAACACAAAGTCAAGCAGAAGCATGACAGCAACACTATTCTAAAGCCACGCACATATTTATTCTCCACCCAGGCCAGCAAGGATGGGAAAAGGGAATGCAATTAAAAATAACAATCAGCAAACGTACACTATCTTTACTTAACGAAACATCCCGACTACAGCAGCCAGAAACACACTCAACAATCAGAATAACTGGAATTCCCTGCAGTTTGACAGTGGCACATAAGCAGAAATTACTTGTGAGTTTCTGAAAGCAAGGGTAGAACAGACAAAAACTTGTGCTTTTTTCTATTACAACAATTGATAATTATTATATATTTTGCAGCAGGCAAACCATTCCGGGAGCAAGAGAGAAAGCTATCCAGACTTGTTATGAGAGATTTTTCAATAAAACGTTTATAAATAGCACCAGAACTAATCCCAAGCTTAAACTAGCCCCAACCAAAATCAGTGGCAGAACACCTTGACTTCAGCAGGTGCAGAGGCAAGCTTGGTTAAGTGTAAATTCAAAAACACACAATGGATTGTTCCAGTATATCCCCTGAAAGGTGGCCTCCAATCCCAGCATAGCTGCCACGACAGAGGGAGGGTATTAATGACTTCTCTGATGCTCCTCTGCGTCTACATAGCAGTAAGAGGCACAGATTTGGTTTTGTCTCCACTCTGGCAGGCTGTTTGCAATCCTGAAAGCAAATCCTGCAGCTCAACAGACATTTCACAAGGCTGTGTTCTGTAATGAGCTAGTATTTATCATTCAAGCCCTCTGTAAGCTGAAGGCTCTTTGTGCCACTGACCCCAGCCTTTCGTCTAGCCTTGAACGGCTGCTGTTTGGCAGTGACAGCTGAATTGGGTTTTGTCCTTCTGCAGCAATGCATGCTTGCCAGCCATCCTTCCCTCAAACCCACTTGTTTGCTGCATGTTGGGGCCAAGATACACAATCCACCCCTTTCATGCCAGCAGTGTCCCTTAGGCAAAGCGTGAGAACACTTGCCAGCAGGCCTTCCTTCCCATTAATGCTTGTTAAGCATTACTTCTTCCCACCCTCCAGCCATGTGGGAGCCTGCAATTTCCATGTGGAAGAGTATTAAGCAGAGTGGTTGCACTGGGTCACTACAGACTGCCATCACTGGCATGACTTATCCTCAACTTCTCTATTAATTCAGCGGCATGTCAAGCTCCCTGATTGAAACAGCCCTGTGAAAGGCATTTTACTGCTTGAACTGGTCCCAGGCATGTGTCGGCCTTAGCTGTCAGACTTAGCCAGTCAAAACTGCAAGCTGTGCATCAGAAAGCAGCAAACACAGCCTGGCTGTACCTGTGCCCAGGGAGCACCTCTGCTTTATTGGTAAAGTTTGGGGACAAACCTGCTCTTGATATTTGGCTTCTACACTATTCACAGTGTTCATCCTCCAGCCAGCGCTAAGAGGCTGGACCTCCCAGAAGGGGACAGACCATGGATGCAGCAGGGACTTTACTTATTTCTCAGTGCCATGCCTAGAGGATTGGATGGACTTCTTTATACATCACCGGTTCCCAGATGTCCTAACCAGGACAGACAGTGTAGTCTTGAGCTCATCCTTCCTGTGAAATCCAGCTTCTGAATTCAGCTTCTCTTTACCATCCTAAAACTAGAGCAGCTCCCCCTCTGGTAGGGAGACTGGGGAAGTGAAACATCTATACAGACATGAGTGACTGTGCAGCCTGACTCACTGCACACTACAAATTATCTACGTACACACATGCAAATGGTGGGCTCCTTTGCGTTAGGGCTGAGCCAGACTTTCTAGCAGCACCAGCTGAACTAGAGCACTCAGAAAATTATTCATGTTTCAGACTCAGTCTCCAATAGAGTCCATTATACGTCTCTTTCATTTTCCCTGTGTCCTCCTTAGGCCAGAACCCCAACAGCCAATCCAGAAAAAGAACATTTCTGCTAATCTTTTTTTTGAAAGACAATTGAAATTTTTCCAGCCTCTGGTGGCCACCTCAGCCTGGTCTGGGAGCCCACTAAGATGCCATGCAAAGTCCCAAAAGGAGGCAAACCAATTATGAAAATGAGACATGAGGAGAGGAGGATATATAATCCATTGCTCTTCCATATAATTAACGAGGAAGTGCGTGTGGGATGCAGATTTCCAGACCTGAGGCACTAATGCAATTTGCACTGGTACTAACAAACACAGGCTCAGGGACACCCCTGTTCTGAAAGAGAAGGTCCAGCAGCTCTTCCATAAGAGCAACTTGAAAAACAGAATGACTGTTTCAGTAACACCTTCCCATCCCAAGCACCTTCAACTCCACCTTCCTTAAACACAGGTGCCGCTGGTCCAGACCTGCATTGCAGTGACCTGCAAACTGATCACCCTTCCTCAGAGCAGGTTTCTTGCCTATAATGCAGCTGTTTGCACTGCACATGACTCCCACAGCCATTCCTTCCCAACAGTGCACCTATCAATACAGCAAATGAAGGTATGTCCTAAGCACCTATCTATCTGCACCTACAGTCACCTGAGGGTGCTTAGTGACAGGCCAGTCAGGTCCCCATGCACTGCATTACAGAGCAAGCTCTACCCTTCCATCACGTGATGGGTGCATTTCAGATCAGTGTACAGCTCGTGTGCCTTTATTGGGGACAATGCTGTCCTCCCCCAGTGAAAGGCTGGGCACAACTATTCCAGTGGTCTGTTTTTCAAACTGACAGTGTCTAAGTAGCTAGCCTACCTGGAAAGTCAGCTGCACTTATTAGAAGGACTGTTAAAAGACCCTTTCTAGGAAAATTGCAGGAACATCACACATTTTGCAATTCTGAACAGGTTCCTGTCTCTTGAAGTTCATCCCCTGAGTAGAGACTTCTTTTCACTGGGTCAACGGATCATGGTTATGTCCTATATCTGAAATGTAAAGCTCCACTTTACAGAAGTGGACTTTTCAGCATGTATCTTTGCCACTCCACAAACAGCCTGAGCCCCACAGACCTGGATTTTCTCACCATTCCCACAAGTTATAATTAGCTAAAACAGGTGACAAATCCTTGGAGAGCCATGCATCTCCCCACCCAGACCATGGGAAGCTAGCACACTTGCATTCTGTGACATTTAAAGAGCACTCCCAGCCCAATATTTTATTAATTAAGTTTGTGTTTAAATATATATATATATATATATATAAAAAAAATCTGTGTTATTTTCTAGGTGAAAACCACTCACGTATGACCAAAATAGTCAGCCAGGACAAAGGCTCAGACTGCCGAGGTCTCAACCCCTTGTGCAGAGCTCTTTCCAGAAAGACTACCTGAGATATTGTCAGAATCTAGCAGCTCAACAATGCTGTATGGAGAACAATCTTCCAAACCCAGCTTACTGCAGATCCAGCCACAGAAGCCCTTCTCCATATCCCTGACAGCATGCCACCAGTACCCAAAGGACCATGCTACCTGTGCCACAGCTGAGTACAGGCCTAGGGAAAAAGACACGACCATAATTATAATTGGGTAGAAGATGATCAAAAAGGGACAAAATGTGATTTTGTGCCAGAAGGTCCTCTCTTCATTGTATACCAAGAAGATGTTGTACCATGTAATGGTTCCATAGTAGAATGAAACCACAAAGGACACTACAAAAATGACGGGGAGGCAGATGATGGTCCAGAGAACAATGTGGGGTCCTCTGTCCAGCCCAACATCACACTTCTTCTTCTCAGGCATGTCCTCTTTAGGGGGCTCCTTTGACTTCGCCAGTTCCTGTAGCTCTTTATCTGTTAGTGTGACATGGATGTCCACCATCTGACCCTTCTTCTTTCCCCTGGTGATTGTTCCAGTCAAGGTGACATAGCGGCTGTCTAAAGGCATGTTCCAGACACCTACAAACACAGATAAACTCATCTACATTAGATTTATTTTCAGTACACAGTATTTTCTGTAAATCCCCAAAGACAATTAGATAGTGCATACGGAGTTATAATTAAATTAAAAAAAGATGGAATGCAATAAGCAATGGAGTATAAAGAAGATTATCACAGAAGAAAATGGAAGAAGAACTAATGAGGGAGAAGACATGAATTCCAGATGATAGAAATCGCAAGGGAGAAGACTCCAGCATCTGCATTAGGGACAATATGAGAAGGGAAAGTGCTGCAGGAGTGTATGAGAAAGAGATGAGGCACAGTAACTTAATCAAAAATGGCATGCCTATTTTCTCTGGTACCTTCATAGGTTTATTCCTTACCACTGTGAACACTTGGGGTGAAATATGACTAAGACTCTTGCTCTGGAATAAGCGCATCCATACATGGAGTTATACTTGAATAGCTAATATTTCACTTTACATTTCCACTGTATCTCAATCCAAATTAATTTTCAAAGTTCAGAAAAAGCTTACAAACTCTCATATAATTATGTTTGCATTTTAAGAGATCAACAAAGGCACCAAACAGGAAAGTGTTGGGATGCATGTTAAAGTCACAGACTGCCTTAGTTCCCAAGTGAAATTCATTAGGACAGTCCCTGCAATGATAGTGGCCAAAAACTCTACGGGCCTAAAATATACTTCCTCCCAGTCTTAATTCTGACTAGCTTGAAAGGTCTTCAGAGGCTCTTGAAAGGAGGCTCAGCAGTTTGAACTGGCCCACCAAAATAGGAAGGCAGCAGATAAGCCATAAGGATAGGGGTTAAGATCATGAGAGAATCTGCTGTGGCTGATGGATGAGGAGCATGCATTCACATTTGAGCCCCTACCAGCCTGCACTGCTGACTCACAAGAGGATTAGCCAAAGGACCTGACTCCCACACTTCTTCCCTGCAAGAGTATCCAGGACAGGCATCAGAAGTGAAAGCGGCTCCAAGATGCCCCACAATGCCCTTACCAAACAATTACTCTTAAAGAGGAAGCTGTGCTGAGAAGCTGCAAACAGAAAGCAACAGCAAATCCTAGAATATGAGTAAAACTCCCTGTCACAGGTAGAGCCACTAAATCCATTTGCTTCCATCCTTTCACTTAACAGGCAGGTTTTTTAAGCATGGACAGGAGCTTGATCACAGCGTCATTGGCTTAAAGCACGCACAGCATTCTTCTGGATCAACCCTAACCTGCAGATACATTTAAAAATGAGTGCAGCAACAACCAACCTCTGCAAAGAACTGCAAGGACACCCCAAATCAGCCTGTAATGCTTTTTATTTTGGAGTGGGTTTATGTATGAACTCGGGCTCTCCCTGCCTGCAGTCTTGAAGAGGGTTGGTCCCAGAGTCACTTCCATTTGACTTTAGTGCATGCTGGCATCAAAAAACGTTTATGGAAAGTGGGTGTTCCCAGGAATACATACCATCAGCCATGGATTGACCCAGGAACTTGGAGCCTTCCTCAGAGCTCCTCTCCCCTCCTTCTTCCTCCACCTGTTCTTCTTCCACCTTATTCTCATTCTCTGACCGATACACTATTATTGACTCGGGACGAGACTCTTTCTTCTTCTTTTTCCTCCGGTCCATAGTGGCTTCCCCATCAAAGGTGACAGTGGTTGCCACAGCCCTTCTCATGGAGCCACGGTGAGGGCTCTGGCTTCCAGACTTGCTCTCCTTCTGCACTGTCTCCTCCATCCCACTGCTGCTCTCAAGACCCTCACTTGGCATCTTGCAGCACTTGTTTCCAACTTAACAGGTCCTGCACTTAGAAGGCATTGATTAGGCAATGGTCCCATGGATGCTTTGCTTTGGTAAGATGTCCCACTGCTGACATCCAAATTATGCACTCCATTCCCAGCCTAAAATGACAGAGAAGGCTGAAAAAGTGTCTTTTTCTTACCAAGCAGAAAAAATGGCCATACTTTTCCCATAAAGGGTTACTTTCAACTGGTTTAAGTGTCATCTGAAGATCCTTTTTACTGTCCTGAACTTGAATTTTATTACATGGATACATGCTTTGTAATATCACCTAATCCTGATTCTCAGGTTCCAACTTTAAATATAACAAAACAAAGCTACTGGAAAAGGAAAGGGTAATAACATTTATAAGAAGAGATTAAACAAGCAGAGCTTACTGGGTGAATTTAACATTCCTCTGCAATGCTGGAAGCAAACAGAAGACAATAGATTTGGCCCATATGCATGAGAATGTAGAAACAAAACCATAGAGGAAAAAGAAGTTGACTGATTTAAGGGATTGGCCTAGATTAGAGACAGCTGCAGCAGGAATACTGTGCTCATCTTTGTTACAACAGGTATATTGGCGCCAGGCTTTCTCATTTTGAGTGTCTTCTGATTTACTGCCCATTGCAAGGGTATTACAAAAAGTAATCAAATGATGTCAAAATGAATGATGTTTCAATCCATACCGATTTAGCATTATGTAGTGCTGTCAAACCTTAAAAATACAGTATATACAGTGGATTTAAAGCAAAATTATTAAGATGACTTCACTGGGGAGGGAATTGGAAACCACAGCCAAGTCTCCTGATTGTGCAGGGAAAACAACCCAAATCTTCTCAAAGCTTTGTAACAAATATAGCAGCTTTGTTTTTTTCTCCTCATTCAAGCAAAATTAACAGCAATATCAAGTGACACTGTTATCTGTGGGAAAGCTGCCTAAGTAAAAACCATATAATTAAAGAGGCATTGAGACAGACAAATCCTGCTCCATGGACATGGACGAAGCAGGATTAATGGTTCTCAGACATCATAACATTTACGAAACTGACTGTATCAAGTATTCATGAAGTATTTAGGTACAAATGTGAATACACTGAATAACATTTTAACAACGCTGAAGAGCTCTGTTGAACATTCACATTTGTATTTCAAAAAATGACCAATAATTAAGCTTCTACCTAGTATCTAAGTCATCTCTTTAACAAGAAACTAAGAAACACAGTTATCATAGTTTATAGCCCACACAATACCACAGAAATTGTTTTACCTGAACAGATGCTAGAGATTTTCCTAGTTTGTTTTGAAATGTTTTGCAGAACTCATGATCAACTATTTATGCCTCGTATGCTCTCTCTCATACACACACAACTTTTAATTGTATCACTTTAACACCTAAGACTGTGACCAATTGGCTCCACGTGGCTTTGAAGAACTAAACAATTCAGATTACTTTTTGAAACCTCAACAGAGAATGGAGCAAAACCAAGAAGGTATTTTTCCCCAGAGACCTTTTTGGTCTCTGGGAAAAGCATCTCATCACCTCCACCAATCCCCCCCCACCAAAAAAAAAAAAAAAAACAACCAAAAAACCCCACCAAAACAAAAAACAGCAACAAAAACAAAAACCCACCCAAAATAAATAAGCTAATGAGATGCAATTCCTCAATACAGTTCTTGTACCTTGTCTGCCTGAGGAACACAGCCTTTACATCTGTTTGGAAGCAGCATGCAGATAGTCAGTTTTACACATACCATAATATAAAAGAGGAATGGGATATGCAAGAAACTTCACAGTGAAATCTAATACTTTGCTTTCCACTTCCTCCTTTTAATTGCAAAGCAAACCATACACTGACTTCAAAGATAGCAAGCTCTGGCTCTTAACACGTTAATATTGGCAGGACTCAGATCTTTTCACATCCATTGGAATTCGTGTAAGTTTTCATTCAGTGTTTTTAAAAAGCGCCTTTATGGGGAAATGGAATAAATTTATTATATGGAATAAACTCACCCTTTGTAGTAAATTCATCCAGTAAGTACAATAGGCTCTAACATTTTTCTCTGAGAATTAGCAATAAAACTTCATGGTTTGCATCTATGAAATCCTAAAATTACGACTGAGCCTAATCTCACTGAGACACCAGTGAGATTCCCCTCCCAGAGGTACTGAAAACAGGCCTGGAGCCACAGAGAAGCCAAAACTATCACTGCTGGGGTGATTACTAAGTGTCTGGAGAAACAGAAATTGATTTGCAATTAGATTCCCACAGATCCTGGCTGTAGTTCCATGATCAGTCCCTACTGCTTTGAAAAGGAGATGACTTGCCAGTAACAACTAAAACCAACATAAAGCTATAGGCAAAGATTTGTAGTTGAATTATTTTTCCTTAAGGTTTATCTAGCTGTGACATTGGTTAAACTCACAGTAGATGGTAAACTAACTAACATCAGTTCTCAGTGCAATGCCAAAGCCTAAAGGATTGTGTCAGCCTTGACTATGAGAGGAGAAGCAAGGTGATGTCCCTTCTGAATCTGTCACAGATAGGCACTAGAAATCTGTGTCCAGTTCTTGCGCTCACCGGTCAGGTGGGATGCTGATTAATGACCAGAAGATGCCCTACGATCCCCCCAGTTATTTTGCTAAATCATATGTTCCCACCTCCACTATAGCAGCTAGTGCCACTGTGAATTTCCACCAGGACTAGAAAGAAACACCTCAACAACATGTTTGTCAAGGGGTGGCAGCTCAGTTTCTACTTCTCTTGCTCCTGAGCTCAGAACAGGGAAGGGAATGGGCTATGGGAGACAAGCCCCTAAGAAGTGTCATTGCTATTGCTGTGGCCGGGTCAGAGCCCTTGGGATAAGGAAGTGAAAGAGCCCAGATTATTCTGTTTAAGGCACAAGGAAATAAAATCTGATGTTAGTCTGTCTACATCAGAAAAAAAAACCATGATGAAGGAACACCCTCTGATCCAGCAGAGGAGGATGCAGTAAGATAAGAAGCTGAAAGATACAAATACAGGCCAGACGTTAGGTAGGTGTTTTAACAAAGTGGTAGGTGTCACTTGATATACATCACAGAGGGCTGTGGAAAGTTGTCCCATCACTGGAAACTTCCAAATCAGGACTGGGTATCTTGGCAGCTGTTTGGTCACGCATACTTGACTAGAAAATGTATTAATGTGGGAAAGTCCTTTGGCTTGTACTAGAGAGCAGTCAGATTGAAAGATCACAAAGATCTTTCCTGATCTTAAGTTTGTTTTCACAACAGATGTTTGTTCTTTCCTCATCTGTTTCTGCCAATGGACCAGCTGGGATACGCTCTCCCACCTGGTCCAGACTTCTGAACACAGCTCTTCGAAACACCACCATCAGCCCCACATCCCACTGGGATGCTGGTAATCAAAGAGGTTCAAGCCCCAATCCCATTTTCCCCAAGAATATTTTCTTCCTAGTTGCGAACAAAAATGGGCTCTTGCAGAAGTCACAGCAGAGTACACAAAGCTTATTTTTTCTCTCTTCCTTTTCTATACATCCTGTAAGAACAAGGACAGCCCTCATCACTACACAGCTATCTACTGCATCAACTCATTTCAGCCATACACTGAGCTCTTCACCCCTTAAAAGCCTTGCTGTGGAGCTGAAGCATGACAATTGCTGTGTATCTAATACTAGTGATGTCTCCCATGTGGGAGCACAGGGACAGACAGGAATCCAATAACTGTCCATGGGAGGGAGGGAAAAGAAATGGTCAGATTTCAAGGATAGCAGGGAGCAGTTTATTAGCTAAACAATTTGTTATTAATCTTCGTGTGAAAACAGATGGAGAACACTGGGGAGGTGGCTCTGCAAAAACACTCTGTAGAGGAATTTTTAGAAGCACAATCTTCTGTTACTATGCAGTAAAGCTATTGCTGCTTACACTTCTTACACTTCTCATGACAGAATTAGTCTTTGACACACATAACAGGAGCCTAAAAGCTTGGCCTTGCACCATTTAGGTCAACGGAAGTTTTTTCCATTGGTTTTCAGGGTTTGATCCTGCTGCTAACAGAAGAGAAATTATCCGGTTTGAACACAGACAGGAAGGAAGAGTCTTCCCGCAAGCTAATAAAATCCTTGATCTTAAATCCCTGCTAAAGCACAAGTAACCTTTTTATAACTGCTCAGAACAGACATTACAGGAAAAAATGTAGACAGTAAGCAGTGAGGAGCATCAATTTTTATTTTTAAAGTCACATAAATGCTCAACACAAGAACAACTGGCACTGTGTCTTCACTCACATCATGCAGGGGTTATCTGCAGAACAAAAAAACCCTGTGCTTTAGAAGCACTGTGAGTTATGAAGGACAGGGAAGAGATAAGGGAGAATTTACCCCAGAGACACACCTTAAGAGAGAATTCCCCAGCCACGGATCAACTCCATAGCTTCCCTATCCCAAATCCCTTCTCTACCCAACCCCGCCTCTTGATTTTGTGTATGTGCATGCTTCTGAGGATGCATGTTACCCAAAGAATTATTTCCAATCCTTAATATTTTTAAAAGGGTTATCTGCTGGCAGATTGTACATATGAAAAATAGATGGTATCAGATGCATCCAGCTGTTCAGGACAGATCTGTCTGTCACCAATCAATCAGGATATGATAAAATGCGGTCTAATCAAGGACATGCAGCCCCACACCCTACAAAATCATGTGGCATGACCTATGTAAGAAAGCGCATTTAATTCAGACCTTAATTCTGGGAAAGGGTGAAATGGTAGGCTCCCTCAACAACTTTGGATCTGTTTTAAATTTCTAAATGACTCCACATGATCTTTCACATATGCATCCTCACCACACCCTGCTGAAACAGAGGACAATGTCCTTCTCCATTTTGTGATGAAATAGCTCAAACTATATTACAGAGTTGCTTGAACCTAGCAAATATCAAGGCTGCGATGAATGACACATTAAAAGGCAAGGCAAGGATAGCCCCTCCCTATCAGTATTAGAGTCTGTGCAGCTTGTGGTGAGCTTGACAGGGGGATTTATTTCACTGAAAATAACCCTTTTGCATTTTAAAAGAAAATAAAATGTTATTTTCAGCCAGACAGATTCCCTCATCAGGTTCACCATGCACCTATCCCTAGAGGAAAGAATTTCTAAGGAGGGGGAGGAAAACTGCCCCTCATGGCAGCGGCCCATTGTGAGGCTTCATTGTCTGTATATAGCTTAATCCACAAGCTTCAAAGCATTTTCACTTCTTGGAAAGAGACAAGAAATGCTCTGACTGTGCATCCAAGCAGATGTTTGAGGACTGAGCAGTCCTCAAGCTGGACTGCAGAAAGCAGAGGATGGTGCTGAGCACTGCAGCAGAGGAGATAACGCAGTAAGATGACTTATACCATCACAAACTTTATGGCTGTTTGCTAATGGAGCCCCACTGCCCCACACCTTCCCCTCAGAAGCAGAGGGTGCTAAAAGCTCAAGCTAAAAGCAAAGGGAGGAATGGGCAAGCAACACAATTTTTGCAGGCAAGTGCTGACAGACCCAAGTTTGCCCAGTCCTTCTCATTTATCATGGGCACATGGCTCCTGCCTGTTGGCCAGTGGCATTAGTGCCAGTGCTGCCCCACATTGTTAAGCAGCTTCTGGACCTCCCACTGGCACCATAAGCTGGACCTGTGTCAGCCAGTATGGATTGACCATCACTGAAGATGTACCTGCAGCAAGACTTGACTTGCTTGGGTACGGATTAAGGGCTTGCTGGCTCCTGGTGCCATGCTGAGTGGTTCATGCCCCTTGCTCTCCCTACTGTCCTTCCATGAGATACTCAAACACTTGCTGACAGTATTCTATGGATACAGCCAAAACAAAACAAAAAAAAGAAATTAAGAGAGGTGTTCCAAAGTATCACTGAATTGTTTCTGGATGACTTTTTCAAAGGATTCTTTTAAAAGTCAAGGACATTTTACAGACTGTCTGTTTTATGAATCAGTTCTTTTTATTTTCCTCTGCTGTTCCATAACTTTTCCAAATGTCACAGAAAAATAACTGCTGTGTAGATCAGTATTACTGAAGGCTGGAAAACAGCATACACAAAGAGCTGTGCATTTTTATTTTATATTAAATGAAATGCCTAATTGATTTTCTTGCATACTAACTTTTTCAAAATCTGCAAACTGTACTGGTCTACCTTTTTAAAAGTGAAAGCCTGCAGTGCTGTCTCTCCCTTGTCTCCCCACTTCTTTGTCCAGACTGCTAGAAGAAAGAGAAATTGAGACAAAGGACTCAAAGCTTCCCACTGCCTCCACAGGCATGAGATCTGTTTCTTTATGTTTATTATACTGTGCTAAAAATGTCAATGAATGCCACATGCACATTAGCCTTTAAAGAGAACCAAGGCTTTAAAAGGAGAATGACTTGGAAATGGAAGTTAGTTTGAAATCTTCAAAGCAAACCAAGTGGTTTAGACATGAATCTTGAATAAATTCAGCAGAAGTCCCTGAATCTTGTACAAAAAAAAGCTCTCAACAGTCAAGTGGAGGTATGCTCTCTCAATTCCTCTGCTCTACCCCTCACTTCTGCATTTGCCAAAGCAGGCCATCCAGCACCTTGAAACAGCAGGTGCCCATTGTAATTCCTAACCCACCCACCAGGTCACTGATGCATTACACTTTACCATAGAACAGCCAAACAAGTCAGTTTCACCAACTTGAGCCCAGCATCCTGCCTGCACAGCTCCTTAGGCTGGGATCAGGTGTAGCATTGCAATGGTTTAACCCCAACCAGCAACCCAGCAACAAAGTACCACACAGCTGCTCACTCACTACCCCCACCCCCTGCAGTGGGATAGGGAGGAGAATCAGAAAAAGGCAACACCTGTGGGTCGAGATAAGAACGATTTAATAATTGAAATAAAGTTTAAAAAATAAAAAATGTAATAATAGTAATAGTAATTAAGGGGGATGGGAGTGGGGGTGGGGAAGAGAGAAGGGTAAAACCCAAGGGAAAACCAATGATGCACACTACAATTGCTCCCTGCCTGCTGACTGATGCCCTGCCAGTCCCTGAGCAGCGATCAGCTGCCCCTGGCCAACTCCCCCTGGTTTATATACTGAGGATGATGCTCTGTGGTGTGGAATATCCCTTTGGCTAGTCTGGGTCAGCTGTCCTGGCTCTGCTTCCTCCCAGCTCCTTGTGCATCTGCTCACAGGCACAGCATGGGAAACTGAAAAGTGCTTGATTTAGGGTAAGCGCTACTTTGCAACAACTAAAACATTGGTATATTATCAACATTATTCTCATACTAAATCCAAAACACAGCACTGTACCAGCTACTAAGAAGAAAATGAGTTCTATCCCAGCTGAAACCAGGACAAGCATCTATTTTTATTGGTATAATACCTGATTCACCCTCAGTTTGAAGGCTTGGTATTAAATGGGATTGGAAGACGTGCTAGGAGCTTGCTGCACACATCAAATGGGTATTGTCTCCTCTAGGCATCCAAGCAGATGCCTAGCAACAGTAATGGGGCAAGCATGTAGTACATGAAACAAGAGTTTTGATCTGCTCACCTTCCTTTCCAGAGTGCAGAGAAAACACCTACACACACACACACCAGTGAGAAACATTGGCAGTTGCTGTGTCTGAAGACTGCAGAACCATGAAGCACCAGTGGTGGGTGTGAAGCACTTGTGTAACACAAGACAGTACAGTCCCAGCTACAGAGACCTGGCTGGCAGGTGATTTCAGTGATGGACTGCAAGACCTCAGTTTCCTTTCCTTAGGAAATGATGCAGTGCTCTGACCAGGATGTTTTAATGCATGCTGGACTCTTGCCTGACCTTTACAATAACTGAAAACTAGGACCCTGTGTTGGCACCTCAGGCTCTTTTTTCCTTCCTTTCCTACTCAGAAGATGCCTGACCATCTTAGTCTTCTCTCCCTTTCCTGCCCTGCTCTGTGCTGGCAAGGTCAAGCATGCCACTGCTTTACTCAGACAAAATAAGCAGAAACCACACATAGAAATACCTGCAATTGAAAAGCAAGAAGGTACAGACATGCAGCCCAGTGGAAAACACAATTGTAAATCCAGTCTGGAAAGGATTATCTGAAAAATACCACACTGAACTACATCCTGCGGTTCTTATTATGCAAAATATTTGGGGGCTTCAGATCAGAGCTTTCTGAGAGTTATACCTGGCTGCAGCCCAGGAATTGCTGAAGAGCCAAACTGCAGAGAACTGGAAGATTCCCCTGGGAGTGATTCAGGATTGCTTAATGCATTGCACAGTAAATATAATCTAAGATATTTAGACAGTATCTCCAGCAGCAGGAATTAGTTGGCTCAGGGGACTCTCGACTGGATACAAGTGCACATACAGATCCATGGTGCCAGGGTATTAAAAATGCAGCACTTTGAATTGTAGACAAGTGAATGCTTCAGTATCATTAGCATGGTATTAGCAAGGAGTGTGATTATTTAGAAAATCTGTCTACATACCAGTTTCAAACTGTTTGATGTTGATATCCTACATCTTGCACCACTACAAACTCCACTTTGAATGAGGTGTTGGTGGTATCTTCTATATTTTTTTTAAACACTGGAATGAAATTCCTAGGAGTAACAATGAAAGGTTGTAATATACTGATTATCTCCTAATTAGACTGAAATCCCCCAAGATACCACTGAGAGTAAAGTACCTTTCCAGAAAGAAGTCCCTAAAGAGATGAATCGACCAGAGAGCCTGACCATCAGCTGAGGCTGACCGGGAGTTGTTTTGACATGAAAACCAGAAGCCACAAACCAGAAAGGCTCTGACTTCTTAGTGAAAGATGATGAAAAGAAAAACAGCCACAGGAGGGAACACACAGACAGGAGGTGAAAGTAGCAGGGATTTCCAAAGAGGTCTTTTGTGTAATCCCACAGAAAGGTCCTGAGAGAAGCAGAAACTCACACTAGTTTTCATTTGGTTTCACCCCAATCCAGGCATTTCTTGTAATAGGTATGGGTGGTGGTGGTGTGCGTGGAGAAATTATTGTGGTTATATTTTATGCAATTTGGTATCCCAGGAGAAGAAAGATATGAACCTGGAGCATCCATAAGGGTGGGGTTCTGAGAAAGCAGAAGCTGCTGGAGTGCAAGCCTGATTTTTTCTGAAGGCTGACTAGCAGAAATCCTCTGTCAAAAATT
Organism: Microhierax caerulescens; assembly: GCA_035590215.1. Lineage (NCBI taxonomy): Eukaryota > Metazoa > Chordata > Aves > Falconiformes > Falconidae > Microhierax > Microhierax caerulescens. Next base: position 27,155,910 of record JAVJGJ010000061.1, read on the forward strand.
GCCTTTGATCCTACAGTTTTATTTCTGTCACTGAGACATTTTTCATTAAATCTCCTCTGCTCTCACCTCCTTGTGAGACTGCTGGCCCCAGGGATACCTCTCCCAGCATTTGGGTCCTGCAGAGGTTTCTCTCCTGTTTGAGCCATCTGTTTTCTCACGTCAGGTTGGTATTTAATAACTCTGAGACCCTCCCCCTTGCCAACATGGATTACAAACTATGGGAGGGCACAGACCCCCTGAAGGACAGCAGGCTGTAAGGAATTATTAAGGTAGTACGTATTGCTGCCAGGATTTTTGAAGCATGACGGTGTACTGGACTGGCAGATGTCATCAGCTGAATAGCTGAGCCATAGGCTGGCAAAGCACAAAATCAGCTTTTGACAAAAGTAGCCTTTTCTGAAAATGCAGTTTCCTGTTCATCTCAACAAATTGAACTAATTCATTCAATGCCAAGACACAATCTGGGAGCTGCAGAAACAGGAAATCTAGTTTTTCCTCTTCAATCTATAAATGAAACAGTAGATGTTGAAGAATAACGTGCTAATCCCACAACTCTGAAGGAGCTGACAACTGAAAAAAAACCTATTGATTAATTCTTTTTCCTACATGTGTCATCTTGATTTTTGAATGTTTAATGTTTTAAGTGATAGCTATACCAAGGAAAAAACATTGAGATGGTTTTTAACTTCAAAAAATGAAAATTAAGACTCCAAGGCTTTAAATGCAGATTTATTTTCTTCCAAATTTAAGCTGCCACAAACTGAAAAAAAAAAATAATCACCTAATCAGATACCGTTTTCTAAGACAAAAATTAAGAATCTGAACATTAAGCTAATAATAACATGTAAGATGCACCTTCTGCTTACTGAATTTAGTACTACATGGCTGCATGAAGTGGCAGACCAACATGGTTTAATACTACCAATAAAAGAAAATTAACATTCTTTGCAAATAAGTACGTACAATGCAGGAAAAGATTAAAATTTATTTTAGTTAATAGAATTTTCTTCTTTTCAGCTTAAATAATTTTGAATTTTCATCAGCGGAGTACAATTGATATACTTTGAATCCTGGGTGCAAAGGTAACCCGCACAACAATGAACAGAAGCCATTGCCCTCCTGAAAACTTTTGTGAGCATTGGTTACCTCAGCTCTGTTCTTTGTAGATAGATTTTGTACCAGAAGGGGCTACCCTCCACTGAATGCCAAGGAATGGGCGTCTCCTTTTCTTGCCCCTTACTCTCCAGTCTTTATGCCTTTCCCCTTTCTCCTCCCACCTATCACTCACAGAACCTTAATTCATGTGTTCAGCCCCTTATTTATGGCATTTCTATGCCTACTGAGAAATTCCAAAACCCAAGCAATTTATCCTGGTAGGGAAGAAAAATAATTTGATAGTACTTTCCAGGAAGAACACTGAAATTAATCAATCATATGAGCAGAGGCCCACTGGATTTTCCTTGGTGGCCTGCAGCTCAGTCAGGGTGGCAGGCAGGTTGGAATATGAAGATCTAGTTCACTAGCACAGACAAATGCTTCCCCCTGGGATTAATTAATGATTACTCTGATACAGCCTGCCTAAAATATGTAGGGCAGCCAGAAACAGTTAATGGGGATCTTTGGAGC
>JAVJGJ010000061.1:27159239-27179836 GCA_035590215.1 Microhierax caerulescens
GTGAAGGCGGGGGTGGAGTTTGAGGGGGGCCGGGGAGCGCCGTGAGTTTGGGGCAGGCGGCGCTCGGGGGGGGAGTGTGGGTAGCTCGTGAGTGGGACGTAGTGACAGGAATCGGTGAATAGCGAGAAGGAGGCGAGGTTGATGCGGGGCTGTATGTCTTTTGACCCGCTGGCGCTTAAAAGATGCACCGTTTTAAATACAGCGGTCAAGGTAAGGTTGTATTAAGCCAGGACTCTTTCCCTCATACACCCTCTTAAGTCTGGAGGGTTTACCTGGTGGTTGAACTGAGTCTCACGGAGTACTGTGGTTTTGAACTGATCTCCACGCAGTGAGATTAGAGACACGGTGCTTCTCTGTCAGTGCTCGTGACAGAAATGTCCTGGAGTTAAAGTATATCTTCAACATATGCTTTGTGGGTTTTCTTTCCGTGCTGATTACAGAGAAGTGGTAAAATATGGAGTGCAAGGCAATCTTCTGAGTCATCCACCTTGCAACACCTTTTCTGCAAGTTTCAACATGAAGTCCTACAGACCAGCGTCAGACTGGTTTCAGATAATGTTTGTCATCGTGATTGGATTCAAAGTACCAGCACTAGCATCAATGGCCTCGTGGTACCATACTCCTCATGGTTTGCGCTGTTGAAATGTGCATCGTGCCATTTCACTGCACAGTAAAGAGCTTTCTTTGTTAAGACTGTGCTGGAAGACATTGCTGCCTCTTCTGGCCTTTGTCACTTCAGCTTTCCACTTGCCCTGTAGAGCTGAAGTGAGGGTTGGTTCTGCTACTTTTGTATTGCTGGGGAACTAAGCATTTTTTTAAGGTGTCTTTACATGCTACCTTAAAGAGGTGCTTTTTAAGCATCATGACAGTGTTGGTTGATGATGTTTCCCAGTTACCTTAAAATTGTACTTAATTTGAACTGCATTATTTTTCTCAAACAAAATACAAATAACAAAAGCGTGTGTCCATAACATCCTGAGCAGAAAACAAGGCTGCAAATTTCTACAAAGCACATGTAAGAAAGTGAAGAATAATGAAGAAAATCAAGTCTGAGCAACCTTCCTTACCTGCAGACTTGCTGGCTACTCCTGACAAGGTGACTGGGGACTACTTCCACGTACACCTTGTGCTTTAGGCTGTATTTTTTGGAGAGGGATGGAGCAGCAACAGATAATGCCAGTCATGATCTACATTGGTTTTATAACCAGTCTCCTTTGAAGCCTTCTGGACAGATTTAAAGCCTTTATCTGGAAACTTTTGCCCTTTTGCCCCAACACTATCAGGAAATGGTCTGGTCATTCTTTGTGAAGAAAAATAAGCGAAGTACTATTAGCTTGCACAGTAGGTACCAAGTGTTCTTCAGTGAAAATTTCCCCTCTCCTAATTGGCATATTTAGCAAAAATAAAGCCTTATGAGACCTTATTCTATATCAGTGTGTGCATTAACAAGCACTTGATCAGTGTAACTGCTGCTGTGATTTAGTATTTTGTGTTACGCAGTAATTATGCACACCATTTTATGAACTCTGAATTACTTGGGTGGTTGTACAAGTGACTGGAGTTCTTAATTTAAAAAATCAGGAGACCTCAGAGACTAGTATGTTCACATGTGTTGTTTTAAGATGGCCACTGATTGACGGTGAAATTCCCACTCCTAGGGATATCTAGTTGCAGCACTTCCTTCTGGGAGAATTCAACTCCTCTTGAATTTATTTTATGGTTTTTGGAGTTTTGTTTTGGTTCTTTTTAGTTTTATACATAGTTTCACAAGACAGTCTGAGCCAAATGAACAGCTTGCTGTGCTTTACTCCCACTAGTTACTTTGAGTTGATTCTGATGTTTGTTTGATCACGAGAGGCCAAATTCCACTCAGTAAAATAGCAACAAAGGGAAAAAAAAACCCACAAAGCCACCTGGCAAGTTGTTAACTGTTTTTTTTGGCTGGTTGAGGGTGTTGAATTGGTTTATGTTAAAGCAGATGAACAGCAGAGCTAGTATGAGGAAGGGATAACTTCTGCTGGGATGCTGAGGTTATGGAAGAAGGGAACTGGGAGCAAGACCTCTTTGTCTGCTTGCCATCCAAAGCTAGTAATTTGCTTATTCATAATAGGAAAATGCATGCTTACTGGATTTGCACTAGAAATTAATTTGATGTGGTCTCTTTTAGTCTATGTAGTAGCAATTACTGAAGACTTAAAGCTGTCCCAAGTCTGCTAATAAGACAGAAGAAACTAGACTGGTTGTAGTGTGACTGCTTGTCATTAATTTGGCACCTGTGTTGTTTATCTCAGTAGAATGAATTTTTCTGCCTCCAAATGCTGAAAAAAAACAGAGGCTTGAACTCCTGCCTTTTTTTTTCCTCTCCTTTCTGAGCTTGGGTTCTGCAGCATGTGGTGGTATCATGGGGAAGCCTCTGTTCCTGCTGTCTGTCATCTGCAGATAGGAATTAACCTTGTGAGGCTATCATCCTTTCCTTCAGACTCTGTAGGGTTAAAAAGGAGAGCATTACATTTTCTCACTGTTAGTCAAGATTACAGCTACGCAAACGGTAAGATTGGTTTTGTGGTTTTAGGAGCAAGCATTTTTTTGTAATCAAGACCTGCTGAAACATCTTTAAATCACATAATTGATAAATGAGGCAGCTGTGAGCAGAGGCAGCAAAAGTGATTTCTAAAGCTACTTTGCTGACTCATCAACTTATGGGCTATCTTGCCTTCTTCAGGAAGAAGAGGGAACCTTGAGGATGTTTTTTTGATTGCCCTTTTCCTGGCACAGTGGGATCTTGTGGCTAAAAAGCACCTGACATCAGTCATTTCTCTCTTGCAAGGACTTCAATACTGTATCTTCTAGTCAGTGACTAATGGCTGCACATCCTACAAGATATCTCCTTGATGTTATTAAAAAAAATTGCATAGTTTAAACTGTGTTAGCTGAAGGATGTTTCGTTTTGTCTTTACAGGTTGCAGTGTAGTTATTGCCTCTCGTAAATTTGACCGATTAAAAGCTGCTGCAGAAGAACTGAATAATACATTTTCTTCCATGAGGCCTGCCAAAGTGACTCCCATACAGTGCAATATTCGCAAAGAAGATGAGGTAAAGACTAGTGACTTGCTTAACATGTCAAAAGCATATTGTGTATATAAATTCTCAGATCTCCAAAGGTCTTCTCGCCCTCTCAAAAGTGTCTTAGATCAGGGGAAAGGTGCAGTAAAGCACTGTTAAATTGATCTAGATAAAGATGTGCTTTTCAAGGGAAGACCATTTGTTAGCCACCTAAGCAAGAAAGCATTTGTAATTGCAAATAGCTTTTTCTGACCATGCATATGTATTTCAGGTATTTCTGGGAGAAGCAGGCCTTGGAACTGGCATGTTCTACAGCCAAGCCAGAGCCTGCTTAGCATGGTTCTTTGTCACATTTTATCACAGCAGTGAGGGGGTGTTAATTTGTGAAGATGGAGACCTCAGAAGAGTTCCTTCAAACAGGAAGTTATAGCATAGAACATTGGTGCTTGTGACTTGACACAAGTGATCTGCATTGTCAGTTTTGCTTGTATTAAAGCAAAAAAACCCCACAGATATTATTGTTATTAAGTGTGTTTCAGAATCAAATTTTTTTTTCTTCATATTACAAAAACTCGAAGATAAACCCAAAAGTACTTAACCTGGGTTCTTCAGAAGTCTGCATTCACCTCCTAATTTTCTAATCCATGTAATTAAACATTTAAAAGTCCATCATCAGTTTGGACTTTTATTGAAGACAACTAGAAAATATTCCAGTAACAACTGGGTGCTGCATTTTTATTAACCTTTCAAAGTCTCTGTTAAACTTTAGCATAACTTAAAGAAATATTAATGACCTTCAGTGGCTTCTGTAAATATCCAAATATACAACCATCAAGCAAGTAAAAAAAAAAATAAATTCTTCCCTCATGGAGCAGCTCGTGCCATAAAATGTAATGATATAGTCAGACTTTCTCTCCTGAAGGAGATGAACCCTGGGGCTGTGCAGTATGTCACTTCACCTACCTGTGAGTTTTAGGTTTGCAGTGACTAGCATCAGCAGTGCAATATAATAGGTTATGGCAGATGTCAGAGGGCAACTTACATGATTAAAGCTACAGGAAAGAAAAGAGATAAAGAGAGAAAAGGCTTAAGCCTTCTTTCATGTCACTGTTCTTGCAGAAAGTACTCTGGCATGCTTAATAACCTTCTGCAGGTGCATTTTATTTCTGCATCAGTTTAAAAATGTAGTGGGAACTGCGGTGTTCTGTGAGATGGTGAAATGAGGTAGTCTCCACTAAACAAACTACCATTCCTACTTTATTTCCTGTTTATTAAGTGTGGCTAAGTCATATTTGACAAAGCAGTATTTGATGGCTTTGGAAACTTTTTTGAAGGTGCTTTTAAAACCTTTTTTATAGTGTTGGTGTAAAGCATTTAGGCATTATTCTGTTTTACCAGTAGCCATGCTGATACTTGGAGAAGCTTCTGTCTTTGCTATTACCCGGCATTTTCATCATAGAATTGTCTTGTTTGGTTTAGTTTTAAGCTGTAGTCATCTACAGACACACCAGAACTTTCTCAGAACTTTTCATATGATACTGGAGAAGCCTTTGTCAGGTGTCTCCTGCCAGTGGAAGTTCTCATAAACCATTGTCATTTCATATCTGTATATATTGAAGAGGGAGTTCAGAGAAATAAAGTAGATTAAGCAAGCTCCAGTCTTGAATTTTTTACTCATTGGCAGTCTTATAGTTTGACTCACTTCAGTTCTCTAACTGCTCTGTTGAAATCCTATTTAGAAAAAAACCTCCACTACAAAACGTTTGTAACTTCTGTGGAAATTTTGAATAAGGAATGCAATTTCTGTTGCATATTAAAATGGTTGGCGACATCCTATGATTTTTGTTCTTTAGCTCTTGTTTTTCTAGCTCTGTCTTCCTCCCTTATTTCTTTAATGCTGAGATTCTCAAAGATTGCTAAATCCAGGCTGCTTGTTACATAATTTCTAAAATCACTATTGGACCAGAAACATGTGGGTCACATTTTTCAGCTTTTAACTTTGTCGTGAGGATAGCACTTTCTTACACTTAGGTGCTTAGTGTTTTTAAGTTGAAGCTAGATAAATAAATCAGTAACTTACACTGCTAAAAACTGTCAGAACTAAGAACTGAGGGATGTGGCAGATTTTCCACAGCCCGCTGCTCACTATTGCTTATTTATTATATTTGCTAAGAGCAGCAGTGGTGAATACTTCTTTCTAATTTGCACTTGTTTGCATTGCAGAAACTAAAGGAAAAGTATCTTGGGGCTTTTATTTCTTTTCAAAGAGCATTGTACATCCACTTTCAAAACCTGTTCCATTCTTAACATAAAATGTGCCTGGGACTTGGAGTCTTAGGAACAGGGATCAGTAAAATACGTAGGGAAGGATTTTTCTAGCCTAGAAGTCTTGAGTAGAGACAACACTGCAATATAACTCACTTCAGCATTTTCACAAATACAGGAGTAGCTTCCTGTTTACAGTGTAAGATAGGGTGACAGGGCATTTAAAATTTTGTCTTTCTTCCCAAAATAAACAAGACTTGTACAACTGTGTTGGCTGTGTGTGCTACTTATTAATAGCTTTACAACTCATTGTCTGGCTTCAGCTTAGTATGAGTGATGAGTATTTACCTCAGAAATTCATAGAAACACGTTGCTGAGTAGAGAGGACAGCCTCTACCAGTATTCCCTGTGAGTTGTTGCATCCTCTTTCTCAGCTCTTATACCAGGTACCAAAGAATGTGTGGAGGAGAAAGACCTTATAAATGTTTCAACAAGGGAAAAAAGCCTCCTTAGAAGTCAGAACTGATCCATCAACAAGCTGCAAAGCCCAGGAAGCTTCTTGAAGAAGCTACATAATTCATTTGGTGTATCCTTCTTTTTGACATCTCACGGAAACCTTTCTAAGAGTAAATCTTTCTCTTATAGGAAGCCACCCTGATCACCTGTAGGAACAAGCCATCTGTTCTCACTGAAGCATGCCTCCCCCCCACAAATTTTGTCCTGTTTTTAATTTTATAATCAGACAAACTGGAGGGAGGGATTTTGAATAGAGGAGATCTAAGAAAGATGAAAGTGCTTTCAAAATTTCCAGATTATTTTTCTTTTTTTTTGCCTTGTATTGCAAATCTTAAGGTAACTGACCTGCTTTCAAGATGACTCATTCCATGTGTGCCCTGGTTTGGATCTGTGAAATTCAAGCATTAAAAGATTCATCTGTCATCATATAGTGCGGTATGACTGTTAGAGCTTTTTCTAGTCTAGGAAGAGTTAAAGAAGGTGCAGTGAATTAATTGCTGCAGAAGCTTGATAGCAGATATCATGGGAATAGCTTAATGAATTCACATTTTTAAGCCTCCTTCATCCTCGGAGGCCTTCTTGCTTTCTAGCAAAGCTTTTCGTTTAATGTGCAAGAAATAATCTTGCTTGATGGAGGATTTTCAGCTGCTGCCTAACCTGTCAGGTTTCTTTCTGTCACAAGTTTGCTGCTGCATTTGGCTAGTTTTCCACCTAGTGTTTTGTAAAGGCTAATAAACCTGTTTTGTTTTTAAAGATGGAAGAATAGAGGGTTCTGGGATGCTGGTAAGAGCACCTGAGGCTTCTATATTCTGTCTTCTTTCTATATGGGACCTTATCCTGAAGCAGTGATTGTGCCTCTGTCCCTTATCCTGTGATCTGGAGTGTATTAAGTGAGCAATATTGCCTCTTCGTGATTATGAAGCTGAAGTGATTTTATTTAGATGTTTTATAGCACTGCCCATGTAATATGTTGAATCTAACAAGAGCACATCAGTTTGCTCTTACTGAGATGCAGGCCAGACAGCTCTGTGTATGTCTTTTCAAACCAAGCTCTTTTTTCAAAAATCTAAGTATCCAATTAATACATTCCATTGCCTCAGTGTAATGGTGGCCAGAGTGGGAGAGATGGACTCCATCATTTTTCCATTATGAAAAGAGCGTTCTATTTATCTTTGTAGATTTTGGGAAAGTTAAAGCATGCGTGTGCATGTTGTGTGTGTCTTAAATGTTGAGCTACAACAAATCTTTTGATGACAGACATGAGGAACTTTTTACTTTTGTAAAGCCATTATGATATATGCTGTGGACAAACAGTTCTTTAATTGGCATCTAGGTAAGTAGAAGACATATCTAGGTAAGTGGAAGATAAAACCTTGTACTTGTAGTAAACCACTGCTTTTTTTGAAATCAGCAATTCATAATTCTGTGCATAGTGTCCCCTTTCCATACTCGAGCTCCAGCAACAACTGCTGCTGGGCCAGACCCCGAGGATAAGGCCTGTCACTTGAACATCTGACAAACAAGGCTCCTTGAGATGGACTCAATACAGTACTATTGAGCACTGACCTTGTGTCTGAGTTCACTAGGAGCTTTTCTTCCCAATAAACTTTATAGGTTAGCATAGTCTCAGTTGGTTTATACATACTTAGTGCCTGTCTGTATGAAGCCTGTAGTGGAAGGCTGTGGCTTGGTGAAGAGCTGTGGAGAAGAGATTCCTGTTGTTGGACTTTAAAATAACAGCAATAACACCAAGTAAAAATATCTGTTATCACTGTGTAAAAATGTCTACTCGTTCTAATCCCCAGATAGCAAATCTCTGACACACTGTAGTGGGTAGTTTGCCAGTTAAGTTTTACTCGAGGTGACCTGTGAATGCATGTGGACATTTGCCCCTTTTCTCTGTGAAAGTGTGCTACTGCACAATAATTTTGAGTTGCAGTCACACAAAAAAAAGTTCTTATTGAAGAGCTCCAGTCTTCTGGTTATGTCTGAAGTACCTGATTTTGTTCTTTTTCCGAAGAACGTCCTAAACTGTTAGCTCTACCTTGTGCAGTTTTGGTTTGTTTCCAGAATGTTTAGCAGCTTTTTTAATGAAGTTCTTTCTTTGTGGATTTTGAATATTTAGGAGTAGAAAGGAATCTTCTTCAGTTCTCACTGTGATTTAAATGTGGTCTACTAGACCTTCTTTCTCACTGTGCTGGTGGCTGCTGTCACTATGTTTACTATAATCAGGAGCACTGCAACGATGCTTTCTCTGCAACACAGAAGGCATTGTGAAGATTGCTACAGTTGGAGCCACCTGAGCTGTCACTGGAAAGCCTGCTAGCCTTTGCTGGATTTAGGAAAGCAGAACTGATATGTGTTTGTGGTTGTTTTTTTTATTGTCCTGAGAATACGGTGTGACAGGTAGAGCAATAACAGTTTGTTAAGATACATGTGGACTGGTTTGCATCAATGTGTCATAGCAGGTTTTGTCCACCTGCTTAAAACTTGCTTGTAATGTCTCTTCTCGGTGTGTTTTTTTCTTCTGTTAATTTGCTGTTGGTTGGAGGTTTTTTATGTTTCTTGGCATTTTCCCTTTTCTCTGCACCCCTCTGTGCATGCGCACACACACACCCTGCAATAGCCCTTGTTCAAACATTCCTGCTACTGAAACCATTTCTCTTCCATAAACAAGCCCATACTTCAGTAACTTATGAAGAGCAATACTCAAAACAAGATTCTCAGGCTGCCAGGGAGTAGAGTTTGATATTGCTAGAGAAAACATAACATTTGCCACCTAGCAAAACATAGCTTACTTTTCTATGGTTGTGAGCAAACCGGGAAGACTTTGTGGCATTGTGGTTCTCACAAGCTTTGGGGCTGCTGTCCCAGATGGTTTTTTTTTTTTGGTACTTTTTTCCCCTCATCTCCCACAAACTGCAGTGACTGATCTGAGGAATAAGTGATGTTCAGAACTTAAAGATGGTGATTTAGGTATCAAAATTATTTTCTTAAGGCCTTTTTTTGTCAGCAGGCATTAGTTCAGTCAGGCTTCAGTCACTCTGTTTGTTTAGGTTTTCTTCTTCAGAGATGTGCATGCTTACAGGATCCATACTATCCTGTTAAACCATCCTGAACTGTTAGCAGCAAAAGCTGTAAGGCTGCTATTTATGAGATTGAGTTAGTGATGCTCTTGGTGAAATACAGATTGTGCTTTGCTTGTTCTATTTTTGATGTTTTCTACTGCTAACAATACAGAGGAAGGCTGGTTGTTATCCTTCCCCTAGTCAAATCTATTTCAGTAGCAGCAATGCTCTTGCCGTTTGGTTTTTTGGGGGTTTTGGGGTCTGTGTTTTCTTTGACCACAGATGCTAGATTAACTTTTTATATATGCTTGAGTAGGAATAACTGATGCATGGTATCTACTTATGATAGGTAATCTAAGCAGGTCATGTCCCATTTCCCGTTTCTTGACATAAATGGAGTTCTTATTATGAAATGTGTAGGAACAATGCATCACTTTGGTATCTGTAAAATCACTGAATGCTTTGAAATATGTTCCCCTCCAGAAGTTCTGTGGTGTTTAGTGTGAGTGTGTGGCGAAACTGGTATACTTCCAAAACAGAAGACAATGCAAAAGGCTTATCTTACAGCCTGTAGCTCAGATCAGGTCAGAGTTAGAACTAGGTTTAGATTCTCAAAATCTCTTTACCTCCATGTGAATGCCATTCCTTTTCTGCACTGACAGATCTGAGTGAATAAACTGTCTATTGCTATTTGCTGTTAATACCTTCTCAGAGTACCCAAAGGTAAATAGTACCAGACAGTGTTAGTAATCTTAAGTATTCATTCTGCTTATAGACACAAGGTGTCTTAGTTAAATATTCACCTTTTTTTTGCTCAAGATGACAACTTGTAGTATTTTTAGCACTTTAAATTTAAAGTTCATGTTTTGTAGAGTAGCAAACTAACCTTCTTGGTCTGAGTAACATCTGTTAGCAATTCACATGTTATAGCTTTAGTGAATGTACAAAACTTCTAGGTAAGAATGTTAAAACATCACAAGATCACTTATGTTTTCTAATTAAAATGCTCAGGTATGGATCAGATGAAAAAAGCAGTAGCTACATTATATGAAATTCTTCCAGCGTCTGCTGTGAATACCTCCATCCTTGTGAAAAAATGTCAGGAGATTCTTAGCAGGTCTTAAGTAGCAGGCTTTTGTGTGTGTTTTGTTTTAACAAATCTTCAGTGGCTTAAATCCTCTTCTTCCCTCAGTGCTGGTATTTTATGTAGCACCTGCATTCTACCAAGAAGATTTCCTAAGTAAACATGGATTCAGCTCAGTCCTTCTTCGCTGACTAAATTTGTCATACTGGTCTTCCAGCCTTTTTGAATTTTATGTGTGAGGATATGAGAGAGAAAACACTGTCTGAAAATGAAATTGGGTATATAGCTTGATCAGCATACCACACTAACAAATACTGTTTCAGGTAGAAGCTTTGGTGAAGTCTACACTGAGTCTGCATGGGAAGATTGACTTCCTGGTGAATAATGGAGGGGGACAATTTGCAAGTCTTTCTGAAGCCATTCCTGCAAAAGGCTGGAATGCTGTGATAGACACGAATCTTACAGGAACCTTCTACTGCTGCAAAGCAGGTAAGGATTTAACATTAAGCTTGTTTTGTTTATTTGTTTTGTTTTTTACAGAACTACCAGAAGACAAGAAATGTAAAGTTTCTCTACCTTCTTTTTTCCTCACACTTATCTGACAGTGGATATCTGTTTTCACGAATCTTATCCAAAGCTCTACATGAAATTGTACGTTACCTTTGTTCATATATAAACCCATATATTTAAGCAAGTACGATCTTCTGCTTAAGGCCAGATTTGGGGGGTCAACTGGCTTGGCTACTCAAAAGACTATACAAAAAACGCTTCTGTGGCCTGTATTCTCTGTGTATCACACAGAAAAAGATTCCTCTCTCATCAGGGGTGTAAATCTAAAGTTAAATCTAAGTATGATACATGATTCTCAGATAGTGTTTGGAACATGGAAATTAAAGTGATTTGCGTGGAAGCATGGAATCTTGATTTCCACCAGAAAACTTCTTTACAAACTTTAAGCCTTACCTGGACCACATCTGTTATTTCAGAAATCCAGTGGTGAGGCTGTGGTACAAAGAGCAGATTATTTAAATCTGCACAGGAAATGTGTAGTGTAGTTAGAGTTAAGACTCCAAATTTGGGTTCTGGTTGGCAAGTTCATTTGTATGCATTAATTCTGATATTTATAGGTTATCTTCCTCCTTCATATAGTGTACAATGCCTGGATGCAGGAACATGGAGGAGTCATTGTCAACATTACTGCTGTCGTGAGAAATGGGTTTCCTGGAATGTCGTAATACATATTTTATTTTTACGTTTTCTTGTATTTTTCCCCTAGAAATAGTAATTGCTCCTAAATGCTTCATTTTAGAAAGGTGTGCACTGGGCAGCAGCAAAGTATTGGAAATAAATTATGTCAAGAGAGAGCAATAGTCACTTGGCTGTATGTGTGTGCCTCATTAATTCAGTAGAGACTACAGATGTAAATGGCATTTCTGGTCTCTGTCAACTTGTTTGTAAGAAACTTTGAAGCAAGACTTGCCAGTGAAGCTTTCACTGTGAGAGTAGCACTTAAATGTAACCTATACATGTTCTTTTTCCAAATCTCTGGAGGGTTTGCAAGAACTTGGCACCTGCTGTTTTCATCTTCTATTGTCTGTTTATAGGTCTTGGTGGTGTAATGAGTTATGGGAGTTGAACTGGGAGTAGGGGAGTAGGAGGAACATTTGTAGATTGTTACCAGGTTTTGGCTTTGTCCTTTGGGTCAGGTAACACCTGCTTTTCCCATTTTCCTTTTTACGTTGTAGCTGTCTTTCTTGGAGAAGGTCTCTGATGCAGAGAATTGGTTCTGGTTGTATTTGCTCTGCTTTTTTCTTGACTGGGAGAAAGTTCATGGATACAAACTATTACCACATATGTAGTTGTTTCATACTGACACAAATGATCACAGCTGTCTGTATGAAAATGCAGTGTCCTCTCCATATCCATGTGTGTACTACATTTGTTCAAATTTCTTTACCCTCAAAATAGAAGCAAGCAGGAGTCTTTGTCTTTGGACAAAAGAGTCTTTGTCTTTTCTTTGGAAAACATTTTGTTTCCAGTTTGAAACTTGCCCCCCCCAAAAAAAAAGTTCCAATTTGCTGAAAGAAAAATAATACTCAGAAAATGAATTTTTCAGTTATTTTATTTTCAAAAGGAATTTTGAATTTGTCAAATTGCTGCATTTTGGCAGTTTCTTAATTGGAAAATAACTGAATTTCTTCTTTGAAACTACTTTTTTTTTTTTTTTTACTTTGAATTTCTATTGAAGAAAATATAAAAATACAAATTGAGCAAATGTTCCATTACCTCTCTTTGTCCTAATTCATAGTTGAAAGTTTTCAAAATTTAAAATTTTTAAGGAACAGCAGAGTATTTTCTCACTAGCTTGTTCTTGGCAAGTACAAAATAAATTTAGAGATCCACAGGGTGGTGCTGAAGGCACAGTTATTTGAGTTTCTCCACTCCGGTTAAGTGTGGTTGAATTGTCACAGCAAACAGGCTGAATATGTATTTGAGAGTTGAACCAGGAGATGAAAAAAACTAATTCTGGGAAAAAAGTTTCCCAAATAACTGTTGTGTATGGACGTAGATGGATAGACAAAAATACTTTCAAATTGAATTTATACTCTTTTTATAAATGTACTAGTGAAAAAGACTTGCCTTTACAAGTCCAGCCACCACTCACATGATACAAAAATCACATGATACAGTTTTTCATAAGTATTAATTTTGAACATAAAACTAGTCAAGTTGTTTGCTCACAGTGTGCCTGGTTTGTTTCTGGCCTAAACATATGAATAAGTTGGGGTTTCTTATGTTTTTCTTAAATTTTTCATATTCCTTTCCTGGTGTTTGAGAAGTGATTTTAATTATCTTCTCTAAGTTTGTTTTGCTAGGTACTAAACTCATATTAGTTTCCTGAGACCCACTGTCCATTATTCATAAATGCAGTAATCTTGTCTGCATTTGTTCAAGCTTGTAGTAATTTCAGACTAGTTTCCTATAGCAGCAAGGTGTATGCGATCACTCTGCCTATGGTCATCTCTACCTCCATCCACCTATATTAATTTTTTAATAGTGGATTATTTTAGTCATGCTTGTCAGAAGATCTAAACTATTTTTCAGACCACTGTCCTTCCAAGCAACCTTACAAGTTGCTTTACCCATGCAGCCTACCTTTCATAGTTTTACACAATTTGAACTTTGCCTCCAGTTGTTTTTCATTTTATAAGCCTGCTTCTGCAGTAGAATGTAACTGGCCTCATGTCACAGTGGGGAAGAGATGATGTTTTTTTCCGAAATTACAGGAAATCATAGCATAGCTTGTTTAAACTGTAAAGCTGTGGTCAAATAATATTTTCTCCTCTCTCATGTGGTTGGTCCACCCATAGAAAGCTATTCTAACTACCCTAGTGAGGCTGCAGTAAAATTAATATTGGGCACTGTTAGCTGAGGGAACAGATGCTTCTTTTGCTTTCTTTTCTCAATAGGCATACAGGAGCTGCAAGAGCTGCAGTGAATAACCTAACCAAGACTTTAGCTTTAGAATGGGCCCACAGTGGAGTAAGGATCAACAGTGTTGCTCCTGTAAGTAATGGCAAACAATCTGATTAAACTTAGCCATCATATACGTTCATGGTTAAATTTTTCCAGTCACAAGGGATTTTAAAATCTATAGCCTATAACTGTGTGTGAATTATTTATGTATTTATCTTTTTATAATTCCCTCATCTATGTTCTTCAGGTCATTTGAGAGTGTTTTGTACTGTTTGTATGACCAGCTAGAGATGTGGGATAATATTGCTTCTGCTTTGACTTGGCACTCTTGGGTCTTTTCCTAACTTAATGAAATCATACTTGGGAGGTGTTGGTGACCTGTCTTATAAACCCTTGACAAAACTACTAAATGCTTTGTGTTTCAGTGATGGTTACCTTGTTTCTGAGTTCAGAAAATCTTTTCTTTTTGAGGTTCAGGTATGCTGATGGCTTCCCCTGTGTTTACCAAGTTATTTTGAAAATCTCTGGGTGTGTCACATGATGTCTTTTACTTTGTCTTCTACATGTTAAGTTAGATTAGCTTTAGGTATAAAAAGACTGTTTGAAGTGGACCTTCTTTCAAATAAATTATATGTAAAAATGTGCATTCTGATTTTTTTTCTTATGAAATATATGCAAACAGGAAGCCACTATACAGTTCAGCTAAAATATGCCTGCCACATTTCTGAGGAAGTAGGTAGCATGTAGCAGTTGTTTGAAATAAGTGTGTGGAAAGACTAGCCATATTTTCTAGTGCAGGTGCTGTAGATTTAGAGGTTATATAGAAGCCCTAGCTTTGACATTTGAGATTGTGTGATCTGTTATGACTTGTGTAATCTTCACTCTTAAGCACAATTTATTTTACACATTTACTCCCCTGAAAACAAAAGAGGAAAGATAAACTTTTTTCCAGCTACTGCTAAATTCAGAATTTATCTTATTTCACAGTATAGTCAAACATCAGAGTTGATGAACTGTTCCTCAGGATGATCTTTCTACTATCTTACAGGATGTCTGTATATGCTGTTGTGTCTTTTGTCCTAAAACATACGGGCTCACTTGCTTTGGCACAACACAGAATGCTTAATGGCAGATGTGTGATGATCATTCAGGTAGTGGCTCATACATAGCCTTTGTGAGGCCCAACTCATCTGGAGACTTCTTAAATATGAAGATCTATTGGCATGGTTTTCCTGTTTATTGTTTATTTCTGATTTATCAAGTCTTGGGGAAGTAAGTAATTAAGACAGCATCATTATGTGAATATATTTTTCAGGCTTGCTAGTTACCTAATGAATCATACTAATTATACATTATAGCACATGTCAAAGGAAGTTTTTGACAAGGAAACACTTCAGAAGTATTTACTAGCTGTGTTACTATGCTGCTAACAAAAATCCATGCTGTAGTTACAGGACTACTTTATATGCTTCTGTCACCTTTGTAGACACACTGGGTCTGTGGTAACCATACAAAACTGTTACTGCTTTGTAGGAGCGGAGTCCCATGTAGGGAATGGGCACACTGAGAGGGAAGCATGCATTCTGAAGAAAATAGTTTCGCATATGAGTTAGTTCCCTAGTTCCCAAAATACTGTCACTCATGTTTCACAGATATCTTAGAAATCTTAGCATGTACTCCATGGATGAATTCAAATTTTGTTATCTTACATGAACATGAGTCCCAGGTGTTCTGTCATAACTGATCAATGTAACCCTGTGTTCCCATTGCTGTAGCCTTCATCTTCCCTCTCAAGTCTAAACTGGACTGTATAATCATCAAAGCAAAGACAGTCACCTTTCTCTATTTCTATAGCAGCTAAGTAGGGAGAGTCTGAATTCTGCCTGTGAAACTGTCTGCTTCCATAAAAATCAATCTAGTGTTCTTACAGATTACAAGAAACTGTTGCGAACTTGTTCTTTGAGCTTTTTGGGTTTCTGCTGTAAGCTAATATGAAATGCTTTTAATTTTAGAAGTCTTTGAGTTTCTTCTTTATACTCTTCACCTTATAGTTACTGAAGTGACAGTGGAGAATTAGAATACTCTGAGTTATTATGCTTTAATAGAGGTGTGGCTAGCAGCCAAATCGCCTTCTTGTATGAATTATACTATTCCATTAAATTTAAAAACATGCATTCAAGTGCTGTATAGATAGTTTAATCCCACAGAAAATTCCAGTAATGTCAACTTCACAATTTTACAGTGATCACAGTTTAATCATATGCAAGAGACCTTAATTTTCACTATGCTGTTTTAAAATAGGGATTAGTATTTTCAGAAACTGCTGTTGCAAACTATGGAGAACAAAGTACAGCTATGTGGTTAAAGAGCATACCAAAGATTCCTGCCAAGAGGTCAGCGGTTCCTGAAGAGGTAATGTATTTCAGAACATTTGTGATAATTCTACTTCTGTGTCTATTTTGAAGCCACTTTATTATATGGAGAACAGAAAATACTTAATTTTGCACTGTGAAGGAATATTAAAACAGAAAAAATCTTGTAGTATCATGTAGTCGTGCCAAGTGGGAAACATTCAGTAGTCACAGTTACACTGAAAATTGAATTTAGATGCCTCTTACAGCTGAGATATTTCACAATAGACATTAGTTCCTGAAAAGGTTGAATTCCAGTAGGGAGGACTGAAAGAATGAGTATTCATGTGAAAAAGTGTATCTTAAAAGTACTTAGCTCTCTTCCACCAGTCGTGCATCTTAAAAACAGGTCGACTTCTTTTTCGTTATTTTTCAGCATCTGATGCTGATCTTTAAGAGCTCACTGGTTTTCATCCGTTATGTACATGATGTTTGTGGCTGGAAAGATGGGTTAAAGATTGTTACAGTTTTCATTACTGAGTAATGAAATATGAATTAGCTAGTAATTACTGAGTAATGAAATATGAATTACTGAGTAGAAAATGTTGCTATGTCTTGCCTATACAAATTTTTACAAGCATCTTTGATATGAACAATTCCCAGCAGTTTCAGAAGGATTAAAATTGTCATTCTTTTGTCAGATTTCTCCTGCAGTATGTTTCCTACTATCTCCAGCTGCTTCTTACATAACTGGGATAACGATGGTCGTGGATGGTGGCCAAAGTTTGTATAGCCATGCCCTAGAAATACCTGGTAAGAAATGGGCTACAAAATAATGCCCTTTGAAGGACTAAAGCTGGGCACGGGGAGGACACACAAATAAAATGCCTAGTTTCTCAGCCAATTAACTATGTTGTTTTATTTCTTTTCCTCAGATCATGACAGATGGCCTTCACCACCAGAAGGAAAAAATTCTGAAATGCTTAAAAAGTTTCTTTCTGGCAAGTTCAAGCCAAAGCTGTAAAAGAATGAGATTTCATCTTATTCCCAGTTTTACTGATAATCATGCTTTGCAATTTGGGCTTATTCTCAGTAATACAACCCTTTTGCTCATACACTGAGTGCCTTGATTGTCATTGGTTTATATTTAAAACTTGAAAGGCTGTACATAGCAAACTTCTCTGAAAACACTCGGTGTCCTGAAAACATTCAGTGTCTTTGGAAGGAAAGGTATAAAAGACAAATTCTCTATTTGCACAGACATGGAGTAATGAAGAATCTCAATCCAAAGTGAATAAAAAATTACTTATTTTGAAGTGAAGGGGGCAGTCAGGGAACATTTCAAAATTCTCCTATTGTGGATGAATTTTGAGAGAAGGTAATTTAGATCTCTGTTGTTATTAGTTGCATCGGTAACCCTTGAGGTAGCTGTTAGCTCTATACTATCCCTGTTCAGCCACACACTGAGTGCTCAACAGCCATTT
This sequence comes from Microhierax caerulescens, assembly GCA_035590215.1. Lineage (NCBI taxonomy): Eukaryota > Metazoa > Chordata > Aves > Falconiformes > Falconidae > Microhierax > Microhierax caerulescens. The sequence continues at coordinate 27,176,548 of JAVJGJ010000061.1, forward strand.
AAAATACTAAGTAGATGAGATATTTCTCTGAAAAGAATTAAAAATAAGGCAGAATACTGTTAGTAATGTTTCAAACTAATATTGCATATCATATTGGGAATATTTTGAATTGTTTGCAGGTATAACAACATAATGGAGCTAAGCTGGCTGCAAATTAAATTTGATAATAGGACAGTCGGATAATAAACTTAAGCTTTAACATACAGTGATGGAAAACAGTATAGATTCAACAATTTAACATGCAAAATCTTTAAACAAAAGCTTTGGTGTATATTGCAGTACTTTCTGTAGTATGCTATTCCGTTAAAGGAGAAGCTTGGAATCCTTCATTTACCAGTGTTCATTTACCATTACCATTAAAATGCTTTCTATCCATGCTGTGTTGTCTAAAATGGGTGTGCTTTTTAAAAAAAAAACAGAGACTTGCAATATATCACTCAAAGAGGCTGTATTTGTTGTTACTTTTTTTTTTTTTAACATTAAGGCAGGTGTTCCCATGTCTGATAACTTCAATCAAAATACAAAAAATAAGTGATGACTGTGTTTGCTGTAACAACTGAAATTTGTGGAATCAAGTTGCTGCTATAGAAGCAACTTCTTTAATACTCCATTTTGGATTGAATGTAGGAGACACTGCCAGCTGTTCATTCTCTGCAAAAGTGTTTGACTTGTGTCTTTCATTAAAGTATGGGGACTTACACAGGTACGTGTAGATAGCTTTTTCATGAAATCTGAATGCCGGTTTTGTGGGGAAGGAGGGGTTTGAGCCAAAGTGCTGTTTCCTTCTGACATCCTCTTTCCTTAGTAACAGGGTGGTCACTGATGTGGTTGTGAGAAACTTGTACAGAGATAAAAATCAGCTTTTTTCAAACCTCTTGTGCAAGGTACATTTTGATTAATGCAAATATTAGTTCAGGGTACACAGCAAGAGAATTCCTGGAAGAAAATGCACCTGTTAGATTAGGAAGTCTAAAAGCCTAGCTGATTGCATATAAGTGAAATTATTTATTTTGTTAAGAGATTATTTCTACATTCTTAACATCTTTCTCTAAAAGAAGGTTAAACATGAACAGGCTTGAGACTTGTGGAATTTACTTTATATTTGACTGTGAGCTTCTACAGTATGTGTGGACTGTAGATTTGATGTGAAATGGTGGTGATTTGATAAAATTAAATTACTTTTATTATATCCTAGAACTGTTCTCTACAGGATTTGAGCATAAACTTGGAAATAATTATTTTACACTGTTGCACATTTTGCCTGTAACTTTTCTGGAGTCTTAATGTTCATAAACAGGGGAAGTTTATACATAATGATGGTGAAATACATCACTCATCTCAGTGAAATGGAACATTAGAAAATGGGCATTCTCCATGTGGGAGACATGTTCAGTCTGCCATTAATAAACTCTACTAAGAACTGTAACAAACCTTTCTGTTTGCACTGAATACAAGGAACTTTTATTTGACCTTGCTGCCTTCAACTTCCAGCAAAGCAATGGATGTATTAAGATCTAAGCTAGCTCTTTAGAAGAGGCTTGTGCTGTGTGTGCTTTTTTTCCCTAACAAGAAGTTGAAACAGCTAGCATTTGTGGCACTGTAATGCACTGCAGCTTAGTATGATAGAAGAATTTACTCAAAATACTCTAGGGGTAAGTACAGTGTAAGAAAATACATCCTTAAAAAGAGAAGTGGAAACATCAGTGTTCTGTGCGCTTTTTGCTTCATTTTCAGTGGTAATACTGATGTTCCCCATGTGTTGAGGCTTACTATGCACCATATTAAAATGCTATCACATTATATTAGTTATTAGGATAGTAACTCCTTTGCACTAATTGTTTTGCAATAATCACCTTCCCCCACCGCCCAGTTTTTCTTTTTACAGCAGGAAGAACATGAAATGTTCAATTCTCAGAACAAAAGTTTTATTTTGATCCTTGCCTCTTTAGTCCATTTTTATGCAGGTTAAAACTTTTAAAAGTTTTGCAGTGCCTTGCAGAAATACAGTGTTGTGTCAGCTGGCAGCATGAATGTTTTGGGTTTCTGCTGTTAGTGCTGCAGATAATACCAGTGGTAGCAAACCTCTTCCTAGGCTGTTGTAACAACAGCTCTTGATCAAAGGGCATTGAGAGGTTAAAAAAAAAAGTGGGTCTGGTAACAAAAACATCCTTGACCTGTATAAGATTTGGGTATCTGAAGTTCAGAGAACAGGGCTTGATTTTATTTATTTGACAAGGCAGGTGGATGCAACTGTGTGAAAAGGGCTAAGAAGCCTTAGGAGGAATCAAAGAGATTTATTGACCAAACACTGAAACTTAAATGTTTGCTGCACTGTACAGTTGTAATTAAGTGAAGAAAAGAATGTTAGAATGACGGTTATATTTACCATTCTGTTAGAAATCTCTTTTCAGTTGCTTTAATATTTACCTTTGGATAAACCTGAACCTATTCTGCCTATCCCTTGTCAGATACTCATTTGACTGATAAATAGATGCTTATCAATGGCTACTTTGCTTCACTGTGTGGTGATCTATCTGCATATAACAGATTGTATAATGTAGAACTTTACATTTATGAAAGCAGTGTAGCTCAATGAAGGGGAAATTTCATCATTTGCCTTGTACTTGCCCTGTGTTTTACAGATGCTCTTTGTGTTAAGCAGAATATTGATGATTCAGGGTATTTATTTAGCATAAAATGAAGTTTGATTATTCAGGGGTTTTACTTAGTGTAAAATGAAGTCTGTGTTCTAAAAATCCTCATTCTTAAAAGACTAACAGTCATCATGTTTGCTAAAGGGAATATACTCTGTGCAGTGTCATTCTGCAGTAAGGTCCATTTGCTTTAAGATGTAAATGGACAAATACAAGGCAACGGTTGCTTGTTACAAGCTTTTATGGATATGTTTAATCTTCTGAATAGTTGTATAGAATATCCCGTATAACCTTTAAGAAAGGAGGCTATTTGCCAGATAGCGTAATTTCATATACTTCTAATTGGCATCTCTCAGTTTCCCTTGCCATGCTGTTTTAAATGGACCACAAGCAGCAACATCTGAAGGTTAGCAGATGTGAGAAGGCTACTGTTTGCTTGCTAAAAAGACAAGAGAAATTCCATGTTCTTCACAAGCTCTAATAATTTTAACTGATTGATACCTGCCTGATACCTTATCAAAATCATTTCCCCTGCTTTCCTTTTAAGATAGAGTCATACAGTGGTAAAAACCAATCTTCAAAAATATCACTGCTCAAACCAAACATTTTTGGTTCCATCTGGCTCAGTTTCAATC
>JAVJGJ010000061.1:27184032-27205046 GCA_035590215.1 Microhierax caerulescens
GCGGGTTTGTGGGTGCGTTGGGGGGGCCGCCGGTGCGGGAGCCGCTCGGGGCAGCTTCGGCGGCGGGGGGCGCGGGCCGCGCTGCTGGGGGCCGCCGTTCCTCTGGAGATGGCGGTGAGCGCCGGTGGCTGTTGGAGGTGCCGGGGACACGCGCTAGGTGTGAGTTATTTACGTTACAACTGCAGGATTTTAGGGGTTTTACGAGCTGTACAAACGCTTATACGTCACCGTGAGCCTTTCTGTCCCTGCTGATGCTGTAGGCTCTTGTCTTGAAATTGCGCTGCAGCGATAGCAGCGCTGTGAATTGGGTATGTAGGTCAGATTCTGCGAGATACTTTGGTCGGGGGAAAAAGTGAATGTTAGATTATTCTTTGCCTTGCTGCTTCTGAGGTGCATTGCAGCACCTACGAGATTGGCTTTTTCTCTGACTTCCTCTCTTGCTTCATAAATCTGGTTTTCGGTTTTGGCAGTGGAATTACTGAAGATCAAAGCATTAAATAAGCAGAGCATTTCTAAGCTGTGTGGTATCATGAAGTGTCTTCTAAGAGGGTGGTAAAAGATAATAAAAACCTTCCTTGAAGTAAGAGGGTTTGATAGTCCATGTAGAAAATGTTTCTCGGCTATAACATTTCTTTTCTTTAAACAATGCAGCACATTGCAGAGCATAAGAGGCCTTCGGAAACGTGCTGCTGTGTCTATGGCAAAGATGTAGTATTTGCAGAATGTCTATATGCTTGTTTTGCACAACATCTTGGATTTTCTCGAGGCACAGCACTTTGTAGCAGAATAAACTAGCGAGTGTTCTTTCCTGTGGAATTCCCTTGTGGATAGTTTTAAGGGAATGGGCAGCAAGGAGTTAGTATTTATGCTGCACTGAAAATCCTTAGAAGAATTTTCTTGGTTGGTTTTGTGTTGTTGTTGTTGTTGTTTGGTTTTGGGGTTTTTCCTACCCTGTGGCTAAGTTCTTTGCTGTTATTTGAAATTAACAGAAATACTGTGCGAGGAAATTTTACTTTCATGTATGCCATTGCTACAGTGGCTTTGTAAATAACTTTCCTCAGAAATATATTAAAAAATGAACACTTGCTATAATTCCTGTTTTCTTTACTCGTTGTGTTCTGTTATGATTGCTACTGAAATGTATTGAACGCAAATACTGATTCAGATGATGAGGCTGTATATAATTAATTTGACTTTTTTCTCTAAGGTTATATTGTGTTTTGATAAGGCAGAATAGCAAGGTAATGTTTGTCAAATTGACTCATTGCTGGAGAAAAATCTGTGTATAGTTTGCCTATAACCTGTGTCAGTGGTTATCTGATGGTAATGAAAGACTACGGTGAAGAAAATATGTCTGTGAATTGCTCGTCTTGGCTTGCTGAGATTTCTAAATTGTCAGAGGAAACTTTTTTGAAGATAACTATGGTGTTTGGTAATCCTGAAAGCTTTTATAGTATATGTGAGTAGGCAGTTACCTGTGACAGGTAGAACGTATTAATGTAGTGTAACAAGACCATTATCTCATTTAATATTATGGTAGGGAAGCACTTTTTTTTTTCCTCTTTATGTTGATAAAATTTTAGATAATTTATGGTAAAAATAAATAACCTTTCAAATTTGGTCATAGACCCATCAGTGGTTCTTTGCTGTGGTTCTCAGGAAAGCTAGTCAATGTATAGACTTGTGGAATTTAAAGCTGATTGAGGCTAAATGCAGAAGTCTTACTGTTTCATTGTAAAGATAAAAAGTTCTCTCTGCAGAAAGCAAGACAGTTGGTTATTCCGTAAATTTAATTCACATTTATAGCTTTTACTTTTTTTTTTTTTTCAATTTGCTAAAATACAGCATTAATGTATGGGTACAAATCAGAATTGTTTTCTAAAACCTTGTCATTATTCATAAGTATGTACAGATAACTTCTTGAAAAAAGGTTTACATGTCAGCATTTTTAAGTTTGATTTTTTGTCTTTTATCTATATTATCTTCACTGCAGGCTGACTTTTTACATCAGCAAACTAAATAAAAACTAATTAATTACGTGTAATTTATTTTCATGACAGATTGTTCAGTGGCTATCTTAACTGAGCATTCTCTGAACTGAAAATAATGTTTTCTTACAAAATTCAACCTAAGAGTTATAATAGTGATTTCCTTCATTGATTCCCTCTTTCCAACCAAACACACAGGCAGAAGTGTTCTGATCTATCAGGACGTACACATTTGGTTTGGAGTAATGAATGTATTTTCTAATAATTCCGGTTTAGGTCTTTGCTATTTACATTATCCTCTGTTTAGACTACTATTTGGAGAAAAATAAATGAATGATGAAAATCTGACTGATCAGTGTAATTAAGTACATCTTGTTACATTTGCAGAGCTTATTTTCATATGTATGACAAACTAATGTAAATGTATATTTACTGGTGACACTACCTAGGTTCATCTGGTTAGCAAACAATTAAGTTTGCTGTCCTGAATGTTTAATTTCTAAATATAAGCTTTTAAAATCCTGATGTAGAACTGACACAATATTAAACGTTTATTAAAAATTAAAAAAAAAATATCAAAAACAGTTAATTCTATTAAGCACACTATTTTTTCTGTAGGAGAGAAGAAAAATCTTTTTTAATAGAATAAATACTGCATTTGCTATTTCAAATTTCTGGTGTTTTGTACTGCTAAGGAATAGGTCAAAATAGATCATGCGTACTATAATTGTACATATGTCACAAAATAACATTGTAAACATATAATTGAGCAGTAGGAACATGTTCAGAACGCAGCGCATTAGTTATGATTCTTGCTTCTGGGTCTCAGCATGAGATCTTGATTTAGTAATACAGTAATAACAACAAATGCATCTTATGGCTCTGTGTTAACCTAATTGCTTAGACTTAGCATATTTTTCTGAGATGTTTTTAATATATTCACCTCAAGTGTATTTTTTGAGAAGTTGCAGAAGGTTTGGTGACAATAAGAAAAGGAAGATGGAGTTCTATGTCAGGATATTGCACTGATTTCTATCTGTGGGAGCTGCTGCTCTAGAGACACTTGACCCACAAATCCACATATGGCATAATTTAGAACCCAGCTTAATGAGGTCATTTGACGTTGGACTAATTTGAGCAAGGCCAAAGCAGGGGTACCTGCAGTATGCTTTAAAAACTGAGAGTCGGGAATTGGTAGTGTAGGGAGGCCTTGTAGATGTGACTTTGTCCTGTCCATTTGCAAAGTCTTTTACTTAAGTTTACTTTTGTATCTCAAATTATTGCATATTTTTTAAATTATACCAACCAACTGTATGTGACAAAAATAGTTTTCTTTAGACTAAAGGTTCTTTTCTTTTCTTTGCTGTAGCTTTGTTTTTAATTTTTTTCTTTTGAGTTCTTCCCTATTTTTCCCTCGCTTGCTTCTCTTTCTGTATTTATATTAAATAATTTGTCCACTTCTGTGGATTATCTGCAGTAGTAAAAGATGCCACTTTTGTGTTCCTGAGATGTTTTGTGCTAAGTACACTAACAGTCTGACAACAGCAAGGTAATAAAATTAAAATGTTTCAGATGTTTATGTTAATAAGATTGTACTTTTGAAGTTCAGGTAAGATAACACTGATAAACAGTTCTCATTTGGATAAATGAAGAAATGAAAGATGTCTAAGTAGTGAAGGGTTTTCATGAGTCAGTCCCTACTCTGAGGCAGAAGCAAATACACTGAAATCATGTCTGATAGACATTTGTCTGATCTGTTCTTAAAAAAAAAAAAAACAACAAAAAAAAAACAAACTCGAAAGGGGAATACCACACCTCTTCAGTGGTCTATTTATAGCTAGTACATAACTATCATTATAGTTAGGAGGCTTTTCTTAATATTTACCTTAAGTCTCTGTCTTGGTGCTAGTTAAGCCAGTTAGTTCTTGTCCAGCTGTTATTACTCATGCAGGATAATGATTTCTGTACTCTTTGCACCAACCATTTGTGTAAGTGAAGACAGTTCCTCTGTCTCCTTTTATTTCAGAATTCTCTTTACTAAACTGTGCAAACAGGCCTTTTCTTCACAGGTCATGTTTTCTCAGGTTTTTTGTTTTTAACTCTCACTGGACTCTGTGTGATTTGTCTGTATCTTTTTAAAAGTTCCCTAGACAAAGTCTTCAGCAACAGAGCAAATAACTTACTCTGTAAGTTGGAGCAGAAGTAACATGACAGCCTTATTAAAATGTTATTCTGATGTCATAGGGTATGTGTGTGCACCTTTGGGCTGTGTTTTTTTGGGGTTTGGTTTTTTTTCAGCAAGGTCAGGTTCTTGCCTCCTGCATTTGTTAACACAGGAGCTTGTATTAGTGATTGTTAAATTGGGTATCTCTTTCTTCATATATATGAATTTGAGCTATCTTTCCAAAGAACAGAACCTTACAATGTATAGAATTCAATCTCTATTCCAGGTTGGTTTTCTTACATTAAACATTTCTAGACTTAACAGAATCGCTGTTCGACAGGAAAGTATGCAGTTTCTGTTCTTCCACATCTATTTCGCAGCACATACAATCCTTGCGGCTTTTGAACATAAGCCTGCTCTACAACAGGAAACTTGATTGAGAACAAGTTCTCTTAGGGTCAGATGCTGTTTCTGTTGGCAAAAATATGTCTTTACTGGTCTTTTTTACGCATATGCTGTCTTTGAAGTAAGTCATATTGCTAAGATAACTTCTGTCAGTGTAACTGTACCTGAACAAGCTTCTGCCATTTTGAGATATCATTCAGGCCAATGGTATAGTACAAGAAATTTTTATCCTATAGACGTGCATTATTGGAAGAATTGCAGAGCCAGCTACAAAACGGATGTGTTCAACATGTTCTCTGGCTTTACTCCCATTTTATCTGACTTATGTAAATGATTTTATCCATAATTTTTGAGGCTAGATCACAGATGGGACAAATTGTGTGATTCTTTCAGCAGTGCTGCCTTCACAAAAAACCAAACCATACACCAATAATGATTATTAAAGGCGGCCTTTAATTTCTTTCACGAAGAAGTATTCAAGTAGTCAGTGTTGACTACCTCTTACCTATTCTCATTATTATGTTAAAATAATTTAGACAAGAGAGTTCTGTGAATGCCAACAGTTTGAATGCTGTGTTACCAAAATGGTAACAATGGGAACTATAGTCTCACCTTTGAATAAAGATATGAAAACTGGAAAATACAAGGATCAAGCTGTTTGAATTAAAAAAACAGAGAACTAAAATACAGACAAGCAGTAATTAAACTCCTAAAAGAAAATCTAAAGAAAACAAGACGTTCAATTTAAGAACATGAGAATTTGTCATCCTAAATATATATTTTTTTAATCTAACTGCTGAAAGCTGTGAAAGCTGATGGTAAAGCTCAGCTTGTTTTTGATTGTTGTTTTGTCACTCTGACTATGTGTACATTTAGCAGCGGCACTATAATTATAACTCCATCATAAGACTTTTTTTAAATAAAAGTAAATTGGAAGGGTAGACCCCCAAATCTTCAAGCACAGTCTTGTTTTTTCCATAATGGCTTGATGATAACTGAACAGTTATAAAGTAGTAGAACAGCAGCTATAAAAGTGTTTCTTGTGCTGCTGGTAGTGGTTAGTGCAGTAACTTCAGGCGGGGTGAGGTGGGCAGTGTAATGAATGACTTTTTAAGCTGCTGCAGCAGGTTCCTTTAAAGCATATCTGTTGTGGCTCTGTCTGAGATATTGGCACTATCATGAGTACCAAATGAGACTTTCAAATGAAAATTTAAATGTTATTGGTGAAGTGGTGGACAAGTTTTAGGTGAAATCAAACAAAAGACAGTCCAGCATTCTTCCTTCAATGCTTGAGCATGAATAAATGCCTATAGAAGAGTAAGAACAAGGCAGAATACTCAGATTGAATATTCTTTCAATCCCTAACTATTTTCAGTAAAGGTGTGTTCTAAATCTGATGTGGGTTTTGTATAGCTAGTAACCTTTGGACTTTTATCCTCAAACTTAGACAGTCCTCTTTTTTTTTTTTTTGTTTTTGTTTTTGTTATTGAAGCTAAATGTCTGGTATCCAGATATCCTTTGGTAAGAAATACTACTACAGGTATGCTATTTGTTGTGTTAAAATCTTCTTTTCTTTGAACTCTAGCTTGTACTGGTTTCCTTTGGTGCCACATTTCTTTTGGAAGAGAGTGAAGAATCCATCTCTGTTCCTTGTATGATTTTGTAACCCTTTATTGCTTTTCCCTCCATCCAGATATTTCTGAAACCAAAGAGTCCTAAATTGCTTATTTGTTTTCCCCTGCAGAACCCACTCCGTGCCTTCAATTGTACCTTTTGCTCTCTGAAACTACTGTATTCAGCTACATTCTTTTCTGGAGCTGAAGGCCCCAGGACTGCTAGTGATATCCAAGATGGGCAGACGGTGATCTGTTTTGTACTATTTTTTTTCATAATAATTCCTAGCATTGGCTTTAATTTCTGAATACTGGCAGTATTCAGTGCAAAGCCCATTGGTTTGTTATGTGCAAAGTTAGAATTGCTTCTCTCCCTCCTCCCCTCTGCACCTCAACTTGCATCAGTTCCATTCATCAGTGCTGGCTATCATCTGCTTTATTGCTCAGTCTGCTAGTCTGATAAGGACCACCTCCTTTACTGTAGTCAGCTCTTTCCTTGCTCTCCAGAATAACGTAATATTGGTAGACAGTAGTATTGGAAAACTTTTCACCTTACTCCTGTTTCTTGCATAATTTAGAATACATCGAACAACACAGACACTTGTGGAACCCCACTGGTACCCTCCTTCCTTGTGAGAACATCAGCTATGTATGTTCTAAGTTTTCTATGTTTTAAGCAATTTATTCATGCAAGGGTTGGTAGTCTTTCTTATGCTGTGACTGTAAGAAAGCATTGGCAAGACTTTTCCAGCACTGGCAATCCAAGTAGACCAATGATAATGATGGAGTTCAGCTCTTTACACATGTGTTCAGAGTGTACCAAGAGACTTGAAAGTGAGGATCTCTTTTTGGAACAGCCATATCTACTCTTTCCTGCTCTATTGTAATTATCCTTATGTCCATTATTTCTAGTTTATTTGTTACAGGTCACACTTAACTACTTCTAGTTCCTGGAAGCTCCGTGTTACACATGCCATCTATTAAAAGATCTTTTAAAAAGATCCAAATCTTCAGGGTCCAAGAGGGGTGGTTCCAGCATGACTTCTTGCTCCTTGCTTTGTGTTGATGTTGGTGCTGTAGAAGTGTGACTTCATTTATATAGGCTAATGGTCAGTTAAAATGTAAAATCTGTCTTTTCAGCTGGATCATCTGTTTGCTCTGGATCTCCAGCTTGTCATTGAAGTTTACCTTGAAAGCAGCGATTACTGTAGACAAGTAGGACTACTCCTTTGACAGAAATGCAACCTTAGCAGTGGAACTGTAGTCTTAAAGATGGTGATTACATGTGGGCATGTATGTAGTAATTCTTCCTCTGGAACTTTTGAGCCTGTAGTTGGTTTACCTTATTAGCTGGATTTATGAGGGCTCTTACATTTTTATCACATTAGGGAAAAGTATAATTATGTAGCATCATAGGTCTAGTAACACTTTGGTACCCGCTGCTAAGGGTGTGCTACCGGAGATGCAAGAAGAAAACCTTATGAGGATACATTGTCTCAGTGTCTGTGCTTTTTGATTGTGGAGTGTTTTGACAAAGCTAGGTTTTCATTATTACATTTTGGTTCAAATGTTACTATGATGGATTGATTTGAAGTTTTTTTTCTGGCTGGTAGGCAGCTAAAGATTGTTACCAAAGTACAAAGTAAAAAAGTGTTTGTGTACTTGATAGTTTAGCAACATCTTAATGTGTTGGCCTATGTGGGTCATCCAGTTTAAAAACAGGGCCTACTGAATATGGGTAAAAAATTACACACTTGTACATTTAGACCTGCTCAGCGAAACCTGCTGGCTGTAAAAATAATGCAAAATCATATTACACATGTGGTTAAAAAAAAATATCTTTGAATTTTACATAGTACATGTTACCTATGCATGCACTCAAGGTTTTCTCATTTTCCATTGGTGTATATTAAGTAAGTGCTTGTCTGTCTTCTCAGTGGTATTATTCAGACCTCTGTATAGTTCTAAGCATGAGAGGTCTGAGTTTACCCATACCTGTGGCTCCCTTGTTAAATTTATTGCTCTTTGTTGTTGTCATTGTTGGATGTTTTAACCTTGAATTGGAGACTGATTCAGAAGTGGTTTTTCTGTGCTGTGCTGGAAATCTGTATGGATCATGAATGTCTTAACATATTTAAATATTCCGTATTAATGTATTATGAAATTATTTTACATTTTATGTTCATATTAATGAGGATAGAAATAATGGAAGAAATGTGTGACTGAATGTACAGTTAATTTGAATTATGGTTGGGAGAGAGCACGTGGGGTATTGAACTAGGAAGGTTGGAGCATGAGTCAGGAAAGGCATTTTAGGCAGAAGCTCTGGGTGATGGTGTATTAATGGGGTGGGAAAAATTGATGGCAATGTAATGGGAGAAGGTGAGAAAAATTGTCATTATATTACCATACTCTGGATTTCCTTATTGTATTGCTGCCTTATGAACTCTGAGGAGCAACTGTGCTTTGAGGAATAAGTAAGCTAGTGTGCAACGAACGCTGTTCACTAAGGAGGATTTCTCCTTGATTTGTTGCAAAATTTGGAAGATTTGTAGTAAATGAGACTGAGATGTCTTCACAGTAAAGACACAAAAATGTCCCTAGGAAATTAGATTCTGTCCTTGCTGGCATCATCGCAGCAAAATCATGTTAATCGGAAAAGTTCATATGTATTGCTGTGTTCAGGTTTTTGGTAGTTGATTTGAAATTATGTAGTGTGATTTGCAGCCATGATTAAAACTCACAACTGCTGCAACTGTGAAATAAGTGAGTTTTGCTCTGAATAGACGATGCTGTCAAATGTGATGGTTCTATTGAAGAAAAACAAAGTTCCTCAGTTCTAGCATCTGAACATAGATATTAAAACTAGCAGTAGAAATGGAGAGATTTGGTTTATTTCTCCGGCTTATTTCCCAAAACAGTTGTCTTTCAACCCATCACAGTCACAGAACTGGAAGAAGGACTGAAAGGGATAGAACTAGTTATTGGAGTTTAGGGATGTGCTTTCTTCTCTAAGTTCTCAAAAGCAAAATCTGGCTGATGATTGTTTGTAATTGCTCTCGTACATTAACTGAAATGCTCCACTCATTTGCAATATCTGCTTTTTTTTTTTTCTTTCTCTCATTTACTTTTATTTTTGCTTGAAGAATAATGTTCATAGATTCTAAGTGGTTTGTGATAGGTTCATGTTTTTAGTGAATGGCAACTCTGAAAAATCATTTATTTGTCACTGGTTGTAATGTGGTTGTCTATTCTTAGAGTTGCAGGAATTGCCAATACCAGTAGTGCTGCTAAGATTGCTTACTATATACTGTTAGTTCTTTGGCTTAACTGGTGAGCATGAATTCTGTCACAAAGAAGAGAGATAATACTGTATTCTTTTAAGGTACATGCTGTGAACTGTCTGTGATAAAAATAATAATAATAAAAAAAGTTTCCCTCCTGTAGGATCTTGGATGTTACAGTTGTTACATTTTTTTAGGGCAAGCAGTTACATTTGTATATGGGAATGGTTTTCATCTTAACACCTTTAACCCTTCTTCACAAATATTTTGACTTGCTAGTCCTAAATTTGGAGTAAAACTACTAACATTGATGCCAGCTGTGACAGCTTCAGTAGAAGGCCTCAAAATGACAGCAGCAGATGCTGAGCCAAGAGCACCACTGAGATTTTTAGAAGGAGAAACAGAAGCACCTCAATCTGATTATGACACTTGCTGCAGTGCGTTTCATGGGATTGTATGGATTAAAATTTCATACACCTGTTTTCTTTGAGAAGCCTTTTATGGGGCTGCTCAGATCACACAAGATAGTAAATTAGGAAAAAGTTACAAACATCATGGAAGTGTTTTACTCTGTGTATTTGCGGACACTCCAATGTCATCTTAATAAACTGAGTGAGCCTTAAACATTTTTGTGATGTGAATAGCATTAATGTTTGTGTAGCATACAGCTTAGTTAATGGTAAGGAATCTGTTCTTCTTAGTGTTGTGATGCTCTGAGACTTTCCACCATGGTGGTAGTGATCAATTTCCAGGATGCTGGAGTGATTTGGAGGCAGTGATGCACTTACTTGTAGCTAGCCCAGTGAACTATGTCTATTACTTAATGTGCTTCTGTGAGAAAATCTGGTCTCAGATAAGGGTAGAGGAGTATGAACAGTTGATTTCTAGCCAGTATGTTCTGTTGCAAAATTGGCAGTACTAAGATATTTTGCAAGGTGTCACTGTGGCATGTCTGCAAGTTTCAGCTGTTGTGACCCTTCCTCAGTCTAAAATGTATGTTTGTTTCATAATATTTTTTTTTTCTTGGAATCATGAACAGGTCGTAAGAAAGCATTGTGACTTTCAAAGCAGATTTGCTTGATGTATCAGCAAAGTAATTCTTCAGTTAGGTCGAGAAATGAGCTGCTGGAGTGTTTTGGCTGCTGCTGCGGCAATAACAGATACAGGAAATGGAGAAGTTTTGTAAAAGTTGAATTAGGTGAAGAAAGAGATCTTGTTGAGGAAAGTAGGTGCTTTTCTGTCTGAGACCAATTACAGTCTTATCTTTTCTGTGTACTTGAAGTGGAGTGGGTTTATGAAGGGTTAGCCAGTAGAGGCTTTTGATACCATTTGGAAAAAAGAGGTTCGTTCAAAGCAGGAAACTTGCATTTAAGTGTCTTGAAAGTCTCTAAATATGCTTATCTCACCCTATCAACTGTAAAGGAAGTGTGGGGAGATTAGCTTTCCTAGACTACAGTTAGTCTTTGTGAATATTACTGTTAAGTGTTAAGATATTTATCTCAAAAGCATAATTTTGCTATAAACTCATATTGAACTAAATTATCTGCTACTTTGCATTTTTATGAGAACATCCTTAAAAGCTGTGTCCTTGCATTCTCAAACCATCCAGTGTATTTTAACTTTTTCAAGTTGAAGTCATTGTTCATCAAGCTGATAGATGTTATGTGAATGTGTAAAATTACAGTTTATAGAACAGCAAGAACTAAAGATTTAGTTTATGATGAAGTTTTACTTTTGTCACTGGGCACGTTGGATCCTTCAGTTCATTCTGAAGTCGTTTTCTCAAATTACTTTGAAAGCTGTGCTGCATTTAGGGCACTAGAACTGACAGCACTGCTTTCCGAGGTTTTATGCTTCCTGTAACTGGGAGGGCACAGTCCATAATTAGAAGTCGTATTTTATGCAAGTCTTTTTTTTATTATTTTATTCTTTTTTTTCTTTCTCAAATTGAACTCTGGAAGGAGTACAGCTAGTGACCATTCTTTTCAGAAAATGAACGAGTACCAAATCATGTTTGTAGCTGTACAGATGAGGTAAGTCTGCATGGTCTTGTGTACTAAATTAGACGTAAATTCACTTATTACTTGTCTGGAAGATTTTAGAAGTCTTCAGTTTAAGAAATTTGAAGTCCACACGTTGTAGAAATACCTGATACATCTGTAACAGCAATAAAGGTACTGATGCTTCAGCCATCCCATACTTGCTGTCTGCAGTCTTTCTGATACTCTGCACTGAACAGTGTATCTGTAGGTTGTGTGTAGAAGCAAGATGGCTTCTGCATACACTGCATTTTTATACACACGAGGATTGCATTATCTCTCTTTGACTTTGTATTGCACTTACGTTAGATAATTAGACATTGTGATTTAATAATTCATCTGAATTGTCTCCTGCTAAAACTCTCCAATATTGTAGCTGCAGCTTTTTTTCACCAGTTTCCTAAACGATTGTCTTCATGTCAAAATGCATTCAGTGCAAAACCATTACTGAATAAACATAATAAATTCAACATATTCAATAAGCATAATAAACCACAGTAAAACAGAACTTATAATTCTGGGTGGTGCCCTCCTGACTGCAGGGAGGATAAAAGTTCAAAAAGCAGTCCTGTCAGCTAAAGCTGTACCATAAATGCAGCTCCTCTTTAAAAAAAACTAATTAAACACAATAGAAGTTAATATTAAATGGAAGAAAATAGCAATAAATAATTTATATATTTAACTCTAAATACGTTTTGTTGGACTATGACTGTTTTAAACATGATTCAGGTCAGTTGCTTAAGTTAATAACTTGCATATCTCATTGTGCCTTACCTGATCATTGTCGGTCTGTAGGGGGTTGCACTAGGAATTGTTCACTGATGTTTTCTGCTGCTAAATAGGAATATGGATCTCAAAGTATTTTACTTTAATCCATCAACTGAGTTTCATTTTAGTTAATTGAGACTTTTAAGCAAATAATTAAAATGTGATATTTAGCCAAATATGTTGGAAAAACCCAAGTATGGTGATCACTATAGTTAGTTCTGTTAACTAATCTGTGATCGTTTCAAGAAGCCATATTTTGCTTGACTGTAATAAAAATCCTTGAAATCAAGGCATTTACTTTGCTTTTAGTTTTCATTCTATGGTGGAAACCATGCTAACTATTACATTATTTTACTCTCAGTTGATGTGGAGATAAATAATTGGCAGTTCTTTGACGCTGTCCTTTATCCTTCTCAGTTATTTATACAATAGCTAGAATCCACTAGAATATTCTTGTTTTCCAGTTATTTCCAAACACTGCCAAGAATGGTCCAGGAAACTGAACCACTAATTTTGTGAAGAGTCTTAGGCTCTTGGAAGTCCCAGGATCTTTAATTTAAAATGTTTCATCTGAAGTATATTGCATTGTATCTTTTTATTGTTGTTGATGGTGAAATTTCTATTCCAGTAACACTGTGCTGTGGTTTGGATACATCCTCTTGATTTTTTCAAAACCAGAACAAAAAAAAATGGATGCTGGCTATTTCTTCCTGTTTTTTATCGCCACTTGCTATTTCACCATCTAAATTCAGTAAAACACATGTATCTGAGGTTTGGGTTTTTTCCTTTTAATATATTTTTATTAAAAAAAAAAAAGTGTTAACTTTGAATGAATTGGGTGCTGTCGTTTTATGAAGGACATTATGCTTGCTGGTAGAAGTAGTTGGCTTATGGTACTATGTGTTTAAGGTTGCTTGGTCTCTATATAGGTTAAAATAGCTTGGGGTTCTGAATAAACTGGTTTAATTACAAGACACAGAGGAATTCAGGCAAAGTGTAGAAGTATACTGACTAAACTACATGAAATCAGAACAAGACTTAAAATTTTGAAAAAAATAAACCCAAGTACTTTTTGCAGGAAATGAACACATCAGATACTCCTTTGCAGAAAGAACATTTCTGGTTTGTTCCTTGCTCTACCATTCCGAGTGGTAGAAGGGTTTAGTTCAGCTGTTCAGGACAGAATTGTTGAATGAAGGTGGTAGTTACAGAAAAGCAAGCTGTGAGGGGAATATGGTTTTTGTCTGATGCTGTCTTGAGTCCGGGACAGGTAATCAGTCCTGAATTACTGCCCTGGTTGTGAGAGATGCTGCTCTAGATTGCCTTTTCCTTGCTCTGGGGCATCAGCTTGCAGAGCATGATTGATTCTGTTTGTTTGCCAGTCCTTCCTAGCACAGCAGAACTAGGTGGATCCTGTCAGTGTACCCTGTACAGTGCAAATGATCTCACTATTAGGATAAATTAAGGGGGAGGAAAGTGCTTGAGAATAGAAGGGGGCACATGACAGAGGAAGAACTAAAGAGGATAATAATTGTGCTCTGTGGCTCATGCCTTTACTGGCATGCTGTTGATAGGCAATATCCTTCCCTGTTGGCTTTCAGACCTTAAAATTCCTTGTGGTGTTCAAAGGAGGCTGGAATCAAATGTTTTAACAGCTTTTCTTGTAAGAAATTTTTATCCGTTCATTACCCTCCAATATATTTCGCAGTACTGTAACAGGCAGAATATAGCTCTCTTATTATTCACCAGTTAAACTTAACTTCTCATGTTCCAAATTTGATCCACTGAGTCCTATATCTTTTTTGTTTTCTTTTCCACGTTACTTTAACTTATCAATGTGTCCTTTTGATTTGGATTGATGTAATCTTTCCCTCCCTTTTCTACTTTGCCCTGTGAACGCCTTTTCGTATGTATTTCTACAATGTGTTAAAGGTGAGTTCAGTTTAAGAAAAATTCAGAAATCCGATATGTTATTGTTAGACTCCAATTATTAACAGACCTTCCTCTTACCTGCTTAAATATTTTTCTTGTTACTGCTCTTTGCTTCTCTTTTTTTTTTTTTCTGTCCGTGATTTTGTGTTGCTCCTTTTGTATTCTTTGAAAAGGGTGGCTTTTTGTCCAGTGTTCATTTGTGTGTATGTCCATATAAAATCCTCTCCTTTATGCTCATTTCTGTGGAGTACCTGAAAGAAAGTATCTGCTAATGTCTTGTAACAATACTGAATTTTCTTCTGCGCTTGCTAGCTATGTAAGTTCCCATCACTTATGCCAACAATTGCTTTGAGCTGTGAAAAAGTCTTCTATAGAATTTGGATTTAGGTGTTGCTGTTTGCTGTCTTGTTCACAGGCACTATTTTTATTTGATGTGAAATGAAAAAAAACCTCAACAAAACACATGAGGACCAGTGCTGTACCTTATTTTGGTTAAAGATTACGTAGGTGCATTTGACTAGATGATCACTTGAGGTTGCTTACTGTGATTTGTAAGCGGCTGGTGTGTGAGACCAAGCCTCTGATTGTTTAGAAGTAACATTTTGGGTGTAAAACCGTTTTGTCTCGCTCATTCTTCTTGCTATGAAACAAATTTGTATAGTATTTATATTCTGATAATCTGTTCTACAGTCTGAGAAATTACCTGTGAATACTCACTCTTCATGTTCACCTAGCTTTTTTAATCATTTTTTTTTATAGCTGTCTCTGAATAGCAATGCTAGCAAATTTTGATTTCTTCTCAGTTTGTTTTAACTTGCATGTGCCTAATAGTATAATCTCCTACTTAATCTTTACCTGTGATTGGAGTAATTATAGTGCAACTTTCTTTTTTTGAGTTGACACTGTATTGTTTTGCTTTGGTGCAAGAATGGGGAATTATGCATCCTTGAACTGATCTATTTTAGTGAGAATTTGGAGGGAGTTGATATCCATGAGATTCCTGTCCTGCTATAGGAACAGCTTTGGACTCCAAAGGTGTAAGACACCTTTCTATGTAGCTAAAGCGTTACTAAGTCTGAACTCCTTAAAAAATCAGGCAAAGATAAATTGCTTGCTTCGCTGCATTTTTTTTTCCTGTTTTTTTTAATATGAGGCAGCATAAAAGCTGGCTTATGTTCTTAAGTACTTATATGTTACCTTTACTGTTCTCATATGATTAGTTTATGGTTCTGATTGTAGACATAGCTAATTTTACTCCTTAAAAATTGTACTTCTGTTACAAAGTTGGATGCTGTAGAACAGTTTCATTTCTGCATGCTGTATACCTCCATATTCCACAGAACTAAACCACACTTTCTAGCTCACAATATTTACCTCATATGGCATCTGCTTGCTTTCTTCCTCTGTTGTGTGAGGGTAAAGCTTTTTTTTTTTTACTAGCCTACAAGTTTTTGAATGTGACAAGTCAGTCATGAGAGACGATGTAATGTGTATGCCAGTGTTTGTGTACTTACCGTCTCAGTAACAGAGAGACAGCTTAACCCTGTTGCATTTATTATAGGAGAAGTGTATGGATATAGATAATTAGCACAGAGTATTTGAACACCTAAATGATTGTCTGCATGACTTATTTGCCCTCAGGCTTTGTTTCATTTGCCATGAGAAAGCTAAAAACTATTTCCAAGAATCACCTGGATATTTTCTTCCTTCAGTGGCACACTCAGATTCTGAAAGACTTCCAGGCTCTCTTTAAGGTGGCTGATGGGAAGTGAATCATGAATATGAATTAGCATCTCTCCACCCTTATATCCAAAATGCTGTTGCTAGGATAATTTTCTTTGTTTGCTACTCTTATCACATCATCACCTTTTTGAAATTCACTCTCTGTCATCCTTTCTTTAATTACATTCAAATTCAAGCTGCTTGTGTGTCTCTGCAAGACTTTGACATAATCTTATTCTACCTTTGCATCTGCTCTTGTGTTTTGCTGCCTTTGCTTCTCCTGATATATTTTTTTTTTCTGAGTTCCAGTTTTCTGTTTCACTTCCTTTTTGTCCTGGATTATCTTCTATTCTATGTGTGTGTGTGTTTTGCTAATGCTACTTTGTAACCATGTATTAGGGTATGCTTTTTTCCCCTTGTTACTGAATATGTTTGGGTTTTTTTTGTTTAAAAAATGTTGATTTTTGTCAGCTTGTTTTTACTCTCTCCCTACACCATGCTGTTGTTACCATCCATTGCAAAAATGAGCAGTTAAAACCAGAAGTGTTTTCTCAATTCACAAAGGTGCAGTCTTCATAGAGTTTGATCTGGTTCACCTGTTTAATTGGAAGAGCTTATTTTTTTACTGACACTAAATGCTAACAAAAAGATTGTTAAGATGCTGGTGATTAATAATACTTTATATTTGAATAGAAAGAAGTTTGCTTAAAAGAGGTGATAAAATGAGAAGTCCCTAAAGTTTTTCAGAGAAATTAATTTTTTCTAGGTTGGTGAGTTTGGTGGTTTTTTCCTTCTAAGGAATAAGAAGGAAGTGGAAGGGAAAAGAAATGGATGCTCACTCATTAGCTGATGTTCTACTAATGAGAGATGCCACAGATTAGTACTAAAGAATGAAGTCTTGTAGCAGGAGGAACTTGCAGAAGATGTGTCCTAAGATGTTTCTTCTTCTTGAGCTTGCCTATATGAGTCGTGTCGGCCAAATATCTTGAGCTTCCAAGTTTGGTTATTTCAGCTAGGTTGAGGAAGAACATATGGGACATTTTTGTTTGTAGATATAACTTGTTCTTGTTTTCTAAAGTGTGACAGAAGATTTAAAGTGCCTCACAGCACTTTTGTATTTCTTTGAAATGCTTACAAGGAAGTATTACATATGTACCTCATCCAGTGTCATGAAACACGCTTTTATGTTTAATGTATTAAGGCAGATAATTAAACATTTTATGAAAATGACATGAGCTCTTCACAGTTTTCCTTTTCTATTATGGAGCAACAGAAGTGCTTTTTTTTTCCATTTTTTTGTAGAAACAGATTTTTCTGTCTTCTGCTGTGGTGGCATCAAGAGGCTGGAGGACATGTTAGCAGTAAAAATTGGGGTTGTGTCTTGAGACTGCAGGCAGCCCAGGCCAGATATACTTCTCACTGTCTTACAGGCTGTAATAATTAACAAAGCATTAGACAGGAGTTTCTTTCCCACAACACGTGAAAGCTGTTTCAGGTACTGTTTTGAGGCTGTCTATAGACTTGAATTGTATTTTCAGCTTTATTTTAGTTCTAATGTGCTCTCTTACATGCTCTCTCAACTGAACTGATTTCTGATTGCAGTGGGGCCTCTGGATATTCTTTAAAAGCCTGATCTCCTCTTGGTAATTATGGAGCTTGAAATAGACAATAGTAGATGAGTCATCTGATATGTAGGTAAAAGGCAGTATACAGCAGAGACCTTTATATAGCTTTCAAGTCCAGATTCTTGCTGAAAAATACGCCAGAAGTGCCTGAAGCTTTCTAATTCCACTGGTGAAATGAACACTGTTTAAAAAGGCTGGTTTTATTAAATGAGTATGTAAGAGACACAATGCCAGAAACTGTTAGTTGCCTAACTGAAGATGCTCAGAAATCTTTTGGAAATTTGTAATTAATTTATTGTTAGCTAGAAAATTGGCAGAATATTTAAGTAAGGAAGCGTGACTGGCTAGTGCTGAAAGAGCTTGCCCACCTCCCCTCTGTTCTCAGCCATGGGGTTCCACAGGTGGCCCTATGCTGGCATCAGGGGTCATTTGACACTGGTAAGGAGCTAAACCATAAGGAAACAGGTTCTGTTTAAAAATAAAAAAGAAGTCATATTCTGTTGGTGTGGGTCCTTGAATGAACTTGCAGGGAAATAATCTGTTTTATCAGAGTAGGGTAGATCTTTTGGCTTTGAGTCAGAAGGATGGATGGTCCACTGCAGCTGAGAAAAGGGAGGAGGGAAAAGGCTCTCCCTACTTAGTTGCAGTTACTGCTTAAGAAATTAAAGAATTTTCTTCTATGATCTTGTATTAAATATTCTGAATTATTCCTGTGGTAGGCTGTGTTACAACAAATCTCATTGTCTGTTTAGGGATATGTCCTTAGGTTTTTGCTGTTAAGCTCCATAAGGCATATCAGAGAAAGATTATTCAATTGGTCCCTTGTATATTAAAAGTTAATATCTGCTCTCTTCTAGAAGCATTTGCTTTCAGGGGTGTTAGTATCTGTGTAATGCTCTTGAATTATGATGACAAAAACATTAATTCAAGTTCTCTAGTTAATATAATTGGTAGGTATTGATGCCTCTTGACTTGCGTTGTGAGTTTCATATATATTTATGTATATGACCTATGTATATATAATTCTGAACACAGAATTTTGAATGCCTCTTTTTTTCCTGTAGAAAAAGAAGCATGTTTTAATAACCTGGAGTAGTGGCTCTATGTAGTACACGGAGTAGTACCATGTAGCAGAGCATTATGGCTAATTAAGCTACTAATCATCACTTGGGGATGTAGAGATTAAAATCAGCTCAAGTCTAGAAGAATATTTAGTTCAGGCTTTGTGTCTTCTGAAAGCCTATATATATTGCTCAGAGCCAGTGAGGCTTTGGCAACAATACCTTTTTTTTTTTTTCCACACATCGTATCTACATATGCAATCTTATTGTAGTTTATATGCATATTTGATATGTAGAATATTAGAAAAACTGCCTACAAACAATGATGAATTGACTGTTTTACATGGCTTTGACAACTTCAATAACTATGCATTTTTGGTTTTGCCTTTTAGGAAATAAAATAATGCTAATGAAGCAACCATTTCCCTGAAGTTCAAGTTTTCAGACTCACTGCCATTATGGGTAAGTCTTGCATATAATGTATGTAAAAATTTAAATCTTATACTTTACTATTGAAGACCGAAAACATTATTGTAATACCATTCCTAGGAAATGTGTGCTTTGGCAGTATAACTCAATGTAATATCTACATGAAGGGAAGAGTTCAGCTGCTTTGCTAGTTTTGAAAATACTCCTGTGTTTTTTCCATTGGAATACAGTGACGGAAAAGTGCTATGTGGTAACTTAAAAATTCAAGTATAGAAAATTGACTTTCATGGTATTAGGGTACCAAGCAATATTTACTTTTTACTGTGCTGTAATTGGTAATGCTTACTGTGGGGGAGACTGTATCAGAAAACTTAATCATATTGTCGTGTCATTGCAGTGCAAAGCCAGGACTATGTAGATTCTCTGTTACTTGAAATTTGATGTAATTTTTTTTTTATTTCTACATGCTTTTTGATGAGTTGACCATGTTGTTGTTGTAATCGGTTACTGGTGCTTGTTCTCAAAAAAAATCACAACCAACCAAAACGCACACATTTTTGTGTTGCTTTTATCTCTTCTTCTTGGTATGCAAATTTTTTCCTAACTTCATGCTTAATAATAAAGTAGCTAATCTAGGAATACTGCACTCCATATTTCTGATATTCTCCAACATCTTGTGTGAAATGACTATTGAGTTGTATTGCATATCCAGTAAACTTTAGATGATTTGCCACAATGCTTTTGTTTACTTTTTATGAAATGTGCTACCTAGTGACCACTGGGAACTGAACCTCCTTCAATCAGCTGTAAAAGAACAAGATTTTTTTTTTTATCACTGAGCACTAGAATAGGCTATAATGCAGTAAAATACTTTAACTTTTTATTTTGTGGAAAGTTTTGAAGTGTATTTTAGTGTGAGAAAAGAATAACTGAGTTGCAAGAATGCCTTCAGTTCTACCATTAAATATTGCTAGTAAAACTTGCTTTTATAGATTTGCATTTAAGTAGAGTTATGAATAATGACACCACGAATGCAATCAAAGTCACTCCTTTTCAGACCAGCTTTCTGATCTGTTAGGAATCTTTTAAATTAGAACAGTGAAATTGCACAATTTCCTGATGTGACAAATATATTGGGTTATTTTTTAAGTGTTAAGGAATTCCCACCATTGCTGAATAGCTGGGATGCTTGCTTGCTGATTTTTAATGCTGAGTTTTTCCTCAGGTCTATGTTTGAGAAATACTGTTCTTTGTAAATCACAGCACTTAGCAATGAATTCTTCAACATATATATCCTTTATGAAGTCATGTGAAGGCATATGTACTTTGCAGATAAATTTTGTTATCCATTATTCTAGGTGCATGTTGTGTATAGCACTTTTGCTGTGGCAAGGAATTAATACAAAATATTAGTGACAAATAAATTGTCTGTAGTCATGACTGTGCAGGCTTTTTTGTTCCTGTGTGCTTTCCTGTCTAAAGGAGCATCCCAGTTCCAGGGCAAATCTTGTCTAGCATGGCCTCAGGCCATCACAGCTGCAGCAGATCACACAAAATCCGAAACACTGATGAACTTGAAATGTAAGCTGCATAGCAATCTTGTCCCTAAATTCTCCCTTGGGTTCTGTACTTCTGTTTCCCCTTGTGACTTACTCCTGTAAGCCCTAAAAAACCATACATTTGCAGTCCAGGAAAGGTTCTGTGGTGTTTTGGTTTTTCTGGATTTTTTGGGTTTTTTTGGTTGGTGGTTTTTTAAATACTCTGTGGGCCATCAGCAGATGCTCAGACAGTGGAGGTGATCTTTTGGGAGTTTGTATGTGCTTCCTGTGTGCATGACCATACCTGTTCAGGACAGAGGAAAAATGATTCAAAAGTACTTGCTTTTTTCTTTATTTATTTATTTTTTATTTTACAAATTGGGGGGGGTTTGTATGTGGTTTTTGGTTGGTTGGTTGATTAGGTATGATTGGGGGATTTTGGGGCA
>JAVJGJ010000061.1:27205056-27222908 GCA_035590215.1 Microhierax caerulescens
GGGGGGGGGGGGAGTGTGGTTTCTAGTTTACTTCTCGTCCATGGACATTATTTGAAACAAAGTAGATAAAACTTCCCCCGCCCCCTCCTCCTCTTAATACAGCCTGCAGTTCTGTAGAGTTGTCAAATCTCTGTTATGACTTCAGTTTTTCACACCTGTCATTTATGTGTGTTTACTTATTATGCTGTTCATTTCCTTTAGCACTGTTAATAATTAAAAAATATGTTTGCAACACAGCAGTAATTCTTTTTAATTTGGCAATTATGTATTAAAGTGTAATATATATAGTTTTACAGGTTTTAGAATAATGCCTGCCTGATTGTGAAATGGAGACAGTAATGCACTTCAAATGTGTCATTTACACTTCTCGTATCTGGTGTTTTTCTCTGAGCAGATGAGCAGCAAGCTTTGAATTCAATCATGCAGGATTTGGCTGTGCTTCATAAGGCCAGTCGTCCTGTATTGCCCCAGCAAGAAACAGGAAAACCAAAGTCATCTTCACCTAAAAAACAGGTAATCCTTAACACCCTTACTAACCTATTGAACATGGAATGTCCTGCTGTGACTTCTATAATTATTTTTCTTGCCAGACCAGTGATCATACCAGAATGAGCTATTAGTCTCCCACGTGTGCTGCCATTTTCTTTTGTTCATGTTCTTAAATTAGCAGCGAAATGAAATGGTGGCATTTCAGACCAGATCATAGTGTATGCTTAAATTACTCCAGTCCTGATAAATTGAAGTTTATAGAGGTATTTTGACACTGCATGTAGAATTTTTTATTATTATTTGATTGGTGCTGGACTATTTTAAGAGATACTAGTACACAATACTTTATTTAGAATGCTTCTTTCAAATTAATTTTATAGGTATATTAGATTGCCCAGTTGTCAGCAATGTCATATTAAAGAATGACAGTACAGCAGCAGAAACATACTTAAGCTCCTTTATTACATCTTTGGCCTTGTTTTTTTGTTTGTTCACATGCTGGAAATGTGAGTTCTTCTCAGCTCTGTTTTTTTTTCTGCAGATACTGAACACAGATGGAATAGTAGTAAATACTTAGCTGGTAGGTTTGAACTACTATGTGGAGAGATTAGGAGAGAATGTAGATTTTTACCAAAATTGTTGTAATAGCCCTATTGAGGTAACTGTATGTTTATTTGATTATGTAATTGACAGTCCATTATTTCCTGAAGCATCAGTTTGTGCAGTCTTGTTTTAACCTGTTAAAAGTCAAAGTATTTGAATATATTTGGCTTTTAAACTATCAGGAACCAATGACTACCTCTTTTTTTCATTCTGTGCTTTAAAAGCTGTAAGAGTTCAGTGTGTAACACGGTGGTGCTTTCCTAGTGTCATACAGCTCACTTCTGAGCTGTGACTTTAGAACTGTAGTAGTGTGCACGTAAGATCCAAAATGAATATAATACATGTTTAGAAAGTTAAAAGAAAAATTGTTGAGCCATTTCTGAGTTTAAATGTGGTAGTAGTGAGGGGGTAATACGTTTGTCATTCTGTTTAAATTTGTGGATTTTGAATGTAATCACTTGTGAATCAGGTAATTCTTTTTGGAAGATACAATATTGTTTTTCGAACTGTTATTTGAATGCGTTTTTTCCCTGCAATAGTTGCTAATACAATTTGATGCTTAAAATTATGATTTTGAAAAACAAGTTTATTTCCATGTAACTGCAGATACTTACAGGTATCTTTGTTATTGAGAAACTGCATGAATGCTGACTTATTTACTTATGTGGATTTCTATGGTAACACTTATGAAACAAGATATGTTTCTTAAGGCTGGAATGCTCATCTCTGAAGTGTACATAAAAATCTGTTAATAGTAGCTAAATCTACCTGCCTTTTCATGATAGAGAATTCTTTGGTAATCAGTTCCATGCTGAATTTGAAATCGTGAATCTCTTACAATATTAAAATGTATTGGTAGAAAATAAAGTGTTTACTTACAAAAGCTTTCATTGTACTTCAGAATAATTTTTTATGGGTTTTATGTGCTTTTAAGCATCTATCAGATACCTCAGTGGAAGTAGCTTGTTAAAATGCTTGGCGTATCAGAAAGAAAAGAAAATTAATGGACTGCTCAGGGATTTTACTTCTGGTGTAGGATTATTGAATGGGTTTTCATGGCCTTCATTAAAGGGAGCAGCAACAAACTAACAGTGGTTCCTTTATCTCTTTTCTTACAGAATGATGTTAGAGTCAAATTTGAGCATCGAGGTGAAAAAAGGTAAGGTGGGAACACAGGAAACAATTTTGTCTTTTAATTATTTGTAGAATTTTGATGGGTTCCTATCATAAAATTTCAAATAAACTATTCAAAGTGTTTCAGATATCTGAGTATATTTGGTTTGAGTTCAAATTTGATTTTGATATGAACACAGTTTAAGGAGAATTCATCTATTAAAAATGTGGACTCTAAATATACATAAATGCAGAAGTATCTTACTGTAGCTATGTCCTGTGTAATATCTTTTATTTGTTTACCCTTCAGATAGATTTGTAGCCTAGAACAATTACTTAGATAATTAGCATAGATCTCAAATGTGAGTAGAAAATTTTCTTTGCTGCATCATGTACATAATAAATGCATGTTAATATATTGTTCTGTTAACAGCCAGAGGAAGAAGCCTAGATCTAGAAGCCTAGATTGTACTTCGGAGGAACCAATCTGAGAACAACTGTATTGGGAAAATTTATTAGACTTTACAATTAGACCATTTTCACTGATAATACTGAAAAATCAGTTAAAATTTATTTTCATTTTGTATATGAGAGGTGAATGATGAATGTGCTTAAAATATACAAACATTTATCTGTGTATATCTCTGCTCTGATGGTTGCTCAGAAGCTTTTACAGAAGTTGATCTACAATTCCATGCAGAACTGGTTTGTGGACAACTAGTTTTGTATGTCTCTTTCTGAAAGCATAAACCTTCATTGTACTTACAGAGAAATTATTATAGAATTATTAATAACCCTTAGGTAAAGATTGTTTCAGAATGAAACCTGTGCTACTTCTGGGCAGTCCTTAGTGTAAGATGTGCAACAGATCAGTATGTATTCATGCTGATTACAATATGTGCCCTCTGTTTAGTAAACAGGTAGGGCAGTAAAAAACCTAGGGGTAGTAAAATAGCAGTAAGTTCCATGCATTAACATTCTTCAGCTTCTTTCTATGACTTTTATGAACATCACATGTAACAGCGCTTAAGTAATGGTTGAGTGCTGTAAGTAATTTGGAGGAAATAAGTCTTTTCAGAAGCTTTGAAAATTAAAGACTCTTCTACGTAGCAATTTCTTGTGAAATAAGCAGAAGCAAGAATTTGAAATAGAAATGTTTACTCACTGCCAGTCTTCATGGACAGTGCATTTTTGCAGATTAAGACCACAATGGACTAAGTTAATCAATTCAATATGAATACAAGCATAAAGTAAGTGTGTGGGAAAAATACCTTTCCCAAGCTTTTATGCCGATGGGCCTAGCTCTGTTTTGGACTGTCCCAAGTAACTTGACCTGCTTGCCCAGGGCTACTGGGCACCAGGACTCATTGCTCAGCATGAGTTATTATACTTTTGTTGCCCGACCATGTAGATCTAAAGATAAGAGGATGAAATTATGCAAGAAAAATAAGTTACACAATGGCTTTCTCACTAGTTTTTAAAAAGGGAAGTGGAAAAGAGAAGTGATTCCAGAGTTTGTTTCAGTAGCGAATGTGGCACTGTACGGAGGAGTGTGCAGTGTGATGGGCAGAGTTCCAGGCTTGCTAAACAAGTTGTTAATTGCAGTGGGAATTGGTGTAATCTTTTTTTAAGATTTTTTTTTTTCAGAATATTTTTTAATTAAAGTGGCCCAGCTTCAGCCTCATTTCAGTGAGAAATATTGTTCCCTAACCAGTGTATGATCTGAAGCACTGACAAAAGGGACAGTTACCCTTTGCTAATTTTTCTGCTTCACAAAATTTGCATGCTGTTTCTTTTTTGAATGTGAATTGAATATACATCACTAGCTTCGTTAATTCTAAAAACTTGTTTAATGGTGGTGTGTCTCAAATAATACAACAGTTTTCTATAGTGGGAGGTCAGTTACAGGCATTTGGGGCTATTTCATTTTACAATACCCTGAGTTAAAAGGAAATTGGAGTTGTTGACCTACAACTGCACCATTCTTGCAGGAGCACATTTGAAGCACAGTTAATGATGCACTTAGCATTTTGAGCATGGAATTCATTACAGTAAAGATGGTGACATTTAGTTACCTTCCTCAGACTTTTGCATTTTCAAAAATGTGGACTGCAGGAGTAATTCCTTTCTGATGCTTATGCTTGTCAGCCTATGGTACTTGATTGTCTTAGTTTTAAAAGTAGAAGATTTTAGAAGTTTCTAAGAATTTGCCTCTGAAATAACTTCATGCTTTGCATGCCTCTAAGAAAGCAAGCAAGTAAAATAGTCATAATGAAGTCTAATTTTATGTGTGATTATCCATTAAAACCTTTTCACTGCTTTTTTTTTTTTTAGTGACTCAGAATACGGAGGACAGTGAATAAATCATAGCCTCTTATGGTCTTTTTAGTAATAAATTTAGTTCTAAGACAGTTCTTAAGTAATGAGTTGCCAGATTTTCATCAGTAATGGACAAAAATTCTTTTTAACTTA
The DNA here is from genome assembly GCA_035590215.1 of Microhierax caerulescens. Taxonomy (NCBI): domain Eukaryota; kingdom Metazoa; phylum Chordata; class Aves; order Falconiformes; family Falconidae; genus Microhierax; species Microhierax caerulescens. The sequence continues at coordinate 27,209,734 of JAVJGJ010000061.1, forward strand.
AATTGTGTTTCAGGATCCTGCAATTACCAAGGCCTGTTAAACTTGAAGATCTTGCAGCCAAAGCTAAAGTTGCTTTTGGACAGACTATGGATTTACATTACAGCAATAATGAGGTAATATTCTGTATCTTCTAAATTATTGGTAACTTGAACATTGATTATTTTAAGGCTGAAATTTACTCCTGTAAGCAGTGAGAACAACTCCTATGACAAAACTTACTCCTGTGACAAAACCCCAAGTTTCTGCTGTGTGTGTTCTCAAATATATATGGCTTGTCTAAATCAGGATAGGCAGGAGAACCATTAAATGTTTTATGAGAAGAGTCACATCTTAATGAATTATGTCTCAGACTTGATTGGGAATGAGTAAATTGTCTTTCTGCTCTGCCACAGTCCTGTCATGTGACTTTGGGAAAGTCTTTTGACTCTGAGCTTTGTTGTGTTTTAAAATTTGAAATAACATTTATCCTTTCTTGTACACTTTTTTTCCTTTCAGGAGTCTTGTTGAGTAATAGCTAGAATCCTGCATTTAGTAATGTTTAGATTGGAGAACTAGGCTTAACTGTTGCTTCTCTTAAAGTGGCTCATTCACAAGGATTTCTTGGGAAGTGCTAGTGCTGTCAAGCCACTTACATCTGATCAGTATTACTTCCAGCTTTCTTTTAGAGGTAGAGATGGAATTGTTAATAGGAAGTATATTTACAGATGCAAGATTCGTTCTTGGCAGTTACTTCTGATTTTTGCCTTAGGTCAGCAAAATGCATAGAGGATTATTTGTGTGCTTTGTTATGCACAATATAATTGCTATATCTAATCTGCATCTTTGCAGAAGAAAATTTCTGTAATTGCTGTTTGTTACTTGCTACCTTGCCAGGCACTTCTGTGAAACTGATCCTCAAAATGAAGAATTCCAACAGAAGTCTTTTAGAAATTAGGAAGGTCAAAAGAAATAGCTGTTCATAATGCTTTAGCCTCAGCTCCTTCCTGTGATTTTTAGGCACTGAACAAGTTTTCTGCTTGTCAACTTCTGCACTAGTTGGCAAACCACCTTTCAGAAATGTGATGGTAATAACCTGTCATTAGCATTGAAACTGCAACTTAAAAAGAAGAATATGCTCATTTGTTATCAAGACCATCCTCCCTCATTCCCAATTCTTTTTGTATAAAAGTACTGTATTTCAGCTGATGTTGTATTTGAGCATCGCTGCCTGAGACTGTTTACAAATAGAGTAGATTTCTAAAAAAATTTATATTGTGTGGTTCCTTTGTTATAAGTAGAAGTTGTAATTTACAACCCTGAAACATAAGCCCAATTTTAATCATTACAGAACTTTGATCTCAAGTGTACTTTAATGGCATTAACATTTCCTGTTCCAAAAATACAGGTATGCCAAGTTATTCTAATTAATTAGATCCAGTTAAGATTCTAGTGAGGACTACAGTTCCATGTGGATAACATCAGTCCTGATATACTTCCTTAACAAATTCTGGTTTTCAATGGAAAAATGTAGTGATGCAACTTCAAACATATAGTGAGATACAAAAATGTACTTTATGCTGTATAAAATAGGGCTTCTTTTTATTTCTGTTATAGACTTGCATTAATTCAGGTGATGGCAAATACATTGACAATTGCACATGTTTTTCTGAAACTTGTAAGATAATAAGTTGTACATAGGTAAAATGGTTGCTCCTTCATTGTGAAGACGTGTTCCACCATGCTGTACCTATTTTCTTTCTCATGTCCTGTTTAAGACATCTTTTTTAACTATTTCCACACCCACACCCCCTTTTTTGTAGCTTGTAATTCCATTAACCACACAGGATGACCTGGACAAAGCTGTTGAACTGCTTGACCGTAGTGTTCATATGAAGAGTCTCAAGATATTGCTTGTAATACATGGAAATACACAGGTATGAGTTGACATGCTAAATGTCTTTTCTTCCCCTCAGTTTTCATATTGAAGTATAATATGTATATTTTCTGAAATATGACATTTTTCCTATTGAAAATATTACTTTTTGTTTCTTCAGTTCACTTTAAGCATCTATTAGCATTTTGTATTGACTCAGTTTAAATTTTTTCCTAGATTCCATTCCTGTCTTTGTTTGCCTTTCCTACAGTGGTAGAAAACTGTTCCTTAATAGGATGATGATGTGATACAAATTTGACAAGCGCATAGAATAAATTTACATAGTTAAATACAGTTACATAGTAACTGTAGTTATTTGAAACTCTTCTTTTAAGTCATGTCTTGGTGATGCTCCTCTGTGGCAAGTTAAATGTTTGTTGTAGCAAATAGTAGCAGTGGACTATAGGTTAAATATTGAGTTATTTTTTTTTATCATGGTCATAATATCGATAGGATTTGTATACTGGAAATTATTTTAAAATATAAAGAATGAGCTACTAAAATACATTAATTTTTATATCAGTTAGCAAGCTTCTTTTCGACTGTTTGAAGAAAGACATGTGCTGTGCAAAGCCTATACAATTTGCGAGGTATTTTCATTGTCAGGAGTATAAGGTAATAACTGCAGTTTGTAATATGTATGCGTTTTCAGTCAGCCAGTGTAAATAACGTGGAGCCCTTGCCCTCACTGGAAGATTTAGATAATACAGTATTTGGTGTGACAGACAGAAAAAGGCGACTGTCTGTAATAGGTAAGCTGCATATTTCAATAAATTTAATTGTAAAAGCCTTTTCTGTTGTAATACTCTCTTCGTTAAGATTTTACTCTCAACAAACTGTTTGGATTTCTCTTATTCATCAATGACTTTACTATAGAGTTTGTACTTGAGGGAATGGATTTTGAATTTTAAGTCAAAGGTGGTTTAAACTTATTTAATACAGAAAGTTGAACAAAATCACAAGTAAATAAATCTGTGTAGAATTACCTGAGGTAACTGACAGGTATCTTAAAAAGTTGGTTTTATTACTCCCCCTTATTTTCATATATAGGAATGGGTTACTGAAAAATCTGTGTATATGGCAGTGCATTTCATTGCTCAATTTAGGACTCCCATACATTTTTTAATCTTAATGTGAGAACATTTGTTTAAGATACTTACTTTGGCATTGATACAACCTTTTTTGCTTATTCATGTTTTAAAGTTGGTGTGACGTTAACTTCCAAATTTAATTATAAAACTAGAGAGTTTAATGAATAATTATTCAGACAATTTAATTGATGTATTATGCATTTATTATGAATAGAGGTATTCATGTTCTTCTAATGTTCTACAAAGAAAAACTGAGATTCTCAAAAGTTGTAAAGTATTAGTTGACATGGGTGGAAGGGTTTGGATTTTTATTTTGTTTCAAAAGAAGAAATTTGCTCAGCTAGGTGTACAGACAAATTATATTTCTGTTCATATATAATGAAAATTTTTTAATGCCATTGAGGCAACCCTGCCCCAGATTTTTTATAATTACTGGATTACAGATCTTAAATGCTATAGTGTATATATATACACTATATATACATAATATATATATAGGAAGTCTTGTATTGCATAGGCTTTTGGGAAATTTCTAAAACAAGAAGTGGTCCAGGCAGGCTCAATGCCTATGAAACATTTGAAAAAAGCTCCTGGATTCTGAGTCAGTGAAGAGACTCTTACTGGCCCTTTTCTTTCAAAAGGTTCTAATACTCGTGACAGGAGTTCACCTCCCCCAGGATACATTCCAGATGAGCTGCATCAGGTGGCCCGAAATGGGTCCTTCACCAGTATCAACAGTGAGGGTGAATTCATTCCAGAAAGTATGGATCAGGTACGTGTGTGATTTGTTAAAATTGAAGTTTTTCTTATGAAATACTGCTGTTCAAGAAGGATATGGCATCATTAGAAAGAACAGCTAAAAATTGATGACAACACTAGAAAACATGATCTGTGAGAGGTTAAAATAATCATGGTTGTTTAGTCTTGTAGAACCTGTTTCTTCTCTGTAAGTCTCTTTAATTATTTAAATATGTTGCTACAATGAGAAGGATAATATTCTTAATTTCCATAATAGTTGAGTGAGGTAGTGATACAAATTACAGCAAGAGATGTCTACATTAGAAAGCACAACCCCCTTTATTTTAATGAGGAGGATATGTGAGCAAGACTAGTTTTACAACTATCCCAGGAAATTAAAGGAGGTTTTAAAGAAGTGTTTGGATCTGATCTAATTTTAAAGAATTATTTGGACTCAGTTGATACTGTGTTGGTGTGGAGGGAAGGGGATGGTGGTAGGCTTGATGTAAATAAGCTCTGAAATACTATGGTCACATTTTTGTGTGAGGATCACAAGTGTATGCTGTTTTGTTCTACTTATTCAACTGTGTTATTGGTGTGGGACATCAGCACACTTACCATGAATAAAAATCCTGCTCTCTGAATATCAAAATTGCCCTTAAGAACAGCCAGAAAAGATAGAGGAATGTAATGGCTCACAGAATTGACAATGGAGAAAGAGATATTTTAAGGAGGAAAAAAAAAAATGTTGCATGCCCAAATCACTTCAAGTTCTTGTTGACATTGGCACTGTATTCACAAATGGCAAGAGGCAATGATTCTTATGAGCCGACTAAATGAGAGACAGATGATAGAATAAAAATAGAGGCAAAGAGATTGTGCAATTTGTTGCACAATTTTTATGACTGAGCTGGGAATAGAGGCTGAATCTCCTAATTTCCAGACCAAGGTGCTATTCATTATCATAGCCACATGGTCAGATCCAGCCCAGGCCTGGATTCATTCAGTATAATGATTACTTTTACCCTGGGTGAAGTAATTTTTGGTCACTGACCAGTCAGACAGATGATGATCTCTGACACCTGGGGTGTTGGAGTACACACTGCAGAGTATTGAAGAAACATGTAACCTGTCATGTACACGTTGCTGTGTAAGCTGTCAGCAGACTTTAAATACAGGAATTCTGCTTTCATAGGAAGCCAGATTAGTTCAGCCTCATCAGCCTCAAGGGCCAGATTTGCATGTTGGGAACACTCCCAGCCTTTGTTTGGTCCATCCCCGCTAAGTTGCTACATCACCTTGTCAAGTGTTGACCATGCTGCCTGTATCTATCACAGCTGCCCCACAAGGACAAGAAGGGAATTTAGAAGTGGAAGGCTTTGCTCTGCTCTGCTCTCTTTGTTGATCTACCTGAGCACAGCTATTAATGTCCTGACAGCAGACCCCACACTTTCTCTACAGGAGAGATGATGGGTTGGATAGAAGTGGCCCATGGTCTGCCAGTTGGACCATACTGTTATGGTTATATATACATACGGCCGTATGGTATAGAGGTAAAATACAGCAGCATATGGGCTTTTTTGCCTTTCAGGACCCACTGTTCCACGTGAGAAAAGAAGAATATAATTACTGAACCTATGGTAAATGTTGTCCTTCCTGATACAGAGTTCATACAAGTGTCCTGAGTTTGCAGAGTGCAAACTCACTTTCTGGACACTATTTTTTTAAATAAGTCCTTGATTGCTGCTTGGTAAAGTGTGTGCTAAGGACCTTTAGGATGCAGCACACACCATAAAAATGGGAAGGGTAGCTACTTAATTTACAGCAGAAGATCGGTGTCCAATTCATAGAAAATAATAGATGTTTTGTAATACACCAAAGCAAACTTTATTTTAGGAAGGAGCTAATTTTAAGACAACACATGAACTTTCCACTCTGGTTTTGAGAGGCAGGCTGGTAAAATTGTTACATTCAGTAATTCAAAATTTAGATTTCTGAAAAACATATCTGTAAAACATTTCAGATTGCTTTACTGCAAAAAAGAAGTCAGTGATGTTTGTCAGTCATTAAATAAGGACTTAAAGGGTGGTAGCGTGACGTAAACAAAACCAGTTATCAGCCAATAAAAGTAGCTGGTAATCAAGAGGATGCTCTTGATTATCAATCCATTTCTTTTTCTCTGGATTAAAGCTCAAGAAACAGGAGAAAATGTTGATGATGGTTTTCATTATGTAACAGAACTGGCCTAGATAGTCAGTCATAAATGTTTAAAAGCTTTTTGTAGTATTTGATTTCAGCTGTTTTCTAGTTGTTGACTAGAAATAAAAAGTAGACAACTAGGCCGCTAGTCGTCGAAACTTAAGCCACTACAAAAATTATGTAGATTGTATTCATCACAGTCTGGGTCATATTTGAGATTTTTTTTTTTCTTTGGTGATGACAACAAAATCACTTTGTTTTTTTAAACTGTTTCAGCTTTTTATCAGTTAGAGGCCTTATTTTTATTATTCTGTTAATCTACTCATGCAAATATGGTATATACAGGAAGAATGCAACAGTACAACTTGCTATGTACAAAGCATGATAGAGAATAAAATGCCTTAACTATATTCTAGTTAGATGCCAAGAAAAATTATAGTCCTTCCAGGATTGCAGAATGCAATGCACATTTAACTATGGCAGCTTTTTCTCTAGTAATTAATATTTCTGGTTGGTTGGTTTGTTTTTTTAATTAGGTGTTTCAAAGCAGAAACCTTAAAGTATTTAAAAATCAAACACAGGAAAAACCCAAAAAAACCTCCAACCCTTGAACTTCTGTTGTTTTTCTGTGTTTGTTATTTGTTAGATGCTGGATCCATTGTCCTTAAGCAGTCCTGAAAACTCTGGCTCGGGAAGCTGTCCCTCACTTGACAGCCCCTTAGATGGGTAAAAATTACTTACATTCATTATTTATCTTTATTAGATTGCATAATGTATCAGTTGTAACATATAATAACTCTTCAACAACAGCTATTACTGAACTTCTTCCAGAAATTCCTCAGTATGTTATGGAACATTTATAAAAGCTTGCTTACTAATGCACAGAAAATAAAGTAGCATGCTTTTTAAAAAAACATTTGCATTTAAACCACAAAAAATTAGACTTCAGATCCTACAAAAAGTACTGAAGATTTTTTACTACGTTTTTCCAGTCTTCCATATATGTGAAGTATATTCCTTGGCAGCGAGTCACCCTATGAAATTCACACTTTTTAAGTACTGCTATATGAAATGTCCCTTTTCCAAGATAGAGGGTACCTAATTCAAGAAACAAGGTAGAATAATTTAAAGACTTCAACAGACAATCCCCTCCTTTTCTTTGCAATTACTGTCCATTCCTCTGCCTTTGTTCCCATTGCAGGTTTTCCATTTATTTTTCTTTGTTTAAATGTGTCAGTTAACGAGAGGCAGTGTGTACTGTGGTGGGTTTGGAGATCTGTTTTGATTGACCTGTTAGAAGATTGATGTGGTTTGAGAAAGTCACTGTCTGCATTTTTTTCAGTGACCAGGTAAGCCAAACAGAACATACTCCTGTTTGGTTTATGGTTGGTCAGGCAAATAACCTTGGGTCTTATGTTGCACAGATTGGCTACTATTTTATTTGGAACTGCTATACAAATAATATTGCTAATTAAATATTTTATTTAATTGGTAGAAAGGTAAAAGGTTGTAAATCATTGTCTGTGGCAAATACAGCTATAGTATTCCATAGTATCATTTTGTTTGAGAATATGTGATTTGAGGACACAAATACATTTGGTCTAACATAAATTTTTGAGTTAAAATCAGTCTTCATTTCATAAGAAAGAAAACAATAGATGTGAAAAGTATTTTGTAGTTGAAATGTGATACGTTATACATACGCAGTGTTTAATTTAGCTACGTAAGGTAGAAATTCTACTAAATTGCCAGTTTTTTGTTTAGTAGGGTTGAGTCAAAGAAGGGGAAACAAAGCAATCATAATTCAACTCATGTTTCTTCTTCAAAACTTCTTTTGGATTTTTTGTTTACTTCATTTGTCACCTCTACTTAGTTTGTTTTCCTTTTTTTTTTTTTTTTTTCATTCAAATATTTCCTACAAAGATGTAGGTTTTGTGTCTTCATTTAGCTTCTGTTACCCATTAGAGAAATCCTTACCAGAAAAAGGAGGACATTGTTTTGGTATGTTTATGGAAATATACTGTAATCGGTTGCTCTGACTGGCAATCCCATCCATTCCTTTTGGTGGCTGGGAGTTACATACCAACTGTAGGTAAGAAACAGTGTGATCATATAAGAACCAAAAATTCTTCATCATTCTATAACTCAATAAAATTACTCTCTTAATCCTATGACTTTCATAGAGAGAAGAGGAGATATTTTGAGATGTTAAAAGTTTATACATAACTTCGATTATATTCCCTCAAGAGTTTTTGTAGGCTGTATAAGAGATTTTGCCAGTCTATAAACCTTTGTGTTTAGCTGTAAAGGTTTTAAACGTAGTAGTGCTCCTTTGTGGCTTTACTTGCGATAATTCATGTTTTCACTAATATCATCGCTCATTAACAGAGTCTGTTGCTTTCTTAGTACATTAAGCTCAGTAAGCAAGATTTTCCATTGTTACTGATTTTGGACTGTTATTGATACCTGTTAGATTTGATTTTCAAAATTGGGTTCCACATTTGTAAACCAGTGTAGCAACTTGTAGAGCAATAACTTTTCATCAAAGAATTGGTGAGACAGTAAGATTTAATATTTTAAGTACTAGATTAACAGCAGGTTTTAGATGCTGTATGTTTTTACACTTCCAGAGACAACTACCCCAAAACTCGCATGCCAAGAGCACAGAGCTATCCAGATAATCATCAGGAATTCTCAGGTAGGCAAAAATCATTAGCTTTCCAGAACTCTTCCTCTTGCAGATAATAGCGCTTAGAATAGAGTTTCACGTTGAGAGGTATTGTGTTACACAAACTTAATACAGTAGGAGAAAACAAAGCAACAAAATCAAATCCAAATGCACACAGTAAAAGATACAATGACATATCTTCTAAATGTTTTCTTCTAGGTTATTGTGTGTAAAACTACTGTTTGTGTGCATAGTATAACTTACCTGCTTCTCTGAAAAGAACAAATGATGCAGTGGATAGGGGCATGCAGTAGTTTGTTAAACTATATCAGTTTAGTATATCAGTTTAGTATATCAGACAGTAATATCCATCTCAAGTTGGCACATGACCTAGGTTTATATTTGTAGTGGTTTAACCCCAGCTGTCAGATAAGCACTACACAGCTGCTTGCTCACTCTGCCACAGTGGGCTGGAGAAGAGAATCGGAAGGGTAAAAGTGAGAAAACTTGTGAGTTGAGATAAAGACAGTTTAACAGATAAAGAAAAAGCTGCACGTGAAGCAAAGCAAAATAAGGAATCAATTCACTGCTTCCCATTAGGAGGCAGATGTTTAGCAGTTTCCAGAAAAGCAGGAATTCATTGCACCTAACAGTTAGCTGGTAAGACAACTGCTGTAACTCTGATCATCCTGTCCTCCCTTCCTCCTCCTTTCTCCTATCTTTTATTGCTGAGCACAACCTTGTATGGTATGGGATATCCCTTTGGTCAGCTGGGATCAGCTGTCCCAGTTGTGTCCCTTCCAGCTTCTTGTGCACTCCCAGCCTACTCACTGGCAGGGCAGTATGAGAAATGAAAAAGCGTTGATGCTGCATAAACATGGTTCAGCAATAACTGAAATATGCCTATGTTATCAACACTGTTGTGGTCACAAATCTAAAACATAGCACCGCACAAGCTACCGTGAAGAAAGTTAACTCCATCCCAGCCGAAACCAATACATGGAGCCTTTATTTTCTCCTGTGTGAAATGAGGATCTCTTTGAAGTGCTCATGACTTCTGTAATAGAAAATACTACAGAGTGAAAAGATGGAGAAGTGTACTGTGCCTATAAATTAATCATACTACTGTTTTCGTATGATACTCTGGCTTGAATCCAAGTTGCTGTGCATGGTTCAGGATACAAAGTGCAATGGGTAACCTTGAAAGTGCTCTGAAACATCTCTTATGGACATACCTCCCTGCAGAATTTTGCTGTTGTACAATAATTAGCTTCCAGTGAATCCAAAGTGTTTTGTGGACCTTAGTCTGTTATATACTTTAAAGCTTCTTTTACTTTTGTTTATGAAGGTTTATCCAGTTAACATATGATGTGTAACAAAACCAGAGTAGTATATAAAGTCAGGAAAAAAAATGTCCAGCTGGTCTAGTCTTTCTTCCTGCCACAGCCAGTATCAAGCTTCTGTGTAGAGTAGTGTGCACTATTCTTTCCTCGGAATATATTGCTGGTCATGTATGGCTTATGGGTTCTGCAGGTGCAAGATGCTCTTCTTTGATTTGGTGGACAATGTTTTTTTTTTCATTCCACACATTTTTCCAGTTCCTATTTCAACTTCTATAAAATTTTTCAGTCTCAACAGTATGTTGTGACAAGAAGTTGTGCAACTTACTGTGTTTTATGAAGAAGTGTGCTCTCTGTGAATTTTTGGTTTGTGTATGGGTTTTTTGTTGTTTGTTGTTTGGGTTTTTTTAATAGACTACTTTGTTTCCCTTTGAGCTGTTGCTTTCCTAGTCTATAGAGGCCTCCATTCCTTATGGAGAAGTAATTTTATACCTTTGATCATCTCTGTACTTCTAAATCTTTTCCAGTTTTACTAAATCCGTTGAAATGGAATAGACTAAAACTTTGTTTAGTATATTGTAATGATTTATACCATTTAATTTGCTTCTTGGCCAATACAGAGAGTTCAGCTGCTGCTTTATTGGGACTCTCCATCACAAAACTTTACACTAGCCTATATGGAATTTCATCTGCCATTTTATTATCCAGTCATGTAGACTGTTGATGGCTTTCTGTAATTCTTCTATTGGCTTTATTTCTCAAAATTATTTTGTTACTTTGCTATTCCTTTTTCTGTCCAGAGAACTCATCCATAATTAAACTGGATGAGTTGTAGCCCAGATTCCTCTGGAGCTGTTTACCATTTACTCCCATCTTATGTCCTTACCTTCTAACTAATTATTTATGCATGAGGGACTTTTCCCTTTACCTTATGAATACTTCTCTCCTTCAATATTTTTAAAAAGAGGACCTGTTTAGTGTGTTTTAGTAATTCAAGTAATGTGTTTACTCATTCACCAATTTTTCATTTATTTATGCATCTTTAAATTTTGATCTTTGTAACAGTTTTCTGCCAATTTTCCTTTAGAAACTATTTTTAAAACTGGAGTCATTAGGCATGCTGCAGTCCTCTGACATTTGTTACAAACCACTTGAGCTGTTGAATTTTTCATCTTTGGAACTTTTGGCTGACTGTCTTTTTTTGGGTTTGTGGTTTGTTAGATTTGTGGCTTTTGTTCTATAATTGTTTTTGCTCTGACGCTTGAACTTGAAGCCTGTCTTCTGATATGCTCCCCAATGTTTAAGTTTATAATACCAAACCAATTAATTTAATACGCTTTTGTCACATTTTAAGTTTTGAAATGTATCTTTTTATTTTCTAGTAGAGTATGATATTCCAATATTTGAGAAATTTGGAAAGGGTGGGACTTATCCCCGGAGGTACCATATTTCATATCATCAGCAAGACTACAATGATGGTAAGTGTGGGTACTGTAAGAGTTCTCCTTCATTAATCTGTTTCTCTCTTCTTAAAAAGTGAAGAAGGAAATTTAGATTGTAAAATCTTAATGAATGAAAATACTGAAGAAATCAAGAGCTTAACTTCTTTCCCCAAATTCACTTGCTAAAATTCTAATGGTTGACAGAGCTGTTGAACAGTCTTTCCTCTGGTAAAGTTATAGATTACAGAATTCATGACTCATATAACCAGCTATGAAAATGTTCTCTATCTTTGGCCATGCACAAGTATAAGCTTGTATCCATGCTTATATATGCTTGTATACATGCATCCAGTATAAGCTTTTGACCTTTGTGACCCTTTTCTATCCAGAGTAGGTATGTCAGTTAGTTTGTCATTTGCTTTGTTTAAAAAATAACACCAATGCAGTGGAGTTCCTATTAACAGATTCTCAGATTAAAAGAATAAATATAATTGAAGAGCAGTAATTTACATTGAGAATTAACAATAAGCTGGTGAAATCAATTGTTGGAATGCAATACAGCACGTGCCGATGTGGCCATGAAACTGATTTGGACAGTAATAACACTGTTGGAAATTTAACATGTTAAATTTCCAAAGGAAGGAAAAAGGAGCAGCTGAAGGACTGTCTGAGTTGAGGGAGTGTCATGCACTAGTCGAGAAGTGTTAAGAAGAAATTTCTCCAAAGACCAGATGGTTTCATTTGCAGTATGGAATGAGCACAGCAATAAATGGAATTCTGTTTACAGAAATCACAGAAAAAACAAATTGAAGGACTGCAAGACAGCCCTGGTCCAGTTCCTTGCTCTAAGGCAAGATTAAAGAGGCAAAACTCTGTCACACTGACTTTTACATAAACTTTAAATTGACTTTAAGAGAAGAGATACTAATTTTCTTTATGTAACTTCCTTTGAAAATAGTTTATCTTGTAACTTACCTTTCTCTGTCTTCTTGATAATTTTCCTGCAAATGAAACTAGTAACTAGTTACTCCATTTTCACACAGTGGTCACTGCTCATATGTAACACTACGTCTTTCACACAGGTTGGAAAAGAACTTTGAGATCATCAGGTCCATCCGTTAACCCAGGACTGCCAAGTCCATCACTAAACCATGTCCCTAAACACTACATCTATGTGTTTTCTACATACCTCCAGGGATGGTGATTTCACTACCTCCCTGGGCAGCCTGTTCCAATGCTTGACAACCCTTTCGGTGAAGAATTTTTTCCTAGTATACAACCTAAACCTCCTGTGGTGTAAACTGAGGCCATTTCCTCTTGTCCTGTCCCTTGTTAGCTGGGAGAAGAGACCAACCCCCACCTGTATACAGCCTCCTTTCAGGTAGCTGTAGAGAGCAATAAGGTGCCCTCAAGTCTCTTCTCCAGATCAAACGACACCGTTCCCCTCAGCTGCTCCTCATGAGATTTGTTGTTTAGACCCTTCACCAGTTGCTCTTCTCTGGACACACTCCAGCACCTCTATATCCCTCATGAAGTGATGGACCCAAAACTGAACACAGGATTCGAGGTGGGACCTCACCAGTGCCCAGTACAGAGGGATCATCATCTCCCTTGGTCCTGCTGTCCACACTGTTTTGGATACAAGCCAGGATGCTGTTGGCCTTCTTGGCACCTGGGCACACTGCTGGCTCATGTTTAGCTGACTGTAAACCAGCACCCCCAGGTCCTTTTCCACCAGGCAGCTTTCCAGCCGCTCCTCCCCCAAGTCTGTAGTGTTGTGTGGGG